>OY282609.1:77995519-78595519 GCA_958298945.1 Atherix ibis
CTAATTTTTCGCAGAGGAAATTTTAAATATTTTTACAATTAAATTTTTTTATTTAACGAAAAATTTCCTTTTTTTTTAATCATTCGAAACATTCCTAAATTTTTTAAACTTACTAAAATTTCCCTAATTTTTTTTTTAATTTCATTTAAGATTTTTTTTTGTTGTTTTTTTTAATAAAATGAAAATTTTAATTTTCCTAGTTTTTTCCTTAATTCTTCGCAGAGGAAATTTTAATAATTTTTACAATTGAATTTTTTTTATTTAACAAAAAACTTTCCTTGGTTTGAGTTTATCGAAAATTTCCCTAATTCTTACCATACATTTTTTTTAACTTTTACAAGTTTCCCTTATTTCGATTATAATTTTTTGTACAGGAAATTTTAATAATTTTTTTTGAATTGTAAATATTCACAATTTAACACGTTTTCTTTCTTTTTTTCTGTTTTACCAGAAGAAATTTATTTTTACCAAAACAAATTTTTTTTAAACAGCAAAAATTCGCTCGCCTTAGTTTAAGATTTTTCTGAATTTTTCTTTTAAACCAAAAATTTCCTGTAATAAAAAAAAAGAAGAAATTTTGATTTTTATTTAAATTTGTACAATTTTCAGAAAACAAAATTTTAAATTGTTTTTTTTGAACTAATTTTTTTTTATGGAAAAGGAATTTTTTTTTTAATTTTTTCACCAAAAAGGTATCAAAATTTTTACTGAAAATATTTTTAAATGGTTTGTTTCTAAAATTTCGTATTTTACTGAAATTAACCAAAGCAATTTTATCATATTTTAAAAAAAAAATATGTTTTCAACAATAAAATGGATTGTATCTTTTGAGATTTCTTGTTTTTTTTTTTGTTGAAAGAGAAGACACAAAAAAGTAGTTTGCATGATTTACAATACTTAAAATGGTGTTTAAATAGAAAAATGACTTGTAAGAATACTCGTAAATGCAATATATCGAGAGGATTTTTCGTAGAACGGTTTTTTGAATACATAATCTTTTCTGGTCTTTATTTACTACTTTTCGTGAAATAAAGATAAAAAAAATTGGAAAAAATAATTTTTCCCTTTTTTTGTAGAAAAAAGTTTAATCCAACAAAACCAGTAATAAAGGAAGAAGAGTTATTTAAAAAAACCGCCTTTTTGACTTCCCGTTTTTACTACAATTATTATGGTAACCAATCATGGCCATTTTTTTTTTATTAAATAATGCATTACAAGAAATTTAGAATAATTACAAGGAAACTAAATGCTGGCAAAAACCAACATCCACAGAACAACACTTCCCATTTCTCTGCTGGTTCTCCTCCGGCCAAGTTTATTAGTTTAGATGCGGGCACTAATTTGGGTTCCCCCCTTTAAAAAAAAAGGTATTATACCAATAACAAGAAATTATACCCAAAATAAAAAACGTTTATTTTAAATGATTTTAATATTTTTTTGAGCATCGAAATAATTTCCTATCTATCACTGACTAACTAAAAAAAAAAGAAAACAAAGAAAAAAAGAATATTTTTATTTTTATTAAAGAAATTCTCCTTTTTTCTCAGAACGAGACTAGACTAAACAATATTTCCTGGTAAAAATTGATCCAATGACGAATAATAAATGGAATATTTCCCCACAACTCACCCACCAAGTAAGTAAGAAGATCTACTCTCTAAGCACGAACGAATGATGACGAATCGAAAAAAATGTTGGATCAGTCAAAATAGTAAAGATAAAATTTTGATAAGCTCTTGTGTCATAATATTTACACTAGAATTTTTTTTTTCAAACGAAATTTTTAAGAAATTAGCATTAATAAACACGTGTTTCTTAAAATTTCTTTTTTTTTTAACAATTTACAACCTGAATTTTTAAAAAAATTAATTAAAAAAAATCCCCTAAAGTAATAAAATATTTAAAAATTATTATTTCTATTAAATTTACCTAATTTTTTAACTTATATTAGCTAATTTTTAACACATCCTTTTTAGATGGTAAAAAAAAGTCCCGAAGAAACTAATAAAAAAAGAACAAAAAAAATGTTCCCAATTGTCAGTTGCGGAATTTTTAACTAAATTAACACAACCGCAACTAACAAATTATATAATTAAAATTACTAAATAAAAAAAACAATTGATTTATATACTAAAAAAATTCTTAAAAAAGAAAATTTGTTTTTCTTAAAGTTTCACAAGATTTTTGCATACTTTTTTTACTCTTTTTCTTGATTTTTTTACAAAATCTATCATTTTTCTTAATAATTTTTATTAAAGATGGTTTTTTTTGTCCAATTTTAATTAAAACAAACATTTCGGTTTATTTATATAAGGAAGGATGATACTTACTTATTAATTAAAACGTTTCCATTTAAAAAAAAAAAAGAGAAAATTTAAATTTATTTCACAATAAATAGTAATAAAAAAAATTAATTGCAATAAAAATGACTACGATAAATTGAAAAAAAATAAGGAGAAAATTTAAAACAACAACGAAAAACTGATTTTAAATAATGAGAGGAGAGAGAGAGAGACCACTGCTTCCCCCTTTCCCCTCTTAAGCGCTCAAAAACCACCAACCCTTATTGAATCAAAAAAAAATCTCATTCATTAAAAATTTACCAAAAAAATAGAATTTTCTTAATTTCCTATTAAAATTATAAAATTTCAAAAATAATTACTTTTAATTATTACACAATTTCTATTTAAAAAAATTTAATTTAATAGCAAAATTTAAAATTTTTTTTTGTTGACAAATTTTACTTGTACAAAATTTTTTTTTTCACAAATTTTTACTATTTTTAATTTAAAAATATTGTTTTTACTAAATAACTACCGTTTTTTACTCAAAAAAATTAGTGTTTTTTTTTTTAATTAATAATCTTAGAACAACCAAAATATACACAAACAAACCCTTAAGAAAAAAAGAGATGATAATTTAAAGGCAATACCTCAGCAGGAGACTGACTATAAGCAATACAACACATAATCGAACCTTTTCTATGCAGATGGATGGCGTTAGTATATCCGAGCATATTCAGAATTTATTTCCCTATTTATGCCTGATACGTATTTACTGTTGTTAAAAAGGTTTAAAGAGAAAGAAATTCATTTCAAGATCATCTCTCTTATAGCAAAATTTTAACGAAAAAAGAACTATCATCAGTCCTTCTCACTTTCTCACTAAATCAAAAAGAGTACGGGTTTATCCTTTCCTTTTTTTTATAGGATGTTGTGTTTTTTCTCATTTCCAAACAAAATAATTTTTTTTACTGTTCTCTCTTTCTTTTTTTCTCTTTACTTATTAATTTTTATTTTCCCTCATTCTAATCTCTTATCTTCTCTTCTTTTTTGTTTGTTTTTGTTTTGTTTTTGTTGTTGTTGAAATATATCTAATAAAGTACATTTGGCAGTTTTTTTTTTGTTATTATTACCTCTTATTTGTTAATTCCATTTATGTTCTCTCTGTTCTGCGTTAATCAATTTTTCTGTTATAATGAATTAATTTTGTTTTTTTAGTTGTTTTTGGAAGTTGTTTCTCTTATATTTTTGTATGGATATTTTTTTTTGTATATTCTTTATCTTTTGAGTACAGTTTATATTTTTCTCTTCTCAATAACAACAATCCTTCCTGATTATATTGAATATATAAGAGTAGTTTGTGGTATTTTTCTCTATTTCACTATTTTTTTTTCTTCAATTTATAATTATTCTCTCTCTTTTGTTATTGTTAAATTCGAATAAGTTTTTTTTAGAGCCGTTTTAAAATCATTTCGCCAAAAACTCTTATAATAATTAATTAAACATAAACAATTAGAAGATTTTTTTCTAACAAAAAAGGAAGAAAAAGAAGAAAAGGGAACCCCTATTTTGGTAATATTTTTTTTTTTTAATTATAACTTATTTCCTTTTGATTTAGATGTAAAATCTGAAAAATTTGGTTTTCCTTTATTCTTTTTTAATCAGCAATATAAAAATTATTTTTTTTTTATTAAAAATTTGCTGCTCCTAAACTATAGATTATATATATTATGTATATGGTGTATATACATATATGAGAGTAGAAATACTAAAAAATTTAAAACAAGGTGGGGGGGGGGGGGGGGTTGTGTTATACAAGAAAAACGAAGCAAAATTTAAAGGGAGAAAAAAATATTCTAAAAGAAAAAAAAATATTCTAAAAATTTCCCTTTTTTTTGTTTCTTTCGCAAAAAAAAACTTTTACTCAAATTTCCCTAATTTCGATTATAATTTGTTTAAAATTTGTTTTAAGATTTTTTTGAGTTGGTTTTTTTTTGCAAAAGGAAATTTTGATTTTTCCAGTTTTTAATAAAAAAAATTCTGGATTTCTTTTTCCTTTCAAGCCAGCAGTGAGCACGAATATTTTTAAATTTAAAGCAGGAAATTTTTACCTAATTCTTTGCAGATGAAATTATAATGAATTTAACCAAAAACTTGTCTTGGGTTGAGTCTTTCGAATAATTTCCAAGAAATTTTTTGATTTTCACTTAGAATGTCCCAGTTTTTTAATAAACGATTTTTTTTCCAGTCAGCAGTGAGGACATTTTTTCCTAATTTTTCGCAGAGTAAATTTTAATTATATTTTACAATTGAGTTATTTTTTATTTAACGAAAAATTTTGCCTTTTTTTATTCTTTCGAAAAATTTCCAAATTAAATACAATAAAAATTTCTGAATACTTTTACTAAAATTTCCCTAATTTTTGAAAACTTTTTGCAGAGGAAATTTAGGAAATTTTTTTTAATAGGAAATATTCACAATTGAACATTTTTTTTCCATTATTTTTCTGTGTTATCAAAAGTAGTTTCTGTTTTAAAGCTATCTAAAACTTTTTTTTTAATTAATTTAGTTTAACAAAAAAATTCCAATTTTTTTATTCTTTCTAAAAATTTACAAATTAATTAATATTATTTTTATTCAAAATTTCATCCAAGTTTCTACTCTTGAATCCAAGAAGTATTTCTTTTCTTCTGTTTTATTAAGTATAACAGTTACTGAATAGAGGCGTCCATTTTATTATTCTTAAAAAAAAAAATTTGGACCGGATTTTTTTATATAAATTTAATTTTCATTTTTGTGGACAAATCCACCCCACCCCCCCCCCCCCCTCCCAACAAAAAACTATTCTGCTACGGATGATACGATAAATGATGGCTGCGCGCCTGGTATCAGTTTACTCATTTATCTATCTCTTATCCTGTCATAACTTTATCATATTTTCATGATTTATTTAAGGCCCATAAATAAACACACACACACACACATATATAATATATTTAGTAAAAATTCTATTTAATTTGATGCGAAAAGAACCTAAGAACAAAAAAAATTATAATTATAATAAAGAAAGAAGGAAAGAAAAAACACAAACACTCAATGCAGCCAGTCGAAACGTTTTTATTGTAATCTTCTGTTCTATCATCACAAAAATAATTTTTTCCCGTACTTGATATAAAAAGAAAGAAAGAAAAAAAACAAAAACAAAACAATGACTATTAATGGAGAACAATTAAAATCAACTAATTTCAAGAGGAGGAAAAAATAAAACCACAAATCTCTATTTTTCCGTCTCTTTTTCTATAATTGCTCTTTTATTATCAAATATGTTCTAAAAATTAAAAACAAAATCTCTCGACTCTATCACTCTTTTTTTGCTGCAATATAAAAAAAAGGATACGTCTTTCCCACTCTCTTGCTTTGTTCCATCTTCTACAAAGTTATAACTGAAGTTGGTAAGAGACACAACCACAAATAGTATTTAATTTATTGTTAGAGTAATAGAGTAATAGAGAAAAAAAACCAAAAACCTTTTTTTTTCCAACAAATTTCTCTGATTTTTCTCTTTACTCCCTATTGACTTTTCATTTTAATTAATATCGAGCCAAGAAGGAGAAGAAAAGAAAACCAATTGGTTAAAAAGAACCAAAAAAAAAAAAAAATTCTAAATTTTAACTAAAAAAAAAACAACAAAAATTTAAACAACGCACTACCTCGACATTTTATCCTTTCGAAGCGTTCCAGCCATTTAATATTTTCGAATCTTATCTTATTTTTGTAATTTACTTTTTATTTTAAATATTTTTTTTTGAATCCACACTTTTTTTTATCCTTTTTTTTCTTGTGTACGAATATTATTTTTTTTCACTTGAATACTATTTTTTTTTTTGTTAAAAGACAAGAAAATACTACAATTTCTTTTTTTTTTTTTACAACATTTATTTTACACTCATCTATCTCACACCTGTTAATAATTTTTGGTTTTTCTCTTTTTTTTAACACTATCACACCACAACATTATCCTTGTCGTCGTTGGTTGTGTTTGGTTTAACGAATATCCAAAAAAAGAAACAGACCAACACAAAAAAAACAACGCACAAACCCAAAACGAATTTTATCAATTTAAATGTTGTTGAAGAAGAGGGGAGGGAAAACCAAAAAAAATTAATAAATTTTGAATTTATTTTTTATAACCGAAAATAATGATTTTTTGGAAAAAATTTTTTTCTTTCGATTTTTATAAAAGAACTTCGATGCCGAATGTTTCCCTTCTGGCGGTGGTGGTAACGCTAACAAAACATATTTTTTCTCTGTTCAATGCTTGCTTTTCGTTTTTTTTTGTCTGCAACGGTTCCTTTTTAGTTGGTAAACCAAAAAAAAAAAACTACAAGTATATTACTTTCCCGTTCACTCTTGTTGCGTTTTCGCTAACGAATCACTTTCCGACGATTTAGTGTAGTTAGGAAAAAATTTATCACAGGAATCCGCCCGTTTTTCTTTTAAATAAACTCATTACTGTGCGTAAAACTGTTGTTCTTTCATCCGCCATTAAAAAAATTTGGCAAAATTTCGTTATTCCGTTTCCTTTCTTTATGAAATTTATTTTATTCGTAAAAATAATTATTTAATTAAATACAAAAAAATTTCGTTTCGCTTCTTTTATTCCGAAATATATTTTTCAAAAGCAAAAAAAAACTAGTAGAGCAATAAAATTTAACACAATCCTTTTTATTTTTATAGTTAAATCCTTTTAAATTTTAATTTAAATTTTTTTTTTAAGGCGTTTCGTTCCGTTCTTTTTTTTCTATTTTTATTTATATTTTTCACAATTTCTAACACAAAAAAAAAATTAAAATAAAATCAAATTTTCAAACACTTGAGAGAAAATAATTTAATTGATTATTAATAAATATAATATAGTAAATAGACGAGGAGGAGCGGACAACGAACAAACGAACACAAAAAATCAATTGTACCACAGGCGATGGGCAGCAGCAGAGCAGCAGCAGCAACACACGCTCGATACTTAATAAGCTGCTACAAGACTAACCAAACCGTTTTCAACGACAATTCAATTCAACCTCGCTTGTTTCGTTTCCTTTGCTTCTTTGGAATGGCGGCTCTAATTTCATTCTCCTCTTTTACACCAAACAACAACAAAAAACGCACACAACTCAATTCAGTCTACTATAAAAGAAAGAGGGGAACAAAACACACCATTCCTATTCGCTAGCAAACGCGTCGGAGAGTGATGAATGTATATAGTTGCTCATAGTTTTAAAACGACTCCGCAACATTCCAATTCCACGCTGTTCACATGCTCTAAGCATACTGCTACTCTTCTCTGCATGGATGAGTGCAATTTTTCGTATGCGGACAGAAAATTGTGCGTTTGAGAGCGGCTGAAATTTTCTTATTCCCCATGAACAAACACATGCTCGGTACTTTTCAAACACACTCTCTGCTGTGATAACGCCATTTCCAGTCTATTCCAATTCCATTTGGCGACGACAACGGCTGCAGCAACGGATACAGCTGCGACTGCGGCGGAATCCTGCTTCATTACCCATCGCTGTATTGTGAAACACTCGGTTTCTGTTGGTTTTCGTAACTACTACTATCCCATCGGCGCATTAACTTTATTCATGCACAGCCCATGATGCATGATTTAATTCTCTAAATTCGTTTGTTCGCACACAATTAATGCGCTGTTGTGTTTGTGTTTGTATGCGCACCTAACCGTTTGTGTTGGCCTTTTCAAAAATCGAACACTGCAAAAAAAAACCAACCTAACCACACACACACACACAAATGGCAATTTGTACTACTGCCTCTTTTGACATTCTGTTCGTGCACATGCCGACGATAGTAAATTCTCAGTGGTTGAAAACAATTTATTTTCATAAATTTACAAATATTTTCCCAAAAATAATAAAATAAATTATTTTTGAATAGACTTTTTAATAAATTAAAAAAAAATATTTATCAATTTAAGTATGAAGAAATTTTGGTTGAATATTTTTTCTTTTAAATTGAAATTGTTTATTAAAAACTGCAATTCAAGTATTTTAAAAATAAACATTTTTATATTTGTCTCTTTAGGGGGGGAGGGGGGTATATGTATTTGTTTATATTTTCTTTTTTCCTATAATTAAATATTTAAATTTTTCACTTTAAAATATTACCAGATTGCTGATTGGACAAAAGACAAAAAAAAAGAAGGTTTTTTGCAGCTGTTAAAGGAAACCGCCTAAAATAAAGGTGGCCTACGATACTCTTCTACTCTATTCAATCCAGCTGGAAATTTTCCTTTATTAATCGATTTACTTCTTCTTCTACACACAACTACAAAATCCATAATGAAATAACGGAACGATATGAAATGAAACGGCCGTAAACCGATGTATTGCCACAGCAACAAAAGTGAGGTTATCTCTTTTCTATTTACTTTTATTGTGGTCGTCTCTAGTATCTCTCTTGTTCACATACAGCATTGCTGACAGAAACGCTATAAAATGACGCACTGCTGTTGTATGATCATTGAGCCTATTCGTATAAACTCTGTTTAAGCGCACACACACGAGAAACAATCAATTTTTTCCTATTTCGGTTTTGAGGAGAATTCATAAAATTGTGTGTACGTGACTCTGGGGCTCTTGTGTGTGTTCCGAAGAAAACAAAAAGTCACCACTCACTTTAAACACACACAAAGCAAACAATTTGAGAAAATGGCAGTAGCTCTTCTGGGCTATAATCAACTCGCCGTTTTCTGTGTGCATGTGTGAATATGATACCAGCAATGTGGCGGCGGCTGGTACTACATACTAACAATTGTGAACGGGCGGACGCTATTCTGGCAAAAGCCATATGACCATGGATACAACCGGCATACAGAAAAACGTATAGCCAACCGCCATTCTGTATGGAAGGAAGCACTTGAAGAGTTCGGGGACGCGTTGTATTGTATCCCCCCAGATTCTTGGGGTAATTTTCGCATCTATCTCGCTCGATATATTCGCCCCCTCTCATTCGATCTGATTAAACAACATTTGGAGGAAAATGGGAAAAAAATAATAAACGAACCGAATTCGAACACAAAGCATACCAAAAACTGTGCTGGAGCGCCGATGTTGAACTTGAACTGCTCAATTGAACGGTGACTGATCTTATGGAGAACGGCCAGGCCAAGGCGCTTTAAGATTCTTTGTTTGTTTAATCTGATCTTTTTACCAATATAGATAGTATGTGGTGGACGGGCATCCGACCACAGCGTTTGTGAGAAGATTCTTTTAGTTTTGAAAAAAAAAATCTCAGCCTTTTCATTTCAATCGTAATCATTTCAAAAAAATGTCTTAGCTTCTCCTTTTTTATGTAAGAGTGAATTTTTATGCTATTAATTTTGTCAAAATTATTATTTTTAAAATAAAAACATTAATTTTGTTCTGTTTTTTGTTTTAAAAAATGTCAACGATTAACCAAAAAAAATATTAAAATCCAAATCAAAATAAAAACCACTTCTCATAATAGAGCCAGTTAAATTCTGAAGTGGTAGTCCTTGAATTTCTTTAATATTATCTTAATGTGTGCCTTTACACACACACGTAAGAACAGCCTTCCTTTTAAAAGGAATTCTGAGGAATACAATTTCTTAAGGCCCTATTTTTTGGAAACTTATTTCTAGAAGTACCATCTGTTTTTTTTTGGAAATTAAATTTGTTTTCTCTTTAAATTGACATTTTTACTTCTTTTAAAGAAATTTAAAAACAAATTTAGTATTTTTGTTTGTTTGTTATCATTTCATGTAAGATTAATACTAAAATGTTTATTCTAAAATAGCACGACATTTGATAGAACTGGAAAGTGACAGTTCTATCATTTGACAGCTGTCAAAAATATATGAAATTTACGAAATGAACAGAAAAAATACGCCGATTTGATTCTAAAATGTTTATTCTAAAATAGTACGACAGTAAAAGCCATTTGGCGACAAGTATTTAATGGGATAAGGAAGTTAAAATAGAATGGAAACGAAACTGGGCTTTTGGGAATTAGCGTAGGACCATGCCGCAGTGGGATTCGAACTTGAGTGGTAGTCCAGCAAGCATGCTAACAAAAAATTTGGTCCCGAACGGAAAAGTTTTACCGAAAAATTTTTACCGAAAGTTTTTACTGAAAATTTTTACCAAAAATTGTTACCGAAAATTTTTACTGGAAATTTTGACCGAAAATATTCACCGAAAATTTTTACCGAAAGTTTTTACTGAAAATTTTTACCAAAAATTGTTACCGAAAATTTTTACTGGAAATTTTGACCGAAAATATTTACCGAAAATTGTTATCAACAACTTTTTACCGAAAATTTTTACTGAAAATTTGGACCCAAAAATTTGTACCAAAAATTTTTATTGGAAATTTTTACCGAAAATCCGAATATTGATTTTTTTTGGGACGGATAATAAAAGAGTTGAGCTCAAAATAACTCTAAAATAATTAATTTGCGCTTATAAGATAATATTTGCATAATTTCTGTAAAAGAACTTCATTAAAACATGTTCAAAAGGTCTTAAAACGCGGATAATGCATATTTTGTGTGCGGATAATGGACATTTTTACGGCGGATAACAAAATGTGTTAGGCAAAAATTATTTATATTGAGTAGTAGATAGAATCTAAATTAATTTAGATTTTTTGAGTATTTTCAAAAATTTGGATAATGATTTTTTTCGGGCGGATAATAAATGATTTCATCTTAAAAACACTCCAAAATAATTTATTTCCACTTATAAGATAGTATATTCACAATTGATGTAATAGAAACCTCATTAAACGTGTTGAGAAGGTCTTAAATCGCGGATAATAGAAATTTTTAATGCGGATAATAAAATGTGTTAAGCAAAAATTATATAAACTTATTAGTATCTATTTTTTAAATGAATTTAGATTATTTTTACTAAAAATCTGTGCTGGAAATTTTTACCGAACAATTGAACCGAAAATTTGAAGCGAAAAATATTTATCGTAAAATTTTTACTGAACATTTTTACCGAAAATTTGTACCGAAAATTTGAATCCAAAAATTTTTAACAATTTTTACCAAAAAATTTTACTGACAAATTTTTTGCGCTATCTGAAAATTTATTAAAATTACGTCTCAGTTTTTAGGGTTAAAATATTTTTTTAAAAATCGAATAAAAAGGCCCATAAATAAAATAGGGTCCTCTCTATTGGTAGGTTATTTTGATTATTTCAAAAAAAAAACAAATCTTATTTAATGACAATTACATTGAAAAATAAGTATTTTTTTAAATTTAATACTATATAAACTGATAAATAGAAAGGAATATTTAGTTAAGCGAGGATGTTGACGATTGTGAGATGATGAAAAGGTTGAATGCGAATTGAAGTTAAGAGAAAAACAAAGAAATTCTTCTCCAAAAGTGCAAACGTATTCGTTGTTCGTATGGCCATCAAATGTGTGCTTACACGCTGAATACAAACACAAACGGACAACCAACTCCGAACACAAGAGTCCACCACACCAGAAACGAAAAACTTGAATTTACACTTTCTTGGCCTTGAACTCAAGTGAATTGTACTTTACAGAGCGCTGCTTCTCCGAACGTCTAGAGAGAAACAAGCGATTCCCGTCGATATGAGGTAATAACTTTTGAGTTAAATAAAAATTTATATGCGCCCATAGGTGCTTTTCTATCATAATACTATGTATGTGGTCGGACCTATGCTATACTTAGAAGTGCGTATGGTTGAGCATCGGCACAAACGAATAATATTCTTTGTAATGAGGGTTTGTCCAAAACATAATATTAAGTAATATTTGTAGAAAAATAACTAAACTAAGAGTAGGAGAGACAAAAAACCTTTTACGGAAAGAGTTACACTTCCTAATCAAATGTAGTTAAAGCATTTTATTATTTTTCATTTAAAAATTTTCTTTTCTCTTCGCTTTTCGTGTTTTTGTTTTGCTTTATAAAATTTACTTTGATTAGTAAAATGTAAATAGCCATAGCCGCTGACATTTTTTGTATATTTACAACATGGCCGCTGATCAATCTGGTTCTAATCATGCTTCTTTTCTTCTTCTTCTTCTTTTTCAATGTAATTTGTTCTCTTTTTTCTTCTTCTTATTTTCAGTTTGGATTGTGAACTAGAAGTTCTTGATGGTGACTAGCCTGCCTTTATAGTGCATCGGCTATTTTTTGTATCACACTTTAACGTTTTTTAAAAAAAAGAAGGGAAAATTTTCAATATTCTTTTAATTTTTTTTGTTCTTTTAATACACAAAAAAGATAGAGGAATCCCCATTTTTAAGAGCTGTGTATTTTTTTATATCATACACAATTCAGTAAAAATTAGTTAGTAAAAATTTGTCCGTCAAATTTGTCCGTCAAATTTTGTCAAGAAAAATTTGCCACTGAAAATTTGTCAATAAAAATTTGTCAATAAAAATTTGTCAGTAAAAATTTGTCAGGAAAAATTTGTCAGGAAAAATTTCTAAGTAAAAATTTGTCAGGAAAAATTTGTCAAATAAAATTTGTCAAGAAAAATTTGTCAGGAAAAATTTGTCAGTTAATATTTATCAGTAAAAATTTATAAGTAAAAATTTGTCAATTAAAATTTGTCAGTTAATATTTATCAGGAAAAATTTGTCAGTAAAAATTTGTCAGTAAAAATTTGTCAATAAAAATTTGTCAGTAAAGATTTGTCAGTTAAAATTTGTCAGTTAATATTTATCGGGAAAAATTTGTCAGTAATAGATTTCGTGGTTCGGAAAGTGACAGTTCTATCATTTGACAGCTGTCAAAAATATATGAAATTTACGAAATAAACAGAAAAAATACGCCCATTGGATTCTGGAACATCATCCTTTGGACGCTGATTTTTCCTTTCAAAATTTTCTTAAGCGATGAGGCTCTTTGCTCGCTCGGTGGATATGTGAATAGGCAAAATTACCGTATATGAGCTCCAAAAACCCACAAGTGACTGTGGTGAAGCCATTGTACATGTGAAAAGTGACTGTCTGGTGTTCGAGATTTTGGCTTGAAAGTCCGAATTTCTTTGAAAATGAAGAAGCCGAGATCTCGTTACCGTCAATTCTAAGCGCTATGACCCTATGCGTGTTAGAAAGTGTGTTTTATTTAACATTACTTTTTATTTTCTTGCTAAAAACGACACAAATAGTAAAAGTATAATTTTTCTTCTATATTATTCAAAACATTTCTCTTTTTTAAAATAATTATAAAAAAATTCTTAAGATTTTATTTGAAATTATATAAAAAAAAAATTATATTTATAAAGATTTGCATACAAAAAAAAAACAAAAACAGGAAAAACAAATCCAGAAAAAAATTTATTTATTCAATAAGACTAAAGAATATTAAAAAAAAAATAAGTGATTTTTTTTCATTTTAATTATAGACAAATTCACCTTGACATTTTTACAGTGTGAAATACCTCAGCTACTCATAATAATAGAAGATGAATAATGTACAATAACATTAAATCAATTATTATAAAAATTATCGTTTTAAAGAAGAAAAAAAAAGCAACAAAAAATTACGAGAAAAGAATAACAGAAAAAATATATTAAAAAAAATTTAACCAGTTTAGTATTTCCAGTTTTCCTATTCCAGTTCTTAATTATAGTTTTAATATTATTATTATTATTATTATTATTATAATACAAGAAAAAAAATTAAAATTTTTCTAATAAACTGAA
Organism: Atherix ibis; assembly: GCA_958298945.1. Classification (NCBI taxonomy): domain Eukaryota; kingdom Metazoa; phylum Arthropoda; class Insecta; order Diptera; family Athericidae; genus Atherix; species Atherix ibis. The sequence continues at coordinate 78,009,536 of OY282609.1, forward strand.
AATATTTTTTCTCTCTTTCATAAAAAATAACATTACCGAAAAGGATATAGACTTTTTGTTTTTAGTTAAATGACTTGTTTTCTAGAAGGTTTCTATGCAAATTTTGTGATAGAGGAAAATATTATTAACTAAGTTGAATTAACTGAATTAACTAAAATTTTATTAATAAATTTTTCATTAATTTTCTATGTTGGTATCATTATCCGCTCTGCGTATGCCCCACCTTTAAAAGCCGGACTTATATTATAATGATGTTCTGAAAAGACTCAAGTTTTTCTAGAATTAGTTTTTCTTAAAATTTCTTTTATCCGCTAGGTAAAAAATCATTATCCGCACATTTTTTAGAACTAAAGACAACAATTTTTAATGGTAATAATAAATTAAAGAAATTTGATCGGATAAGTTCGAATGAAATCTTCTCGAATAGTTTTTACTCAACAATTAAATCGTTAAAATAGTTTTTAGCTAAAAAAAATTATATTATCCGCATATAAAACTTTTATCCGTATATTCAGAATTTAAAAATCAATCTCATTTCAGAAAATATTTTGTAATAAGTTTAAATAATTTCTACTTTACACATTTTATTATCCGCATTTTTGAACCTTTTCAATACGTTTAAATGAGATTTTTTTAAAGCAAGTATGAAAATATTAGCTTATAAGTGCAAATAAATTATTTTGGAGTTATTTTGAGATCAAATTATTCATTATCCACCCAGAAAAGTTTTTATCCGGTTTTTTTAAAAATACTAAAAAAATCGAAATTAATTTAGAAAATATTTTATAATAAATTTAAAGAATGTTTGCTTGAAATTCTTTATTATCCGCTCATAAAATAGACATTATCCGCGTTTTAAGACCTTTTCAACATGTTTTAATGAAGTTCTTTTACAGCTATTTATGGAAATATTATCTGAAAGGTGGAAATAAATTTTTTTTGCGTTATTTTAAGATCAAATTATTTATTATCCGCCCAAAAAAAATTTTATCCGAATTTTGAGAAAAGCTCAAAAAATCTAAATTAATTTAGAAAATGTCATCTAATAAGTTCAAATAACTGTTTGGTTAAAAATTTTTATTATCCGCTTACAAAATAGACATTATCCGCATGTTTCAAATGTTCGCACATTTTTAAATGCGGTTTATTTGGTAGAAATTATGAAAATTTTAAATCATAAAAGCAAGTGAACTCTTTAAAAAATAATTTTTTTATTAGTAAGTGAACTGTTTTTTCTTTATTAAAAACTATTTTAAGTAGTTAGAAATTTTTAAGAAAAATCTCATGTTTTCCCTAAAAAAAGTCTGGTTTCATTTGCATTATTTTATTAAATATCTACAAAAAGCCTGATTTTAATCCCAAATAGGACTTTATAAAAATTTCTCAGTAGTTTTTGTTTTTTTCTTTGTATAGTGAAGGATTTTTTGTTTGTTTGTGGGGAATAAGAGATGAAAAACAGGAAACGTCAACTTATGGTCCACTTGACAAAAGATTCTAAAGAAAAAATTCCATTCTAACTCACAGCGTACTTACTTTTGTTGAGACAAATACCATTCATTAAAGAGTAGATGATAATCGAATAAAAAAATTAGTTTAAAAATATTTAAAATGTCCTCGAAATTTACAAAGTTTTTTTGAATAAAACTAAACAAGAAAAATGCTCACGAAATTAATAGAAGAAATTTTCAGATGGTTTCGCTGAAATTTTCGAATGGTTTCGTTTTTCTTAACGAGATGCAGACAAATTGAAGGTGGGAAAAAAAATATGAAACTAGTAATAACAGATGATGCGATGAAAAGGGAAGGTGTACCTTGTCCTATGAACCAATGGGAAGCTAGTTGTGTGCGTGTATGCTTTGAAAAGAACCCAGTTCTTATGGCCAAACACTTTCTCTTTATGCTATATTCTACCAACCCAGTGTCCAGAATAGGAATTTTTTTTTTGGAACAGACTCTGATTTATTTTGAAAGGTCTATTATGGGAACAGGTACCTATATACCATTACCTGAGACTATACACTGCCGTTCGTGGTATCAGATTTACGAGAGAAGCTAACAAAAAAACATGCCCAAATGGTGCTGGGATAAAAGCAGTTCGTTCTGGCTGCAGGTAGAACGAGATAAACCAGCACATTTGTACGGGCGGCTTATTTTTTTTTAGGTATTTTGAGGTACAAAAACTTATTTTTAAAAAAAAAGTAAAAAAATAAAGAAGAAAATGTTGTACGTGGCGGCGGCCATAGGAAATCGTTTTAATTCCAAAGAGCATTACACAGTCACCGTTCAGTTCTTCTTCCTTTCAGCGAACAAGAAAATCACAAAATTTCAGTAACCATTTTCGTATTAACTTATTTAGATTGGAAACACACATACAGGTAGGATTGGGCATAAGAGAAATAGATGAAAAAAACATTCTTTTAGAACGTTAAGAACGATGGAAAGAATAAGAAAAATCCAAACAGCAAATAATAAAAAGGTAAGAACAGATTTTCTTTAAGGTTTCTTTCTTTCGTACCAAAAGCCAAATAGAAAAAAAATAAAAAATAAAAAAATAAAAGGTAACTGGTGTGTTTGTCTGACAAAAGATGAAAAACCTGTTCTAAGGTATTTTTCATAATAAATAAAACTAGTTAAAGAACGACTGCGGCCAGGCCAGGCCAGGCCAAGCCAAGGTAACGAAAAGAGAGGCTAAAGTCGTAGCGTTAACCTAAGTTTACCTTCGCTTTAAAAACGACTACAAATCAACAATTTTACTGCAATAAAAAAATCCTCTCTCTGTAGTCGTAGAAGAGTGTATAGTATGAATGCGTAAGGAAGTATGCATTTTTAAAGTTCTGGTCGATCGGGTAAATTGTTGTAGTCAGACGAAATTTGAATTGCTGCCACAGGATTTTCAGGTATACAGGTAGGATTTATTTCTCTTAAATTTTTTTACGCTGTTTTAATAAATTTTTCGGTAAAACTTAATTCTATACTGAACTATACAAAATGGGATAATATTCGCCAACTAGCAGGATTATTGTTGAATCCTTGTTTTTTCTCTTTTACAGTAAAATTAAAATAAAAATTTCAAATTATCCAAAAAGTACACATAAAATTTTTTGAGGCTTTTCTATTATCCGCATTGAAAATGATCATTATCCGCGATAAAAACTATTATTATCCGCATTTAAGGAAATTTTATTATATCTAAAGTTTGCTTAAGAAAATATTTACTCTTTTATAATAAAAGTTCTTTACTAATTCAATTTTGTTGTTTTGAAATTTAAAATTTCTGATTTCGATAAAAATTTTGTGATTTTTTTTTTATCCGCACCAAAAATTTTTTTTTTTTTTAGGATTGTGTGGTGTGTTAGTAGATTTTTTTTTTGGTGGCGTTAAACTATTATTATTATAATTTTTGTAAGTAAAAATTATTAAATTTCCATTATCCTTACCAACCCGTCCCTTTCCACCAATCGTCATTATCCGCACTCTTGGTTAGATAAAAATCAAGGAAATTATTATCTGAAAAATGGCATTTGCGCCTTTCAGAATTATTTTTAGATTTCCTAGTTTAAGTGTTCGTAAAAATTTTGAATTTTGCATTATCCGCATTTTAAGAAAATCTCAAAGAAACGCAAATGCCAACGAAAACTCACTCAGAAAATGCAAATTCAGCCTTTGAGAATTATTTTTACTAATTAGTAATTGAATTTTGATTAAAATTTCAAATTTTTCTATATCCGCAAATAATATTATTATCAGAATTTTAAGGAAAAATAAGAAAACGCAATGCTTTTGACAAAAAGAAGATAAAGAATTATGTTCTAAAAGTGCGAAAAGATCCTTCAAGAAGTATTTTTACTCATCGTTAATTATCCGAAAAAATGCAAACTTTAGAAAATTTTCAAAGAATGTATTTTTTTCACAAAAGCCTTGGAAATATCGTTTGAAAAATGCAAATTAAGCCTTTTAGAATTATTTTTATAACTATCCGCATTTTAAAAAATTATCGAAAAAACGCATTCTTTTTGACAAAAACCTAAGGAAATATCATTTGAAAAAAAAACTCAACAGTAGTTGAATTTTCGGTAAAAATTTCGTATTTTGCATTATCCGGAAAAAGACCGGAATTTTTGGTACGAAACCCAACGAAATAGTTGCTGATAAATGCAAAATGCGCCTTTGAGAATTATTTTAACGCAATAATAATTGAATTTTGGCAAAAAATTCATTATCCGCAAATATTGATTATTATCTGCATTTTAACAAGTTCTTGTAAACGCAAAAAATAAATAAGAATATATATTCTAAAAATGCGATTTGATGTTTCAACATCTATTTTTACTCATTAATAATTGAATTTTTATATAAATGTCGTATTTTACACTATCCGAAAAAAATGACATATTTTAATTTATCGGAAAAAAATCTGGACTTTAGAAATTTGCGTTGTTCTCAATAAAAAAAATAAATGAAGTAAATGTCATCTGGGAAATTGCAAATTAAGCTATTGTGAATTGAATTTTCTGATTTATCATTATCCGAAGAAGAAAAAATATTATCCGCACTTTTCGAAATTTATGGGAAAACATAAAATTTTCCATCAACACATTTTTGATAATAGTAAAAAAATACTCCTAATAACTGATATATAACGAAACTCAAGAATTGTTTGGTTCTAAATCGATAAGGTCTCTTCAATCGCAAGCCAAAGGGCATAAAACTATTTCATATCAATAAGAATATTTATCCCAAGAGAAGAATTTAAAAAGTAAATAGCATCTGTACATGTTGTCTCTGCCTACTCAAGGCAGTCTTTAACAACAACAACAAAAAAATCATCCTTAAAATACTTAAATTTATTTGATAAAAAAGGAAACTGAAGAGAAGAGAAAAAAAACCATCATGAAAAATATTAAATAAAGATAAAATCATGTTTGTATTAGGAATTTTTTTTCTTTTAAACATACGGGATGGATAGAAAAACTACCAGCAAAGAATTCCTGTTAAGCGATACGGCACTGCCTATTTTAGATTCTATTTAAAAAGATACTCGAGATGAATTTGTTGGTACATATTGTATCCAATCCATCCATCCATCCATCCAGCTAGATACCCTGGGAAACAAGAAGTGAACAGAACAACACTAAATTCTTCCATACCACCAAAGAGACCTATCGTAACAAGGCATTTTTCTTAAGAACCTGAATCGTCTCTTGCACTATTCTTAAATGTAAAACTTGTAAATGTACTTTTACGTAAATAGAAAATATTATCTTTCCTTTTACTTTATCGTCGATCACGATCTGAAAATCATATAATTCGAAACTGATAATAATGGGAAAAGAATATTTTCTCTGTTATCTTTTCGAATCGTATTATTAGTCCTAAAATGTTCTTAGAATAACGACAAAACTAAAGAAAAACAATTTCTTCCAAAAGAAATAAATTCGAAAAAATTGAATAACAAAAAAATTAAAATGAAAAAACATCTGCACTCAATATTTGATAAAATGGCGGTCCAAAACGACGAGTTGTCAAAACGATAACACTTCAAATGTTTGACGGCAGAGCTCCGTGCAAATGTCTGACAATTATTAGCAGAGTGTGTGGGCTGCTGTTTTTTTAAATCATAAAATTAAATTGATTAACAAATGTTGCTTTTTTTTAAATTTATTTATTATAAAAAAGAAAAAAAAACATAATTTTTAGGCTACCATTGACAAATGACGAAGTCTTAAAAAGACGCTCCTAAGTAAATCGGAATTTTGAACAAAGAAAACCAGGAACAAAGGAATTTTTTTTTCTTTCAAGAATTTCGTTCAGATTCGCCTCGTCATCAGGAAATTCTTGAAATTTTTTTCTTAAAGAAAATGACGTCATTGGATTATTTGATTTCGAATAAACACAAATAAAAACAAAAATCTACTCTAAACGGAAACACGTGTTTTGTTTTATTGTTGTTTTTGGTGGTAGATAAATTTTTTGTTGTCAATTTTATTTGACAGTTTCTGGGGGTGTGGGATTAAGGAAAATTTGCAAATAATCAACTTTTTGGAATAAACTAAGAATTTTTAGAATGAAATTTATTTTAAAAAAATTTGATAATTTTTTTTTTTTTAAAAATTGATTTTTATTGATCACAAAAATTTTGAAATGGCTGCCACCACTTGTTGGGTTAATATTGCCTTTATTTTTAGTATTTTTATAAAACAAAAACGTATTTTTTCGATAAATTTTGATTACTTTAGTTAGAAAAAAAAAGAAAATTGATTCTCGTTGATCATAAAAATTTTAAAATGGCTACCAGCAAAAATTTCAAAATGGCTACCAACACTTTTTGTCGCCATTTTTTCAGTATTTTTACAAAAAAGAAAAGTTTTTTTTTCGATAAATTTTGATTATTTATTTAGTAAAAAAAAAGAAAAAAACCTTTTTTATTGAAAATTTTCAAAATGGCTACAAGCAAAAATTTTAAAATGGCTACCGGCAAAATTTTAATATTTTAACTATGGTTACTTTTTTTAAGTATATTTAAGTATAATTAAAAAAAAAATAACTTTTCGTTGTAAGATCTCTCAGACAAGAGTCAGAGGCCATTATATAGCGCCACGAACATGAGGCCATTTGGTGACTTCATGTTACGTATGGGTTAGCATTGCCAGCTTGCCTAATGAAAGTGGTTTGGTAGTTAGTTGGAGGTAGCAATTGGAAGTGATGAAATTTAAAGAGAAAGGAGTTATTAAATCTAGCAGGTCTACAATATAAGGAGTCCTAATTAAGTGACATTTCATTAAAAGTAAAAAAGAGTTGAACGCCACCGAAATGGCATAAAGGATGAGGTTGGTTACCGAAGATGAAATCATGGGTAAATGGCCAATCCGAATTCTGAGAAGTTTCTTTGCCCAGAACTTTGGTATGGTTGTTGAGTAAACTGACTTTATGGTGTTTGGACACCCATGGTCCAGTTTAATTGTCTAAAGGTGTTAAGTGCCATTTGGTTTGTAGATGCGGCAAGTTTGGACTTTCAGTGAAAACATAACCGCGGAGCAACTTCCCCGCCAGCTGATCTTCTATTGTTTATTAGACTACCGGATCATTTGATGGTCCACGAATTGCCTTCAAGGTTGCGAGACTATCTGTAAAAATATTCACACTGCGATGTTTGGGCAGAGATTAATTGCAGTTTCAACTGTTTGTCCTAATTGCCCACAGTTCACCATACAAAAAAGCGGAAACTTCTACCTGACATACAATTTGTTTTCGTAAAATTTTTCGATAAAACTGTTTGGATTATTTAGGAATTTTTAAATAATAATTTAACCAAAGAGGGGGGGGGGGGGGAAGGAATGCTTGGTAATTACTTGGATATAAGTTTTTATAAAAAAAAAAACACTAAGTACAATAAAAGATAAAATAAAATTTCAAAGAAGACAAGAACAAATTTATATAAACGTTTATGAAAATATCTTCGAAGTGAAGAAATGAACAATTCACATTTTTCCTTTATCCCATTTCCTCTTCTAATCCTTTAAAACGCCTCCATTTATGTAGAAAAAATTATAATTCCAATAAAACTACTATCCCATTTCTAATGGATTTGAATTTTTCCCATTTTCAGTCCATCTTAATTACTATTTAATAGCGGCAATAACGAACCGAACTGACTAACCTAAAGGCTAAAGGATATTTTTATTTTTGTTGCTTGGTAAGAACAAGTCATTAACGAATAACAATAAAAAAGGATATTTTATGATGGGATTTTGTTCAGTTTAAAAGTTGTTAAATAATTTATTCTTCTGAGAATCGTTCATCCTATGAATTTTGATTACCTCTGTTTTTGGTGGTTCTAAGAAAAACAATTTTTATTTAAAAAAAAAAAAAAATAACCAAAATAGAAAAATTAACATTTTAAATAAAAAATTAACAAATTTGGCACTTTTATAAGAATTTTTTCAAATTTTATTTTTTAAAATAAAAGTTAACAAGAAAAATTTTTAAAATTTACAATGTTTTTTCGTTTTTACCAAAAAAAAAAGGTTACTTTTATTTTTGTATTTATTGATAAATGTTTAAAAATAAATAATAAATTACAGAAGAAAAAAAATCCAAAAATTTATAGGAAAATTACAAATTTTCTTTTAAAAATTATTAAAAATATGGGAAACAAATTATTGGAAAAATTCAAAAATAATCAACGAAAAAATAAAATCAAAATTATGAAAAAAAATAATAAAAATTCACTTACTCGTTTTAATTTTTGCAAAATTTAAAACTTTTCAATTTTTTGACGAAATTTTCTCATTTTCTTATTACTTAAATTTTCTTATTACAAAAAACCTTTAATTTTTCTTACTGAAAATCTAAAATTACTAAAAATTTTTCTATGAAAATCATTAAATTTTTTTTTAAGGAAACTTCTAAAATGTTCTTACGAAAATTATTAACTTTTTTTTAAAAAGAAATTCTTAGGAATGTTCTTGAAATTAATTAAAACATAATTAAACGTTTTCTGCAAAATTTTCTTTAAAATTATTTAAAAAAAATTGCATTCAAAACTTTCCAATTTTTTTACGAACAATTATTAAATTTTTTATACAAAACTTTATAAATTTCTCTACAAAAAATCTGAAAATTTGTCTGTAAAATTTTTTTTTACAAAATTTCCTAATATTTTTTACCAAAAGTCATTAATTTTTTTGACGGAAATTTTCCTAACATTTTTCTTACAAATATCCAACATTTTTTCTACCAAAGTTTTGAAATTATTTTTACCAGAACACCTTATAGTTTTTGTAGAGAAATCTATAATTTTTGTCATCGAATTGTTAAGACCTCTTACAATATTTTTAAAAAAAATCTAAAAATTTGTTTATTAATAATTTTTAAATTTTTTTAGTACTTAAAATTTTTTTAAGAAAATTCTTTTCATTCAGAAATCTCTAATTTTAAAGATTAAAATTCTTTATTTGCTTTACAGAAATTCCAATTTTTTTTCAATTATTAAATTGTTTTCCGATAATTCCTCAAAATTTTTTACGAAAAATCTTACAAATTTTTACGAACCAATTTTTTTTGTACAAAATTTTTTTACGAAAATTCTTTAAAATTGATTAAAAAAATTTCCAAAAATTTTTCCTTCAATTTATTTTAGAAAAATTCATTTATTTCTCGATTGAAATTCTTAAAAGCTACTTACAGAAATTCCCAAAAGTTTTTTACGAAAATCCGTAAATTTTTCTACGCAAATTCCCAAAAGTTTTTTACGGAAATTACCAAAATCTTACAATTTTTTAACGAACCATTTTCGAAAATTTTTCTACAAAAATTCTGATAATTTTTACAACGGAAATTCTAAAAATTTTTTTTACGGAAGTTGCCTAAATTTTTTATCTGGAAATATTCCAATATTTTTGTTACGAAAAAAAAAAATTAACAGAATTTTTCTTACAAAAACTTTTGTCAAAAAAAAAATTCATAAATTTCTTTGCAATAGTTAAATTTTTTGTACGGAAATTTTCTAATTCCTAAATTTGGGAATGAAAATTTCTTAATTAGTTTTAAGAAATTTTCCAAAATAAACTTTCCAAAAAGAAATTAATATTAAACCGGAAAGAGGAAAATGCTCTTAAATAAATAATGAACAAAAATTTTGGGGTTTTTATATAAAAAAAAATAAAAATTATGAAAAGTTTACATAAAAAAAATATTTTTTTAAATAATTTTCTATACTGAACACATCACTACCACCATCACTACTAACTTATACACACAGTAACAAAAAGGAAAATGCAATTTACAAAAAAAAAAACACCACTTATACGAGTAGAGTTACAACAACAACAACAACCCTGAAGGATAAGTGAGAAAAGAAATCAATAAAATTCCTTTTAATCTTCAACGGAGGAGTCGCTCTATTCCAGCTTATTTTGTTATTAAACCAGATGCACTGCAAGTTTTGTTTTTTCTTTTTTCATTTTGGAAGGGGTGGGAGGGTATGTACCAGTTCTAGTTGGCTAGATTGGCAGAAGTGTGAGTGAGTGGCTTTTTTGGTTATTATTGATAGTTTTTAATGGTTTTCTTCTCTTTTTGTTTGATTGGTATTAAAAAAAAAAAGTCCTATCGTAAAATTCTTCGAACATTTTAACAATGGCCCAAATATGCATGCACGTACTCTGAACTAAAGGATAAAAGGAGATAAAAAATTTCTCTTTAAATGGCAATAGACAGTGTGCGTATGTGTCTGTGCTCGCATATGGTTTTTATGTTTATGCTAATATCTGGGATTATGTATGCAAGCAAGTCCCTCTCCGCTGTCGATGGATTCGAAATGGACACATACACAGGCGAGTTAGAGGATAAAATACTTTCACAAACTCCGTTCGAATGGTATCGAAATAAAACGAGAAAAATATTTCTGTATGCGTCTGGGAAGAGTGCACATTATTTCCTTGTCGAGTTTTGACAGTTCATGGCTGATTGTGAAATCTGGCAACATAACGTCTGCCGGTAACGTATAAAAGGATCCAAAACTGAACATACTCGCAATAAAGGCAATTCCACCAATATGGCAACCATGCCCCTATTAAATGCATGTAGGTAAATGTGTATGGTAATAATGGCTCTTGGGATATTTTGTATCATCGTTCCGGACAAAAAGAGAAGCAAATGCAAAATGAAAAGAGAACAAAAATGTCTCAAAAGAGATGAGAAAAACTAAAAAAAATTATGCGAAAAAAAAAAAATTCGCCAGAGAAGAACGGCCTCTATTTGTGTTGGAATGAAGAAAAAAAGAGACAAACAACAAAAAGCTGACGCTGATTATGTGTTTGCGGCGTTGAGGAATGATTTTCGGAACGGGGAATGGTGATTGGGGTGGGGTGGCAGCCATTGCACATGGCATGGTCAATGTTATTGTTATTATTATTATTGTTTTCTTTAAGGGAAACAAAAAAAAACTCTAAAACCAAAACAAAAACGAAAAAGAAAAAAAACAGATAATTTTTCTCTATTTTGTCATCTGGAAGCAAAATGGCTGATACTCTTTGTCCCGCCACTTTTGAATTAATGGCAATAAAAATCCATCAATCTTGGCCGCTATTTTTAGCTAATAATTGCGGTAAAAATTTGTATTTACTAATTATTAATCAGTGTCCCGAACAGCCACTAGCGTTAATGTATAATCGATTAAGCCCCCCCCCCCCCTTCTAACCCCCTTCAACGCTTTATAATATTTTCTCCAAATTGTTTTATTTTTAAAAATTCAAAATAAAAAGAATTTCATTTTCTTCGAAGTAACATGGTAAAATGTTAAAGAAGAAAGCACACATAGGGCTTACCCTTAGGAGGGGTGGTGTTAGTTAGTCGAGAAAAAAGGATAAAATGTTCTATTCGAAAAGGGCAAAGTTTTGGCGAACAGCCGCCCCACAATAAGGATTTTGCCCCATTTGACGAGTGAGTGAAGGGCGACAAACAGCAAAAAAGTTCAAGTGATTTTGAATCTGTTTTCGCGCGCACCAATTATGACCTCCTGTTACCCCCTCCCACCTACTTTTGTTGTTTTTTTTTTTTTAATAATAAGAATTTTGTTTTTGTTTTAAAAAGAAAATAATAGAAAAAATTTCTTTTTAGTAAAATGATTATCGTTAAAAACCTTTTCTTGGTGGGTCTAGTTTTTTAATGGCGGCAAAATTTGAATCTTTACTGTTCGAATTTGCCATTTTTGAGTATCATTGAATTTTGTTTGTAAAGTAAGAGTGTGCGATTGAAAATGTCGGCCAGTAAAAAGTGTTGTTTGCCGGTGGGGGGGTAAGGTGGAATTTTTCTATAACGTTTTTCTCGGAAATTAGTATCGAATATGGTGGTGGGCGTTCGATTTTCGGTCGTAAAACGAGACACAAGCCGGCCATGTGCTTTTCTAAATATTTTGTCACTTTTTCTCTGAAGCTAATCCTGAACAATCTGTTCGGTTGGTTCTTAGTCGATTGTTGTGCTGACTGCCTAATAAAGGGCGACATGATAATGTGAAATTTTTGAATTATGACCCATCATGAGAGTGTGTGCAGTTGAGTCTGTGAAAGAATCAATTTGGAAGAAATGAAAATTGAAAAGACCAAGTTGGTTGTGGAGGTCCCAATCCCCTCCATCTTCGGTCTGTGCGTGCTTCTTTGACTCGTCTGGACTGGCCTTCGAATACACACTCGGAAATGAAACCGAAACCGAAACAGAAAATGAAACTGGAACCGAGATACTGTGAACCAAAAATATGCGTTGAACTGCATTGAAATGAGTTGATGATGATTGTTCAGGCCGGTTGGACTGGGGGTACATAAAAATAAACTCCAACCTAAGTGAAATGCCTCCCCATGACGAATGGCCACCTCCATTTGGGCATATCCCGAATATGTTGAATGTCGGACGTGTTTGATTGCGGTGGTGTTGGGCCGGTGTTATTACTTTCAACAGAACGGCTTGGTTTTTAGTCGAGTTCAATTCAGGTCCGTCCGATGGATTTGTTTATTTTTATCTCGGCAGCAGGGAATGTGGTATGTTTGGGAAAGTATACCACATGCTGGATGGCTGGGGAACACAGTTAAATTCGAGCCGGTAAGGCCGGGTGAGCAGCCATGCCAATAACATGACGACTAGAGGCTGTTAGGTTAGGTCACTCCAACAACCAGTCTGGCTACTCTATCCAGCCATCCATTCACATAGCGTATATCCGTAAATTGCATTGTAGGGATATTATTAGCTCTACTCTACGGCATTGGGAGTACGAAGGGCACCAGTATTCAGAACAATGATCTCTTCCGAGATGAAGCCTTGTAATAATCAATTGACCAATTTAGCACTCAAATATACCGTCTTTATTTTTCTGTCGGTAAAACCAAAAGCACTAGTAATAAAGGGAAAAAAAAGTCCGGATCAATTGGCATTGTTGTGTGGGAGAGGCTTGGTGTCAGTTCGATGAGTTGTTAGCTTCGACAGGGAACAAACAGGAAACCTTTTTTATTTTTTTACTAAAAAAATCCACAATAAATTAATCGATTTTGTGTTAGAGTTGCAAACATTTTTGATTACAGAAAATAATTGACGACTTAAAATAAGTGCTGAGGTCCAAATGTAAGTGCTGAGATACAATAAAATAGCTTTTGTGTAGCCTTTAAGACTCACTAAAGCACTAAATGTATTTTAATTATTTGGTTCATCTCAAATAATGAAAGTTTCTTTAAGACCTCAAGTTTATAGTCTAATTCGGGTTTAGAGTCAGATGTTAGCTTTTAGAGTCTGTTCCTCTTAGAAAAGACAGGGTTCAGTGTCCAGGATCAGATTCTTGATTTCGGGTACAAATTGCGGAATAATTTTGAATTTTAAATCTCAATCTGAGTTCTTTGGGGAGTCAAGAAATGTAATCCCTGAGCAGGAGCCTGGTTTAGCGTTTAGGAACTTATTCTGATTTTAGAACCTCACTTCTGGTTATCTGGTTAGGGTCTAATCATTTGTTTACAGTCTTTAGCTGGATTTAGAGGATAGTTTGGCAAAAATCGTAAGATCGACTTTGATTCCTCGTTTAGGGTCTGTATCGAACCTCACCTCTGATTAGGGGCCTGACCTTTTGTTTTAAATCTGGCCGTAATTTAGAGAATATCTACCAAAAAACATTTTGAGAAAAGAATTAAGTTCTGAGTTTGGAGTTTGATTTTGAGTAAAGGATCTTTGGGGTCTTAACATTTGTTTAGGGTCCCATCGATTGTTGAGAGTCTGATCGTTTGTTTCGAGTCTGGTATTGGATTACAGTCTGCTTTCCAAAAACGTAAATTAGGGTCTGCTTCTGCCTTTTACGCCTGAGTCTGAGTTTAGGACCTGTTTTTCGATTTGGGGTCTGACGGTTTGTTAAGAGTCTGTCACGATTACAGTCTGCTTTCCAAAATTGTAAATTGGGGTCTGGTTGTGGTTTTAAGGTCTAAGTCTGAGTTTAGGATCACACCTTGGGTTTTGAGGTCTGACAGTTTCCTTACAGTGTGTCACTGGAGTAACAGTCTGCAGTCCAAAAATGTAATTTAGGGTCTGCTTTTGGTTTTAGGGTCTTATTTTCAGCTTAGGACGTCTGCTGTGGTTGGGATCTGACCGTTTGCTTAAAGTCTCTTACTGGATTAGGAGTCGTTTGCCAAAAAATGTAATTGAGGGTCTTGTTCGAGTTTTTTAGGTTTGATTTTGATTTAAGAATCTTACCTCGAGTTTGGGGTCTCACAGTTTATTTGGCTTCTATCGAAAAACATGGGCGTATGATATAACCCTGGGTTGAAGGTCTTTATCTTAAAACACGTACGTTCCTTAATATATTTTGTGGTCCAAATCCTTGGTTTGATAATTGAAAAACAGGACAAACAATCCAAAGAGTATAAAGATGGAAAAAACTCATTAAAAAAATTAAATTTTGAAGAAAGTTCTTACTCAGTTCAAAAAAAAAGGCAATAACAAAACTAAATGCGGACTAAAATACGAAGTTCTTCTTTTTTTTTGGGGGAAGTGGGGGTGGGGGGGTTGGTATATTTTTCCTTCACTATTTTCTGTTGTAGATTATTATCGAAATGTGACGGTAATAAATAGTTTTTTTTGGGTGCGGCTTTATTATTTCTTATTTGGGTGTGATGTGGGCGCACAAAAGATAGCCAGTCAGCCAGCCCTTTTCTGGTATGAGGAAACCTTCGTTTAAATGCCAGGCAACTTTTTTTTTGTCTTTCATGGAAGAACCTTCGTCTTTTTTTTGCTTTTTCAGTTTCTTTTCCAGAATAAACACAGTCTTTCAGTCTTTCAGATATAAATTTTGTTTAATTATCAAATTGTAAAATTAAAACAGAAAAATCCAAAGCAATTGACGATTTTATGAGTAATAAGAACGCCAAGTGACCCAATATACAAATATTCAATAGAAGAAAGCCAATAATCAACAACATTAACTGGAATTGTGGTAGACACTCGAAAAATCTGAATTTCAAATGACGAATAACAATAAACATAGCCAACGTCATCGTCAGTTATTGGTTCATATTCCACCAAAAAAATAATATTTATTCTTTCATTCCTTTTATTTTCTTTTTAATATATTAAATTGACTAAAACGAAATATCGTCTACAGTAAAAAGGAATTCAATAAATGTGAGGCAACGAAAAAAAATGTAATTAAACCGATTCAGACATTAATTATGTGACCTATTCAGGGATAGGCTGAGTGGCTGGCTGGTGTAATACCATATCATAGAACGCACATAAGTACATGCCCGTAGATAATATAAACCCCCATCGGCCCCTTTAGAAAGGCTTGTAAATTCCATTCTCCACCATGGAAAATGAACTGATTAAAAGAAATGGTGTTGTTGAGGGGTAATATTCCAATGATTATAAAAATATGTTTACGCAGAAAAGGACCCACCCTGAAATAAATGATTACACCAGCCCTAGCTTCTCTCCACACCCCTAAATCATTTATTTATTTTATAATTTTTTTATGTTAATTTTTTTTTTATTATTTTACGGACTGTGTACGTATTTCTGTTCGATGATTTCATATTATCAATCGCGATGGAAACTTTTTTCATTTTAGTTATTTTCGTATATTTTTATGATAAAGTTTTAAGTTATTTATGTTATTTTTAATGTTGCCAGTGAACAAGTTTTCAGCACAAAATTTTTTAGTTGATATTAATTTTGGAAAAAACTTCTTAAAAAAAAATATACCAGAAACAACAATTTTCTAGCAAAGAATTTTTTCTAGCAATAATTTTTATAGCAAAAAAAATTATCTTTTTTCAAGCAATAGCTTTTCATGGAATTTACAAAAAAAAAAAAATTTCCAGTTATTTTGTAGAGTTTACAACAGTTTTTGTAGTTTTCCAATTAAGAATATTTTTGTTAAAAAAATTTTCAGCAGCAATCATATAAAAAACATTTTGTTGGCAATTATTGTATTTTTCCAGCAATATTTTCTACTTTCCACAAAATATTTTTTTAGCAAACAAAAATTGTCCAGAAAAGGCATTTTTTAAGGAAAAATATTCCAAAGAAAAATTTTGGTAGCAAAAACAATGCAGAAAAAAATTCCAGAAAAAATTATCCAAAAAACGCATTTTTCTAGCAAAAATATTCCCAAAAAGGCAGTTTTCTAGCAAAAACATTCCAAAAACAAAGAATTTTTCTAGAAAAAATATTGCAAAAAAAAATAATTTTTCTGGCACAATATTCAAAAAAAAAACATTTTCTAGCAAAAATAATCTTAAAAACAAGAATTTTTCTAGCAAAAATATGCCAAAAAAAAGAATTTGTGCAGTAAAAATATTCCAAAAAAATCATTTTTCTAACAAAAATATTCCAAAAAAAGCAATTTTATACCAAAAACATTAAAAAAAAAAACATTTTTCTAGCAAATAAAATACCAGCAGAAATATTCCAAAAAAGCTGTTTTCTAGCATAAATATTTAAAAAAGAGAATTTTTCTAGCAAAAATATTCCAAAAAAAACAAAAATTTTTCTAGCAAAAATATTCTAGAAAAACGAAATTTTGTCGCAAAAATATTCAAAAAAAAACACAATTTTCCAGCAAAAAATATTTCAAAAAAAAGAAATTTTCCATCAAAAATATTCCAAAAAAGATCATTTTTCTAGCAAAAATATTCCAAGAACCATTTTTCTAGCAGAAATATTGGAAAAAAAAGCATTTTTCTAGTAAAAAAAATTCCAGCAAAAATATTTCAAAAAAAAGAAATTTTCCATCAAAAATATTCCAAAAAAGAGCATTTTTCTAGCAAAAATATTCCAAAAAAGCATCTTTCTAGCAAAAATATTCCAAAAACAATTTTTCTAGCAGAAATATTTAAAAAAAAAGAATTTTTTTAGTAAAAAAAATTGCAGCAAAAATATTCCAAAAAAGCATGTTTTTAGCAAAAATATTCAAAAAAAAGAGCATTTTTCTAGCAAAAATATTCCAAAAAAGCATCTTTCTAGCAAAAATATTCCAAAAACAATTTTTCTAGCAGAAATATTGGAAAAAAAGCATTTTTTTAGTAAAAAAAATTCCAGCAAAAATATTCCAAAAAAGCATGTTTTTAGCAAAAATATTCAAAAAAAAGAGCATTTTCTAGCAAAAATATTCCAAAAAAAGCAATTTTCTAGTAAAAAGAATTTTTCTACCAAAAACATTCCAAAAAAAAAAAAACTTTTCTAGCAAATAAAATTTCAGCAAAAAAATTTTCAAAAAAACCTGTTTCCTAGCATAAATATTTAAAAAAAAGAATTTTTCTAAAAAAAATATTCCAAAAAAAAAGAAATTTTCTAGCAAAAATATTCCAAAAAAGCAAGAATTTTTCTAGCAAAAAACTTTGTTTAACGAAAAATTTTGTAGCAAAAACTATCCTCAAAAAATATTTTTGCCGTTTTTATTCTAGTACAATTTTTATCATAATTTTTCTCTTTAACATCTTCTAGTTTCCTTTTCATTTCTTCACATACTCTCCTACATATCTTCTCTGCTTATCTCACAGTCAACATGGTCTCTCAGTTAACAAATACCACAAGAGAAAAAAAATGTACAGAAAGAAAAAGTAAACATTGAAACAAAAAAAATAAAATATGCCGATGACCTTATCAAGTAAAAATGTACTCTGCCTACTCCAAAAATTAAAATAAAAAAATTATTTTCAAAAGTGAACGAAATCTCCTAGAAACTGTTATAAATAAATAGAAAAAAACTACTTTTTTTGTTGTTGTTGGTTTTGTTGCAAAAAATATTAGGAAAAAAGTATGTTGGGTAAATTATTTGCACGACACTTTTAACAATGAACTACTACTACTACTACTACTACTAGAAACTACTACGCCTATTTCTACTCATAGGCTAGGCTTATTTACGATAACAACAAATACTAACACTAAATGACAACGGCAGATGGCAACTACCTATCAAAGGTATATGAATGATAATAAAGAGGAGAAGGAGACAGAATATGCAAAATGGTTGCCGGAATGATTATCGATGACGGTGATGACGGTGACGACGGCGATGACAACAAATGCCAGCGCCCGTACGACGAGTTGTTTTGTTGATCATCTGACCGACCGGCGGGGCGTAGTGCCAAGAACGGAGACAGAACACTTGTTATCACTTATATTTTTTTTCTCTGTTGTTTACATACAAAAAGAAGATATGCGTGTTAACTCTTTGCGTGTCATGTGCTTATGGATGGAGGGAAGGGATGTACGTACGTGTATAATTGTCCATACATACACTCGTGCATGCAAGATTATATATGAATTTAAGAATATTTATTTTATTAAATTTATAATCTTATGTTAATGAGGAAATGTTGATATGTATTTAAAGTGTATATATATGCTTACCATGTGTAAATAAAAGTTTGGGATCCACAGAAAAAAACCAATCGCCACAGTTCAATAACATTTCCTTGCCTGACAATCACCGTAAACCTCGCGCACACCGGTCGCGACTAACTGCCAACTTGACAATCAACAAATTCTCATCTGAGTACGTACGTTGTTACGTTTTTGTATGCAAATAAAGCCTGTCCGAATGAATCAGGCACAAAACGAGAATAACCTCACTTTTTTTTTCTTTTAAATTTTATCAAAATAAAATAAGTCAT
Organism: Atherix ibis; assembly: GCA_958298945.1. Classification (NCBI taxonomy): domain Eukaryota; kingdom Metazoa; phylum Arthropoda; class Insecta; order Diptera; family Athericidae; genus Atherix; species Atherix ibis. The sequence goes on from OY282609.1 coordinate 78,028,177, forward strand.
GATGAGAATTATTAATATTGTAATATTTATAGGGAAAAATTATTGATTAAATAATTTTTATACGAAATAAATTAATAATAGAATGAACAAACGAAACATGGCAGGAGGAGAATTGCTCAGCTTCTTCTTTCTTTCTGTTTTTTTTTTGTTTCTTTTTGTTTGTTTTGGAATGATGACAGAAATGACATCATTTATCGATAACATATGATGCCCCATATCATATGTCAATAATAGTGCTGCCATATCGTCAGAAATTTTTTGTGCAAAAGCCAATTTTTGTTCGTCCACAAATCCGGGCGTTTCTGGCGGATTGTTTCGCGCAACTTGCAGGTAATATTCCTTATTGACCGTTCTACCCTGTGGCAAGAACTCATGAAGCAGCACGCCCCTACAATCGAAGAAAACTGTCAGCAAAACCTTTACATTCGACCGAACTTGGCCAGCTTTTTTCGGTCCTGGCTCGTGCGGCAGCTTCCATTGGGATGATTGAGCTTTGGTTTCCCACGTCATAACCATACACCCATGATTCGTCACCAGTTATGACCCTCTGGAGTAAATTTGGGTCGTCGCGGACAGAGTCAGCTGTTAATGCGATGCTGAAATAGAGCAAAAATCGAAGACGAGCCAAAACACGTGCAAACAAAGCAGCTGTCAAAAATTAACTGAATATTCAAAATGACCGAACTAGTCGGTGTAAGTGAGAGACTGAGAACCAACATAACGCCACAAAAAAATCTAAAATCAAATATACGTAAACCCGCGGAAAATCAAAATTCGCGATACTTTTTGAACAGACCTCGTATGTCTGAATAAGTTAATTAAAAAAAGGAAAAAATGCTATGAAAATCGCGAAAAAAAAACTTTTTCGAAAATCTTAAAAAAAAGGACATTTGAGGTCGAAAAATATTGGCTCTTTTCGAAAAACTACTGGGTTGAAGGCAAAACAAAATATTCCGTTTAAAAAATGATATTACAAATTGGCTAGTAAAAAAATACAATCCACAAATTTGAGTTCCACATGCTAGAAGCAATTAATAATTTCTGACAAGTTTCTGAAAAAAACCGTTTTTTTACAACCAAAATCAGAACGAATTTTTTTTTAAAGGTATTAAAAAAAAATATTACACATGTTCTAGTGGAGTTTTAAAATTTCGGGTGACAAAGAAATTTTCAATAATTTCTATAAAACGCACACATTATCAAAAATATTAATTAATCAATGGAAAAGATCTAAAAAAGTTTCAAGAATGAAAAAATGGAAGAGTAAATTGATCTTGACGTTCCACAGGAATGTAATCTAGCTCCTATACTATACAAAATTCATACTTTTTTAGAGCTCTTGTGTCGGTTTAATTCAATGTTATGAGTATTTGGTTTAAAAAAATTGTTTATTTATTTAATTAAAAATTACAATTGATTACTTTATAGATTTTAATATGGACAATTTCATATTTAATAGAATTTAGAAAAAAAACTATATTGAAAAATTTCAAATTGATTTTTACGAATAATAATATGACTGTGCCTTTGTTTGTTAGGCTTATAAGTATAAAGTGTATAAGGTCATCTATCAGCGGTTTGGATTATATTCTGTCCTTTTGCTTATCAATAAATTGGAAATTATCGAAAACTTTCAAGACTAAAGAAGTGTGTTATGATTGATCTGTAATCAAAAGAAATCATTATCAATTGTGTGATATTGATCTCAGATGATGGACAAAGTATGTACACATATCCGTTCACGCACTTATGACAAGTCTAAAGTCTATATTATAGCAATAAGACCCACTACTCATGGCTTTATTTACAAGAAAATTTAGTTTTTTTAAAAAAATTTTTTCCCCAATCTTATTTTAAAAAGAAAGAATAACCGTCAATAAATATCTAGACGATATAGAAAAAATATTTTTCCATAAAAAAGGCTATTGGCTGATAACGTTTGAACTTAAATTTAAATGACAAAATTCATGTGGAAAAAATAGTTTGGAAAAAACTACAATCCAAACAAATAAATTTCTTCTTATCTTTATGAAAATCGTTGAATTATCTAAAAAGTATTCACATAACTTCTAGAGAACAGGGTCATTTCTAGATAAATTAAAAATAGTGATAAAGAGAGAGAGTTCAGAGAGGTTTTTTTTGGTATTTTATCGTAACTTAAAGCAATTGAAATTATTTCTGTGTCACTTGGCAATTTAGTTATTTAAAAGCAATCAGTATAAAAATTTACACCCCCTAACCCTGTATTTCTAGCAATATGAACATTTCTCCAGAAAGACTATTTTTACAGTCCATCAACTTTGCTTGTATGTGACAAAATCTGTTTGGGGACAAGTTCCAATTAATGATTTTTACAAGGAAACTTTTTATCAGCAAAAATTTAGTCTTCTAAAATGTTGCAGGTCAAATTTTCTCCAGCAGAACTGTTTTTACTTAATGACAATAGTTTTTTTTTTTAAATTTTTATGCAAAAGAGTTTTCGGTCAAAAAAAATATTGTTTAAAGCAGCAAAACAAAATGTTCTTCATTTTTCGAAGAAGAGCCATTTTCTAGCAAAAAAAATTTTTGAGAACAATTTTCTGGCAAAACAAATTTTTGAGAACAATTTTCTAGCGAAACCATTTTTAGAGAATAATTTTCTAGCAAAACAAATTTTTGAGAACAATTTTCTAGCGAAACCATTTTTAGAGAATAATTTTCTAGCAAAACAAATTTTAGAGAACAATTTTCTAGCAAAACAAATTTTCGAAAACAATTTTCTAGCAAAACAAATTTTTGTGAACAATTTTCTAGCAAAACAAATTTTCGAAAACAATTTTCTAGCAAAACAAATTTTCGAGAACAATTTTTCTAGCAACATAAATTTTTGAGAACAATTTTCCAGCAAAACAAATTTTTAAAAACATTTTTCTAGCAAAACAAAATTTTGAGAACAATTTTCTAGCAAAAGAAATTTTAGAGAACGATTTTTACAGCAGATTTTGTAGAGTTTACAGCAGTTTATGTAGGGTTTATATGCACAATTTTTATAGCAGATTTTTTAAGTTTTCCTTATAAAAAAATTCCAGCAAAAATATTCTAAGAAAAATATTATCTAGAAAAAATTATCGGCACAAAAATGATTCAGCAAAAATTTATCAAAAAAAAATTGTCCAAAAAAAATTTCCGAAACCACATTTTTTACAGCAGATTTTGCAGTTTGGCTAATAAAAATGTTCCTAATTTCGGTAATTATTTTTCATTAATTTTTTTTTACTAAACAATTTTCCAGAAAGCATTTTTCTATCAAAAAAATTCCAAAAGGAAAAATTTTCTAACAAAAAATTACAGCAAAAAAATGTCTAGTAAAATTATTCAAACAAAAAAATATCAGAAAAATAATTAGCCAACGAAATTCTTATGAGCATCAATTTTTCTAGCAGAAAATTTCCCAAAACACAATGTTTACAGCAGATTTTGTAGTTTGGCTAATAGAAATTTTTCGACTGTAAATATTTTCTAGCAATAATTCTAACCAAAAAAAATTCGGTAATTATTTTCCATCAATTTTTTTTACTAAACAATTTTCCAGAAAACATTTTTCTAGCAAAAAAATTACAACAAAAAAATTTCTAGTAAAATTATTTAAACAAAAAAACATCAGAAGAAAAATTACCCAGCGAACTTCATTTTGAGCATCAATTTTTCTAGCAGAAAATTTCCCAAAATACAAATTTTACAGCAGATTTTGTAAAATTCTAACCAAAAAAATTTCAGTAATTATGTTCGATATTTTGTTTTTACTAAAAAAATTTCCAGAGAGAAATTTTCTAGCAAAACTATTCTAAAAGACTATAGAATAGAGACATTTTCTAGCAAAAAAATTCCCTAAACACATTTTTTACAGCAGATATTGCAGTTTGGCTAATAGAAATGTTTCTACTGTAAATATTTTCCAGCAATAATTCAGTAACAATTTTCCATCAATTTTTTTTACTAAACAATACTACAGAAAACAGTTTTCTAGCAAAAAAATTCCAAAGAAAACATTTTCTAGCAAAAAAATTCCAGCAAGAAAATTTCTAGCAAAAAATTTCCCAAAATATAATTTTTTATTTTAAAAGCTTGTTTAGCGAAAATATTTTCAGTTAAAAATTTTTTTCATTGAAAATTAATCTATAAAAAAATTATTGATTAAAATTGATCCTAAAAAAAATGTATAGTAAAATTTAAATTATCAAAAAATATTAGAAAAAAATAATCGAGAAATTATAATGAGTGAAATTTTTATGACATTTCAAAGCAAAAAATATAAAAAGAAACTGTCAAAAAATCACTCAGAAAAGTTTGTTACACTCACTCACTCACCCAGTCGTACGTGGAAAACGTGAAATAAACTCTAAAAAAAAAGAAAAATTTTTAAGAAAAAATTGACAACAATGAATGCGGAAAATTAATAAAAATTTTCGTTGCGTTCAGATGCGTCTGTGTATGTGTGCATATCAGTTTGCCATAAAACAATACGAAGGCCAATCACGACGGCGGCCATTGAAATTGATAACCGATCAAGGCGATGTCAGTTAACGATTCATTTACAGGAAGAGCCACACACACGCACCGACACAGGCGCATTCCTTTAATGAATGGCGCCTTCCAAAAAGATGATCTAACGCGGCTGCGGCATGAATAAAAATCGTAAGCCCCCCCTTTTGCGCATTCAACTTTTCCTTTCATTCGAGTTAAAAGTTAATTTCTTATGCGTTTTCTATTAAACATTATTCGTTCAACTTTGGGAGGCAAATTTTTTTCTTTTGTTTTAATATTCTTAAAGTAAATATAATTTAACCAAAAAAACTATTAAACGTAAATAATAATTGTAAAAACAAAGTGAAATTACGCCTAATAAACGATAAAAGATCGATAAAAAATAATTGTAATTTTTATTGCAATTCTTGTTTCGCATCAAACACGCGCCTATTTTTATTATTATTATTATTATTATTAATATTAATATTGTTATCATATAATAATTAATAATTTATCAGCAAATGGTAATATATAATAATTAAAATTAATTGGAAAAAAATGAACAAAAAGAAAAAATATTGATTTTGTTATCTTTCATGGAGTTTTTCCTTGGTTTCAATGCTGTTTTTTTTTTAAATTATTAAATTTGCTTTTAATGAGACTAATTTTAAAAACAAAGAAAAAAATGCAAAGTATTTCTTGCAGCAAACATAAATTTTCCAAAACTATTTTAAAAAAAAATTTTTGTTTAATAATTTTTAAACAATGCAAATTGCATAACAAGTTAAGAGTAAGAAAAAAAAATTCAGTCGAAATTACTATTGAAAACTGCAGTAAAATTTGGTCAGTAAAAATTTTCTCAATTAAGATTGTTCCATGAAATTTTTATTTAGTTGTAAACATATTTGAGCAAGAACTTTTGTAGCAGTAATAAATTTTTAGACAAACTATTTGTAGCAGTAGATTTTTACAGTAACAATAACTAGTATAAAAATTTTTCTTGTTTTTATTTCTTGTAGTTAGATTATTTCTTGTAGTTAAGATTATAAAAAAACGTCTGTAAAAATGTTTCTAGAATTTTTTGCCATTAGGATTTTCTGGGTAACATTTTTTTTAGTCATAATTATTTGGGTAGAAATTGTTCCATTTCAAGAAGTTGAGGTTTTTCTAGCAGTTAGCATTTTTTAGGGTTAACTTTTTATGACAGTAAAATCGTTCTAGCAATAAAAAAATTTCAGTGAAGTTTTTCTAGCAGAGAACATGTTTGCGTTGAATATTTTTTCAAATACTATATTTAGCAATAATTAAAGTTTCCAGCAGCAACACTTTTTCAGTAACATTTTTCTAGCACATTTTTTTTGTGGTAGTAAAAATTTTTCTAGCTCAAAACAATTTTTCAGTGAAGTTTTTCTAGCAGAAAAGATTTTTTCGTTGAATATTTTTTTAAATAATTTTTAATAATAAAAATTTTTTGAATATAAATGTTTGTAGCAGTTACAATTTTTCTAGCAGCAACACTTTTTCAGTAAAACTGTTTTCTAGTAGAATTTTTTTGATATAGAATTTTCTGCAGCGAAAAAACCTAGCAGCAAAAATTTTCCTGGGAGTAAACTATTTTTAAGTAAAATTTTTCTATCTGCAAAATTCTTCTAGCAGTAAACAAGTTTTTAGCGAAGTTGTTTTAGCTGACAAGATGTTTGCGTTGAATATTTTTCTAAATAGAATTTTTAGCAATAATAAAAGTGTGATTATAAATGTTTCTAGCAGTAACAATGTTTCTAGCAGCAACACTTTTTCAGTAAAACTTTTCTAGCAGCATTTTTTTCCCTATATTGTTTTTAAATTTTTCTAGCAGTAAAAAATTTTGCCGTAAAGTTTTTGTAGCAGAAAAAAATGGTTGCGGTAATTTTTTTTTAACTAGAATTTTTTGTAGTAAAAAAGATTTGAATAAAAATTGTTCCAGCAGTAACAATTTTCATATTTGTTAACATTGTTCAATAAAAATGTTTCTAGCAGAAAATTTTTACTTGCAGTACGATTTTTTCTAGCAACAACAATTTTTCATAGACATTTTTCCAGCGGAAATTTGTTTGCCGACAACATTTTTTATAAAGATTTTTTTAGTTTTTTTAGCAGAAAAGATTTCTGCATCGAGAACTTTTCTAAATAGAATTTTTTGCAGTGAAAGAATTTTGTTTATAAATATTTCTAGCAGTAACAATTTTTCTAGCGGTTTATATTGTTCCATAGAAATGTTTGTAGCAGTAAAAAATTGCCTAGTTTTTTACTACTACAAACATTTCTATGGAAATGTTAACTGCTAAAAAAATTGTCACTGCTAGAAATATTTTGTATAAAGAAACACTTTTTCAGTAAAACTCTTGTAGCAGAGTTTTTTTTTTGCTATAATGTTTTTTATATAGAATTTTCTGTATTGAAAAAACCTAGTAACAAAAATTTGTCTACCAGTAACAATTTTCGTAGTTCTTAACATTGTTCAATAAAAATGCTTCTAGCAGAACGGTTTTTTCTAGCAGTACGATTTTTTCTAGCACTACACTTTTTCAGTAACATTTTTCTAACACAAATGAATTTTGAGGTAAATAAAATATGAATTATTCTAGCAGTAACAGTTTCCCAGGCATTTAGAATTTTTCAATAAAAGTGTTTCTAGTAGCAAAAATTTTTCACTAAAAATTTTCTAGCAGACAAATTTATGTGGTTAATTTTAAAAAAATATAATTTCTTGCAGTAATTATTAGTATTTTTCAATGAAACAATTTGTTCTACCAGTTAGCAATTTTCTAACAGTAACAAATTTTTAGTAAAATTTTTCTAGCTGAAAAGTTTCTGCAGTAAAAATTTTTTTAAATATAAATTGTTCTAGCAGTAAAAATTTTTATTGTAATAAGAATTTTTCAATATCAATTTTTCTAGTAGTAACTTTTCCAGTAATTTATGTTCATAGACATTTTCTCGATAATTTAAAAACCGAATCTTTCAAAATCCCAAAAATATTCATTAACTAAATTCTCAATAACTTTTTTCAGTTTATTTTTAGAAACTTTTAAAAGTTCTCAAATGTCTGAACTGGGAAAAAAAATTCTGATCCATCTTTAACTCACCCAGCCCCAACTGGAATTATCAAATATGAAAGAAATTTTAAATTAGAAATTCGATCCGAGGTCATTTCGATATGGTTTTCATCTATTAAAAAAATAACAATATTTAAAATAAAAAACCAAATAGAAAGAAAAAACATAAGAAAAATTAATGAAGCAAAAACAAAAAAATGGAACGCGACATCATACGACATCATGATATCGGAATAAGAACGCCCCAAAAATAGATAAATAACAGGCCATTTATTAATAGCCATTTTGCAGAAAAATTATTTGCTCACTTAGCAGCAGCAACAAACAAACAAACAAACAAACAAACGTACTAGAAAATTTCAAGAAAAAATAAAGAAACAACAACATGAGAAGAAATTAATTTCATAAAACATGTGATGATGATGGTGGGTGCCATCGCCATCGCCATTGCCATCGCCATCACCATCGTATCTCCAGTAAAGCAAAGCCATTCAACTTGTCGGTGGATGTCGTCATCAGATGTCGCGTCGTCGAAATAAGTTCCAACCACCATCAATGATCCACAAAACTATAGTTGGGCATTCACCATCCACAAGTCATTATCGACCATCTCAACATTCGAAAATTAGCAATCTGTTGTCCCTCATCATCACTGACCCCCTCCCGCCTTCCTACAAACCGATTTTAGAACAGCAAAAACTCCAATAATGAACGGACCCCATTCAATTGCCCACACCACACGAGCTCAACTACTAATCAATGACCATTTAAACTTATGCGTCAGTGGTCCCTCTACCACGTGCCTCCCCTTCTCCAATAACTCGATGCGTGGCTGATAAATAGTTTTCTGCATTCTTTAACGTGCCCCATGCATCCTACCCGATTCTAGACTTTCCCAACCTACCAACTTAGTCATAATGCGTTTCATTTTTTTACTTCTTTTAGTTTGTTTTTCACTTTTTGCTGATTGAACATTATTTTCACAATCACCCTGTATTTGTGTATTTACGATAAAAGAGGCGCTCCAAACCAGAACTTCCTACATTGAACTCTGCAAGGTCACTTCGGAAGTTGAATCCGTAAATTAACACCAACCAAGACGCAATTCACAAAGTTGCCGTTTAGTTTGCGCTACCGCCGCCGCTGTCATCATCGGTATTGGCGATGGCATCAACAACTGAACAGCGACAGCAGCGACACAACAGCAGCAGCAGCAGCTTTTTTCCCACGGCAAGTAAATACGCGCAGGTAAAAATGAGTACGTTGAGATTTAGACGTTCTTTCAGACAAAAAAAAAATAACACTTTTTATCTCTCGTTCACTGCTCTTTCTACTCAAAAACAAAAATGTGCATTTTTTTTTGCATCAATTTTGATAATTTGTTCCTAAATGCGAATTAATTATTAAAATTTTTTAAGGAAATATCAACAACAACAAAAAAATACACTAAATTCGATGACATTTGAGAATTTGACATTTGTTTGTATTTTATTTAAATTAATGAGGAAATTTTAGTAAAATTAATTTGGTGGGTTTTTTTTCAATATCAATTTTTTTTATAGAAAGTTTTCTAGAAAAATTGTTTTGAAGTTAAAATGTTTGTTTTTGTTTTTGAGAAACGGGTTTTTTTCTCGAATCAAACAATTTTTAATAACAAAACCATAGGTTAAAAAAGGTCCTAATTTGTGACTGCGAATATGTTCTCAGTCAAAAGAGTTCTTTTGAAAGTAAAATTATTGCAGTGAACATTTCTGCAGTAAAAATTTCTGCAGTAAAAAATGTCTGCAATAAAAATGTCCTCAGTCAAATGAGTTCTTTTGAAAGTAAAATTATTGCAGTAAAAATTTTTGCAGTAACTGTCCGCAGTCAAGAGTGAACATTTCTGCGTAAAAATTTCTGCAATCAAACTGTCCGCAGTCAAGAGTTACAGTTAAACATTTTTTTGGTAGCGTTTGTTCTTCAAAAAATAATAATTTTTCTTGTATAAATATCTGCGGTAAAAATATTTTGACTAAAAACATTGCAGTAAAAATTTGTGCTCTAAAAATTTGACAAAAAATTATCCAAAAAATTTTTTCACTAAAGAAAATAATTTTTTTTTTGGTAAAAAAAAAACTACAATAAAATTTTTTGTGTTGTTGTTGAGAATCGGTTTTTTTTTTGTTGAAATAAACAATTTTTAATAACAAAACCATAGATTAAAAATAAAAGGTCCTAATTTGTGACTGCGAACAACGCCATCTGTTCGGAATTATTCGACTGCAAACAGAGCGCCATCTGTTCGGATTTTTAAGTTAGTTCGATATAATCAAAAATTCTCTTTGTTTTGGCATAAGTTTCCCCTTACACAATAAAATACAAAGAAAACATGAATTTTTCTTCTTTAAAATCATTTCAATTTATTGAAAGAAAAAAATATCAAATGATCAGTAGTGGTGGTTAAAATTTGAACTTGAATTTTCCAAATTTGAATGGAACATTTTATGTTGAAAGCCGGACATATTTTTTTCTTTATTATTTGTTATTTATTTTTGCTTATTTTTATGTTAATTTGTTAATAGTTTTATGTCATCATAGACAAGTCGATTGAAATGTTTTGGAAAATGCCAAAGATATAAAAAAAAAAAATTACCTCTACACAATGTCAATGACAAATAATTTGTAAAATTCAACAAGCCAAAAAAAAGAAAAAAAAATTACTTTTATAATATTAGAAAAAAAGGTAGAAAAAAAACAAAATGGAGGACAAATACTATCTTCCTCTTATATTAGTGGCTATGAACTTGGATTGATGTTAAAAAAACATTACAAATATTCACGGACATGTTAAAGATATTTCCCCATTTTTAATATTTAATCGAACATTTTTCCTACGATAAAATTTTTTTTTCCAACCTTAACCGGAAAATATGTTCAAATATTTCTAAATATTTTTAGAAGTAAATATTTTGAGTAATAATTTTGTTTTGATTTAAATTTTTTGCAGTAAATTTTTTGCTCTAGTAGAATTGTAATTTTTATAGCAGATTTATTTTGCAATAAAATCTTTTTCTTCAATAGAAATTTGTTAGTATCTAAATTCTAGATGAAAATAATTTTCTAGTAAATAAAAATATAGTTTTTTTGTGGTCAATAATAGCAATAATAAAAATATTTGCAGTAAAAATTTTTATGATAAATATTTTTGCAGTAAACGTTTTTAATATAAAATATAATTTTTAATAAAAATACTTTTTTTTTAAATTTATAAAAATTTGTTTTTAATTAAAAATTTTTCTAGTTAAACATGTTTTTAGTATAGAGGAAAACAAATCCATGTTAAAATTATTTAATCAGCGTCCGTCTATTTCAGTAAAAGTGTTTGCCGTTAACATTTGTCCAGCATAAATTTCTGCTGTAAAAATTTTGCAGTAAGAAATAATTGCAGGGAAATTTAAAAAAAAAAAAAAAACAATTATTTTGGTTTGTTAATTTTGTTGCGGTAAAAATTTTTGCCAATATGATTTTTCCGAATAAAATTTTTACAATACAAATTTTTGAATAAAATATTTTTGCAAGAAAAATTATTTTTTATGAAAAATCATCCCGTCATTATTATTGCAGTAAAAAATTTCTTCAATAAATTCACCACCAATTTTTTTTTTGGAAACATTTTGGAAATAAAATTACTGCAGTAAAATTTTCTACAATAAAAATGTCCCCAGTTAAAGTTATTACGTGTATTGGTATAAAATGCTTTCAATAGAAATTTTTTTTTTTACAAAAATTTATAAATAAGAAAAATGTTTATTTAAAAATATTGAAGCTCAAATATTTTTAAATAAACATTTTTCTTATTTATAAATTTTTTTGTGATAAAAATACAAATCGCTATCAGGTAAAAATAATATTTGTGTTTTTTTTTTCGGTTATAAAAATTCTTGCTGTAAAAATTATTGTAAAAAATATTATTGCAATAAAAATATTTTCTAGCAAATTTTTTTCAATAAAGAAAGCATCAATTTGGAAGCAAAATTATCTGCAATAAAAAACTATTATTTGTGAAAAATATTGAGGCAAAAATATTTTCGAATATAGACATTTTTCCTTTGTAAAATATTTTTTGCGGTAAAAGTGCAAATTGTCACCAGGCAAAAATAATTTTCGTATAATTTTTCGCTAATGAACATTTTTGCTGTAAAAATTATTGCAAAAAATATAATTGCTATAAAAATTTCAAATTTTCTGCAATCAAAATGCAACAATTTTTCTGAGAATTCCTTTAAAAAGTAAAATTATTGCAGTGAATATTTCTGCAGTAAAAATTTGTGTTTTTTGGTAACGTTTGTTCTTCCAAACATAATATTTTTTCTAGTATAAATTTCTGCGATAAAAATATTGATGCCAAAATATTTTTGAATAAATAGTTTTTTAGTTGCTCAAATTTTTTGCGGTAAAAGTGCACACTGTCTTGTGTTTTTTTTTCAGTAATAAAAATTCTTGCTGTAAGAATTATTGCAAAAAATATAATTGCTATAAAAATATCAAATTTTCTTCATTAAAAATACAATAATTTTTCTGAGAGTTCTTTTGAAAGTAAAATTATTGCAGTGAACATTTCTGCAGTAAAATATTTCTGCAATGAAAAAGGCCTCAGCCAAAAGAGTTCTTTTGAAAGTGAAATTATTGCAGTGAACATTTCTGCAGTAAAAATTTTTGCAGTAAAAAATTTCTGCAATAAAACCGCAGTCAAGAGTTACAGTTAAATATTTATTGGTAGCGTTGGTTTTTCCAAAAATAATAATTTTTCTGGTATAAATATCTGCGGTAAAAATATTTTGACTGAAAACATTGCAGTAAAAATTTGTAATCTAAAAATTTGACAAAAAATCGTCAAAAAAAATATTTTTTTTTTAGTAAAAAAAAAAACTACAATAAAATTGAATAATTTCAACAGTTTAGCTCGACAGAGTAAAAAATTATTTTTCAGTTTCCATTACAGCAAAACAAGTATTTTCTGTTATTATGTTTTTTTTTTTTTAATATTTCAAATCAAGTTTAAAAATAAATAACGAATGAAATTAAACATTTTTTATTTTTAAGCATCAAAAACAAAAAACGAATAAAAACAAACCACCAAATTTATATACTCGTAATTTCTTATCGGAAAATTATTATACAAAATATTACGAGTTTTATTAATACTTTTGTATTATTATTTTTCGTATGAGGAAATAACATTTTCAAATTATTTATATTTGTAATAATTAAATTAAATTAAATTAAATGAAAAGAAAAAAAACTTGATTTTGTTGTTGTTGGGGAAAATTGTATTAAATTAAACTTAATTTTTTTGTGTAAATTATACGAGTGCGCGCATAAAAGAAAAGAAATTAAAATAAAAATAAAAAAAGTCCAATAAAACGAATAATAATAATAATAGTAATAAAAATAATAATAATGGCACAAGTAGAGCGCGGAATCGTGTTCTCTTTCACAATTTCAACATTTTCAAGGCGACTAGGAACGACCTCATTTTGTGAAAATCATTTCCATTTCTCGTTCGTTCCATTTCGTAACATTTGCCCAATAATATTCATTCAATCGCTCACTGATTGCCCAAGTTTAGCATCCATTTTACTTAATATTTAATACAGAAAGTTAAGAAAATAATAATACACATTGTACGTAGATACACATATACTCGACCCAGTCGGAGATGAAAAACCGAAAGTTAAATAAATGAAAAAAAAAAAATCTTCATTTTAATAATTTTCAATGCATCCACCATTTTGCCATTCCGCCATAACAGAAAAAAAACAATGAAATATTCACAAAAATATAATGTTTTTTTTGGCATTTTGAATGAAAACTTTTCGAAAATTTCGAATGTATTATTTTTATTGATTTATTAAGAGAGAAAAGGCTTTTTTCTTATGTCACCAAATAGTTTTTGTGGCGTATTTTCAATAGTTTGCATTTTAAGGGACTGATTGTGAGTGTTTGGCAAAAAAAAAGACAAAAGAGGAAATGAGAGAGAGAATTGAGTGTAACACGTGCCATCAATCAAATAAAAGAAAAATTATTTTTAATTGATTTTAATTAATCAATCAATATTAAGTGGTGTGTATGAAAACTTAAAAATACTAATATTAAAAATGGATTTGGTTTTCTTTTTCAAATATTAATTATTTAAATGATTTTTAGCCACTGCATAATAACTTATTGCACATAACCGCTGTAAGAGGAATTAATCAATTGTCAAATGCGCTCGCCGCTCTTCTCGTTCTTATCAAAATGTTCTCATAATCTCATGTGTCAGATCTTTTTGGTGAAATTTTGTACTAGATTTTTCCAGCTCAGAATTGCACAGATTAATTTTTAAAGAAAAGAAAACTTTTTTTTTTTGGTAAAACTTAAGAGAAATTTTTTAACTATTTTAAAAAAAAATCTTCATTTACTAAATAAAAACTATTTGAAGTAAGATTTTGAAAAAATTTGATTATATTTCTTCGGAAAGAAATGTTAAAAAGAACACATTAAAAATTTAGGTTTTGATAAAAATTTTCCCTAACTTGTGCCATTATGGTTATGAAATATAATATTTGTTTCAAATGGCGGCTACCAACAGACTTTTCTGGCAGAACTCGACCCTTTTGAGATAATTTTCGATAAGTTTTTCGCTGTAATAGTCGATCATTAATTGACACAATTTGAAATGCTCCAAAGTTTGAGGATTGTCTGCGTAAGCAAGATCTTTTGGGGGCAAATTGATATCACCAAAAATCTCTAAATAACACGTACTGGGAATCTTTAAAATTAGGCTAAAACTAAAAAAACATCACCAAAAATCTCCAAATCACGCGTCCTGAGAATTTTTGGCCCACTAAAGTCACCATTTGTCCGGTTCTGTGGTAAATGCTGCCGTTCTTTTTGATACCACATATGATTAAGATTATAATATTTAAGTTTAGTCTACAAACTAAAAAAACCACAAAAAAATCTCTAAATACCGCGTCCTGGGAACTTTCCGCCCACTAAAGTCATAATTTGTCTGGTTCTGTGGCTTATGGTGCCGTTCTTTTTGATACCACATATGACTAAGATTAGAATTTTTAAGTTAGGCTAAAAATCAAAAAAAAAAACATCCCCAAAAATCTCTAAATACCGCGTCCTGGGAACTTTTCGCCCACTAAAGATACAATTTGACGGGTTGTGTGGCTTATGGTGCCGTTCTTTTTGATACCACATATGGATTAGAATCTTTGAATTTAGGCTCAAATAAATCTGTTATCATGCGGCAATTGCGCTCAGAATTGACCTTTTGCAACAATAAATCTTCTGAAAATAAACATTACAAAAGTCATTTTTTTGGTGATAAAAAGGTCTCTCTATAGTCACATGTGGGTTTTCAGAGCCTCATTAACGGTCATTTTGCTTATTGACTGTCTACCATATTTTTTTTAGGCTTTAAAAAGGCATCTCCACAGTCATACGTGGGTTTTCGGAGCATCATTAACGGTACTTTTCCTTACTGAGTGTCCATTTTATCTTTTTTGGGGTATAAAACGGCAAACGGCTTCTTCATAGTCACATGTGGGCTTACAGAGCCTCATTAATGGTAATTTTGCTGACTGTCCACCGTATCTTTTTTTTGGAGTATAAAAAGGCGTCTCCATGGTCACATGTGTGTTTTCAGAGTCTCATTAACGGCCATTTTGCTTATTGACTGTCCACCATATTTTTTTTAGGCTTTAAAAAGGCTTCTTCATAGTCACATGTGGGCTTACAGAGCTTTATTAATGGTAATTTTGATATTGACTGTCCACCACATCTTTTTTGTGGTATAAGAAGGCGTTTCCATAGTCACACGTGGGTTTTCGGTGCCTTATTAACGGTAATTTTGCTTACTGACTGTCACCGTATCTTTTTTGGGCTATAAGGAGGCTTTTTCATAGTCACATGTGGGTTTTCAGAGCCTCATTAACGGTAATTTTGCTTATAATTCTCCATTTTTGTACAAAGTTTTTATAATTATTATTAAAATAATTTTTAATACAAAATGGCACACCCTAAACTTAATAACTGTCACATCAAATGAGATATATGTTTAACACCTGTCAAATGATTTCCAAATCGCAAAAAGTTTATGAATTTCATTTTTTTTTAAATTTCTAAATTTGTTCAGTAAAAATTTGCATTATAAAAAAATTTCTTCAGTTAATACAAATTTGTTAATAATTTTTTGTCTTTTAACAAAAGTTTTCCTAAAATAAAAAAAAAATATTTTTCATTTTGAGTAAAAAACTATTTTTTAATGTAAAATAAACTATTTTTAATAATACATTTTTGTTCAATTTTTATGTTTTAATATTTTCCCAATAAACATTTCTAGATCCTCCTCCTAAAAAAAAATAGGACACAATATTTCCTTTTTAAGCAAACTAACAAAAAAAAAAGTACAAAAATGTTCCCCAAAAAGATGTAAAGAAAAATTTATTGCCATAATAATTTTTGAATTTAATTTTAAGTGAATGCATGAAACGCCCTTAAAAAATCCTTTTTGCTTTTTTCATTTTTGTTGTTGTTGCTTTTTTAAAGAGAATACAAACCATTTGGCTGAGAAGAGAGAAAAAAACCCCAAACAACTAGCAGAAAATGCCTATTTATTATGGAATGGCGTCCTTAAAGCTGAATATTAAGTTTTTGCTAGAATTTTTCTTAAAGTAAACTTTTTCTACGAGAGAAAGAGAGACCAGTTATCGCAGCAAAATAAGAAGAATTATTTGCCTTTGTGCATTTGTAGTTGTTTTATGACCTCTGGTGTGCCCACCACTCCACCATTTTGTTTTTAAGATTGAATTTTCATCCCTTTTCGTTGGCACCTAAAAAATCCCTCTTACACTGCGCGACGGCAGTATTTCAATTTTGAATCTAGTTTGATGGGGTCCTTTTTTTTGGAAGTTCTCTCTCAATGGCACCCTATCATCCCACCAAACCATATCACGGATAGTCAAAATTGCATTTGATGGACAAAAACCACCCACCAACCTACCCTCTCTTATCAAACTATACTAATTTCTCGAACCCTCGTCCCTTTCGAAATTTTTTAACACAATTACGGGCTCGCATACAGTCGCACACATAACCTCAATCGATCTGTTCGAACCTACACATAACCTCAAATCTGCTTTCTTTCGAATTTCCCACTCCAACCGAAAAGTAATTTTTTCCACTGCAGCAGCGTACATCCTTCAATGGTGGCCATACTTTTCACATCTACATTCACACACACACACACACCCAAATTTGGTTATCATCCCCTCTTATCGGTGGATGCATTCAACGATGAATAGAGGAGATAAAAATTCTAGGATGCTGAGTGTATTCTTTGAAATCGTTTCAGGACAAGAGAGCGCGATAAGGCAACACATTCGCACATCATTAGTCTTTACGGAGAGCAATCTGGGAATAACAGAGACCGACCAAAAGTAGCACAAAACAGTGTCTTTAGCCAATTATGTTGTGAGGACAGCACCAATACCGGCGCACGTTTCGAATTGGGTACGAGGACACGAAGAATAAAATTTGGTCCTGCAAATGTGGAGCTAAATTTATGCTTAACGCAGAGCAGAGCAGAATGACTATTTCTCAGCTTCGACACAATTTTCACATCCACTGGACACAGGCACACACACATACACACACATGGATCCCTTGTCCCCGCTAACAAACAATAGAAAACCATAATTTTCGTCCTTACCAACTGAAATTTATGCAATGAAAATCCGTATCACAGCGACGCCATTTTATTGATTTTTCTTCACTATCTGAGAATTTATTTGTTGAGTGTGTGTGTGTGTGTGTGTAAGCAAACACACACCCACACTCAATGGATGCGAGGAGAAAAATCTTGGATTTTTTCCATTTCCTTTTTCATTATTTTTTTCTTCTGTTTATTTTCTCATTTTGCACATTTTCCATTTCCATTACAATCTGGGGCTTAGAGAGCCACAGCATTCTATCCGGGACCAATGGAAAATGAGATGAAATTTTTTTCCCAAACAAATAATGCGTGTGTGTGGTGGTGGTGTTCTTGTGTGTCAAATGACATTTTTCGAAAGTGTCGAAAATGTGAAATAGGAGATTTTTCTGTCGCAGTATTGATTACGCAGCATCTAAACGCCGCCCCACTTACTACCGCTACATTCTCAACAATCCCCTATAATCCACCAACAAACGCACATCCCACGTCGCTTGTTTTCTTCCATCCTCTCCCAAAGTCTCCGTTAAGCGCATGGAATTTAAGAATTAAAAGCAAACGCCTCCACAGCCAATGAATATTAAATTCTAGCAAACAAACTTCGACCGAATTGATAGAAATCCATTTAAAAATGGCCAAACCAGGCAAAAGGACAAAGGAAAAAGAAAAAAGGACGAAATTGACAAAACTGAAGAAAAATAATGTGTAGGGAATTTGCTTTCACAATTCGGATTTGGAGGATTTCTGTGAGGGTTGAAATGTTTGCAGACAGGACCGGGGCCCAGGACACGTTCACTTATCGTCGAAAAATCGCATCGAATCGAAATGAAAGTTCTACCGCCCTTCTTCCAGTAATCCTTTTGTTATTTCGTACTCCATCGTTTTGTGCATTTTTTAAAGCCTTCTCCCAGTATTATCGTAATGAGGGATTTTTTCCTATTTCCAATATTTAGTTTGGTTGTTTCCCTTTCATCCCTTCAGGCAGAATATTGATTTTTCTGGTAATCTACCGATTGTATTTGCAGTTACGAAGGCCACGCTCGTCCCTCCACTGCAGCCTTTGAACTAGTTCACTTTCTCCCTGAATCGCTCTGCTCGCTTGAATAGACAATCTCAGATACTCTCCAAATTTGTTTTTTGTTCTTTGAAAAATTTAAAATTACGTAAAATAATCAAAATCGTCGGTTTTTTCGACAAAAATTAAATTTACTAAAACTTTTTTTTTTTTAAAAACCGCCCAGGAAAAAATCTACTGGAAAATTGGAATTTTCCAATAAAAAATTTTTTATTGGAATTTTTACTAGAAAACTTTTACTGGAAAATTTTGAGTAGGAATTTTTTAATGGAAAATTTTTACTGGAATTTTTACTGAACAATTTTTACAATTTTTACTGGTACTCGAAAATTTTTACTAGCAAATTTTTACTGGGAAATTTTTACTGAAAAATTTTTCCTGGAAAAATTTTTACTGGACAATTTTTATTGGAAAATAATTACTGGAATTTTTACTAGAAAATTTTTAATGGAACAATTTTACTAGGTAATTTTTACTGAACAATTTTTACTGGAAAAATTTTTACTGGACAATTTTTATTGGAAAATTTTTACTAAAAAATTTTTACAGGAAAATTTATACTGGAAAATTTTTACTGGGAAATTTTTACTGAACAATTTTTACTGGAAAAATTTTTACTGGACAATTATTATTGGATAATAATTACTGGCATTTTTACTGGAAAATTTTTAATGGAAAATTTTTACTAGGCAATTTTTACTAGAAAATTTTTACTGGACAATTTTGACTAGAAAATTTTTACTGGAGAATTCTTACTGGAACATTTTTACTGAAAAATTTTTAACTGGAATTTTTACTAAGAAATTTTAACCTGAAAATTTTTACTAGCAAATTTTTACTGAACAATTTTGACTAGAAAATTTTTACTGGGAAATTTTAACTAGGCAATTTTTACTAGAAAATGTTTTCTGAACAATTTTAACTAGGAAATTTTTACTGGGCAATTTTTACTGGAATTTTTACTGGAAAATGTTTACCGGGAAATTTTTACTGAATAATGTTTACTAGGAAATTTTTATTGGATAATTTTTGCTGGAAAATTTTGAGTAGGAAATATTTACTGGATAAGTTTTACTGGAAAACTTTTACAGGATAATTTTAACTGCAAAATTTTGACTGGGCAATTTGGACTGGACAATTATTTAGTAAGAAAATTTATTAGCTGACAAAAAATTTTTATTTGAGGAATTTTAACTGGAAAACTTGTAGTTAAAGCAATATGAACGGGAAATTTTTTGTTTACTGCAACATTTTTACTTGAAGAACCGCAGTTAATTTTGCTAACAAAATTTTATCAGAACATTTTAGTTTGGAGCATTTTTACTAGAAGAATTTTTATTTTCCGGAAAAAGTCTTATTGGAAATAGTTTTTACTGGAAATAATTTTTATTTTAGGAAACTTTTATTTGGATGATTTTTAACTCTTCTGGAAAACTTTAAATTTACTATAAAAAACTTAAAAATTTGTACAGCACAAATTTTTGTTGAAAAAATATTTACGAAATAATCTCTACTGGAAAATGGTTTGCTGTAAATTTATGTATTGGAAAATGCATAATTTTTTAACAAATAAATTTTGATCAGAAAAAAATATTAATTCAACCAATTTTACTGGAAATATTTTTACTAGAAAAGTTTTTTGCTTGAAAACAGTATTTTTTTGGTAAAATTTGAACTCGAAAATTTTTTACTAAACAAATTTTATTAGAACAATTTTTATTGGAAATTTTTGGTGAAGAAAAGTGTTTACTGGGAAAAATTTTAGTGGAAACAAGATTTTCAGAAAAAAATTTTTACTGGAATTTTTTTTTTTTAAGACATTTTTAGTAGAAAAAATATTTTTTTTTAATGAACAAATTTTAATGGAAAATTTTTATTAGAAAAGTCTTTACTGAGTCGTTTGTACTGGAAAAAGATTTATGGGAACAATTTTTACTGGCAATTTTTTTTGCTTGGAGACAGTATTTTTTGGGAAAATTTTAACTTGAACATTTTTTACTGGAATAATTTTATTATAACAATTTTTATGAGAATTTTTTATTGATGGAATTTTACTAGAAAGATTTTTTACTGGAAAAAGTTGTGCCTAAAAAAATGTTTACTGGAAAAAATCTCTTTTCAAGTAAAACTTTGTCATAAAGGTTTTATTGGAAAAAACTTCCACTGGTAACGATCTGTCCTGAAACCATCTTTTACAGGTCAAATATTTATTTGGAAACATAATTTTTTAGAAACATTTTGATAGAATTTTAATTCTTCCTAAAAGAGTTTTTTTTAGACAAGAAAATTTCCAATAAAAGATTTTTTTTTCTATGAAAAAAATTTTACTGAACATTTTTTATTTCAAAATTACACATTTTTTTTTTATAGACAAAACTTAAATAAGGAAATAAATGTGAACTGAGATAAAATGTATAAGAAACAAAACGACAAAAAAAAGAAACAGACAAAAATCAGACATTAAAAAAAAAAATCTTTAGTTTTGTTGCGCAAGAGCCTACGCTTAACCTTAATTTGGATGTGCGGCTAATAAATAAGTGAACATTAAGGCAAGTAAGCGGCGATCATGAGATCATCGTTGTTGGTGTTGATGATCGAGCGTTTCCGATGTGTCAGACAACAGACAATAAAACCAAATCCGAAAGAAAAGAGCAAAAAATTTCCGATCCGCCATTCGTCGTACTAGATTTTTACTCGCTTCTCTTCTCATCTCTTCCCTGTGCCATGATTTTATTTCAGTTTAATTTTTTGTTTCCTTTTTTATTGTTGGTTACGTCAAATCTGTAATTTCAAGCAACATTGCCCTTCACCTTGAATTTGGTCAAATTTCCATAAAAGCGTGTATTTCAAAAACGAAAAGCACATAAAAAAACAATCACCAATGAAAAAAAAAAAACGTACAATAATAAATTAAACGAGATTAAGAAACTCTTACGGATTTTTTTCAACTTCTTGATTGGCTTGTGGTTTTTAATAATGAGAAGAAAATAGAAAGGAACTGATTTACTGGGAAGCAAGAAAAAAAAAAACCCAAAATTTATATTACGCAACTACTATTTTTTTTTTTGGTAAAAGAAAATTTTTTAAAAGATTTTTAAACTTTCTTAATGTAAAAAAAAATCAAAAATAAAAATAAACAAAAAAAAACTATAATTAAAATGCGTTCCGGATTTATCCATTTTGTGGTTAGAAAAGTATAGTCCTGTCATTTGACAGCTGTCAAACATATTTTATGTCATCCCAGATGGCATTTGCTTAGATTAGGGTTTGCCATTTTAAACTGTGGTTGAACCGCTGAAAATAGGTTGTTGGTTGGGTATTGGAAAAACAGATTTTCTAACAAAATTTTCTTCAGCGATGAGGGTTATTTCACGCTCGGAGGATATATCAATAAGAAAATTTTTCATACAAAGAGTAACTGTGTTAAAGCCATTGTATTCGCAAAAGGTGTATTTTTTTGAACAGTCTGTTACCGTCAATTCTAAGTGCAAATGACTCACTTTTTTTTTTTGGCTGAACTTGAAGAATATAATCTGGCCCATATATAAAGCCACAAAACATGACAAATTGCGTCAAAAAAAAAACAAATTGTGACTTTGTTGTGCGATAACTTTCAAGGACAGATAATTTCCAGATTTGTTCATGGGCTTCAAGGTTTTTGACGACATTTTTTTTTTGTAGGGCTAAACAAAAGATTGTGTTCTATGTAGAAAATTATCAAAGTTAAGAGCATTGAAAAATAAATATCCATTAAGCAATGCTCGAAAAATGGTCCGAAATATACGAAATGGTCATCAAAAATTATCTCAAAAAAATCGAGTCACAAGGCAACAGATTAAAAAAAATTTGAATTTTATATACATTGCCAAAGTCTGAGGAATGTAATCTAATAAAAATTTAATTAATTTGACTATCAGAAGTCATCTAATTGGATAACCGTTGTAAGAAGTAATTCTCTTTCAAAGTGAGGAATGCGCCTAAACCCTACAACAGCAAGGTATACATTTTGACGACTGTCCTTTTTTGAAAATGTTTATTTTTAAGAAAATAATTCAGTAAAAATTTGTTTAATAGAAAAAAAATGCTCCATAAGTGAGTGATTCACTTAAACCCTACAACAGCTCAAACATGATTTTATCATACGTTATTTTCTAACATTTTCACTAAAGAAAATTTTTCTTTTAGGAATTTTAGAATTTATTTATTAAGGTAATCATTATTTAATAGAAAAAAAAATTCTTCATAAACTTTGCCGTCTGTCTTTTTTTTGACTATTTACATTAGAAAATGTTAATTTACAAACAACAATAATTTAGAAAATTATTTGTTAATAGAAAAAAAAATGCTTCCTGAGTGAGTCATGCACTTAAATCCTACAACAGGAAAGAAAATTTTACTGTACTTTCTTTTCTAACATTTTAAGAAAATAATTCCGAAAATATTTATTTAATAGAAAAAATGCTTCCAAGTGAGTTAGTAATTCTCTTAAGCCCTACAACAGTAAATATTAACTTTATCGTCCGTTTTTTTTTGACATTTTGAGTAAGGAAACATTTTCTTTTTGGAATTTTACAATTTTTATACTAAGCAAATAATTCAGAAAATATTTATTTAATAGAAAAAATGCTTCCAAGTGATTGATTCACTTAAACCATACAACAGCCAATAACATTTTATTGCACGTTCTTTTCTGAAGGAACATTTTCTTTTTGCAATTTTCGAACTTATTTTCTAAGAAAATAATTCAAAAAAGATTTCTTTATTAAAAAAAATATCTTCCTTGGTGAATGTAAAACATAACCATTGCCGTCTGTTTTTTGTTGTTGACATTTTGCCTAAAGAAATATTTTCTTTTTGCAATTTTAGAATTTATTTATTAACAAAATAATTCAGAAAATCTTCATTTAATAGAAAAAATTTGTCCTAAATGAGTGACCTAAATCACTTAAACCCTACAAAACCAAAGAAAATTTTGCCGTATGATTTTTTTGGCATTTTGCCTAAAGACACATTTTTTTGGGGATAATTTCTAGAATTTATTTGTTAAGAAAATAAGTCAAAAAATATTTCCACATTCAAAAAAATCTTCCTTACTGAGTGATGCACTTAAACCCTTCATCAGCAAAGAAAATTTTGCTACACGTTCTTTTCTGACATTTTTATTAAACAAAGATTTTCTTTTAGGAATTTTAGAATTTATTTATTAAGAAAATAATTCCGAAAATATTTATTTAATAGAAAAAATGCTTCCAAGTGAGTTAGTAATTCTCTTAAACCCTACAACAGTAAATATTAACTTTATCGTCCGTTTTTTTTTGACATTTTGAGTAAGGAAACATTTTTTTTTTGGAATTTTACAATTTTTATACTAAGCAAATAATTCAGAAAATATTTATTTAATAGAAAAAATGCTTCCAAGTGAGTGGGTAATTCACTTAAACCCTACAACGGCAGCGAAAATTTTGCCAATTCTATTCGAAGAAAACAAAAATTGTTTTTTTTACAAAAAATCCATTTTATTAAATAAATTTATTTTAATTTCGAAAAGAACAAATTATTGAACAATAAATATTCGAAATGCGAAAAGAATTTTGTTCATATTTTATTGTTGAACGGACATTATTGGCACAGCCATTAATTTTTATTATTAAATAATTCCGAATTCCATCAAGTGTGCAACGATTATTTTTAATAATAATAATAATAATAAAAAAAAGAGAAAACAATTTTAATGCTTTTAACTATTATGGCAAGTCCTTTTATATTTCTGCGCCATTATTTCTGTAATATAATAAACGATAAAATTTTGTTCGTAATTTCGTTTTTTTTTTTTACATAATTTGGCAAATTTTAAATTTTCTTTTTATTTTTGCATTTTCCCACCTGATAAACGATTTATACAAAAAAAGAAAAGAAATAATACATTTTGTGAAATCCTATCGCATCTGAAGTAAATGATCTGAAAATATTCACTCCAGTCGCAGTTGGTTTTTTTTTACATTGAAAAAAAAATATTGAAAAATTGTAGAAAATCGCAGGTGTTTGGAGAAAAATGTTTTTATATACACATTTTCACGTTTGGTTCAGTTTTCAATATCACAAAGGAGTGTGCAGAGATCGAATAGGTTTTGTGCTGTTTTAATGCAGCCACTCACAATGAGGATATTTGTTGTTTCACACATTTCACAGGTAAGAGCAGCCACCTTCTGACATTGTTTTCTGTGCGATTTTTACGTACCCATAACGACAATACAAGTGACTGTGACTGTGCATCTGGAACTATTTCTCAGCTTCTATCGAGGATATGATTGCTTTGATGGATTCTGGCTTTAGTATTCGTACAATACCATTTGTCGTATCGAATTCCACAGGACACAGGTACACACAAAAGAGGACAGGTTTACTCATCTACCTGTGTACCTACAGTCAGAAAACGTACTGCATATGCCCATCGGTATACAATTAGAAGAAATCTTCTTCTAGTCGCACGAAGGTCGGACACGAAATGCAAGACACAAAAATACCTGAAAAAAAAAATCCCAGGAAAAAATTACCAAAATTGGAAACAAAGAAGAATAATTCCATCGAATCGAAAAAAAGGCTAGTCAGAAACTGGAAAATCGATAAAGGAACCGAAATCTTCGTTTCAATGAAGGAGCAGCGGATGAAGAAAAAAATCCTTTTTCTGTTTTGTGCTGTTTCAGGTTTTTCTGGCACCAAAAGTTTCTCCTCGTATCCGCCCTGAAAAAATTTCAAATGCCTTTCAATGCAAACAAGAAACTGAACAGAACGCACATGGCCTTCTTACAGTGGATAATAAAAACCACCTGCCTTGGTGTAAGTTTAATGACGACTGTTCATGTTGTAGCACAAAGAAAATTTTCCGGTTTTTTCATAATTTTTTCAGCTCAAATTTTTTTTGAAACTCGGTAATTTTTGGGAAACACGTAATTGCCAGCTTGAAATAAATTTAAAATAAAAATTGTTTTATTAAAAATATTTTCTAGTGAAATTTTCTAATAGAAACTTTGCCCATCACATTTTGTGCAACAAAAATTCTCTGCCAGTGAATTTTTCAAAAAAAAAATTATTTTTCCAGTGAATTTTTCAAAAAAAAAAAATTATTTTTTCAGTGAATTTTTTTTGTTTGAAATTGTTTTTACCAAAAATATTTTTATTGGAAATATTTTTTGTGAAAAAATGGTTGTTAAGCAAAATTTGTTCACGAATACAAAATTAATGCGGACAAATTGTTTCAAATTCACTGGAAAAACTTTTGACGGGAAAAGTAATTTTCCAATAAAATAATTCTCAGTAAAAATTTTGTATTAAAACCATTTTCAGTCACAAATTTTAATCAGAAGAATTTCTCACTTTTTGTTCCAGTGAATTTTAAAAAATTACTGAAATTCCAGTGAATTTTTTTTGTAACGAAATTTTATTGACAAACAATTTTTTTGCTCAGCATTTTTTGGATTAAAATATTTTTAGTAAAAAATGTGATCAGAAAAAAATTCTTAGTAAAAAATTCAGTGGACATTTTTTTTTTAATTCACTAGAATATTATTTTCCGAACTGGAAAAGTTCCTATTAAGATTTTTCACTAGAAATATTTCGACTGAAACAATAAACAATTTTCAGTGAAATGTTTAAGTAGAAACTTTTTCAGTCAAATTTTGTTCCAGTGAATTTTTCCTACAAATTTTTCCACCCAAAATTTTTTCCTGTGGAATTTTTTTTGGATAAAAATTTTCAGTAAAAGTGTTTACCTCAAAACATTTTTTTTTAAATTGGAAAATTTTTCTATTAAAAATTATCACTAACAGTAATTTTATTGAAAATTTTAATTTAACTGTTTCGGCAGTTTTGTTTGCAATCTAAAAAAGATGACAACAAATCCGACCCATTCCCGATAATCCTTAATTCCACGAATAGTTTCAATTGCAAGTTGTTTACTATTAAAGCGAATCTTTTTGATCGTTTTTGAAATTTGCCCGAAAATAGAAATTTTTAATAGAAATTGAAGGGTGTAGTCTTCTAGGTTCGATGAGTTCTCATGTTTGCTTAGTGAAATATTTTGCATCTGACGCGCACTTTTCCCTTGCTTTCTGAACATGAGGCCAATGAACAGGCGTCCAATTTGAGGCGAGAACGATCTTCAACAATGTTCTTGATGCTAATAAATTGTACTTTTGGGAAAGTTCACATTCTCCTCGGCGTCGTGGAGTTAGTTGGCAACAAACAAGCAGCCTGCCTTTCCGATTCGATCGTCTATGCCCCCACCAGGGCTATAGAACTAGAATTACAAGTGAACACTGGGAATCGTAGAAGGCAGAAACAGCAGAAGAAGTCGTTGGCGGTGGTGATCATGCTGATTATTATGATGACGGGAGGGGCTCCATGGAAACTGGCGAGGCTCACTTCCCATGACCGATTCTTAGTGTTTTCCATCTGAAAATACATCAAGTGCTTTGGTGTTTGTCTCGAATAGAGGAGCGTGAGGAAGGGGATTCCCCCTTAAGAACTTGGCTTCATGCAAGACGGCCACTTTCGTATTCATGGCATAAACTATTTGCGTATTCCGAGCGGATGGATGGCAACTGGAATTAATGTAAGCGAACATGGCGATGACACATGTCGGCCAGAGTTCGCTCACCGATTTTCTGCCATCTCAACGTGACGTGACGATCGAGGAATGAACTGTTGTTGAGGAAAACCAGCTTAACATATTCTCCCAAGTTCCCTCACATTCACATCCCGGAAAAGTGATTTTCGTGGATCAGAAACCTTTCTAATTGGCCATTGTTACTGCTCGGGCTTATAAGTTATTTGATTTAAGAATTCAAAGAGCCCTCGCCCTTCACAATGCTCATAGACCTCTAAAAGAGAAACAGAAAATTCTAAGCTACTCGGTGTGAAAAGGACTTTGTTTTTTGTGCAAAAAATCATCGCCAACTTTAGAGAAAATATTAGAAAAATTCCATTCGAAAAACCTGGCCATTCGACTATCTCGAAACACGTGCACAAATTTTTAAATCCATTTACAGGTAATTTTTAATATTAGCCATAAAAAAATCTGTAAATTTGCAATCGAACACGTCGTCACTCTTAAACAGGAAATATTTTGTTTCTTCTTCAACAATTCTTTCTATTTCCTCTCAAAACTTGTTTCGTCTTCTGGCAAATCATTGCAAAAATACCACAAAAAAAGAATAAAAATGAAAATGAAGAAAAATTAAATTGAAAAGAAGAAACGGAAAATGGAGAAACGGCAATTGTAATTGAGCGAAAATTTTGAAATTGACTGTTGCGCAGGAGGATGACTTACTTACGAGGCCTCAAACGCAATAAAACGTTACCGAATCGCGTAGTGCGATCAGCGGGAAATTGTTGCCATTTTTTCTGAGCGTTTGTGCAACACCGCACGGAGATGTTAACGCCACCGCCGCACCACCAACACCACCGCTGCTGCAGTAGAAGAAGCACCGGCGACGGATGTGCACTGCACGAGTGAGAAGGACAAAAGACGCAGAGGAAGACATTCGTGATGTTGCCAGGCGTGCGCAGTCAATTGTGATGGTGATGTTGCCATAGCGGCGGAGATGTTGCCAACCGAAAGTGGTGTTGCCGAAATAAATGCGATTGCGCGTGCACGTACGTATTTCCGAGATCTTGTTTCACGTGCGATTTATGAGGAATAAAGGCGAGCACTTGCGGGTACGCACTGTGCCGCACTTGCGCGGAGGTGAGCGTATGGAGGAAATTTATCGAAATTGTGGGCTCTTCTCTCTTTAAAAGGAGTCGTGTTCGCTTTTTACAAAAAAAAACTAGTAACAAATAATTTTTTTTTTAAATTCCACAGAAATTTTCAATTCTTTTTATCTTTAAATAAAAAAATTCCAATTTTTATGAATTGTTGCAAAGGTATTGAAATTTTTTTGAAATTTTCAGCAATTTTTGAATTTTTACACAAAAATTTCTGAAATTCTTCTTTTACAAAAATCTTGCATTTTTTTGTTGAACTTTTAATAAATTTTGGGAATTTTTTGAATTTTCATTAAAATTTTCCATTTTTTATCTTTCACAAAAATGTTCTATGCATTTTTACAAACAATTTCGAATTTTTCAGAAGTTTATCAATTTTTAACAGAAAGTTTTGGGAATTCTTTTATAAATATTTTGTAATTTTTTTTGGTATTTTCATATAAAATTTCCATTTATTTTGCATTTTTACAAACGTTTTATAAGAGAATTTTTATAAAAATTTTCCAATTTTCCTGAATTTTTATACAATTTTGTATTTTTTTCTGAATTTTCATAAAAAATTTCCATTTTTGTTTGAATTTTTACAGAATTTTCTTTTTTTTTATCTTTCACAAAAAATTTCAAAAGTTTTTGATTTTTTTTTTAATTTTTCAGCGAGTTTTTGAATTTATACAGAAATTTTTATGGAATCCTTGTTTA
Source organism: Atherix ibis (assembly GCA_958298945.1). NCBI lineage: Eukaryota > Metazoa > Arthropoda > Insecta > Diptera > Athericidae > Atherix > Atherix ibis. Next base: position 78,057,059 of record OY282609.1, read on the forward strand.
CAGAATTATCTAATATTTTGAAATTCTTCGTTTACAAAAATTTTTCATTTTTTTTAATCTTCATAAAAATTTTATGATCTTTTACAGAATTTTTTTTCTATTTTTTATGAATTGTTGCAAAGAATTGGAATTTTTTTGAATTTACCAGCAAATTTTGCATTTTTACAGAAATATTTTAGAAAAGTTTTGCAATTTTTTTGTTTGTATTTTCATAAAAAAATTTCATTTCTTTTTTAAATTTTACATAAAAATTTTGATTTTTTTTCGAATATTCGGAAGTTTTGGGATTTTTTCGATTTTTTTTTGCAGAATTTTCATAATAGTATTCCAATTATTTTGAATAATTACAGAATTTTCTATTTTTTTTATCTTTCACAAAAATATTCCAATTGTTATGAATTTTTACAAAATTTTTGGAGATTTTTTGAATTTTTTAGAAGTGTTTGAATTTTTACAGAAATTTTTTGAAATCCTTTTTTACAAAAATTTTGAAATTCATAAAAATTTTCCGTATTTTAGAATTTTTCAGACGTTTTTAAATTTTTACTGAATTTTTCAATTTTTTAAAATTCTTCTTTTACAGAAATTGTCAGTTTTTTGAATTTTTCAGAAGTGTTTTAATTTGTACAGGAATTATTTTTTGAGAAAAAAAAATGTAAAGTTAAAAAAAATCGAATTAGTTAGTTTTTCAGTCAAATTTCTTTCAGAAAAAATTGGTCCAGTGAAAGTTTTCTATTTAAAATATTGATTCCTAGACAAAATTTTATTACAGTTAATTTCCACAAAAATTTTCATTGGTAAAATTTTGCTTTTAAGAATATTTTTCGATGAAAATTTTCGTTTACTAAAAATTTTTTTTGATCAAATATTTTCTTAAGTTTTTTTTTCACTAAAAATAAGTTAAAAATAGCATTTTTTTAATCAAATTTTTTTCACCTTTATTTCTTTAAATTTAAAACATTTTCAATTAGTTTATTTTTAATACAAAAATTCCGTTAATTAATTTGTAATTTTTTTTTGTAACCTTTTTTTTTTAAATGGAATTTTCTAAAAATTCCTTAAACGTGATTTACTTGAAAATCATTCGACTTTTCAATAATTTGGCAAAGATATTTTTCCATTTTAATATAAAGTAGGTTTTTTTTGTATAATAATAAAATGTAAAAATTATAATTTAACAAAATTCAGGACTTACTTTAATTAAATCACAAACAGTTTAGTTGTTTTATCCTTTAGGGAAGTCCGCCCGCGTTAGTTCGTAATTTCTAGAAAAATAAAAAATATTGGAAAATAAAATAAAAATAAATTAAATTATTTATTCTTAAAATAATATAAAAATGTGAATAACTAACTTAAAGACTAGGGAACGAGATATATTCCTAAATTTTGAGTTTTAATTTTTGAGTTTAGATTTTTGAGATTAAAAAGACGTCCTGAAAAATTTTTTGCGTTTGACTTAAAATATTGGCCATAAAAAAGTTTATGGAAAAATTCAAATTTTGAAGAAAATATTTTTTTTTTTAAAACAGAATTTATACACCAAAAACAGGACATTTTTTTCAGTTGCCTGCTTTTGGTATAAACATTTTTTTGGATTTTTTGTTGTTGATTTTTTTAAATAAAAAAGTCTCAACCCTAAACCAAAAAATCGATTTTATTTGAAGAGCTCAGCTAACAACTGAACTCTGTAAATATATAGAAAGACCGTTATTTTTTTGTCCATTGACAAAGAGAAAGGATTTCGTCCTTTTTAATATACCGACGACATTCAATAATTAGCATTGAGCGCGACTCTCCTTTAATCCTTACTGAACGAACGCTGCGCTGTGGTTGCTGTTTGTCAGCAGAGAAAAACGTATAAAACATCCTGAAATGGTTAAATTCTTGTCCAGAACAAATATCGGTTGCACTATAGCAGAGAGCAGAGGGGCCTTTCTGGCCAGTCTGGATTATCCCGTTTTCCCTCCGCAAAAGGCAGGTCGCACACGGCATGCGAGTGCAATGGTACACATTTCGCCTCTAAGGACGTTCGTTCACTTAATTGTGAAAGTGTTTCCTTTTCGTTTCCTCTATCCCCTTTCATACCCGATTTTCCTCCCGAATTCGCTTCTATCTCTTCCAGTTCCGATGAGTTTTTCTATTCTCTCCTCCTCTTGTCGACGTGGCAACTTTAACCAACGTTGCATCTCTTCCAAAATTACTGCGTTTTTTCTCTTTCTTTCTTTCAAATCCCAACAGGACAAACAAGCACTTGCATCTGGTCCTTTTCTCATGTAATATTAACCGTACCCAAAATCCTGCTACTAGTGTACTTTCCCAGATTTCTGATCCTTTTGGTCCTGTTTTCCCATTCAGTCAATCGAGCAATATCCGAACTATTGCTTGCTGCCTTTCAAATCCCTTCCGTTCGATAATTTTATGTCCTTTGCAAATATACGAGTTCGACCAGGCTCCTAGTTTTCCACTATAAATAACCAGCGCACATGTCATCCGAACAAACTTACTGTATCGAAACGGAACAGGATAATTCTCAGAGGTGCTCGACCTTTTTCGCTTCACTGCAAAGTTTTCCTTTCATTTCCTTTATTCCATTTCCATTTCCAGTCAGTCCTACTAAAATGTCTGCCCTTCGGTTGATTATTGGCTAGCTGCTAACTTATTACAAAATATTTCTGACTTCATATTTTATACCACTGGTTAGGTTCCCTTCATATTTTTATAATTCCGTTGACCTTTTTCCCTTCAGTTCGTATTTTTTCCCCTCTTGGCTTTTGTTTTTAACCAAAAAATGCACAGCTGGCTGACAACAGCTTGAATTCAGTCCTTTTTCTTTTTGCTTTTGAATTTAACTAAATTTATTTCATTTTTATGCAAATACCTTCGTTTTTTTTTTTTTTTGAAAATTAAACAAGAAATTTTTACTGAATTTTCTACTTTCACTTTTTTTCTTAATGTCCAACACAAATTGTACCTGGTGTGTGAGTTTTAATTAGAAACTAAAAAAAATTATGGGTGAATAAATTCTTTTTAAATTCAATTTAAAAAAAACCGAACGAATTATTTCTATTGAGTAAAACAATGCTAGAAATGGTTTAAACCAAAATACTGAAAAAGTAAATATTCTGCCTATTTTTTGAATTTCAGTTATTTTTGGAATAACCTAAAAACTGAGAAAAAAATATCTATTTTCTTTTGAAAATAACCTAAATATAATTTTTACCCGAATTTAATATTATTTTTTTCTTATTTTGATCGTAAAAATTTAACGTCAAAAGTTTGACAAATAAGCATAACCTCAGAAATTTGACAGATAAACCGAAGCAAAAAAATTTTGACAGATAATTTTGACTAATCTCAAAATTACCGGATAAACAACAAGTCAAAAATTTGATAGATGAACCTTTCCTGGAATTTGACAAGTTAACCCCTCTCCTCCCTTCACTGATATTGATAAAAATAGCTTACATCACTTATTTGACACATAAACCTTTGACGTTTAATCTTATAAATTTGATATGTAAAAATCCTGCCTAGATTTTATTATTTAAAAATTTGACAAATAAATCCATCTTCAACAAATTGATAGATAAAACTAACCTCAAATATTAAGAAAATTAGCCCAACTTCAAAAATTTTGACAGTTAAACATAGCCTCAAAAATTTTACAGGTCAAAATTATCTCAAAATCATAAGAACCACAATAATTTGACAGATAAAACTGACCCTCAAATATTAAACAAATTAGCTTAACTTTAAAAATATTGACAGCTGAAGCTAGCCTCAAAAATTTGACAGATTAAAACTATCTCAAAATCGTAAGGACTTATCCTCAGAATTCATAAAATAAGTCCGGTTAATCTTCTAAATTTTTGAGGTCTGTTTTAATAATTTGACAGATAAAACAGACCCGAAAAAATTAGAACATTAACCGTACATTACAAATTTTGACAGGTAAACCTTCCAAAATTTGTACAGTTAAATTTGTAACACAGATAATTTAGCTCAAAAATTTGACAGATGAAGACAACTAAAAAAAATAATTTAGCTCTGATATCAAATGTTTAGTAGATGAACCAAACTTAAAAAAATGACCGATAAACTTTTGCTCTAAAATTTGACAGATAAACTTGGCCTCATATTTTGACAGAGAAGCCTAATCTCAAAAATATAACAAATAATTGTAAGCTAAAAAATGTAACAGATAAACTTGGTCTCATAATTTGACAGATAAACCTAAGCTAAAAAATGTGACAAATAAACTTATACTCATAGATTTAGCAGATGAACCCAACATAAAAAAATTGACAGATAAACCTCACCTCATAATTTGGCAGATGAAACTAAAATAAAAAATTTGACAAATAAATCCACTTTAAAAGTTATTTACCTCAAAAATTTGATACATGCATCTAAGCTCAAAAATTTAATACATATACAAGACCCCATAGATTTGGTAGATGAAACCAACTTAAAAAAATTGACAGATAAATCCGACCTCAAAGATTTAGTACATGAACCCAAGTTATAAAAATTGACAGATAAACCTAACCTAGAAAATGTAACAGATAAACTTGGCCTCATAATTTGACAGATAAACCTAAGATAAAAAATGTGACAAATAAACCTAAGCTTAAAAATTTGAGAGATAAGCTTGGCCTCATAATGTGACGGATAAATCTAAGATAAAAAATGTGACAGATAAGCCTAAACTAAAAAAAATGACAGATAAACTTAGCCTTATAATTTGACGGATAAACGTAAGCTTAACAATGTGACAGATAAAGCTCAGCTTAAAAATTTTAGAGATAAGCTTGGCCTCATAATGTGACGGATAAATCTAAGATAAAAAATGTGACAGATAAGCCTAAACTAAAAAAAATGACAGATAAACTTGGCCTCATAATTTGACAGATAAACGTAAGCTTAACAATGTGACAGATAAACTTGGCCTCATAATTTGACACATGCACCTGAGCTCAAAAATTTAATATATATAAGAGACCTCATAGATTTAACAGATGAACCCAACATAAAAAAATTGGCAGATAAACCTCACCTCATAATTTGGCAGATGAAACTAAACTTAAAAATTTGACAGATAAATCCAATGTAAAAAAATTTGACAGATAATTTTGGTCAAAAATTTGACAAATGAAACTAACCTCAAAAATTTTACCGCATTTTTTTAAATTTAACCTCAAAACTTACCAGAATTTCCTAAATCAAACTCCAAAAATAGTATTATCCAAAATCTAAATTTTGGCAAATATCAAAAATTATTGTAATTCTTTTGTAAATAATTATTTAAAAATTTCCAATTCCATTTCTTTTATCAGCAAAAACAATGAAAAATTTGACAAAAAATTCAAAATAAAAATTAAAATAAAAACTACATTATTTTGAAGAGAATAATACCATTTTTGGAATAAAAAATCTCAAACTAATTGTAAATCTGTAATAAAACGTATAAACTGCAATTTGGAAAATATCTAAAAAAAAAAAAATGGTTTATTGAGTAACCAACCACTTCCTCCTACCTCCACACAAGTACCTCTACCACTACCTACCCCCAGTCCTTCTCAAACAATTATATCTCACTATTCGCTTAGGTAAGCGCGCAGCGCACGCACAGATACAAAACGAATGTTTATTTAATTTACAATATTTTCCTTATTTTTTGGTTGTTCATTTCCATTTCCTGAACATAGATTTATGAATGCGTTAACCTTGAATATTGGATCATAAAAATCACGCACTTAAAAGGAGAGAGAAAAAAATACTCGCACTAATAAAAATTGGTAATTGTTAAAGATAGTAGAAAAATATAGAGACGGTAAAAATTTGACACTATCGGAAAAGGGCAAGTTGGAGAGAAGTGGGCACAACAGAAACAGAACGCATGTAATCGAACAATTTTAACACGTTCACACCGATTAACAGAGTTCACGGCAGGCAATGAAAAAAACAACATTTACTATAAAATGCTAAATAGTGAAGGGTAGCCGGTGACAGCCGGAGGGGGCAACAAGTACTGAATTGAGCAACTCAATAGCGCGCACTTGTGAGATATCCGAATTACACATGTCCAACGCTATGAAGATAAATCTCAGAGAAACAACAACAACGATTCCAATTGCACTACTAACTCCATCTGGCAATAATAGGCAACGATTGTGTAACAAACCGCCGCCTCTCATTTGGAACCAATTCTCTTCACTTTTTCTATTATATTTTTTCTGGTCGTTTTTTTCTCTTAATAAATTTAGCAAATCAAAGTGGTTGTTTTTCTGTAATTTCTGATAGTTTAAAAAAAAAAATATTTTCGTTGATGTATTGGATTATGTTACGATGTGTGTGTGGGCGCGCAGAGTAGTTTTTAATCATTCAAGTAAAAATTTATCTTAACACCTTAACAAGAAAAACGATTGTTTTTTTTGTTTTTTTTTGGGAGTAAATTTATTAATGCACTGACACACACACACACACACGCTTAATGTACGCACAAAAACAAAATTTGAATAAATCAAAACAGGTAATAATAATGGCAGTTGCGTAGCGATAGCGCGGTAACGAAACCCGATGCGGATATTCGGATAGTTTTTGTTTATTTTTTAATTGTAGTTTTTTTTTTTTTTTTTTGGTTGATCGCATGAATGTGTGTGGACAGAGAGATATTGTTGTGGCAAGTGTCAGACGCAGCGAACGGTAGTGGTTGCAACAGCCGCAGGGCAGCGCTAGTAAACGATAGCGCACAGCGAAAGACAAAAGTGCGAGAGTGAAACGCACCAGCGAGAGGACGAGAACAAATGAGATGAAGAAACAACAATGAACGGGCAATCAACATTCATGGTCGTTTGTTTACGTGCATCAAGTGTGTCGGCGGTTGCCTGGCGGGAAAGGAAAACGTTTTTTTTTCAAATTTTTTCTTGTTGCGTTTTGAGTATTGATTTTTTTCATTGAGAATTCATTGTTCGTTGTTTTTTTTTATCGATACTTAATTTTTTCGAAACAATTTCCTGATTTTTATTTTTTGTTTTTTCCCCCCGCCCCCGACACACTCTACCAAGTTGGCTCTTTATTTCCTTGTCATTTAATTCCAGCTGCGATAATGTTTTTACTCGTTAAATTTTTTGGCATAATTTTACTCGTTAAATTTTTTGGCATAGTTTTTTTTTGTAATTTTTTTTAATTTGAGTTCAATGATTAAAAAATCACCCAAAAAAATTTTTCATTAAAAACTATTAGCAATTCTGTTTTTTTTTTAAATTAAAAATGTTTTGCTAGAAAATATTATTTGCTAGAAAAATTTGTTGCTTTAAAATTTTTGGCTAGAAAAAATGTTTGCTCGAAAATATTAAGTACAAAGTTTTTTACTAGAAAATATTTTACTGGAAAATATTTAATTGGAAAATTTCTTGCTAGAAAAAGGTTTTGCTTGAAAAATATTTTGCTAGAAAATGTTCTGCTAGAAAAATATTTTGCTTGAAAAAAATTTTGTTAGAACATATTTAATTGACAATTTTTTTGTGAAAAATTATTTTAATAAAAATATTCTGCTAGAAAAAAATGATTTACTTTAAATATTCTGCTAGAAAATGCTTTGCTCGAAAATATTAACTACAAAGTTTTTTGGAAAATATTTAATTGGAAATTTTTTTGCTAGAAAAAGTTTTTGCTCGAAAAATTTTGGCTAGAAAATGTTCTGCTAGAAAAATATTTTGCTAGAAAAATGTTTTGTTAAATATTCTGCTAGAAAATGCTTTGCTAAAAGTATTCTGCTAAAAAATGATTTGCTCGAAAATATTAAGTACAAAGTTTTTTACTAGAAAATATTTAACTGGAAACTATTTTGTAAAATAATGGTTTACTAAAAATATTCTGCCTAAAAATTTGGTTAGAGTATGCTTTGCTAAAAATATTCTACTAGAAAAACATTTTGCTGGAGTTTTCATTGAATATTTTCTGCTAGAAAAATTCCTATCGGAAATTCTCTTGCCAGAATAAGTTTTGCTAGAAAATGTTTTGCAAGAAAAAAATTTTTTCTAAGAAAACATTTTGCTAAAAAAATATTTAATTGGAAAATTTTTTGTTATAAAATATTTTACTAAAAATATAAAATATTTTACTATTAGAAATTGCTGTGCTAAAAAAATTCTGCTAGAAAATGTTTTTCTAAAAAAATGCCGCCAAACATTTTGTTGCTAAAATGTTTTTTGCTTCAAAATTTTTGACTAAACAAATTTTTGGTAGAATTTTTTTTCCAGAAAAATTTTCTTGAATATTTTCTGCTGGAAAATTTTTTGCTAGAAACTTTTTGGCCAGGAAATGTTTTGCTAGAAAATGTTTTGCTGGGAAATTTTTTGATGATAAAAGTTTTGCTCGAAAATGTTTTGCTAGAAAAAGAATTTTGTTGGAAATATTTTTACTAGATAATGTTTGCTTGGCAATTTTTTTGCTAGAAAATGTTTTACTGAAAATATTATTTGCTAGAAAAAGTTTTCCTGGAAAATCGTTTGTAAGAAAAAGTTTTGCTTGAAAATTGTTTGGTTGAAAAAGTTGTGTTGGAAATATTATTACTAGAAAAAATATTGCTGGAAAATAATTTGCTAGAAAATATTTTGTTAGAAAAATAATTTTGCTGGAATTATTTTTGCTGAAAAATGTTTTGGTGAAAAATTTGTTTCTAGAAAATGTTCTGCTGGAAAATTGTTTGCCAGAAAAAGTTGTGTTGGAAATATTATTAATAGAAAAAATATTGCTGGAAAATAATTTGCTAGAAAATGTTTTACTTCAAATATTTAACTGGAAAATATTATTGGCCTGACAAATTTTTATAAAAAAAAAACATATTTGCTGGAAAATTTTGCTGGAATATATTTTGCTGAAAATAAAATTTTACCAGAGTTTTTTTTTTACAGAAAAATTGCCACAGAAAAATACTTTTCCTTAAAAAGATTTTTCTACAGACAAAGTAGAGTTAAAAATTCCCAAAATTGTTATTTTGAAACTAAAATTTGAACGAAAAATTAAAAACATTTTTACAGACGATTCTTTTACTACAACAGAAAATCAGGAAAATATTGATACTGAAAACAATTTTGAATTGAAAATTATAATTTTTTTCCCTCAGCATTTCTATATTACGAGTACTATTCTAGCAAGGCAAGTATTTTTCATAAAATTATTTCAAATAAATATTACTACAAAAATAAAATGTATTTAATGAACGATTTTGTTTACAGAAAAGTTTTTATTAAAAACAATCTCACCTCCAAAAAAAAAAAAAAACTGGGAAAATATTTCCGGAAGTTTAATGAAGAATAAAAAACTCTTTCAAATTATCCGGAAATTTGTTTTTCCATGCTTCCAGTAAATGTCAATAACTTTTCGAAATAAATAATTCACCAAAAAATGCCCCCCCAAAAACCTTAGAAGAGTCAGAAAACTATCATCAAAGTAATGAGTTTTTTCTTTTTTCGTATTTATTTGAGGAAAATTAGTCATTAAATTTTGGTGTGAATATTTTATTATAACTTCCTATTTTTGGAATAATTGATAAAGAAAGAAAAAAAAAGTTGCTGGTAGGTTTTTAACGAATTTATTTATTTCGTAAAATAAAAATAGGAAAAAAAAATTGAAAGCAATTAACTACGTTGGAGGGTGTGGGAGGAAGAAAATTTTAGGGTAAGGCTCAGCAGTTAACATTTGATTACAGTGAGGGTCAGACGGTGGCCATCATCGGCAGTTCTCTCAATCCCCTCCCTTTAGCGGAACCAACGCCATCGAAAAAAAGCTCGTTAAATGTTGTTAATTACCGTGTCACGCGAGGTCATTTTCTTTATTGAAGTTGCACGCACAACGCTGATAATCACACCAGCACCCAAAAAAAACAAAAAAAAAACCACCAACAGACCTCTTTGTGATTACCACTATTAGTGTGTAAACAGATTTGATTCGATTTGGCGCGAATCCGATCCAACTAGTCTAACTGAGACGTGAACGTTGTTGGCCACCCAACAACGCATTATTCACCAATCAATACGGACGCGTTCCCATCGTGCGAAGCGGCGGAATAAAAAGTGAAGAGAACGCGCGCGCGTGTTAACGAAACGGCAAATTATCATGCGTGCACAAGAACGCGTACGTTTCCCTTTGCGCGTTCACAAAATATAAACACGGACACACACCAACAATGGAACAAGGTCGCCCCCATATTATCAATAGCGTTTTTTTCTTCATTTTTCTTAATTTTTCAACAACTATTAATATCGATTTCCAATATATTATTTGTTCAATTTATTTTGGTTTTTGCTAAATATAAATTTTTTTTTGTTGGACACAACTTTATAAAAAAAAAGTACACGAAAAATAAAATTAATTATAATTATGGGGTATGGGGTATTTTTTTTGCCCCCAATTTCTGTACATTTTCTTAATGTGATTTTTGTTTATTTTTTTTATAGATACTGTTTTTTTTTGGTAAGATTTTCCTCTTTTTAGGTTGATTTTTCCAAGAGGTTAGGTTTTTTGGTTTTTTTTAAAGGTGCTTAATAGACGATTTTTATCGATTCAATTTTGACCCGGAATAAATGAAGAAATATAAGAAATACCACCATTAGAAGGATAATTAATTTAACAAAAAAAAAAAAAAACAAACAAACAAAAACAATTAAGGAACCAAATTTATTTCCTATAGTTTCATGACTAAAAGCCAAAAATATCTTTTACCAATTATAGAAATGAGTAATAGTATTTTTCCGAATCAATTTTTTTTTTCATATGAAATTTAGGAAAACTACACTAAAAAATATAATTATTAAATCTATTTTTATAAATCATTTCTTCCAAATCATTTTATGTTTTTTTTTTTTTTTGCTAAATTTTCAAAAATACGCCAGATTTCTGGGTTTGCAAAGTACAGTAGCTCTGCGCCATTTGACAGCTGTCAAACATTTTTATTTATATTATTGTTATATTTTATGCATAATGGGAAGATGGAGAAAATATTATAAAATTAAAATTTTATCGAAATTCGAATTTTAAGTGTTTTTTTTTTTAACTTTACTTTTCAAAAAGCACAATTTTGGCTTTTTTTTCGTTAAGCAAAAAAAAAACTACCCAAAAAATAAATTCAACTTTTTTTTTATTAAATAAAATATTATTATATTGCCAATAAAGCAGATGTATGCAATAATAATTTTTTTTACATTTAACAAAAAAAAATCGTACAGTTGCCAAAATTACATTTAAAATGCCTCATCCCACTTGGTGACAATAAATTTGCCTATAATGGAATTATGCAAATTTATACCAATAATTTTTATTATACATGTCAGTTGATAACAAATGGTATAAAAATATATAAAATATTATAAAATGAAATTTACATTTAATTAAATTAAATTAAATCATATACAAATGAGAGAAGTGTGAGGAATAATAAAAACACGATCAAAACGTGCACGCATCCATATTAGTTGTAAAACACGGTAGCAATTAAAAGAACGATAGTAGAAGAAAAAAGAAAAAAGATACAAAAATAAATTTAAAAATTAAACAATATAAAATAATAAAAAATAAAACAAAAGAAAAACTTAGTCGAAACGGCTTAGAGAAACGCACAGCAACGACATTGAATTGGGCAATTGGCACTATTTGACATGGACGCGTACTTGTACTCGTTACACTTGCGCCATCTGCGAGAAAATGACCTCATAAATGCGCGCATACATTTATAAGAGAGGTTATTGTTGATACTAACTACTGTGGATAAGTGAGGTCTACTCAAAATGACATTTTTTTCCAGATTTGTGTACGAACAATTTTACTATTTTACCGAAATTACTTTTATTTTAATCGAAACATTTTTACTAGAAGGACTTACGAGAAAAATAATATTTTGCTGTAAAATTTTTTAGTAGAAAAAATAGTGCTGGAAAATAATTTGGTAGAAAAAGATTTGCTGGATCATTTTTTGCTAGAAAATATTTTGCTGGAAATATTTTTGCTAGAAAATGTTTTGCTAGAAAAAGTTTTACTGGAAATATTTCTGCTAGAAAAAGTTTTGCTAGAAAACTTTTTGCTAGAAAATGTTTTAAAAGAAAAAAAATTTTGCTGGAAACGTTTTTTGCTAGAAAATGTTTTGCTAGAAAATGTTTTGCTGGAAATATTTTTGCTAGAAAAAGTTTTGCTAGAAAACGTTTTGCTAGAAAAATTTTTTTGCTGGAAAATTGTTTGCTAGAAAATAGCATTTTTTGCTAGAAAATGCTATTTTCCTAGAAAATGTTTTGATTGAAAATGTTTTGCTAGAAATTGTTTTGCTGAAAAAGTTTGGCTAGAACATTTTTTATTGGGAATATTTTTGCTAGAAAATGTTTTGCTACAAAATGTTTAATAGAAAATGTTTTGTTACAAAAAGTTTTGCTAGAAAATATTAAAATTTTTTTTTGGAAATATTTTTACTAGAAAAAGTTCTACTTTTTCAGCAAAACAATTTCTAGCAACTTGAAAATGTTTTGCTAGAAATTGTTTTGCTGAAAAAGTTTGGCTAGAACATTTTTTATTGGGAATCTTTTTGCTAGAAAAAATATTGCTAGAAAATAATTTACTAGAAAATTATTTACTAGAAAAAAATTTATTGGCACATTTTTTGCTAGAAAATGTTTTGCTGGGAAACTGTTTGCAAGAAAAAGTTTTGCAGGAAATATTTTTACTGCAGAATATTTTGCTAGAAAACTTTTTCCAAAAAAAGGTGTGCTACGCTTTTTTTTTTACAACAAAGCAAATTTGCTGGAAAATTTGTCATCAAAAATGTTATGATGTAGTTTTTTGTATTTCCGAATTCTTTTTTCTGGCAAACTTTCATTTGAATTGGTTTTGGTAGAAAAATTTTCGCTACACAAACTTTGCTGCAGAAAAAATTTACTAGTTGCTAAAAAAATTTTTACTACAAAAATCTTTTCCTGAAAAATATTTTGTCGAAAAAAATTTTGTTAGACATTTTTTTTGATGGAAATATTACTGCTAGAAAATTGTTTTGTTGGGCAACTTTATAGGTGTTGCTACGTAAGTTACTGCTATAAAATTGATAATAGAACAAATTTACTTAAACAATTCTGCTAGAACTTAGTTATTTTAAAAAAAATTTTGCTGTAATAATGTTAATTGGGAAAAAATTTTGCGGATAAACTTTTCCTAGAACAAATATTTATGAGAACAAATTTTTACTAGAAAATTTAGTTGCTAGAAAAAGGGTTTTTGTTTGTAAATTTTTTCTAGATAATTTTTACCTTTTGTCTAGAAAAAATTAACTAACAGAAGACCTTTTTCTAGCAATTATTTTTGGTTAGGTAAATTATTGCTGGAAAAATTATTACTAGAAAATTACTGCTAGAAATTTTTTAACTAACAATTTTTTTTACTGAAAAAAGTACTGCTAGAAAATGGTCATTAGAAATATAATATTTGTTTACTATAAAAATGCAAATACTTTGCTGGAAATCCATTATTTTGTTAGAAAAATTTTTCTGTAAAAATTTTTGCTAATAAAAATTTTAGTTGGCAACAATTTTTGTGATAGAAAAGATTTTTTTTCTTGAACTTATTTCTAAGGTAACTTATTAATTAAGCAGCTGTTATAAGAAAACATTTAAATAATTTAGAATACCTAAAGAGATTCTTTCAGAACCTGGAGTAGGATTCCTTGGCCACGCCATCTTAAAGGCCCAATGACTTAGTATTTTTAATAAAATAATTCAGATATCCTTGAGTGTATGAGTCTGAAATTATTATGCTATCTCGTCTCGTTTAAAATAGGTTCAATTCATTATTGAGATAATCACCTACCAGTAACTAGTTTTAATGACTTTTTTGTGGATGAAAATTGCTACAAAAACCAAATTACAAACAACAAATCAATGGATTTGACCTTTTCTTCCATTATTTCAGTTGAGATAGTCCTTGTTTCCAACGCAAAATGACATTTTCAATTGCCGTCTCTTATGGAGACAGAAAAAAAGCTTCTCGACTGATTAGAGGCACACTTTTGCCACCAGCACGAAGAGACCATCCGATCATTATCATTTTCGAATAGACGGTATCAGACCAACCAGGTGTATTTGATCTTCCATTGCGGTAGCGGCAATTTCGTATTCTCCATGAAAACACAATTGCTAATTTCCATTGGCAATTTTCCTGCACGCCACCTGTTGTAGTTTTGCGACCATCGAATCTGGTTTGCCTTGAATTTACTCGAAACATTCGACTGGATACCACCGTTCTTCACATTCGATGGTAGTTTTTTGTTAACCGAGGCGATAATGTACGCGAGGCTATTGACAGTTGCTTGGTGACCTACACCATCGGCCAGACCAGGTGTGTAGGAGCAGGTGCTGATGATGGTGATGATGGCGGTAATAACGATGCCATTATCGGTGCCATTGTCGAATTCCATCAGCGAAGCATGCAGACACAGGCAGCAGCCAGCCAGTTGTAGTACTCGTCTTGTCCGGTCCGGTGTCTGCCGTTTTTTGCTGACACTATTCTCGCTGACCTACTATTATGTTGGCAGCGAGTTTTATTTACGGGGTCACTGCTAAACGCTGTACGTTAGAAGAAGCACGTTAGATCAAATTTTGGTCAATGACTCACTACGATTGCGTATCCATCTAACCATCCAGCTACCCACCTACCCAGTCTGGTTGGGGCCTAGCCACCTACCTCAATGCAAAAAAAAAGAAGAAGAAAAAACAAAACATAAAAGCTCGCACGATTCTATTACGAGAGTACTAACAAGAAAGGCTAGTTTTCAATTGAGGAAAATTCAAACATTTCAGGTTTCGGAATTGTTTTTTTTTCTCCGTTTCGATTGCAGGTCGATTAAATTGGCCCACGGACATTTTTGCTATTCTTCTCGGCAGAGCTGGGACTCGAGCAACGACCAGTGCTCGATGCGGGCGGGCAATTCAAATTAAAACAATCGCAATAGAAATTCTCTTTTGAATTATGGTATTTCGGTTTTGTTTCTTAAAAAAATTTTAATTTTCCATTATTTTCAATTGTGAATTATTTGCTAAGTTTGGTATTTTTCGCAATTGTACAATTTCATACCGGATGAGTGGTAGCAGCAGCAGTAAAATGATGGCAGAGACGGTGATGCAACCAGCAATAATGGCAACCGTAGTTGTAGTCATGACCTGACCATTGTCCGTCGCAATTTCAACAGCAATTCCAAATTCAGAAGATTCAACAGACACTCGACGATCTCGATTTTGTCGTTTTGTAATAATACCAACAACAACAAAAAAAAACAAAGAAAAAACAGAAGAAAACTCCAAGAATTAAATTTCATCAGAGCTGATTCTTCTTCGAACAAACGCGACTCTTTCTTATCGGTCTTGTCTCCCGCATATCCCCTTCTGACTATGGAAAATAATTTTCTTATCCCACTTTTATTCGACAAAAAATAAAAAAATTTCCGTCATTTTCAAAAGAAAAATTATTTACTTTTCCATAAAATATTCCGCAAAAAATGTTTTTGCTAGAATCGATCTGAGAAATTGAAGAAAACAATTTATTGTAAAATAAATATTGCACAGTTTTTTTCTTATTTGCATAAAAGAATTATTAAAAATGTTTTTCTTAAATAATGCTCACGACTGTCTGGATTTTTCTTGATTGCAAATTTATTTTTGTTGATAAAATTATAAAAATTTTGTGCAATTTAAATGAATAAATAAATGAGTATGGATAAATATTTTCCATATTTTATTTATTTATATTTTGTTTAAAAATGTTATTCGAAAAAGTATAATGTAAGAAATCGGAAACCTTGACGACAATAATTGACAATTTTAATTTAAATAACTGCCAAATTCAATCAAAACATTTTTTCGAAGATTTTAAAAATTTTTAATTTTTGAGATCCCAAAAAACAATTTACAAAATTTGCAAAAAATTGTAAAATTTTTACATGGTCAAATTCGATCAAATTTCTTTTCGAAAATTATCGAAATTTTCGAGTTTTGGAATAAAAATGAGTACAAAAACTGCAAAAAATATAAAATTTAAATAAACAAAACATGGTCAAATTCGATCAAATTTTTTTTCGAAAATAATTAAAATTTTCAAATTTTGGGACGTAAAATTAATTTACAAAAATTACTAAAAATATAAAATTTTAACCACAAAAAAATAGTCAAATTGGATCAGAATTTTTTTTCGAATATTACCATGTTTTGCTTATTATATATTACCATTATATGATCAAAGTTCTTTTTCAAAAAAAATCGAAATTTTAGAATTATAGAAAAAAAATAATTACAACAACTGCAAAAAATATAAAATTTAAATAAGGAAAAAATGATCAAATTCGAGCATAAATATTTTTCGAAGATTAATAATTTTTTTCAAATTTTGGAATACAAAAGAAAATTACAAATTTTTTTTAGAAAATAATCGAGATTTTCAAATTTTGTGACGCAAATATTGTAATATTTACAAAAATTACTAAAAATAAAAAATTTTAAAGAGGAAAAATAATTTTTATTTGAAGATTATTAAAATACTTAAATTTTCGGATACAAAAAAAATTATGAAAACTGCAAAAAATAGAAAACTTTTAATAAGGAAAAAAATGTCAAATTCGATCCGATTTTTTTTTGAAGATTATCAAAATTTAAATTTTTGGGACGCAAAAAATATTACAAAAATTGCCAAAAAAATAGAAAATTTTAATGAGAAAAAAACTCTCAAATTCAATCAAAACTTTTTTTTCGAAGATTTAGTTTTCAAATTTCGGGACACATTATCGAAATTTTCGAATTTTAAAACCAAAAAAATTTTTTTACAAACTGTAAAAAATATAAAATTTTAATAAGGAAAAAATGATCAAATTCAATTATAATTTTTTTTCGAAAATGTTCGAAATTTTAAAATTTCGGGACGGAAAAAAATTTACAAAAATTGCCAAAAATATAAAATTTAAATAAAGAAAAATTCGATCATAATTTTTATTCCAAGATTATTAAAATTCTCAAGCTTTGAGGTTATTTGGAGACTTTTTCTTTATCAACTGTCTGTGGTGAGTCTATTTTTTTCCTGTTAAGTGTGGTGAGTTTATTTTTTCAGAGAAGTGTGGTGAGTCTATTTTTCTGTAAAGTGTGGTGAGTTGATTTTTTCCTGTTAAGTATAGTGGGTCTATATTTTCAGATATCTATTTTTTTGTGAAGTGTGGTGAATCTAGTTTTTCTGTTAAGCGTGGTGAGTTTATTTTTCAGATAAGTGTGGTGCGCCTATTTTTCCAGATAAGTGTGGTGAATCTAGTTTTTCTGTGAAATATGGTGAGTCCATTTTTTCATATAAGTGTGGTGAGTCTATTTTTTTCCTGTTAAGTATGGTGAGTTTATTTTTTCAGAGAAGTGTGGTGAGTTTATTGTTTCAGATAAGTGTGGTGAGTCTATTTTTTCCCTGTAAAGTGTGGTGAATTCATTTTTTCAGTTAGGTATGTTGCGCGCCTTAAGAGGAGATTATGTTTGTCAGCAAACCCAAAAACCCACCAGCAACTGTGGAAAAGCCTTTGTATCCACTAAAAGTGATTTGTCTGATGTGAATTTTGGTCTAAAGATATCATTGACCCGCAATTCTTTGAAAATGTAGAAGGAGAGACGGTTACCATCAATTCTGAGCGCTATGACCACTATAATAAGTGAGTTTTTTTGGCCTAAACTTGAAGATTTTATTCAAGTCCATTTGTTCAAGACCATAAAATTTGACTTTATTATGTGAAAAATTGCCAGGATACGTAATTTTGAGATTTGATGGATCTCAAAGAGGATACAATTTGACGCTTTTGTTAAAGCGCTACGTAATATATCATGTTTACGCCATTTTGTTATATGTATACACACTGCATAATAGCAACGTCCAAGCAATATAATCAATTTCATCGAAATCTACATTTATAGCATTTCTGATTTAACTACGTGTATAGTTTCCGAATCATAAATCGAATAACGCTTTATAACACAATTTTCTCACTAGATGGCGCTGAAAATTAACCATCACAGATAAATACTTGTTATTGTAAATTTCGAGTTCATTACATAATAAAATTGGTTTATTAAAAACTGATTAGTATGAATTTTTGGGCTTGTGTTAAAAATTATTATTGAAATTATCAAAACCAAAAAAAGACGTCCAATTATTATTTCTGTTCTTCATCATAAGTTGACGTGATATATTTTTTTTTTAAAAATTCTTTTTTTTTTCTTGAGCATAATCACACAATAATACAAATAATATTAAAGCCAGAATAGCATAAGTACTTCTTTGCTAAGGCAGAGCATAAATAAATGTTTAATGTTCTCGTATATCAATCGAATAATGATTAATAAATTAATGGCATTTTTACCGATTTAGATTTAATCATTGGTTCTTAAATAAGAAAAACAAAACGTTCACGTTAACGATGGCAATTCAATATTATTTGTCAGTGTTTTTGCTATTTTTGTTCTCATTTAAATTGGATGTAATATTTTTATTAGATTTTTTAAAAAGCACAACAGAATTTTCCCATTTCTTCGTGATTGTTATTTATTATTGGTTTTAATTAATTATTTTTGTATATTAATTATTATTAATTTATGTAATTTTGCTTGTCAGTAGAATTATTTAAGTACGCAAATAAGCTGATGTGATGGGGTGGGAAAATTTGTTGTTGAAAATTCTCAATCAACTCTGAAAGTAAGTGCGTGCGTACGTACGGTTTTGATTTTGTTTGATGTGACACGCACGTGCACATGCCATTGGGAGAGGATGGATTATTCCGAAGCCTTTCCAAAAGGATATTTTTTTAATTTATTCTTTATAATCAATCACACCCCCTTTTTATTGGTACTGACATAATCGGCATATTAAAATTTAACAACACTTCTTTTTGAACATTTGTTAAAGATTTTTTTCAAAGACTTTTTATATACTTTATACTTTATTTAATGATCTCTTATTGACGCTTTAAAAGGAAAAAATATACGAAAATTTTAGTATTTTAAAATTTTGAATACTCAAGGAAGAAAATTGACAATCCAAAAAAGATAATAATAAAAAAAGTTTTGGTGTTTTTAGGACATACAAAATTATTTATAAAATTTTGATAAGGAAAAAAACCGCCAAATTTAATCATAATTTTTTTTCGAAAATTATTAAAATTTTCAAATTTTGGGACCAAAAAAAAATTACTACAAAAATTGCTCAAAACATAAGATTTTAATGAAAATAGTTTAATTCAACCGTAATTTTTATTCCAAGATTATTCAAATTTTTAAATTTTGAGACACAAAACAAATTTACAAAAATGTCAAAAATAGTAAAAGTTTTACAATTAAAGTTTTTTTTCTTCGAAAATTGCCAAAATTTTTGAATTTACAAGAACTGCAAGAATTATTCAGTAATAATTGAATTTGACCTTTTTTTCTTTTTTTTATGAATTTTACAACAAAAAAAATATTTACAAAAGCTGATAAAAATAGTTAAATTTTAATGAAGAAAAAAAAATTATCAAATTCAATTCAAATTCTTTTTCCGAAGATTATTAAAAATTTTCAAAATTTGGGATGCAAAAAAAAATTGGCCGAAATTGTAAAATTTCTACGATCATTTTTTTTCCAAAAAATTCAAAATAAAAATTGCAAAATATTAAAAATTTATTCAGTACAAAGATTGCAAAAAATATAAAATTTAAATAAGGAAAAAATGGTCAAATTTAATCAAAATTTTTTTTTTTCGAAAATAATCGAAATTTTCAAATTTTTGGACTTAAAAAATATTTACAAAAAGTGCCAAAAACAGAAAAATTTAAGGAAAAAATCGTTAAATTCAATCAAAAATTTTTTTTCGAAGATTATCAAAATTTTTAAATTTTGGAACGCAAAAAAATTAACAAAAATTGCTAAAAACATAAAATTTGAATAAGGAAAAAACCGTCAAATTCAATCATAATTTTTTTTCGAAGATTATTAAAATTTTTAAATTTTGGACAAAAGAAAATTACAAAAACTGCCGATAGTTTTTTTAGTTGAAGATTATTGAAAATTTTTAAATTTTGGAACGCAAAAAAAATTAAGTTTTTATTAAATTTAAGAGCCACAAAAAAATTTACAAAACTTTCATAAAAATTTGTAAATTTTCAATAAAAAAAAAATGAAAAAAATGTAAAATTAGAAAAAGATCAAATTAAAAATTTTTGTAACAAAACAAAAATTGAAAATTTAAAAGAAATTTTTAAAAAATTATAAAAATTTGTATTGGCAAAAAAAAAAAAATGGTAAAATTTTTTAAATTTTAATAATAAAAGAGAAAATGTGCTAAAAAAAATTAAAATTTTTACTAGAAAAAAAGTGAAATGATTTACATAAATTTTGTTCAGGCAAAATATGTGATTATGTGTACAGGTGATTATGGCGGGACTATGCTATAAGAAGAGAAAGAGTAACTCTTTTTAGCTTTTATTTAAAAAAAAAAAATATTTTTAACATTTCGTCGTCGAAAAGCAAATTGATTTATATTTTTTGTCATAATATATGCAAAATAAAGCAGAAAATACATAAAAAAGGGACAAATAAGGCGATGGAGACAGACACTGGGAGAGGGACAGCGGTCTAGGGGAGTAGATTAAACAAATTTTTTTTTAGCTTAAGTAATAACTGCTGAAATGTTAAAAGAAAAAAAAATTATTTTGTAATATGGAAATTTTACAGGGACAACAACTAATAAATTTCTCCTTGTTCATCGTTTATGATGAACGAAGAAATCAATGGCAAACGAATAAATTATGAAATATTTTCACATTTTTGCTGATTTTACCTTTGAAAAAAAAAACAACAACAACAAATTATAAATTATTAATTTAAAAGTGCACTCCACTTTTAACAAATATATTTTTGTCTCTTTAAATATTATTTTATTTAATCAAAAGAAAAAATGGAAAATGGAAAATTTTTATTATTTACAAAACGTTTTTTATTTTTAACAAATACACAGAAAAGATAGGGTAAATATGAAAAAAACACCCAATAATAAAAAAGTGTGTTGAGCTTTTTTTTCAATTTGCACCTAATTTTTTTTAGGTTGCTTTTTATAATGTCTTCAACTTTTCGTATTACCTTAAAAATTGTGACATTGGCATTGGTTTGCATAATGATTAGTAAAAACGTGACTTCAAGAAAATATCATATAATATTTATTGGTGTGAGTGAGTGAGTAAAGATTGCGCAAAAATTGTTTTGTATAATAAATCAACAAAAAAAAAGAAGAAAAAAACACAAAACAAAATTGAATGAGAGGAAAAAAATTTAATAAAAACCAAACGAGCGAAGGAAAGATTTACTATTGCCAGAAAAATCACCAGCAATGATTACAGATTAAAGTGGCTCGTCAAAAATATATGCAATTTTTACAAGAGACTTTTCGATTTAACTAATAATAATTCTTTTAAATAACTACTATTAAAAGAGGGTGAAAATAAATTTCCAAAAAATATTATTAAAATTTTAGAACGCAGAAAAAAATTACAAAAAATAGCAGAAAACGAAAAGAAAATGTCTGCTTTTTTTAAGTAACCACTTTAGAAAAGCATACAAAATGTCATAAAAAATGAAAAAAAACATTTAATAAGTATGTGAAAATTCTTAAATATTAAAAATTAAAAATAGTAAAAATAATTTAAAGCGTCTTTTAGATTTTTTCAAAAATAATAAGAACTATCCATTCAGTGGTGCTGCGGAAAGAACATAAACTTTATTTAACAGCTGTCAAAATACAAATGTCACAAATGGTAAACATTTGTTCAGTTTGATGTCGGCTATTTTATATTATTACCTGTCAAACTATTTCGGAAATATTCATATTTTTCTGAGTTTATTCTGGCAATGCTAAATAGTAAAAAAACCTACAACAGCAATGCTATATCCATTTTGTGGTGCGCAAAATACAGTACTGTCATTTCACAGTACCATCAAACATATTTAGTTTAAGGGTTGCCATTTTATGTGTGCAGCTCGTTTTACTATTGAATGAGGCGGTAAAATTGTGAAAAATATTTATAAAAGTTAGCAAGAAATTCTTTAGCAATGTGGCTTATTGCTCGTTTTGTGAAAACGTTAATAAGCAAAATTTTTGTATATTGGGCTCTAAAACCCCCCACTCTAAAAGGTGGCTGTTTGGTGTGCATTTCGGTCTGAAGTTATGATTAGGCAATAGTTCTTTGAAATTGGAAAAGTGGAGAAAAATTATCGTTTATGGGGCTCTGAAAATCCACAAGTAATTATGGAGAAGCCATTGTATCCACAAATAGTGACTGTCTGGTGTGCATTTCGGTCTAAACACGGGATTGGCCTGTATTAATATAAATTGAAGAACAGAAAAATTGTCGAGGGCTCTGAAAACCCACAAGTGACTGTGGAGAAGCCATTGTATCCGCGAAAAGTGGCTGTCTGGTATGAATTTTTGTCTGAACATGGGATTGGTCTGTATTAATTTGAAAATTTAAGTAGAACAGAAAAATTGTCATTAATGAGGCTCTGAAAATCCACAAGTGACTGTGCAGAAGCCATTGTATTCGGGAAAAGTGGCTGTTTGGTGTGCATTTCGGTCTGAAGGTCAGGAGGGCAGACCGTTGATAGGTCAATTCAAAGCGCTATGACAACACGATAACCCCAATTTTTTTGGTCTATAGATTTTAATATGGACTATTTGTGGTTTCAGCAAATAGGCGCCACAAAGCCCACAACACGACAAATTCTTGGTTTATTGAAATTTCAAGGTTTTGTGAAATCATTTGGCCTCAAAGATCCTCCGATTTGATGCCATTTGACCATTTTTGAAGGGACTATGGAATATAACCTCCGTTCGCAGACAAACCTCGAACTTTAGAGCATTATAAATCCAACTTAACTCAAGTAAAGGCCGAATTACAGCCTCGAAATTAGGCGAGAATATCATCAAAAATTATGCCAAAAGGATTGAGTCCTTCAAAAAAGTCTTATGGTTATACATCACGCCTAATGGCAAGCTATAATAAATAAAATGAATTAAAATTTCTATCAAAATCTGACATTTTTAATATGGTTTATTGAACTATACTTTCGGAGGCATAAATTGGATAGGACTTTAGTACCAAATTTTTTCACTAGATGACACTGAATATTAAAACAACCCCATAGATAAATATCTTGTTTTCATGAATTTTGAGTATATAACCAAAAAGGATAACATTTTAATTTTTAAAATTGCATTAGCAGTGAAAATGTCCAAAAGGAAGATTTTCCATCTTGGAAAATCTTGGATTAAATGTACGTTTGACAGCTGTGAAATGACAGATCTGTTCTTTGCAAACTACAAAATAAATAACGCGGTATTTTTGAAAAATTTCATTTTTTCGAAATTTTATGATAAAAATTTAATTAGAAGTAAAAAACAAAACTTTTTGTAAATCAATACATCAATTTAAAAGAAGAAAAAAAAGAATTTCTAAAAGCAAAAATTCAATTTTTCGTGTAGAAAAAAAATAGCACAAAAACAAACAAGAAAAATTTTCAAAACAAACGAAAATTATTTTAAATTACAAAATAAACAATAGTTAAAAAAAATTGTACTTACAAATATTTACACACAAAATGTTAGTTTTCTCTCTGCCCAATTAAAAAAGAAGAAAGAAAAAACAATGAAAAAAAGGACGAAAATACTCCAATTCCGATTGTCTTTTTTTTTTTGGATGAGTCCGACGGGGGGTTATCAATTGTTAACGAGAAAATATTTACTTGTCAACGAAAATTAATTAGAGTAAACACACAATAGAAAAAAGACACACAGGCAGGATACAGGATAGATTTAATTAGACTTTTTCCCTATACACCCACCATCAGCCAGTCCTGGTTTTTTTCCCTTTCAAAATTTTCCTGTTTTTTTTTTTTTGGCTAAAATTGTTAAGATTTTTTCTTCACTACAAAACATCTTCTTCAAGCCATTTTCCTATTTTCCTACAATGACAATAAAAATAAATTACAAACGTTTTTGTTTTATTTTGTTTTGTTTTTATTGCATCGAACGGCAAAAGGAAAAACCTACAATATGAAAAAATGAAATTAGCAAAAATAACTAAAACTGAAATTGAAGATAATAATAACCCTTACCCAAAAGGCAAAATGTTATAGTAACGAGAAGGATAAATGAGGAAAAACTGTTTCCCCATTAACCCAATTCGTTCTGGAGTACAAAAGCTTGTTTGTTTCTGCTGCTGGTATTTTGAAGTTTTTCGCAAATGTTTAACATTTCGCATAGTAACCGGGAAGACAAATACACTGAAACCAACAAGAGGATGACGATAATACGCCCGGATGTGAATGAGTTTGTGTGTGTGTATACTTAAGATGGAAAATTAGTTCTCGAAAGGATATGTGGCAATAACACAAATAACTCTGCACTGAAAATAATTCCTCCCACAAACCAGCCCATCAACACAGATACTTTCTACTTCAATCCAGCATCGCCGCATTCTTTAAATTATCTTTCTTTTCTGCTCTATTTACCCTAGAAATTCTCTGCATAACTTTATCGTCAAGTACTGAAAATACCTGAAATTCTCAACAGCAAACAACAACAAAGATGGCTGCTGACACATAAAAAATCCCATTAGAGCCGATTTCAAGTTACCTTCCGATTACCTAAGGAATATATTAAAAGCAGCTGCACACACATTAAGGTTCATTTTCAGAGAGCTTGTGTGTTTGCAGTGCACATTTTGTTCGAAACTATTTCCAGATGACAGCAAGAGACAAAAAAAAGCTGCATTTTCTAAGTAGAGATCAAATAATTTTATTCTAAAAATGCCAGGAAAAAAACAGAAAATTATCACAAAAAACTAATTTTTAATCAAAAAAAATATTAGAAAATTATCACGAAAATACTAATTTTTAATAATAAAAATTAAAAAAATCAGAAAATTCTAACAAAAAACTAATTTTTATGATTCTTTTTGGCATTAAATTTTAATAATTAGCAGAGCCGCCATTTTGTTTAGTTGTAAAACAAAAATAATCCGTAGTGAAATAATAATAATTTCAAAGAAAATTTAACAAGAAAATGAAACTTCTCAAAAAATATGGTGGCAATAATTGGTATTAAAAATTCTGTACTAAATTTTAAGGACAAAAAGAAATGGTTACCAAATCGGCCATTTTTGTTATACTGTCAGCCATTTTTTTTACTTTTTATCCGCCTTTGAATTATTAGGTTTTTCATCCATTTTGTCTTATTTCTTGTGGTAATCCATTTTACATTATTTTTTATTGTCAGCCATTTCGTATTAAATATTTTTGTCAGCCATTTTGTATTGTTTTTACTGTCGTCCATTTCGTATTAATTCTTTTTGTCAGCCATTTTGTATTATTTTTATTTTTTGTCAGCAACTTTGTATTTCCTTATGTCAGGCCTTTTTGTATCAATCTTTTTATCAGCCTTTAAATTATAAAATTTTTCGTCCATTTTGTGTTATTTCTTGTGGTAATCCATTTTGTATTATTTTTTATTGTCAGCCATTTTGTATTATTTTTATTTGCCAGCCATTTTGTATTGCCATTTTTGTCAGCCACTTTGTATTCTTGTTTTTGCCAGTTGGTTTGTATTATTTCTTGTGGTCAGCCGTTTCTTTTTGTCATTTATTTAATTTTTTTATGAGTCGTTAATTTTTAATAATTTTCTATTGTCAGCCATTTTGTATTCTTTTTTTTTTATAATATCAGCCATTTTGTATTTTGCCATTTTTGTAAATCATTTTGTATTAATCTTGTTGTTAGCCATTTTGTATTAGTTTTACCAACGTCCATTTTGTATAATTAATTTTTCTCAGCCATTTTGTATTTATTTCATGTTGGCAGCCATTTTGAATTAATCTTGTTGTAAGCCATTTTCTATTGTTTTTACCGACGTACATTTTGTATAATTTATTTTTCTCAGCCATTTTGTATTTATTTCATGTCGTCAGCAATTTTTTCCTCTTTAAATTAATCATTTTATTTTCTGCCAGTCAGTTTGCATTATTTCTTCTGTAACAAATCGGACACTTTCTATAATGTCTGCTATAATTTTATTGCAAGTTTCTTTTATTCAAAATAATTTCGAATTCAATTTGCTTAATACAAATTAAATTAAATTTTTCAGAATGCTCTTTTATAGAAGAACAAGAAAAAATCGAATAAAGTCAATTGAAAACATTTTTCGAAGAAATTTTCTTCTCTCCGCCAAATATTTAACAAAAAAATACTAAAAAAATTCCAAAGCAAATAATATAAGAAAGGAAAATCATAAAAACAATAACAATTTTAATAAAAATATGAAATTTCAATAAAAGGCAATGGCGCATCACATGAGCTATAATGCGTACTTTAGCTTTGCCAGACAAACGGCAGCAATGACGTTATTAGCATCTTCATCATCATCATCACCATCGTCGATATAATCGATTGACCCATTTCTTTTGCAAAACTCTTTAGTTTTAATAGAACGCTGGCAATAGGATTATCTCAAAAATGAAATTATTTGAAGTTCTTTAAAGTTTTACAACAAAAAAAAAACAAAATAGAAATCGCCGAAGGACTATGGATTGGGTTGGAAGAAAAGTTTTTATCGTGTCTGTAGGGTATAAGAAAAAAAGAAGAGAAAAAAAATTGATTGAAAATACAAAGATTGAAGAAAAACTGCCGACACCAATATAAAGAAATAACAAGAAAAGGAAAAGTTATGGAATTAAATTCGTTGAGTTTTTCTTGCTAAAAAAAACTTGATTATCTTTTTTATTCCTCTACGACACTATCTCCAATGAATACAAAACCGAAGATATACATTATTATCCTTTCCCAATAAAGATAGGCAAACAAAGAAAAAATTGAACAAATAAATTCCGATGGCAAAGATATACTCTGAACATAAAAATAGATAGAAGCAAAGATGAATAGCACGTTTGCCCAGAATCGATCGAATTTACCGAGAAAACACTGCCTCCTTATAGTCGCACGTCCTTTTTGAAGAATGAGATCGTGTGTAACTTTTGCACATTTTGCACAGCTATTTTCAACTGAAAATAAATACCATCTTATCGAAGGACGTTGAGAGAAAGAAAAAAAGTAGAACAAATGAAATGAAATGAATAAAAATAAATTTATACGAATTCAAATGCGAATAACAACATTGGATATATTAAAGGTCCTTGTCAGGCGTAATGCGTGCGTGTCCGACAGAAGTCTTGTTTTGTCTCGAAAATTCGATTTGATAAAGTTTCTCTGCATACACAAAAAAAAAACTAAAATAATTTTGGATAATAATAAAATTTAAGCGAAACTTTTTCGATTATATTGTCATACAGCCATCATCAGAGACGAACAAAAACTACAAGGCATAATTTGAAAACATTTTCATGTTTATATTTTTATGATAAAAATCGAAAGCAAATGCCATTTTATGTTAAAGGACATGTTTTTATATAATTTGAGATATGGAATAGTTTCAATTTTTGTTGGTATGGAAAATTATTGAAAAATCAAATCGGAACTGTTAACCGTTTTTTTAGTGAAAATTTCGAGATCTGAGTTTTAAAAAATATTATTAAAAAAAACACTTTGAATAATTATGCACTTTTTACAATGCAAAGTGGCATATTTAATAGGAAAAAGGAACTATTGGTGTTAATGTAGAATGAAAAGGATAGGAAAATTCATTTTTAAAATGTACAAAATCGATTATAGTAAATCTTTCAACTCTAATGTTTGTGTTCGACTGCAAAAAGTTCATTGTTCCAATGCAGCATGGCTTTTCGCGCAGTATTATCCTTCCGGTGGTATTCCTTTTCGCACAGTATAGCATATTATGCAGCATGACTGTTTTTACAGTATCACTATTTGCGCAGTAGAAGTATTCGGGCAGTAAAACTGTTCGCGCAGTAAGATTGTTCGCGCAATATTATGGTTTCGCCAATACCTTTATTCGCGCAGAATAAATTTTCGTGCAGTATGTTCTTGCAGTATTATTGTTGCCGTGAAATTCCTTTTCGCGCACAATAGTTTTTCGTGCAGCATTATTGTTTCGTCAGTATCTCTATTGGCGCAGAATATCTTTTCGTGCAGTATGTTCGCGCAGTATTATCGTTCCGGTGACATACCTTTTCTCGCAGTATAGCATTTCATACAGCATGACCATTTTCACAGTATCACAATTGTCGCAGTAAAACTATTCGCGCTGTAAAACTATTCGCGCAGTATTAAGGTTTCTTCAGTATATCTATTGGCGCAGAATATCTTTTCGTGCAGTATGTTCGCTCAGTATTATCGTTCTGGTGGCATACCTTTTTTCGCAGTATAGCATTTCATGCAGCATGGCCGTTTTCACAGTATCACAATTGTCGCAGTAAAACTATTCGCGCTGTAAAACTATTCGCGCAGTATTAAGGTTTCGTCAGTATCTCTATTGACGCAGAATATCTTTTCGTGCAGTATGTTCGCTCAGTTCCGGTGACATTCCTATTCGCGCAGTATAACGTTTCATGCAGAATGACCGTTTTCACAATATTACTATTTGCGCAGTAAATCTATTTGGGCAATAAACTGTTCGCGTAGTGAAACTGTTCGCGTAGTATTATCGTTATATCAGTATCTCTATTCGTGCAGAATGTCCTTTCGTGCAGTAAGTATATTCGCGCAGTATTATCGTACTGGCCGCATCCCTATTTACGCAAGGATGGGCAGCATCTCTACTCTTGCAATATGCATGCTCCTGTGTCATCGTTACTCGGTCATTATCCATTTTCGCGCATTTGACTGTTCGCTCATCATGGCTATTCGTGCAGCATCGCTATTCGCGCAGTCTGGTTGTTGCCGTAGCATTTATTTTCATACAGTATTATTTTTATAGCAGCGTCCCTATTCACGCAGGATGGTCTATCGCACAGCACAAGTTTTCATGCAGCATCGCTGTTGGCGCAGCACAATATTTTGTGCAGTGGGGCCGTTCGTGCAACAAAACCATTCGCGTAATATTATCGTTCCGTCAGTGCCTTTATTCGCGCAGAATGGCTACTTGTGCAATATTTCTATTAGCGCACTATGATTATACATTGTTCTGGCAGCATGGCTATTGGCGCAGGATGGCTTTTCGCGCAGTCTGGCTGTTCTGGTAGCATCTCTTTTCGTGCAGTAATATCGTTCTGGCAGTATGCCTAATCGAGCAGTACGGCTGTTTAAGCAGCATCCCTTTTCGAACATTATGAATGTTCCCGCAGCATAGCTTTTCGTGCAGCAGTTCTGTTTGCACAGCAAAACTATTCGCGCAGTATTATCCTGTCGGCAGCATAATTATTCGCGCAGTTGACAGTTCGTACAACATAAAAACTTGTTATACAATATTCATGTAGTATGACTATTCCCGCAGTATCTCTTTTCGCGCGGTAATATCATTTTGGCAGCATGCCTGTTCGCGCAGTTTGACTTTTGGCGTAACATGGGAAAAAATGTTCATTTTTTCCAGAGGTTTTAGATATTTTTAATTCAGAACAAATTTATAAGTACTCTCTTTCTTTTCTTTTAAATTTTCTTTAGTTCCAAAAACTGTTTAAATTTTATTTTTAATTTGAAAATTTTAATTGAATTGTGAGAAAATAAAAAAAAAACTTAACAGAAATAACGATAATTAATAAATTCAATTGAAAGAAAATTAAATTTGTAGTAAGTGCACAGCATAAATGTGGGATTTAATATTTTCCGTTGCATCCCATTTTGTTTGTAATTCAGTTAGTCTTACACAGGAAGTCTAATTTAACTTTCGATGCTGGTTAGCAAGTTGCATTTAACATATAATAACGGTCTATCGAGAACTAATACCATCATAATTTGCACACTTTTAAAATAACTGACACCAAAAAAAAAAAAAAAATTCGTGCCACTAAAATCAGAACGGAAAAACCGAAAGAAGAGGATTTTTTTTCTTTTTCTTAATGCTAAGACGGAAGCAGAAAAATTGCAATTTCTTTTCCGCCATCCTATGTGTATATATTTGTACATTAGTACCGACTTCCATACAAGAGATATAATCAAATGAACCCTCATCATTTTTAGAGTCTTATTTAAAATGATGAACAACGTGTGTACATAAACTGAAAAGGATTTTCTCTCCCGTTATTTATTCCTTTTCATAAATGTATGCAGGTCCTTTTTCTTGTTTACTCTAAACAAAAAAAATAATATCCATATGGATTGCTATATAATAAAAAAAGAAGTCTACGGAAGAAAAAAAATGTACCCCTTTCACAGGAACTATTAACGATTATTTTTGCATTTGGAAAAAATGTCCTTTCAAAAATTGCAAGTTTTATTTTTTTCCATTTTACTTAAAGTTTTTTTAAAGCTTCAAAATCAATTATAATTTTTATTAAAAATATTCAATTTTATAAGCAATTTTCTTTAATATAAGTTTTTTGTAGAATGTGCAGTATGGGACCAATAATTTTACCCTGTGGAACACCAGCTTTTTTTCTTTGTAGGAGATCGCTTTACGCTTAATTCTGATAATAATTTGAGTTTAAAGACAATTACTCTTTTGGAAGATGGGCTACACGTTATGTGTATATATTTTTTGTCGAAAAAATGGCGCCTTCTTATTGAGGACAAAATTTTTCTCTGATTTTTATTAGTTTACAATTTCATAATTTTAACACTTTTTAGCTAATTTTTTAATTGGTTTTTTTTTCAGCTAACTATAAAGGTTAATATCATTAACAGTAAAAAAATTTGATGGTTAAGAAAAAAACAAATCAAACAAATAATAATAACCGGAAATACAAATATTCAAATAAAGAAAAAATAAAGAATTTTTTATTTAGTTTTCTTTTTTTTCGTACACTTATTAGGGAAAAAAAATACTAAACCAAACAATGAGTATGCGATTAAAATATTAATAGTATAAAATAGATAAAAATAAAAAATAAAAAGAAAAACAATATTTGAAACGCACATGAAATTATTCAGTGGCACATATTAATTCTTAGTCGTGTACAATTCCATTCATTGAAGTGAAGATGAGGTTAGTGATTTTTTCTAAATTTTTGATCAAAACAAAAAAAAAGAAAACGAGCCAAAAACTAATTGCATAATATTACTAATTATAAAAATTTCTAATAATCACAAATTTGTTTTATTTAAAAAAAAGAAGAAGAAACAGGAAACATTATTGCGATAATAAAATTTTGATATTTTCAACTATTGTGCAGTGTAACTTGTTTTTGTACAGTTTGCAGTGACACTTTTTTTTTAAGGGGTATTATTTTGTAGGAAAATAATGGAAGGGCGTAAAAATAATTTTTTTTTTTATTAAATTAACGGTTTTTCTAGCTTTCAAATTTTGAGTGAAAAAAAAACGAATGCATTTTGGTCCAGATTTTTTTTATGGAATTTTTAGAAAATATTTTTTTAAAGAAATTATGGAAAATATAGAAAATCTATTAAAACGTTTTGTTTATAGTTTTTTTTTAATTTTTTTTTCGCCCTCTTTAAAAATATGATACGTTTTTTCTTTTTTTGGTGTATTAAATGAAATTTTTAAAAATAACATCAAGCGTTTATGTGTATTTTTACCTCTTTCCCGGCTGCGTATGTAATTTTTTACAATAATTTTCTTATTTTTCTCTTCGAAATTTGTAAATTGTGTAATTTTTTTGCTGCTGTTATTAAAAGAAAAGTTCCAATGTTTTTTTTGACAGTTTTTTTTTCAATAAGATTTACTTTTGAAATGATGATGTGCTTATGTGTTTTTAGACATGACCATGACAAAAGGAAAATATTTAAAGAAAAACTTATAAAAATAAATATACTGAATAAAAAAAATCAAAGAAAACTACTTCAGAAAACGATACTTGAAATGGAAAAAAGAGGGGCGGAGGATGGGTATTTTTTAGGAGTAAAAATAATTAATA
The DNA here is from genome assembly GCA_958298945.1 of Atherix ibis. Classification (NCBI taxonomy): domain Eukaryota; kingdom Metazoa; phylum Arthropoda; class Insecta; order Diptera; family Athericidae; genus Atherix; species Atherix ibis. Next base: position 78,089,064 of record OY282609.1, read on the forward strand.
TTCACAACTCAAGAAAAAACCCTTGTCATAACATGTCATTAAATTGGTTATTATCCAAGTTGCTGTTGTTTTCGATGTAAATAATATTATGATTACGGAAGTCAAGAATCGATTTTTATATATATAAAAAAGAAGAAGAAAAAAGACGCATTTAATGGAAAATATATAAAATTTCAGATCAAAAATTATATACAAAAAAAAGATTTTATATGGTAAATTATTTTAAAAATAAAATTGATACTTTGTGGTTCAGACAGAAAAAACGAATAATATACTTTTAATTTTATCTTTTTTTTTAAAAGCACGTTGTGGCACCGTTTTTTTAAAAGCACAAAAACGGTTCAGATTAAAATCTTCAAGTTCAGACCGAAAGTTGTTGACTATCATACGACCATAGTGATCAGGAGAATTGACGATAATGATCTCTCCTTCTTTATTTTCAAAAAAATAAGGGCTAATCACACCTTCAGTCAAAAATCACACCTTCGTCGCTTCAGGGCTAATCACACCTTCAGTCGCTTTTCTGGGATACAATGGCTTCTCCACAGTTACGTGTGGATTTTCAGAGCTCCGGAAAAACGATAATTTCTTTCTACCTCTTCAATTTCATTTTGTTAAGGGCCAATAATACCTTCAGACAAAAATTCACACCAGGCAAATTTTTCACTAATACAATGGCTTCTTCGCTTGTCGATTTTCAGAGCTCTCCAAAACGACAATTTTTCTTTACTTCTTCAATTTCAATTTAATACCGGCCATTTATATCTTCAGACAAAAATTGACAGCAGCGTTATTTTTCGCGGATACAATGGCTTCTTCTCAAGAATTGTGGGTTTTCAGAGCCCCATGAAAGATAATTTTTCTCTACTTCTTCAATATCAATTTATTAAGAAGCAGCTAATGTCACCTTCAGACGAAAATTCACACCTTCAAAGAAAAATTCACAGCAGTGTCATTTCTCGCGGATACACTGGCTTCTCCATAGTCACTTATGGATTTTCTGAGCCCCCCAAAAAAAAGATAATTCTTTCTACTTTTTCAATTTCAACCTACTTAGGGCCAATGACACCTTCAGACGGAAATTCACACGAGACAGAGATTTTTCGCGAATACAATGGCTTCTCCATTGTCACTTGCGGATTTTCAGAGTCCCATAAACGACAATTTTTCTGTTCTTCAATTTCAAATTATTAAAGACCAATGCCATGTTCAGACCGAAAATCACACCAGACACTCACTTTTCACTAATACAATGGCTTCTCCATAGTCACTTGTGGATTTTTAGAGACCCATAAATGACATCTTTTCTGTTATTCTTCAATTTCAAAATAATGCGGGCCAATGACACCTTCAGATAAAAATTCACACGTGACAGACATTTTTCGTGAATACAATGGCTTCTCCATTGATACTTACGGATTTTCGGAAATTTTCAATTTCAATTTATTAAGGGCGAAAATATAATCTTCAGACGAGAATTCCCACCCTCAGACCAAAATTCGACCCAGCGTCACGTTTTGCAGATACAATGGCTTCTCCACAAGAATTGTAGGTTTCTAGAGCTCCATGAACGACAACTTTTCTCTACATTTTCATTATCAATTTATTAATGAGCAATGTCACCTTCAGACAAAAATTAACACCAGCGACAATTTTTGCGGATACAATGGCTTCTCCATAAGATTTGTGGATTTTCAGAGCCCCAAAAACGATTTTTTTTTCTTATTAAAGTTTAATTTGTTACGATCCAACGACATCTTCAGTAAAAAACAAATGGTTTTTCAGAGCCCCATACATGGCGATTTTTTTTTATTAACGTATTAACCGATCAAAAAATAACCCTCATCCCTGGAGAAAATTTTCCGTGAAACGTGACTACAGCAAAATCATAACTATTGTAAATTAGTTAAACAATCCGAAACATAAAATGGCAAATCCTTAATCCAAACAAATCTTACTTTAGATAGCCTTTATAACTTTGACAGCTGTCAAATAAAATAACTGTAATTTCTGAACAACAAAATGGATGTCATGGAAAAATTTCTAATTGCTTCTGATTATTAGGTTATTTTTTGTAGATTTTTTACCTCAACAAAATTTTCCTAAAAAAAAATCTACAAAATAAAAAAAGTCAAATTTTGAATAAAAATGATTGTTTTTTATTCAAATTGAACTTTTTATATTTTCGATTGTAGTAAAAAAAATCCAATTTTAATAATTTCCAAATCCACTTTAAATCACCTGCGCTGCTGTTCAACATTTTTCTTTATTATTCACTATTCACCTTATTGAAAACTCATTTTTCTCCGAGTATACCCCATTTATTTTTCAATTTAAACTCATTTTTCCCTCACAAATTGAAAATGGGAAATATTGTATTGCCAAACAACACGCACACAACATGTGCCCAACACTAATAAATAAATTTTAATAGCAAAAATATAATATCAATAAAAGCAACAAAAAAAGGTGTGCGTATGGCCTTAAATAAGTTCCCTTTTTTTCGCAAACAGAACTTACCCCTTTTTTTGGGGTGCGCAACTACAATAAAAGTGTGCAGAAAAATCTCTTTATTTCCTTAACGGATACTTTCAACCCTTTTGATGAAAATCTATATTAATTTTTAGTGTGCATATTTTTTTTCATTTAAATTAAAAGAATTTAATTTAATAAATAGAAAAAGTAATGAAAAAATTAAATAACTTTTCTTGGGGTCCGAGTTGTTCTTTTGATCAAATAATTTTTAAATTCGTCGCTTCGACTTGATTGTAATTATTATCTTGAAATCCTTTATTTCGAAAATAAATTGTCAAATTAAAAAAGAAAAAACTAAAAAAAAGTGTAAGAAAAAAAATCGTTCGGTATTTTATAGATGCAATCACGCAACTGAAAATTGAGAGTATAATTCGCCCCAGATAGGATGGGGTTAAGGTCGGGGGTTATCTACCTTGTAATCAGCAAAAAGAAAAAAATTGAAAAAAAGAAAATTTGGTCAAAATGGCGAAAAATTAGAAGAAGAAAAAACCGCTTCCGCTGAAATTACCCGTCCGACAGGTGCTGGCATAGGCTTCGGTTGTTTTAATGATTTTTAATGATATCCATCGTATCAGTTGTGCGGTGGGAAGTTGTAGGAAAATTTAAATTTTTCGAAACAGAAAATGGCGTTGACGGGGAAGGGAAATAATAATCAAAGTGATTGTGATTGTGCACGATTGTGAATGCCATCGTACAATTAGCCTAGCAACAATTCCCAACCGAAGCCAGAAGGTTTATTTGATTTTTGTGTTAAATAATCGATAATTTACGTTGAAGGTGCAATGGTATCTTTTTTTTTCTCTCAACAAGTTCGAGCACAGATAGAGTCCCATTGTTGTTGGCATACTCGGTAAGTACTGTGAGTAAATGGCGCATACGCAATAGTACAACAACGCACAATACACAAACCGACAGACAGGCGGTAAGGTAAAGTTTTTTTCTTTTTTTTCGATTTCGATTTTGAAGGACCCACAAACTATCAAAGATTACCAAAGAAACAAACAAAAGGTGAAAGAAAAGACGCACCGACATTTTTTACTGACCACCACCAAGTCTCATTTTTGTTACGTTCCAGCAATAAGAAATACTCGAAGCGTCTGGATGTACGAGTACATATGAATGACCCCCAAAATGGGATGAAGAAAATTGAAAACACAATCGGAACGAGACAATGAAATTATCAACAAATTTTAATTATTAAAATCCTTTCATTTTTACCTTTTATTAATTATTGAGTAAGCCTGCCATCTATTGGGTTAGTAGGAAAAAATCAAAAGTAAAATAATTTTCATAAATTTTGTGGCTGTTGGCTGTCCTTAGTATCGTTGTTCAGGCTAAATCGCGTGCCTATGTTTTAGGGATTTTTTCAGATTATTTTAGAGAAATTAATTGACAAAAAAAGAATTAAAAACAAAAAAATATACAATATTATTTTTTTTATCGGCCATTTTGTTGTATCATTATTGTCAGCCACTTTTTTTTTGTCGGCCATTTTGTATTACTTCATGTTGTCAGCTATTTTCTATAATCTTTTGTTGTCGTTCATTTTGTATTATTTTTTATTGTTAGCCATTTTGTATTTCGTTCATTTTTTATTATTTCTTGTGGTCAGCCGTTTTGTATTAATCCTTTCTGTCATTTATTTAACTTTATTTTTATGAGCCATTTTGTTGCGGTCATTTTGTATTATTTTATTTATCCGCTATTTTGTATTAATTTTTTTGTTGTCAGCTATTTTTTATTGTTTTTATTGTCAGTCATTTGCTATTGCCATTTTTGTTAGTAATTTTGTATTCTTCTTGTTGACAGTTGGTTTGTATTAATTTTTTGATGGCAGCCATTTTGTAGTAATTTTTTGACGTCAACATTTTGTATTATATCGGCTATTTTGTTTTATCCTTCCTACCAGCCGCCATTTTCTAAAATATACTTGCCTATATTTTGATTATTTTCTTAATTTTTTCGTTTTTTTTTTTAATTTTTTAAAGAAAATTTAACAAAATAAAAAAATTTTAAATGGTAATAAAAAATATTTATTTTTGGTATAAAATTTAAAAGAGATAAATATCGAACACATTACGTTTTAGAAAGTCTCACAGATCAATAATCAGACTGACGATCACTGAGAGCGATCTGGCAACAGTAAGGACTTCCCCCTCCATATATCAGGTTAACCATTTCGTTGTTTGGAAAGCACAGCTTCGCCATTTGGCAGCTGTCCAACGAATATATCATCCGAAGTAACATTTGTCGAGTTTTAAGGATTGCCATTTGACAGTATAGATTCTGTTTTTCTTCAGGCTAATTTCTCGCTCGGTAAATGCATCAAACGATTTATGTCGTAAAATTACCGTCGACGACTTTTTGTCGTAAAAAAGAAATTCATCTGATGTTTATTGAATAGAACTCTTCAGTGAAAATTTCCAATGTAATAAATTCCCAGCAAAAATTTTCAGTATAAGAAATGTTCATTAAAAATTATCAGTTAAAAAATTCGATTGAAAAAAATATCGAGTAAAAATGTGTGGTAAAAATATCCACTGAACATTTCCAATGAAAATTTTCCCTAAAATGTCCATCAAATTTTTTTCGCTAAAAATTTCAACTAATAAATCTCGGTAAAAAATATCAAAATTTACGTTACAAAATTTTGCTCAAAATTTACGGTAAAAATATCCACTGAACATTTCCAATGAAAATTTTCCCTAAAAAATTGTCAGTAAATATAATCATTTAAAAATTTCGATTGTAAAAAAATTCCAGCATAAATGTGCGTTAAAAATTGTCAATAAGAATTGTCAGTTAAAAATTTCCATTGAATATTTTCACTGTCGGTAAAAATTTCAACTGCAAAAAAATTCCCAGGAAAAATATTTAATAAAAATTGTTAATAATAATAAATAAAAATTGAATATTTTTCCTGGGAATTTTTTCCAGTAACAATTTTTTCAGTAAAAATTTCTGGTTAAAAATTTGCAGTAAAAAATTTCGGTAGATTTTTAGTGAATACTGGCAGTAAAAAATTGACAGTAAAAAACTTTCAGCAAAAATTTCCAGTAAAAAGATTCAAGAAAAATTGTCAGTATAAGTTTTCGGTTAAAAATTGTCAGTAAAAATTTCCGGTTAAAAATTTGCAGTAAATAATGTCGGTAGATTTTCAGTGAACACTGGCAGTAAAAAATTGACAGTGAAAAACTTCGAGTAAAAATTTCCAGTAAAAATTGTCAGTACTAGTTTTCGGTTAAAAATTGTCAGTAAAAATTTCTGGTTAAAAATTTGCAGTAAAAAATTTCGGTAGAATTTTAGTGAACACTGGCATTGAAAAATTGACGGTAAAAAACTTCCAGTTAAAATTTCCAGTGTCAAAAATTTCCCGTAAAAATATTCAAGAAAAATTGTCAGTAAAAATTTTCGGTTAAAAATTGTCAGTAAAAGTTTCTGGTTAAAAATTTCGGTAGATTTTCAGTGAACACTGACAGTGAAAAATTGATAGTGGAAAACTTCCAGTAAAAATTTTCCGGTGTCAAAAATTTCCCATTAAAATATTCAAGAAAAATTGTCAGTATAAGTTTTCGGTTAAAAATTGTCAGTAAAAATTTCCGATTAAAAATTGTCAGTAAAAATTTCCGGTTATTAAAAAAATAGTAAAAATTTCGGTAAATTTTTAGTGAACACTGACAGTGAAAAACTTCCAGTAAAAATTTCCAGTGTAAAAAATTTTCAGTAAAAATATGCGTAAAGTTACCGCCGACGTTTTTCTGCGGGAAAAAAGAAATTCATCTGGTTTTACAGACCCCCTTTTCACCTGATCTTAGTCCTTGTGGCATCGTCCTCCCCTCAACACAAGATCTAAAAACACTTGAAAGGACTTCATCCAAAGAAGTGTAACCGAAGAGTTTTGAAGGCGGTTCCAGTAGAAACCTTCCGGAACAGCAGCGAAGTAACAATGCACCGCTTTGAAGGAGATAATATTAAAACAGTCTCATTACTTTACTGTACAGAACGCACAGTCCCAAGTATGACCCCCGCGGTTGCTGATTTGTTGTTACCTTAATTATTTCATGCTGCCAAAAGCACGAATCTGAACGTTTTCTTCGTCTATTATTATTGAAATTATAAAATCAATTCGGAATCGGAACGCGATAAACGAAACGAGACGAAACGGAATGGATCGGAACGAAATGGACCGAAACGAAACGAAATGAAATCAGTCGTGTTTAATTGGTCGTTTTGTACACTATTTGCATACCAAAACTTTTGATTTTTCTTTCGGAGTTTTTTTTTATTTTTACATATTTTTAGCTTTTTAGTTTTTGCTTCTATTTTTTTTATTTACATTTGTTAAAAATTCAAATCATGTTCATCGAAAAAATGATGTGTTGACCTTTTACATCATAGATGTTTGCAGTCGCACAAGGCATCCGGCGATCGACTGTTGTTGTTGTTGTTGTTGGCACATTGCAGCAAAAGTCAAAGTTACAGTCGCGTACGGAAACGAAAGGCCACCGTAAAGGTGGGACACGACACGATATTAGACTGTAATTAATGTGTAAATATCGAATATTATTAGCCTTCAGTTGATAATTTATAAATGTAACTTTGAAAATTCGTTTTTTTCTCTTTCTTGTTTGTTTTAAATCATAGCACGTGCTTAGCAGTAAAGGGCAATAAAAATACCAAAATAAAATAAGATGGACTTGAATAAATTGTCTGTAAGTAGTATTAGTAAAAATTTTTTAAAGGAGAAAATTACCATAAATTTTTCAAATGGTAAATGGGAGGATTAAAATGTTTACTTTCCTAGAAAAGGACCTAAAACTGTAGTATCCATTTTGTATTTCGGTAAGTGCAGCACTATCATTTCTGACAGCTGTCAAAAATTTATCTCATTCAAGGTAGTATTTGGTTACCTCAGGGTTTGCCATTTTGAATTATAAATACCAAAAAAATAACGGTAAAATTTTAAAATACATTTTTTTTGTTGAGTAAATTACTTTTCCGACCATCATCAAATTTTAATACCAAATTTTGTTTCTTCCATAAAAAATTTGTAAGAAATTTAGAAATACACACCCAAAAAAATCCATTTCTAAGGAATTATTTTTAATTAATAATTTACTGTGACCAAAAAAAATTTTAAAATATTTTTTTTTCCAGTCAAATTAAATTTGCTGAGTTTAAATGGGCTAAGAATATGACACTGACTCTAAACTTTACGTTGACTGTGCCTGGCGATTATCCAAATACGTTGATTGATTTCTTAATTTTCCTCTTGCCCTTTTTCTGTTTTATTTTTATCCTAGAAAAATTACATACCTACACCATCACGAACGTATCATTAGAGCTAAAGACACTTTCAGAAGAAGAGAAAAAAAAGTTTTCATCGAAAGAAAAACTCATTAAAAAAAAAATCATTAATAAATTACGAAAATTCCTGTTCCTCTTAGTTCTCATCATTCACCCAACCGTTCAGCTATTAAATGATTGATATTTACTTCAAATTAATTTTACTTTTATTTTGCAAAAATCCAACGTGTCAATTCCATTAACAAACAACAAACTTTCGGTTCAATCTTCATTTACTATTTAATAATTGAAAATTGCCTAAATTTTTTATACTGTCATCCATCTTGGAGCTTTTTCCCTTTTTTTGTCACATTTTCTTTTCACAATTTTCCAGTTTCCTCCACTTTTTCCTAAAACATTTTCCGGGTAAAAATAGAATTTAGAAAAATTTCACTCTCCACAAAAGCATATGGCATTCGTCAATTTTACGAGGCAAAAAAAAATCTATTGGAAAAATGGTTCTTCTATTTTTATTTTGAGATTTTCTTATAAAATTCAAGAAAATATTGACGATAAATCTTGTGAAACGTCTTAACCAACGCTTAACATAAAAATTCTCCCAAAAAAGAAAAATATCTAAAAAAAAGAAAAAATTTCAGCAGAAATTATGACCCAAACAATTTATTGTTTAAGGAAATAACTTAATTTTTTTTAAATGCCAGTAAAAATTTTCTTTAAACAATTTTCCTAAAAACTTTTTCAGTAGAAAAATTATCACCAAAAATATTTTCCGACAGAAAAATTATCAATAACGAAAAATTTTCTTACTTATCTTCCCTCTCAAAATTGTTGGTAAAAAATGTTCATCAATTTTTTTTCGCTCAAAACTTTCACTAGAAAATGTCGGTAAAAAATTTTGCTCAAAATTTACGATAAACATTTTCACCAAAAATTTTCCGTAAAAATTTCCATCAACTTTTTTTCGCTAAAAATAATAATAAATTTTGTAACGTAAATTTTGGTATTTTTTACCGACACTAATAAATGTCGGTAAAAAATACCAAAATTTACGTTACAAAATTTTGCGCAAAATTTACGGTAAAATGTTCAGTAAAAATATTCACTCAAACATTTTCGGTAAAAATGTTCAGTAGAAAATGTCGCTACAAAATATCGCTTAAAATTTACGGTACAAAATTTTGGTAGAAATTTTCATAAAAAATATTGACTAAAAATGTTCGCTAAAAATTTCCATTAAAAATCTTCAACTGAAATTTCTACTAAAAATTTACGGTAAATAATTTCGCTAAAAATTTATGGTAAAAATTTCCACCAAAAATGTTCGGTAAAAATTTCTACCAAAACATTTCGGTAAAAATTTTGCACTAGAAAATTTCGGTAAAAAATATCACTCAAAATGTATGGTAAAAATTTACGGTACAAAATTTGCTGGAAATTTACGGTAAAAAATATTCATTAAAAATTTTCAACAAAAATGTTCTCTAGAAAATGTCGGGAAATACTTTTACTAAAAATATTCAATAAAAATTTCCACTGACAATTTTCGGTAAAAATTTCCACTGAAAATGTTCGGTAAAAATTTTCAATAAAACTTTTGCTCGGAATTTACGGTAAAAATGTTTAGTAAAAATTTTTGGTAAAAATGTTCACTGATAATTTTAAGTAAAAATATCTACTTGAAAATGTCGGTAAAAAAAAAAATTTTCACTCACACATTTTCGGTAAAAATTAAAAATATTCGATAAAAATTCCCACTGACAACTTTCGGTAAAAATTTCCACTGAAAATGTTCGGTAAAAATGTTCACCAAAAATTTTCGGTAAAAATTTTGCTCGCAATTTACGGTAAAAAATTTCAGTAAAAATATAAGAATTAAAAATAAAATATTTTCACTCACACATTTTCGGTAAAAATTAAAAATATTCGATAAAAATTCCCACTGACAACTTTCGGTAAAAATTTCCACTGAAAATGTTCGGTAAAATTTCCACTGACAATTTTCGGTAAAAATGTTCACCAACAATTTTCGGTAAAAATTTTGCTCGCAATTTACGGTAAAAAATTTCAGTAAAAATATAAGAATTAAAAATAAAATATGTTTTTGTTTTTAATTCTTATATTTTTTTTTGAAATTTGCGATGAAACTTTTGCTCGAAATTTAAAGTAAAAATTTGCACTAAAAGTTTTCGCTCAAAAATTTTCGGTAAAAATTTCCACTGACAATTTTCGGTAAAAATTTTGCTCGCAATTTACGGTAAAAATGTTCACTCAAAATTTTCTACTCAAAAATTTCCATTAAAAATTTCCATTTAACATTTTGGATAACAATTTCCACTTAAAATGTTTGTTAAAAATTTCCTCTAAAAATTGTCAGTAAAAATTTACACTAAAAATTTACAGTAAAAATTTGCGGTAAAATTGATCATTAAAAAAACGTTTTTGTCTTACAGATTTTTTTTCTAAAATAATAATTTAAGGAATAAATTTCTGCAATAATTTTTTGTTATATTCAAAAAAAAATCTTAAACAAGTAACAATAAAAAGTCAACTATAAATAATTATGCGAGAAGGAAAGAAAATGCTTACCGAATTCGTTTGAGGTTTTACACTGTCGATGATTTTTTTTTTCAAGGAGCTGTAAATAAATACAAATAAAAATTATTATAAAAAAAATCATTTTAAAAACAAATTTAACAAAAATTGAGTTTTTTGTCGAAAGAAATAATGGATTTTGTGATTTTTACTAAGTTAAACTGATCAATTAACATGTCACACTAGATGGCATTAGCTGTCACCAAACAAGAAAATATTCAAAAATCAAATAAGAAACAAAATTCATACAACATTTTTAAATAAATAAGAAACTGTAAAAATCAATAAATTTATTAAAAATTGATTTTTTCATATTGTTTTTTTTGTTGCATTGGTCAAAGCCATCATTAAAAAAATAATGAAAAAAAAAATTAATTCCATATTTCCGTTTTTATTAACAAAAAATATTATTAAAAAAAATACTTTTTCCATATGAGCCCCAATATTTATATTTAATAAATAAACAGAATAAATTAAACCAAAAAAAAACAAAAAATTCACCTTAGGCGGACACATCAGGAAAATTAATTAAATGGCGTTGGTGGTATGGGCGGACATCGAAATTGAGACATGAAAGAAAATGTTTTTCATTGGAGTTTTTTTTGTTGACTTTTTACCTTAACAAAAAATGAAAAGAAAACGTCAAAAATCAACGAGGTCATTTATTAAATTTTAATTTTGTCGATAAGGTGTAAGGTGGGTGTGGGGGACTGTAAGAGGGCAGAAGAGGAAAGCGATTGCGACGCATCGTTGAGGTTATGTAATCAGAGTCGCCCTTAACAGTTTACAATTGACGAAATTGAATGAATAAAAATAAAAATTGGAAGAGAAACGGTAAAAAGACGAATCGGTGTAGAGTGTTGATTAGTTGCATCAAAAAAAAAAAATTACAAGCGCAAAGAGCGCACACAACACTCAAAAATTATGAACGTTCGTTTGATGGAACACGAAGAGGTGTGAGCTGACAGTGCTGCCAACATACATGAAAACACACCGGAATACACATAAAACAGAACAAATTAAATAAATTTACGCACGGCACTCTCTGGTGTTGGTCGGATTCAAGGTGTTTTTACTTTCATAAAAACGCTCATCATGCAAATGACGTAACAACTCAATTCAAGATCAACGGACCGAACCGGAACGGACTACAAATTCCGTACTTAACCTCATCAATCGTTTCGTTTTCCATCTCTTTTCATTTTCCTTCATCAATTTTCTATTTTAAATTTTTTTTCCTATTTATTCTCTTTTCCCGCAGGCAGTTTGGGTAAATTTTTTCTATTCTTTTTTGTTATTTTTCAATTTAATTTTATCACCTTTAACTGTCAAAAATTGTTTACATTTTCCTGTGTTTTTTTTTGTAGGGTTGAACAAAAACTATCAATAAGAATTGTCAAAAATTTTGCATAATACCATATTTTTGAGTAGGAATTTCAAGTAAAAACTTTTGGTAATTTCCAGTGAAAATTGACACTAAAAAACTTCCAGTGATAATTTCCAACAAAAATGTTCCTTTAAAAACTGCCAGTTTCAATAAAATTTTTAGCAAAAATGTTCGCTTAAAATTTTCACTAAAAATTTCCAGTAAAAATTTCCAGTGCAAAAAATTTCGGTAGATTTCCAGTGAATATTGACAGTGAAAATTTCCAGTAAAAATTGCGGTCAAATTTTCAGTTAAACATTTCCTTAAAAAATGTTCAGCAAAAATTGCCATAAATAATTTTCACTAAAAATGTCTGCTTAAAAATTATCGGTAAAAATTTACCATAAAAATTGTCGGTGAAAGGTTCCATAAAAAACGTTCGATAAAAATTTGTTATAATTTCACAAAAATTTCCAAAAAATTGTCGGTGAAAGTTTTCATAAAAAATGTTTGTTGGTAAAAATTGTCAGTAAAAATTTCCATAAAAAAATGTTCGATAAAAATTGTTTTTAAAAATTTCCATAAAAAGGTTTCGGTAAAAATTTCCATAAAAATTGTCGGTAAAAATATCCGTAAAAAAATTATATTAAAAACTTTCAGTATATTTTTCTTTAAAAAAGTCCGTAAAAATGTCCATACAAAATGTTCGGTAAAAATTACCATAAAATATTGTCGGTAAAAATTTCCATTAACAATTTTCTGTAAAAAATTATATCAAAAAGTTTCTGTAGAATTTGTCTATAAAAATTTGCATAAAAAGTTTTCGGTAAAAATTTCCATAAAAATTGTCGGTAAAAATATCCTTAAAAAAATTCTATCAAAAATTTTCTGTACATTTTTCCATAAAAAATATTTGGTAAAAATTCCATAAAAAATTTTCTGTAACAATTTCCATAAACATGTCTGCTAACCAATTTGCTCTAAAAATATCAGTTAAGAATTTTTTAATATTTGTGCAGGGTTGTACAAGTACCGCTGAAGTACAATAATTCCAAAAAAATATTACCTCAACCGCAAGAAAAACGCAAAAGATTAAGAGTATGTATAAAATTTAAATTTGAATTTTTAAATAATCTTTTCTCATCTTTTGGTTAATTTACACAATTGAACAACTTTACAAATAATTAATATTAATTTTTTTCAATATAAGGCCCCAATTGACGTCTTTGAATATTGCTTATTTTTTCGCATAAAAATTCCGTACTCTTTCTTATCATTTAATAAGAAATAATGCCAACCAAATTAAACACAACAAAATCGAAGTGAAAACTGACGTCATAACTTTTACATATCAACACAATAAATATTAAAAAATTACAACAAAATAAATAACAGAAAAATAGCAACAATAAAAAAAAACTCTAGAAAGCCAAAAAGGAAAAGAAAACTTTTTGTTATGTAAACAAAAACAAATTTTATTAAATTCAAAAACGTGACCTAGAAGACTTGACGACGCATTTAGATTTTTTAATAAAGCTGAAGGAAAGGAACTATTTGAATAGAGCTGGACAAATATTAGGCAATGATGCGATTTGGAAAATAATTCTGAAGAAAACAGAAACCAGCACCTACAACGCCTACGCACTTTTATTCAAAGAAAAGAGAAAATTCACTGCGTAAATGGCATTGGTTTGACGTCAAAAATTTCCTCGCTCAAAACAACAATTTTCCAAATTGACAAATACGAACGACGAGAAACAAAAAAAACTTCTTTGCCAAATGGCCTCATCGTGGTGGCGCTACAATGTGACTCTAGAAAAAAAATACCTTCCAGTAAAAAAAATCTTCAGAAAAGTTTTAAAAAACATCCATTGAAGAAAATTCAAACAATAATTTTTAAGCTTTTTATTTTTAGTCTTTAAATTTTTAAGGATTATGAAAACGGTTTTGTTTTTAAATTTTTTTCCGCATTTCTAAGTCGATTCGGGTCACTCTTACCCTTGGCGCTGAATAAGGACACCGTCCTTAATCGATTTAGTCGGATGGGGAGTTGTGGAGGGTTGGACGATAAACTTTTCGAAAGTTTTCTTCTTCTGTGAATTTCTTACACTGAAAGTTTCTGCAGCCGCAGTGATGGGAAAATTAACTATTTTATTAAAAAAAGGATGGGATTTTGTGGTCCAGCTGACATTCGTGGGCAGTTGGTGGGAAAAGTCTTTGTGCTCGTCGATTGGAGCCGAAAGGTTTCCAATGATTTTCTTCCGAGGACAGATCGATGAAGGTGGTCTGTGCCGAGTTACTTGTGTTCTGTGCAGAGTCGATTTATTGACTGGCCGCAAGAGTTGAAGTTGTTCCCGTCAAAGGAAATTCAAGTTAATCCGGGACGAGTTTGAGGTGAATGACTGCTGCTGTACATGTTCTCTTGTTGGGAATCATATTTTTTTCAGTGTGGTTTCCATGAAGAACAATCGATTGAGAATAGAACCAGCACCAGCACCACCACCACCACCAGCAGCAGCAGTAATAACAACTGCAAGAGAGGCAGGCAGGCAATGGACGCAGCAGTCGACTATTGATTCCGATCCCGGTCCGGATGATGCTGGCATAAAAAACGCCAATGCACACTGCATTCAAAAGAGGCAGATGTTGTCGGACTTGCTAAAATAGGGTGCCATATGGTTTTAAACAATAAAAAAAATTATTTTTTTCTGTTCTCGATTCCGCTTTGGGCCTGGTTTCGAAACTCCCTAGACCTCTGAGCCTTTTCGATACGTGCAAGTAGACACGTTTTCCGAATCGAACAAGAACCGAATCTCACGTCCAACCATACACAACCTCAGCTGTGGAATAACTCTTCATTTTTATGCTGCTTCGGTTAATAAAATCGATAAACTGCTAGAAAATTTATGGACGGGCAATTGTTCTAATCGACGACCATGAGAATGGTACTCGTAAGTTGAGTAAGTAGTTCTCCTTTTCGTATAATAATACGGGAACTATTTTGCCTTTTTCTGTGTTCTAATCAGAAAACATGATGAAACAGAATAAATTCTTTTGAAATTTTTCCTACAAAAGGTTTTTGTTATAAACAATGGCCCCAAAAAAAAAATATTGTCCATAATAAATTGTAGCAAAAATTATTGTTGAAAAATTACACTTTCCAAAACAAAATTTTACTGATGAAAATTTCAATAAAAACTGCTGTAATGTCAGTTAAAACTGCTATAATTTCGGTTAAAACTGCTGTAATTTACATTAAAGCTTCTGTAATGTCAGTTAAAACTGCTATAATTTCGGTCAAACTGCTGCAATTATATTTAAAACTGCTGTAAATTCGGTTAAACTGCTGTAATTTCTGTTAAAACTGCTGTCATTTCGGTTAAAACTGCTGTAATTCCTGTTAAAACACCTGTAATTTCGATTTAAAAAAATTTACTATCTGCAAAATAGTTAAGTTAAAACCTTTAGAAAAAAAGAAAAACTGCAAGAAAAATATTACAACAATATTCCTTAGAAACTTTTGCCAACTTATTTTAGGATAAAATTGCATTATTCGAAAATACAATGAAAAGAATTTCAGGTAAATTTTTGGTGAAATTTTTTAGTAAAAAAAATTCCACTTCAGAAAATATTATTAAAAGAAATTGAAAATGTTCAATTAAAATTTTTTCGATAAAAATTAAACTTTCCAGCAAAAAATTCAATTACAGGAAAAAAAATTATTCAATTTTTTCTCAAAAAAAAAGTTATTGGAAAAAGTTGAAATTTTTTATTTTGTAAGTTTTTAAACACGAAAAAATTGCAGTAAAAACTAAATATCGGACGAAATTAATTACCTCAGAAAATGTGTTGTAAAAATTAAAAAAGTTCCAGTCAAAAATTTTTAGTCAAAACTAAATTCTATTAAAAAATAAATTATTTTTTTCTTAAAAATTTTGCTGTAAAAATTATGAATTCCGAAAAAATTAAATTGTAAAAACTTTAAATATTAGCAAAAATTAATTTCCTAAATAAATTCTGCCAAAAATTAATTTCCACCAAAATTAATCAGTTAAAAAAATAATATTTGCGATAAAAATTAAATTGCAGCAAAAATTAAATTTAGAAAAAAATTAAATTGCACAAAAAAAATTGCTCAAAAAATTCAAATTAGTTTAAAAAATTTGTGATAAAAATTAAATTCTATCCAAAAATAAATGTCAAAAAAAATTAATTCGCTTAAAAAATTTGCTGTATAAATTCAAATTTTTTAGTTAAAATTATAATTTCAAGAAAAAAAAAGTTCTTAAAATAATTCTGTCAAAAATTAAATTTAGGGAAAAAAAATTAATTTCCACCAAAATTAGACAGTTAAAAAATTAATATTTGTAATAAAAATTAAATTGCAGCAAAAATTAAATTTATGCAAAAGTTATTGTAAATTAAATAAAAAAAAATTACTGGAAAAATTCAAATAAGTTTAAAAAATTAAATTCTATCAAAAAATTGATTTTACTTAAAAAATTTACTGTAAAAATTCAAATTTTTTAGTAAAAATTATACTTTCAGAAAAATTTAAACTGCAACAAAAAAAAAAATTTACTGTAAAAATTCAAATTTTTTAGTAAAAATTATACTTTCAGAAATATTTAAACTGCAACAAAAATGAAAACTAATTTCTTTAAAAAATTCTGTCAAAAATTAAATTTAGGAAAACAATTAATTTCCCTTAAAATTAATAAGTTTAAAAAAAAAAATATGTGATAAAAATTAAATTTTATTAGAAATTAAATTTTAGTTAAAAAGAAATTGTAAATTTTTAGGGCAAATTTTAAAATTTTATATCAACAAAATTTGCTGTAAAAATTCAACATTTTTAATGATAATTTAATGTTTGAAGATATTTAAAAAAATCTTAAAAAAACAAATTTTTAAGAATATTGAACTGCTTTCAAAAAATTTCCTTTTTTTTAATCAAAATTATTGTGGAAATAATTAATTTCCAGTAAAAAGAAAACTTCTGAAAAAATTTATTTGCCAAAAAAATTAAATTCCAGCAAATAAATTTTCCCAAAAAAACTTCTCATAAAAAAAAACAAAACAAATGTTCAATTAAAAATTTGTAATAAAAACTAAATTTTGGTGATAATTAATTTGCTAGTAAAAATTGAATTTTTATCACAAAATTTTTTGTAGTAATTACAATTTTTTACTCAAAATAAATTTTCAATAAAAAAGACATAAACCTAAAAAAATTTTATTGATAAGAACAATTTCTGTAAAAACAAATTCCGGTGAAAATTAATTTGGAGTTAAAAATTTACAGCAAAAATGTGACCAGAACAAACCGTAGATTTTGACCAAAAAATTTTTCTGAACTAAAACCTTCTCGATTATTGCTTTTATTACTCTTTAATAAGCAACTAAATTCGTAATTATTCTTACTGAGAATCAAATACGTTTTGAATCGCGGAAGCTATTAAAAAATTGCTGGAATTCTTTTCGTTGTCAATTAACGTGTGAACAGTATAAGAAAAACTAAATAAAGCACCTCCAAAAACTAGTTTTGATGCCCAATAAAAAAAAACACATATTTTTAAATATGAAAAAAATTTAACAAAAACACCATTTTAACTTTATCAGATGTGGTTTAATTACTTGATTGAAAAGAATTTTTAATTTTAAAATAAGTTTTTTTTTTAATTATAAGAACTCTTAAAAAAAAGTTTTTTTTGTTTTGTTTTTGAAAGACTGGCCGGCAACAAGTTAACAGCTGCTCCACAACAGATCAGCTGATATTATGACAGTGCAAATTTTCTAATAAAAAATAAAATTCTAACAGATGGCGTTACGCAATTAGTATAAATGCCGAATTTGTTTAGGAGAACATAGAAAAACTGCACATCATCGTGAGTGAACAAAAAAATAATGACATTGCAAAAAAAGAAACGATATAAAAAACATTTTTATTAATTTTAATTAATTTGTATTATAATAAAAAAAATTCTATTAAATAAAAGAATCCATTTTCTTAAAAAGTTAAGTTTTATTTTTTGTTATTGTTAAACAAAAAAATAGCAACTCAATTTTTTGGACTACTTTTTTTGTCTAGCAAAAAAAACCGACTAAAATCTAAAAAAAAGCAGAGCAAAGCTAATTGCTTACACATGCCTGCTATTCACTTTGAAACTATTTTGTTTTCGAACATAAAAATGCAGGAAAATTTATTAACACTCATAAAATCAGAATCAGTTATTACGCAACGGAATTTTTTTCTCCCAAAATTTATGTAAAAATAAAATAAATTACAATCAATTAAATTTAAACTTTTCATAAAAACAAGTACTGTTTAAAAAGGTATAAAAACGGAATATTAAAGTCCTTTTAAATATTGAAAAAAAACCTTTTTAAAATATCCACACAAAAAAATTGCAATAAAAATGTTTAGTCCAAAATTTTAGTAAAGATTCCATCATAAAATTTAATAAATAAACAAATTTCTATTAAAAGTGTTGTAAATGATTTTTGGTTTAAACATTATTTTTTTTGTTAAAACTTCAGTAAAAACTTTTTGTAAGAATTACAAAGAAAAAATTTTAATAACATTTTCAGTAGAATTTTTGCTGGAAAATTTCATTGAAAATTATCAGTAAAAACTACAATAAATATTTTTATAAGAAATTGCAATAGCAATAAAATTCAAAATAATAACTGCAGTTAAAGTAACAATTTTTTTATTTTTGGGTTAAAGTATTTAGTAAAATTATTTTTTGAAAACCCTTTGTAAAAATTTCTTGCAAAAGTCTGCAGTAAGAATTAGTTAGTAGAAAAACCACTATAAAATTTTTTTTATTAAAATTTGCAATAAAATTTCCATTTAAAAATTTACAATAAAATATTCTTGTTGCAAAAATTTAATACTTTTCGAGGAAAATTTCGATGAAAACTACTATAAAAATGATGCGACGAAATCCCATTAAAATTATCAGTAAAAATTGCAATAAAGATTTTTGCTAAAATTTTGATCAAAAAAGAAAAAAAAAATTCTAAAAAAAACTGCTTAAAAGATTTGCAGTAAAGTTTTCGCTAAAATTTCGAATTAGCAAGTTTTTTGCAAAAAGTCTACTTATAGCGTTCGGTATTAATTTTTAAAAAGCAACTGCAGTAAAAGTGTTTTGTTAAATTTTTTTTTTTTGCAGTATTGTAGTAGATATAAAAATTATAAAAACTGCAGTAAAAGTAAAAAAATTCTTTTTCAGTGCAAATTTTCAGATAAAAATTTTGTGAAAAAAAAACATTTGTAAAAATTTACTGTAAAAATGAATGCGTTAAAATCTGCAATAAAAATTTACTTTGAGAATTATTATTAAAAAATTTACTTTGAGAATTATTATTAAAAAATTTACGATGAAAATTTTTGTTGAAAAACTGCAGTTTCCGAAACAAAATTTTGATAAAGAAAATGTCAATTAAAAAAAATTTCGGTAAAATGTGCTGTAAAAAGTTTCTGCAAAATTGTTGTACCGATTTCGGTAAAACGTGTATTAAAAATTGTTCTATATCAATTTTGAAATGGAAACTGCAGCAAACATGACATGTTCAGTAGCAATTACAGTAAAAATAAAAATTTAAAAAAATGTCGATAAAAAAAAACTGCATTAAAATTTTTGATAAAAAAATTTTGATGACAATTTCTGGTAAAACAAGTTTTTAAAAATGAACTTTAGAAAAGAAACTAGTAAAAAATTTACTTAAAGTAAAATTTTTGATTGTAGTTAAAATTTCGGTAATAAAAATTGCAATACAATTTCCTATACAAAAATTTGCATTAAAAAATGTTGATGCAAATTTATGCTTAATTTTTTTTACAGAACTCTACAGTATAAATTTCTGCAGGACAAAACTGCAGTAAAATTGTAGTAAAAATTTCCAAAAACATTTTCGATAAAAAATAGTGCTATAAAAATGTTTAATAAAAACTTCTGGTAAAATTTTCTATTTTCGATAAAAAATTTACTATAAAAAATGTTTAATAAAAACTTCTGGTAAAAGAAGTTTCTAAAAATGAATTTTAGAAAAAAAAATTTGCTTAAAATAATGATTTTTATTGTAGTAAAAATGTCGGTAAAATATTTTCGGTAATAAAAACTACAATAAAATTTCCGATACAAAAATTTCGATCAAAAATTTATATTAAAAATTGTTGATGGATAATTTCTGCAATACCTAACAGTATAAATTTCTGCAGGACAAAACTGCAGTAAAATTAAAGTATACATTTTCGGTTAATAGAACTGCAATAAATTTTTTTGATAAGAATATTTCTGTCAAAAATTAAAATTTTAACTTCTTAAAACAATAATTTTCATATAAAGTGGTCAAAAATTTACAATAGAAAAATTTCCTTAAAAATAATCTTTCGAAAAAAGAAACTCAATTAAAGTCTGCGATAAAAACAATCCCATTCCGCCTGCTAAAAATTTTTAACTTAAAAACAACAACAATAAAGCAACTAAAAAATATATTAAAACAAAAAATACAATTTGGATTAAAAACAGAAATAATACAAAAAACTTTCAAAATTTCGCTTTCTTTGTTATAAGCGGAAAGCATCAAAAATGATGAAGCAAGTCGATCAAGGTTAGGCTTACACGATCACAAAAAATTGCGTATTCAGTTCCCTTTCCTGGAATGTTTCGTGGCAAAAAGACTATAACAAATTTCGCCGAACGACGCGGAGATTCCTTAAGAAGCTTTTATTAATTTAAATTATCACATTTAAAATTTATTTTCTTTTATTTTTATTTCCTTGAAGAGTGCGAGGCTAGAGGTAGGCTTCCAATTTGATTCGTAATTGATTCTCTTATTTGTCTAATACTGCTCGCTCGGTTGCATAAATTACGAGGGGATGCGGTCTATCGCCGCAACTAAGTGTATTTTATAACAAAATTTATTTTATAATAATTTTAAGAGATTTATTAACGAGGAAGAAGGGGCAGTGCGGGGAGGGGGCGCTTATTCGCCTACATTTGACTTAACTTTTCACTTAAAGTTAGTCTGACTTTGAAGAGTTACTATGCCAATTCTGGCCATTAAAAAAAAAGAAAAAAAAACCAACAGCAACCATACAAACAAGATTAACTGTAAGACGATATTAGTAAAACTAATAAAAAAAAAACCGACAGTAAAAAAAAACAATAATAAATTTTTATAAGACGAAAAAGAAGAAAAAGAAGAACTGACAAAAAAATTGACAATATTTTCTATGAGAATAAATAAAGGCTAAAAAAATGTTTACCGAAGTGGCGTCGCCGGCTCTGACGTTGTTTCGTTGATTGCGATTATTTTGTTGTTGGTAATTCTGATGCAGAAATTGGTCATTCATTCAAGTGTAGACGAATAAATTAACGAAATGAGCTATCCACCAATTCCCAGACTGAGAGTGGGTCCCACTTCCATCGCATGAAAGTGAACAACAGCGCCAAGGTCGAGCGAATAGTTAGATTAGGTCATCCTCCAGTCTCCAGTCAAGACTAGGACAGATTCGGAACGATAACATTTCCAGCCGATCGCACAGATTATGATCTACACAGTGAGACCGAGTATGGCCCATGCTCTACACTGGAAGGCCTATCGACTATCGACTATGTCCGGAACAGTTCGAATACATTGTAGGTCACTCTATTTTCGACTACACTGTATTATTACCTACCACCACAAGTCATTTGTCGTCATCGTCGCTGTTGTCGTTGTCGTCGTCATCTTCAAGGAATTACGGCGTTTCTTTGAGGCGGAAATCCATCAACAGTTCGCAAAATTTCATCAACGAAAAGCCAAAAAATTGAAAGCAAATCGCACATTTGCCTGTGCACCTCTTTGTAGACTTCTTTGTCCTGAAGTTGTTGTTTGACGATGACTACAAACTATATCGTTTGGGACCTGGCGGGTGGCGGGGTTGGGTTAGGGGCTACAACAGGAAAAGCATAGCCGATAATGTGATCGACCAATAAATTTTGACCTTCGCAGACTTTTTCGGCGCAAAAAAAAATAAAAACATTTGTTTTCCGTACTCAAACGAAACAAAAAAAAAAAAAAAAACAATCGAAACATTCACAACGCAGTGCAAAAAAAATACCCCCAAAAAAAAAACACCGAAAAAAATACACCCCAGCGCAGATTTATTTTCTGATCGATTATGGGAATTTTTTTGTTTGTGTGTGCATCAAATTTTGATATTAAATTGAAAGGGATGCCATCTGTGCCACCAGCAGGTAAACTTTGCTTTGTTTTGTGGAAGCTTTAGTGATCGGTAATGTGCCGCCGCCACTTGAATTGAAGTTCGTACACCGGACGTATTAAGCCACCAGCCACCAGCAGGTGAAAAAATGGCGACAACAAAAAGTTGCTGCAACAAAAATGAAGGCAGTCACACAACAGATCGGACTGCTAGAAAAGTTATTTCCCAACTGCTAGAAAAATACAGTCACGACCTTGACAAGAGTGTGGGAAATGTTCGCTTGTCAGTAAACATTTTTTATCTTTTAGTCAATTTTTTTTTAATTTTAATTAAATTTAATTTTTTTGCTTGTTGAAATTTTTCCTTAGCATAATTATTGTTGGTCTTTTGTCTTCTAGAAAATCACCTCCTTTTCGTATGAGCTTGTGAGCCATTTTCGATTTAGACATGCAGTCAGTAGCGCAGAGTAGCTAAAAGTGCCCCTTCTTTCTCCGTTGATCAGTTTGAGTAACAATTAATTTTTTTGTTTTTATTGAAAAAATCTTTAAAAATTTCTGTTACTTAAAATGATCGAAAAAAAAACTTTATAAAAATGTATAAATTTAAATGTAACGTAGTTTGAAAAGTATTTGACAAGAGACAAAATATTTGTAGGCTTTACCTACACCAATGGAGGTTTTTTAAAAAGTAAATTTAAATTTGGCGCTGTTTTGTATGAAATTTATATTTTTTTTAAAATTTTTTTTACAATTTTTTATGATTAAATTAAATTGTTTTTTTCTTCTTTAAATTTTTATTATTAAACATGAAGTCAGTCAGTAGGGCAGGGTAGCTAACAGTGCCTCCTCCCCCAACCGATTTTGTATACGCTCGTGGTTCTACAATAAGAAATGAACCATCAAAGGGCGAATTTTTTTAGGTTAGTTTATGGAGAAGCCATTTTATCAGCGAAACATGTCTGTTTAGTGTGAATTTTTTGCTGCAGAGCAAAATTGTCGTTTATGGGGCTCTGAAAATCCACAAGTGACTGTGCAGGAGCCATTGTATCCAAGAAACATGTCTGTCTAGTGTGTATTTTTGTCTAAAGATGCCATTAACGCGTAATAAATTGCAATTGAAGACGAGAACAATTTTAGTTTATAGAGCTCTGAAAATCCACAAGTGACTGTGGATGAGCCATTGTATTCGCGAAAAAGTCTGCCTAATGTGAATTTTTAGCTGAACATGGCATTGACCGGTATTAAATTAAAATTGATGAACAGAAAAATTGTCGTTTATGGGGCTCTGAAAATCCACAAGTCACTGTGGAGAAGCCGTTGTATCCGAGAAAAGTGATCGTCTGGTGTGAATTTTTGTCTGAAGGTCTCATTGGCCGGTATTAAATTGAAATTGAAAAAGATGAGAAAAATTGTCGTTTATGGGGCTCTGAAAATCCACAAGTTACTGTGAAGAAGTAATTATATCCGCGAAAAATGACGGTCTGGTATGAATTTCTGTCTGAAGTTGTCATTGGCCCGTAATAAATTGAACTTAACGAAGAAGATAAAAATTCCCGTTTGTGGGGCTCTGAAAATCCACAAGCGACTGTGGAGCAGCCATTGTATACGCGAAAAGTGACTGTCAGGGTCCGTATTTTCCCCCGAAAGGAATTTTGTTCTGAAAATTTTAAGGGTCCGTATTTCTTAAAAAAAAGGAAGAGTTCGTTACCGTCAATTCTGAGCGCTATAACCGTATGAAAACCTCACTTTTTTTGGAATTAAACATAAAGATTTCAATCTGTACCATATGTGATGTCAAAAAAACGGTATCAAAACTGACAAACTACGACAGATTTTTGCTTTATTGAGCGAAAAGATCCCCAGGACCCGCAAGTTCGATATTTTCTCATATTTACTAAGGAAATTTTCAATCTTTAGAGTATTTAAAAATCAATATCCGTCAAGTAATGTCATTAACCATTTTCTTAAAGGAATCTAATCCTGCAGGAAAATTTGCTCAGTAATTCATGTATAATGGCACAGTACAGGAAATATAATGAAAAACAAATTTTTATTAAAATCTAATTTTAAAATGTATTTTATTTAACACCACTTTGCAAAATACAAATTGGATATTTTTTGAATTGTATTTTTTTTTAAATTAATTTTTTAGTTTTAACTAAATTTTACTATAGTTTTTTTTGTTCATATATTATGTAATTATTAGCTTTAAATAAATATATTTTAAATACGATCAAATTGTACCGATTATTAATAACCAGCTCACGTTGATGTCGATTATTATCGTTTTGTTGGTTGTTCATTTTTTTTTAATGGTGGTGAATAGAAAAAAACGTTCATTGTTACCAACAGGAATGAACAAAATTATCGACCTTGACTTTTGGTGGAATTGAATTGAATTAAATTTAATTAAAAAAATACTTTTAAAAAAAACCACGAAGCAATAATAATAATAATAATAGCAATAAAATTGACGCTCGAATTCTTTGTTTGGTGTTGACTGTTTTTTTTATAATTTTTTTCTTCTTCTTCTTCTTCTTTTTATATTATCGTAATTTTACTTTTATTGATATCGATTTTATTTATTTTCCTTACGCAAAAGTTTAAGGATAAGGAAATCGACCAGACATTCGTGAATTATGGTAAAAATTCTGTGACAGTCCCAGCCTAGGCAGGACAATTTAATGAATGTGATTCCAGTAAAGTTTAAAAAACAGACATCAACAGCAATAATAATAAAAATAATAAATAATAAAAAAAACCAGTAAATTTGTTGAACTTTTAAGTTGGAACGCGGAGGTTATATATTCGTAGAGTAGAACGTCTAAAAAATTGATTATTTCACCTTCACGTTCGGCTTTGGTGAAGGGGTGGGGAGGCGGAGGTGAATTGCCTGAAGGCTTGCCACCTAACAGGTAAGTTTAACTTGCATGTCAGTGAACCATGAAACATGAAAATTTCGAGAAGGCTATTATGAGTCAGCGGGACAACACGGGGTACCGGATAGTAAATGAACTTTCAGCTTTTCTGATATGGCCCCGCGCTCGCCTAGACCGAATGCCATTTTATTCACGTGCATACCTTATCTTACCTTAACCACTTTTGCCCGATTAATTACATGGAATCGTAAGAGGCTGAAAGAAATTACAATAAAATTTTTCGTCGCCATAGTTTTTGGAGTTTGCCAAACGAAAACAGCACGAAAAGTTATCGTATGAACTTTGCACCTGTTCAAGATTTTACATTGTTAGGCCTGGTCTGCTGCAATTGAATAGTAAAATTTGAATTTTCCGTATTCAGGGAGGCAGTCTATTACTATGATCGAACGATAACGAAAAGCTGTAATTATTGTTGGTTTTTTTTCATGATTTTCATACGAAAGTTTTGCCTAATAAATAAAGTCGAAAAAAAACTACTCCTGTTATTATTAGAAGTGGGAGTATTTCGTTTTATACAATCGCCGATAATTTGTATTACGTTCGAAAAATTGCCATTCCTCATGTAGAAAATATTATTTGACATCATTCACGCTTAAAATTGGATGTTTTCCACCAAAACTTTTAATGAAAAATTCCACCAAAAATTCTGCTAATAATTTCCAAAAAAAAATTCTACTAAACATTTTCACCAACAAATTTTTGCTCAAAATTTCCACCGAAAAATATTATTGAAGATGTTCACCAAAAAATTATATTTAAAAAAAATTTAAAAAAACTTTTTACCAAAAAATTACATTGACAATTTTCACCAAAAAATTTTACTGATAATTTTTCATCCAAAATTTTGCTCAAATTTTATACTTAAATATGTAATCAAAAATGTCCATCAACAAATTTTGCTGACAATTTTTACCAAAAATTTTGCTGACATTTTTCACCAAAAATTTTGCTGACAATTTTCACCAAAAAATTTTATTGAAAATTATTACCAACAAATTTTATTGATAATTTTAACCTAAAATTTTGCTCAAATTTTATACTTAAATATGTAATCAAAAATTTCCATTAAAAAAATTTTGCTGACAATTTTCACCAAAAATTTTATAAAAAATTGTCACTAAAAAGTTTTGCTAACAATTTTCACCAAAAATTTTATAAAAAATTGTCAATTAAAAGTTTTGCTCAAAATTTTCAACAAAAAATTTTACTCAACTTTTTTACTAAAAATTTCTATCAAAAAATTTTGCTCAAAATGTTTAACAAAAAATTTTACTTAAAATTTCCATCAAAAAGTTTTGCTCAAAATATCCATCAAAAAATTTTACTCAAAATTTTCTCCAAAACATTCTGCGGATAAAAATTCCGAAAAAAAAAATATTTCCTGAACATTTCACCAAAAAATTTTGGTCAAAAGTTTCATTAAAAATTTTACTGTAAATTCTCACCAAAAAATTCTACTAAAAATTTTAAACAAAAAATATTTAAACCAAAATTTCCACCATTTTATTGAGAAAAAAATTTAAGAACATTTTCCACCTAAAAAATTGCATTGAAAATTTCTACCAACAAATTTTACTGACAATTTTCACCCAGAAATTATGGTAAATTTTGCTCAAAGATTTGCCCCAAATAATTTACTGAACATTTTTTCCACAAAAATTCTACTAAAAAATTTTCTCAAATTTTCCACCACTGAATCTTCCCACATTTTCTTAACATACATTAAAAAATTATTACGATTTTCCGTTTCCTTTTAGCAATTTCTTCTGGAATTTTTTTCCAAAAGGAAAGTAAAAATTTCCTTTTTTGCGCAAAATTTAAATTATCTTTTTTTCAGATAAAAAAATGTAATTTTTAAAAAGCGTGAAGAAAATTTCTACATTTTCATATTTTTTTTCAATTATGGCGCACAGGAAATAATAAAAATATTCTGAAAAGTGTGTAAATTCTAAAATGAGGAAACGGAAATAGAACCGGAAAATAGGGGTTGAAAATAGTACACACCACCACCAATTAGTCCCCGTTCCGTCAGAGTTTTTAATAAAAAAAAAATAAAAAAAACATTCACAATTGCGACTGTAAATTAATAATATTTCTTCCATTTGAACTTTTTGTTAATATTAGTTCGGTTTTGGTTATTCAAGGCACGCAATTGTCCGCTTAACACGAAGAAATTATTTTTCTCATGAATCCGGGAATATTTTCGCTGGTCTTGGTTTCGTGGAATTCTTTCGTTCTGTACGAGAAGTTGTTGCTTTTTACGCTAGAATTTTATTGTGAATTGTAATTTTATATTTAATGCGAATGGGTCACTGAACCGAGAGTTAACTTCTTTTTATTGTTTATTATTTGTTCTTCGCTTTTAATTGAAGTACAAAATGCGGAAGACTTTACACAATTGAGACTAAATAAGAAAACGCAAAAATTCATTAAAAAATATTTGCTAAAAATTTGCCTAAAGCGTTTAGTGATAAATTGAAATTTTTCAGAATAAAATCCAAAATAAACAGTGGACACTTAAAGGTGGATTGCTAAAAATTTACTTGGAATTTTTTTTCTACAGATTATTTGGGAAACGAACACTGTTTAAAGAAAATGTTTACCAAAATTCAAATTTTCACCGAATTTTTTTTGGGGAAAAATTCGGACCAATACTTTTATTAAAATTCTTACGGGTTAATTTGAACCACGAATTGTTAACCAAACTTTTTCTTTTAATTATTTTTTTTAAAATTTCAAGCAATTTTTTTTTGACAAAAATTCTAATTTAAAATTTTTTTTGGGCAACAGAACAATTTTTTGAATTTTTTATTGAAAATTTTCAGTGAATTTATTTTTGGAAAAACTTGGACCAAAATTGCAAAAATTTTATCAACATTTTTTGGGGCTAATCTTAACCGGAAAAAATTTGAACCGCAAAAGAAAATTTATATGAAGTTGACTTAACATTTTTTTAGGGCAAATTTTACAAAAAAATTTTTAAGGTAACATTTTTAAGGACTAATTTGAACGTAATTATTTTGAAAAATTTTTCTGTTATTTTGAATTGAAAATTTTAAGTTAATTTTTTTGAGAAAAATTAGAACCGCAATTTTAGGAGAAAGGTTTTATCAAATTTTTAACTGAAATTTTTAAGGGAACATTTTTTGTTGAAAAAATATTATCCGAAATTTTTCAAAGGAAATTTTTTACTGATTTTTTTAAGGTAATTTCTAATAAAAATGTTTAGATTAAATTTTAACAAAATTTTGTTGAAATATTGTACAAAAATTTAGAATCAGAAACAAAATTTTAAGACAATTTGAACGGACATTTTTTATAGAAAATCTTAACCGAACTTGTTTGTGAAAATTTTAACCGATAAGAATTTTTACAAAAATTTTCTCAGATACTGTAATAACTAGCAAAGAATTTTTTTTTAAACAATGGTGGTCCGAAAATACATTAAAAATTTCTTTCAGTCTCTTATTAAATTTCAGTCTTAGTCGTACAAATCTCTGCTATTGAGTAGCCCCCTCCCCCCTGCTCGCCACCCAAAAGACTAAAAAAAACCAAACACAAAAAAAACGATATCTTTTTCTAAGAAATTTAATTAAAATAAAAATTACAAAATTGCAATGCTTTGATTTTTATTATTATTTTTTTAATACTGAATTTCGTGGAGTCAAATTTGTAAAGTGGATAAGTCAGTAAGTCACAGTCTCAGTCACTGCACAATTTCCGAATGGATTTGAGCGTGTGCCCTTCGAGAAATCGTCAAACATTCGTAAATTACCAGACAATAGTCAGTCTGATTTTTTATTAATATTGCTCACCGCCAAGGGAGACATGGCATGGATAATATGGCATCTCAACCGAGGACGGCCCTGAACGGTCATTAATCCCTTCGTGGAACTATACGAAACGAAGCGACCGAAGACAGAATACAGAGCTCCCGGAAGGGACTCTGAATGTGGACAGACTGAATTGGGGGGATAGGATTTTGAACTTCTCGTAAGCAAGAGCGGAATTTATTTTTTTACAAACGTTCCCTTCGGCATGACTGCAAGTATCTCGAACGCACTAAGTCGGGACATAGCAAAACATTGAATAGAAAGTCCGTCCGTTGATGGTGCCGCTAATGATAGACTCTGACTCTTCGACGGCGTCAAGTAGAAATTGCAATGGTACGGAGACCAAAAGGGGAGTATTTTTAACCCCAGTCCAAGAAGAAGGAAGCCCGCAATAATAGTGACTGTCAAACAATATGAAAACCTTGCCGGATCAGTCGTGCTGATCTTCTGGAGAGTGTAGTGAATGGTTCCGGACAGCCAACTCCCCAGCATTGCCCCTCAGGGTGTGAGCACGAATATTGTCCACATCCACCTAGAGAATACTGGATCAGTAATTGAAATGGCAACGTTCGCATCCGAGGGCAGTGGTATGCATCGAAGGGCATTAATAGGAATCAGAGGGCAACGGTAGAAACTAGTGGGCATCGACCGACAGTATCGAGTGCAGCCAGTAAAGGCCACCTCTGCCCATAATAGAAGAACACTATTGATCCTCATCAGAGGACACCGTTCGTTTTCATCGGAACTCTGCCGGGCAAGCATAAAGCCGTCCCAACAGCGACAAAAAAGGGGTGACCATAAGAGAAGAAACCAGTTGGATCGAAATAAAAACAAGTCCAACTTGGTTGGGGAATGGTTTCGCAACGAAACAAAATAAAAATCGTCTTTTTTTTCAGGGGGGGAAAAACGAACTAAAACTACACCGCGAATCGTAAGAATTCGTTGACCGCTTCCAAGGTCTCTTTCGCTTTTTTCTTGGGATTCTTTCCACTAGACATAATACGACTGACTGAATACCGGCATATGCGAAACACTGCCATCAATGGTTCCAGCGGAGCCGTGGTGGAGTGAAGTGGCATGGCAGAGTTCAATTGCGACCGATTCTCAACCGATTGGCGTAGCAGGATGAGGGATGTGTCAAGGAACAAAACGTACTTTATCTATTTTTAGCATAAGTAAAACCGCCACCCCAATGCGTACTGGAAGGTATTGAAATTGAAGGTGAAAAACTGCACGAAAACTCATCGCAAATGACCACGTCTCCTGAACGGAAACATTTTCCATAAGCGAACTTGTCTCAACAGAGTTTATACAACAATACTATACGATGGTGTTCTGTAGAGTCAATGAGAAGGTATTTATTGTCAGAAAAACAGTCTCTGGGTCAGCGTCCGTCTCCAAGTTCATGCCAACTCGTTAAACGTGTTTTCAGTTTAAACTGTCGTGGCCCAAAGACGACTTTTGCACACAAAAAAAAATTATTCAAGAAACAAAATATAATCATTTGGAAATCGAACAGAATAATTAACTACGATAAGTGATATTGTTTTTTCTTAATCTTTTACTTAAAAAAATAATGGTCTAAAATTTATTTACTAATTTTTATTTTGAAGCAAGCGTGATAAATTAGTTTTTTTGGGGTCTTTCCAGTATTTTTGAAGCTTAAAATTTAAAATCAAAATATCCTCAAAAAAAATTGATTTTTAGACCAATTTGGAAGAGAAGAGAGGACAAATAATTTTTAAACCAGTTTGGTATTGACCCCCTCAAAATGGGCGACAAATAATGGTGAATACCCCTCAAAATAGGAGATATCAACTGAGATAAAGTTTGATGTTTAAAAATTATTTTCTTTAACTTTTACTAAAAAAAATGGTCTAAAATTTATTAATTCAGTTTTATACTCGAGCAAGGGTCATAAATTATTTCTTCTGGGGTCTTTCCAATTTTTTTTCAAGCCTAGAATTCATAATAAAAACAAATCGAAATGCAAAATGTTCTCAAAAAAAATTTATTTTTAGACCAAATCGGAAGAGAAGAGAGGACACTTTTTTCAAAATACTCCTTTGAGCG
This sequence comes from Atherix ibis, assembly GCA_958298945.1. NCBI lineage: Eukaryota > Metazoa > Arthropoda > Insecta > Diptera > Athericidae > Atherix > Atherix ibis. Next base: position 78,119,924 of record OY282609.1, read on the forward strand.
TTAAAAACTAGAAAATTTTAACTTTTCAAAATTTTTTGATTAAAATTTTTCTTCGATTAAAAATAATTTTTAAACCAGTTTAATTGAATAATGGTATTGATTCCTTCAAAATGGGCGACAAATAATGGTAAATACCCCTCAAAATAGGAGATATCAACTGAGATAAAAACAAATCGCCTATAATTCAGACAAATTCGGAAGGGAAAGACACTTTTTTAAAAACTACCCCTTTGAGTATTCAGACCAAATCGGAAGAGAAGAAAGGACACTTTTTTAAAAAAAAATACCCCTTTGAGTATTCAGACCTTTTGGAATTATTTACAATAATTAAAATTTTGTAAGATTAAAGGTAATTTTTAAACCAGTTTAATTGAATAATGGTATTGCCCCTGCAGCTCTTTACTTTAAATTGTGTGTGGGGGGGGGGAGGAGTGGGTGTAAGGTATAAACACCCCTCTAAATAGGAGATTCCAATTGCGACAAAATTTAATGTTATCTGCAGTTTTTTTTTCAATTAAATTTATTTTGATTTAAACTTTTTGTAAATTTTTACCATTCGAAGATTTTTTTTCTTTATTAATTACTACCGGAAATTTGGTGAAAGTTCTTTTCGTGATTTTTGAATTTTTCTTTTTCTTATTTTTTCAATTTATTCTTTTTTTCAATATTCTTAATTCTATAAAAATATCCTCTTTTTCCGTCGAATCTTTTCGAAATCATCGCGCACCTGTACTCTCTGCAAATTGATCATCATTAAGATTCCAAGTATACCCAAACCAAAAAAAAAGTAAAAAAAAAATAAATGAACGAACAAGTTCCAGTTCAATAGGTAGAACCGCGAACGAAACCAAATAGAATGGCTTATAAAAGGTGTGTTAACAAGTCATTCACATAAAATTGTTTACTGGACAAAAAGATCCAATTTAAGACGATCATGTTCTTACTTTCGGATTCGGTTACAAGTTCAATTTTGCTCTTCCTTTTTTCAACTTCTTTATTTTTCTAAAGTTTTTTTTTCTTTTTTTTGCTTATCCATTAAGCTGAAAGTATTTAAAAGAACTGAATCAGAATATTGACGGCTGAATGGCGAATCAACGAAAATACTTTTGGAAAAGGAAAAAAAAACAAACGAAAATTGGTAATCGAAATAAAAAGACCGCAAGGTGATTGGGATGGAATTTATGACTAATTTTTGGATTCGGTCAAAAACATTTTGTTTACAAAGAATTTTTACCTTTCACTATTTTAAAAGTTCTTGTGAAAGTTGTTATTTTGCCAGAATTGGAGTGATTGGCTAAATTTTTGTAGTCTTGAGGGCGTTGAATTGTGCTTTTTGTTATCCACACGTGTCTTGATTGAAAAACAAAAATGAAAAACACAATTCGAAGTTATCTTCATAGCCGAAAATGAAAAATGGTCTAAAATAATTCGAAATTATCTTTAAATTAGAAAATAAAAAATAGTCTAAAAAATAAATTCATAGAAAATGGTCTAAAAAAATTCGAAATTATCTTTAAAGTAATATATGAAAACTGGTCTAAAACTTAAATAGAAAATGAAATTTGGTCTAAAAAATAAATTCATAGAAAATGGTCTAAAAAAATTGGAAATTATGATCAAAGTAGAAAATGAAAAGTGGTCTAAAAAAATTGGAAATTATCTTTAAAGTAGAAAATGAAAAATGGTCTTAAAAATAAATAGAAAATGAAAACTGGTCTAAAAAATAAGTTTATAGAAAATTGTCTAACAAATTAGAAATTATCTTCAAAGTAGAAAATGAAAAATAGTCTGAAAAAATTCGAAATTATCTTTAAACTAAAAAATAAAACATGGTCTAAAAAAATAAACTCATAGAAAATGGTCTTAAAAAATTTGGAAATAATCTTCAAAGTAGAAAATGAAAAATGGTCTAAAACTATTTGAAATTGTCTTCAAAGTAGAAAATCAAAAATGGTCTTAAAAATTAATTTTGTGGAAACTGGCCTAAAAAATAAATAGAAAATGAAAACTGGTCTAAAAAATAAGTTAATAGAAAATGGTCTAAAAAATTAGAAATTATCTTCAAAGCAGGAAATGAAAACTGGTCTAAAAAAATATTTCATAGAAAATTGTCTAAAATAATTCGGAATTATCTATCAATAAAAGTATTAAATTTTCAATATTTTCTCAAATAAATGGAAAAAAGCAACCACAAAAAACTGGTATAAATTATAAATTAGAGAAGAAAGACCAGTTTGAAAATTGATGTAGTAAAAAAAATGCTAGTGTCTAAAAAAAATGATGAATTGATGCTCAAATTCAACAATTTTGAAATTATTCTCATTTTATACCAGTTAAAGATTTTTTTTAGTTATAATAGTCTTAATAATTTGTTTAATATTTACTAGCTATTGAAGAAAATATAATTATATGAAATCAATTAAAATATTATGCATTTATGATGTGTTAGTAATTTTTTAATTATTATTGTATTTTGTAAAATCTTTAGTTTTGGCGACCAAATAATTGTACATACACTTACGCAAACAGATATGAAAAAGAATGTTAGTTTTTTTTTAATTCTTGTTTTTTCTAAATGGTTTGTTTTCTGATTTTGTTTTTTTTTCTATAAGCAACAACAAGTGTGGCCCAGTAACCCCTTGAAAAGGTGAGCTTATTACACACCTGATTTAACAAATTACGCGTATGCTCAAGTATCCATCATGTGAACACTATCAAAACCACAACACGTTAGTATTAATCCGTATATGGAAATATTTACCTTCCCCATCCATACCCTAGTTCTCTACTTCTTTAGATCATATTGAAAAATTAATAAATTGAACTATATTTTTCAATGGCCTTCACAAATAACTTTGACCAATGATTGACACAAATCGTACGAAATCATATTTGAGACAATAGAAAAAATATGTGGTAACACATAAACTATAATATTAAATAAGCAATAAAAGTGCGTATACATAAACAGATACGTACGCACAATAAATTAATTTTTTTTTCAAATTAAAAATATGCGTTTAAATAGGAACGATCAAATGTAATTAGTCATGGCCATTTATGAGTGCCGTCGTCTGATTTAGTTTTTTTCTTTCTTCAAAACTAACCATATTTTTTCTATTCCTAATTTATTAATGCTTTTAAATAAATACAAAATATCGATTACGGTTTAAAGTAGGTTTAGTTATTTAGATTGCGGTATAAAAATAAACTCTTTCAGCTTGTTTTTCGTCTACTATGCGAGTTTAACATGAGGCAAAACTAAGTAAAATGGCTAAATATGTTTTGATTATGTTTATTCGTTTATAATTAATTTTCTTGTAAATTTAATATAAACGCAAATTGATTGCAATAAATGAAAAGTAAAATGTTTATAGGATATATTTTTTTTCCGTTAAACATTTTATGGGGAAAATAAAATTTTTAAGAAATTCAGAATTTATGCTATACGCTTACAAGGTTTACTAAAACTACAAGAATAAAAGTCCACAGAATACTACTAGGACTATAAAAAATTGCTAAAAATAAAGTATGGAAAAAAAATCCCCAGAACCACTCATCAAAGAAATTGGTAGAAGCATAGAAACTTCACTAACACCATTAATATAATTGCTACCAATACAGAAAATATCAATTAAAAATGTCTGGAAACGCAAAAAGTACTGCTAGAAAAATGCAAAATAAAAATATTGCCAAAAAATATTTTTTCGAATGGCCTCATAGTTGTGGCGCTATTCCTAATATACAAGCAGACATACAGAAAATATTGGTTCAAATTTAAAAAATTACTAGATTACAAAATTAATTAAATATGCTTTGTTACTAGAAATTTTGCTAGAAACAAAAAACTGCTAGAAAAATTTCTAAAAGTATTTTAAATTGTTGTATTTTAAACAAACAAAAAATAGAAATACAGAAAAAAATTGCCCACAAAAAAAAACGGAAACTAAAAATATTGCTAGAAAAACAACAAACCCTTTATAAATTTCTAGAAATACAGAAAATATTATTGACAAAAAATATAAAAACTGCTGAACACGTCAAAAACTACTGCTAGAAAAATTTTAAAAATTCGAAAAATATAGAAAATTGCTAGAAATTTAGAAAAATATTGCTAGAAACTAGAAAAATATTGCTAGAAACTAAAAAAATATTGCTAGAAAATTAATGAAAAAAAATTAGCAAAATTTCCAGAAATTCCACAAAAAATTAGCAAATTCCAAAAATGTTTGCTAAAACCGTTCATATAAGTGCTAGAAATACAGAAAAATTGCTGAACCTGACGAAAAATACTGCTAGAAAAATAAAGAAATATTCTAAAAATATAGAAAATTGCTAGAATTTAGAAAAATGCAGGAAAAAAATTATTACAGAAAGTTTTATCTGCTATAAAAGCATTCAAAATTGCTAGAAAATTACAACTTTTACTTGACACAAACTAATTGCTAACAACAGTTTACATTTACAGAAATACTAGAAACACTAATAATACTGCTAGAAATACCAAAATTATTCCTAGAAACAACTTCACATGATTGCTAAAAATACAGCAAATATTGTTAAAAAAATGCAAAAATTTCTAGACACGCCAAAAAATACTGTTAGAAAAATAAAGAAGCTATTCTCGCAGTAATAAAAAATTTCTAGAAACAAAAGAAACTGCTAAAAAAATAGTAAGTTGTGCCAAAAACACAAAAAAAAATTATTTTTTTTAAAACACATTTTAAATTATTTAGAAAAAAATTGCTAGAAAAATAAAAAAGAGTCTATTGAAAAAACTACTAGAAAAATGAAGAAAAATTCTAGAAATACAAAAAAATTCGTAAAAATTAGAAAATATGCGGAAAACAAAAAATACAGAAAATATCATTTCAAACACAAAAATTATTGGAAGCCGAAAATATGATCTGCTAGAAAAGTTATTCTCGCAGGAACAAAAAATAGGAAGATGCGCCAAATACATCTTCCTAGCAGAAACGAAAGAAACTGCTAGAAAAATAGGAACATGTGCCAAAATCACAGAAAAATTACTTTTTTAAATTACATTTTAAATTATTTGGGAAAAAAATTTGCTAGAAAAATATTGTAAAAAAGAGTCTATTAAAAATACTGCTAGAAAAATGGAGAAAAATTCTAGAAATGCAAAAAAAATTGCTAAAAATGAGAAAATATGCGAAAAACAAAATACAGAAAATATCGTTTCAAACACAAAAATTATTGGGAGCCCAAAATGAGTCTTTTAAATTAAACTGCTAGAAAAAAGAAGAACGATTTTTTGATTGCCAGTTAAAATTTCCCATTCATAAAAGTAATGGTGGATCTATCAACATTTGTTGCTAAGCATTTTCAATTAACACGAATTTGACCAATCGGTTTGTTGGCAACAAATTCCATCGCTGATCATCGCATGATCGTTTCATGACCAAAATTCCCAGCACTTCGAACCTCGAAGGAGGCCGAGATAATTCGTTGCATTGTCACGTACTTTCAATGCAAAAATAAAAAAAGCATTTGATGGCTTCAACAATTAAAAGTCGATTACATTTGTTGCTGTCGAACAAGACCATGTGACAATGACCTCCCACACACGCATAATTTTCGTCTCGCTGCTTTTTCTTGTTATTTTCGTAAGAATTTTTTTAATTTTATTTCACTTTGCATACCGTTAGTAAGAAAATTCTATCATTTTAAAATGTTTACACTTCCTTTTTTTTGAAAAGGTTGAAAGAACTCTTATTGGATAATAATTGCTCATGTCACGATTGGCACAAAATAAACATTTTAACAAAATGGAGAGGAACGGTTTATTGTCTTGTTTATTGAGTTTTTACTATTTTTGTTTACATAAATTAGGCAGTTTAAAGAAGAATTTAATCAAAATACGTAACCCTTTTTTTCGATTAAGTTTATTTTTATCACAAGGAAAAAAAATTGATAAAAATGAGAGCGTATTTAAGGCGTTGTTCTTTGAACTCTTCCAGCAACTTAACTTGACTTTTGTATGATTTTCTAGTGTTTTTCTAAAAATAGACTTTTTTATCTTCTAACGTTTTCCAAACATAAATAATAAAACTTCGTGGGAGAAGAGCAGATTCTACTCAAATCATTTTCCTATTATTATCTCGGATAAATAGTTCTATTGAATGCAGGACTTTTTTGATAAGTTCCTTAGTGCTGTGGGGGATTAGTCTTTCCATTTTTTTTCTCCATATAATAATTTTATAGCTCCATTTACGAGGGGGTGATTTTTTATAGAAATTTAAGTATTTTCACATTCCAATAGCAAAAAATTCTTAAATATTAATAATTTAAAAAAAATCTTAAATAATAATTGATTAAATATTTTAAATAAAATTAAAGATTTTTTGTAATTTTCTCCGCCAGCGTATAAACGAAAAGAAGGAAAACCAAGAATTTTTGACATAACAAGAGCTGCGTTTTTTTGACAGCCGTGCATTTTTGACATTAAAAAAAACGCGAATATTTGACATATATTCGAAAACTCGAATATTTTTGACAGCTGTGAATTTTGACAGAAAAAGAAATGCTCATTTCTGACAGTAGATTTTTAAATGCTGTGAATTTTTTACATCACAAAACCGCAAATTTTTGACATTAAAAAAGTTAAACATTTTTTACATCTCCGAATTTTTAAAAGAATAAGAAATGCTCATTTTTTACTATTGTCAATTTTTTGTGCATTTTTGACGTATGTGAATTTTTGACATGAAAAAAATCGTGAATTTTTGACATTAGAAAAGTTGAAGTGTTTTGACAGCTGTGAATTTTTGACACAACAAAACCTGCCCATTTTTGACAACTGTGCATTTTTAACGAATTGTTTACATTACAAAAATTGTTTATTTCTGACAGTTGTGAATTTTTGACATCACAAAACCTGTCCATTTATGACGGCTGTGTATTTTTGACATTAAAAATACAAATTTTTAACATTAGCAAACTCGAATATTTTTGACTGCTGTGAATTTTTGACAGCAAAAGGACTGCTCATTTTTGAGAGCTGCACATTTTTGAAATTAGAAAATTTACACGTTTTTGAAATTTCTGAGAGCTGTGAATTTTTGACGTAACATTTTTGAAGATTGGAGGAAGCGCACTATTTTGATGTAAACATGCCCATTTTTGACATAAAAAAATTCACGTATTTTTGACGGTACATTTTTGACAGCTGCGAATTTTTGGCATTAGAAAATCTACACGTTTTTGACATTTCTGAGAGCTGTGAATTTTTGACATAGCATTTTTGAAGATTGGAGGAAGCGCACTATTTTGACGTAAAAGATGCCCATTTTTGACAGTAAAAAAATCACGTATTTTGGACAGTACATTTTTGACAGCTGCGAAATTTGGCATCATTAAATTTGTACATTTTTGACAGTTGCGCATTGTTGACATTTATAAAACAGCGAATTTCTAACAGCAAAAAAGATGTACTTTGTCGATATACAACTGCGCATTTAGACATTATAAAGCAGCACATTTTAACAGCTGTGCATTTCTTGATTAGGAAATTCTGGTCATTTTTGACATTACAGAAACGGCGACAATTTTGATATTCTTGAGAGCTGAAAATTTTTAACATTAAAGTATTTTGAGATTACATTTTTTGCAGCTGTGAATTTTTGGAAAAAAATTTACATTTTGGACAGCACATTTTTTTAAAAGCTGTGCATTTCTTGATTAAGAAAAACGGTTCATTTTTTATATTAAAAACGACGCGCATTTTGAATGTTGGAAAAGCCGCTTTTTTTTGACACTTGATAGCTGTGACTTTTTGACAGCAGAGAACTGCGCCATTTTTTTCTTCAAAAAATACAAAGTGTACATTTTTTAGTATTGAAAAAACCCCATATTTTTGACAGTACATTTTTGACGTTTGTGTATTTTTCACATTTTAGACGACATTAGATTTTTCTGTTTTCCCTTTTTCACCACATCAAAAATGTTGGCACAAAAATTGTCTTGTAAAATTAATAAAATTAAGAATTTCTCTTGTTTGATTTTCAAGTATTTTATTTTCTGATTTGCAATTTAAATTTTCTATAATTTGAACTAATTTTTCAAAGCTTTTTAAAGAGAAATTCAAGCAAGGTTTCTTATTTCGTCCTTTTTGGAAGGAAAGATTAAATAATTTAATAGTTTTTAGATTTTTTTTTAAAGAAATTTTCCATCAGTTTTGTTAAATTTTCTTTGTGGCAATTATTTTTTTTTATGAAAATTTTCTAAATTAATGAAAAGAGTGTCCTTTAATAAATGAATTTATTCATTTTATAATTAATAAAAAGGAAACTAATATTGGTAAAAAAGAACTGACTTCGTCATAATTTAGGTAAAAAAAAAACAATCGTAAAAACTTGGCAAATAATAAATAATCGTTCTGAAATGTTGAAATCAGAATAAATTTAAGTATGTCAGCCTGTGTTCTTTTTTAATATATGACAAGCACGTACACCCAACCATCCACTCACCTAACCAATTTCTCCTTATAGAAAAAGTCCTTGTTGTGTACGTCTATATTTATTTAGTTTTTAATTTTTTGCTTTTTGCAACCTATAAAAAGTATTAAAAAAAAACCATTTCTATGAGCGGCAATAATGATGAAAACGAAAGCCAACGACATCATAAAATATCACAGCTTAAAAAAAAAGAAGAAAAAAGGGACCATAAAAATACACAACAGTAACAACAATAAAGGACATTCGATATTTTTGCTTCTTTTCGGCAAATTCTAATACTTAGAGGGGTGAGGGGGCGAGGGGGGAGGATTAGGTGGTAAGGACACGTGAAGAGTAAGAATTTTAGATGTGTGATTTTTGGTGGTTCGTATTTGTGTGTCGGTGTGTATAAAAATTATATCGAAATAAATAGGAAAAGAATTGTTAAAAGGATCGGTGAGGGGAAAGGGGGTGGGGGAGACTATAAAGAATTCGCATTTCTCATATTAAATGGCGATGAAAATGTCAAATTTTTGGTAAGAATCAGAACCTGGTGGTGTTCGGTGTTGAATATGGCAATGACGTAGGAATTCGTTTAATGCCAACAAAATCCTTAAATTTATCGATTATCCTTTTGCTATTTAATTAATACTATTATTTTTTTGTTGTTTTGTTAGTTCCTTTTTGAGGTATAAAAATAGCCAACAGCACGCTACGCTTTCTTTAGTTTTTCGTTAGTCGTTTTTTTCTTCTTCTTCGTCAATTTCGCTGACTAACCATAAAATGTGTTTATTTTTATTGGTAATAATTTTTAATGGTCCTTTTTCGCTGCCTCTTTTTTTATTTAGAACATTTTTTTTTTGACTTCTCCTCCTTCTATTTTATAGTAGTTTGTATCCTTTTTTTATTAACTTAATAACCTCGTGTTATTTTTTTTTTTACCAAAAACTTAATAATTTCATATCTTATTAATATTTTCGTTAAGGCATAATTTCTATTTTTTCATTATTTAAAGAAATTCCTTTTCTTTTTTTCTTTTTTGGTGAATTTAATTTGAATGAAATTTTGAAAAAGTTCAAGGAAAGCATCGAAATTTTTGCTCAAACCAACAAGATTTATTCGAATGTGAAATTTGGCAACGTTGCAACACAAACAGCCTCCTCCATTTTATCACATACACTTTTGCAATTGTGCACAAAATGAATGAAAAGGAAAAATGGTGCACATGTGAATGTGGGTGAATATCGGCGAGGTGATAAAGGACGAAAATTTGTATTTTCTGTTGGGTTGGGAAATTTTTTTATTATACCAAAAATGAGATGATACAGAAATGAAATATGAAAAGATAAGGGATGGGACTCTAAAAGAGGTGTAATAAAAGATGGCAATGTGATTTTTAGGGATACAAACAAAACCACCACCATCATCACTACAACACAGTACTGCATATTTATTTACGTCGACTGGGAGGATTCCTCCTTGCACCGATGGCAGGAAGGTAGAGAAAGGAAAATTATCATTTTGAGGACGTTTTGGTTGCGAACACAATCACCCATGAAATTAAGTATGTAGCAAATGAGAGGAGACCAGTGCCAAAGATAACAAACAGGGTTGAGATAGGAAAATACGGGAATTATAGGATAGAGAACTTTGTCTTGTATTCGTAAATGTGGAAAATTCGTAATTCGTATGGGGAGAAGCATTACACACCCAACACACACGTACATAAGCGAATTTCCATGTGTTTTTGTTCAGAGAAAATCGAATTAAGGAACGTCTGTCAATGGCCTCAAAGCTAACCAAAACTCTATTTGTATTGGGATATTTTTTTTCCCAACTCACTAACACTGTTAAACTCTCTGGGATAAAATGGAGAGAGCTAATCCACCCTCTGACTGATAATAACTCGTATTCTTCGTACAATATATAAAATTCCCGTCCGTTTCTAAGCACCATCATCCATAAATCAATTCTATGCTAAGGGTTGCAAATTTGAAGGGATTCCATACGATGTACTTTACGTTCGTTTCGGTTTCTAATTCAGCACAGCCCAAATCACCCCCACCCCTCCTAACCTCACGGAACCAACCATTTCCCATCGTCCATTAATAAATAATGAAAATTTTTGGGGGATGAAAATGAAAATGCTTTAAGGACGACGATGCCGTTAGTCAATTGACTTCTCTTCGGGGTGGTTTTTTTTTCATTCTCTCTTCCGTATTTGGTAGTTTTAGCATTTGTGTAGGTAGCTATTTTATGGATACAGGAGTATAGAGGGGGATATGAGGATGCTGCCCTATCGGGAAAACTGCAAACAATATACCTGAGAGGGAGAAAATTTCTCACAAAATATTTCATTTTTCCTCTTAAATTTTCGCATTTACAGAAAAAAATTAAAAAATTTTATAATCGTAACTCACCAAAAATCAAATTTTTTTCTAAAAAAAAACACGTGGTAGCACAAAAGCGGAAATTTTTTTTTCTAAAAAAAAAAAAAAATTACGGTAAAAAAAAAATTGTACAAAAGAAAAACCTTTTATAAAATTTTTTTCTAGTTTCTTTTCTTTAAAAATGTTATTCTGTTCTTCAAATTTGAAAATCTGCAAATTATGCGTCCCGGGAAGTTTTTGCACAATAGAGCCAAAATTTGCCACGTGGCTTGTGACCCCATCTTGACATGTGTGGTCCCGATAAAAGTTTTGATATAAATTTTATTTGATTATATTGATTGGATCCTGTCATTAAGCATGGAATAAAAAATGGCCGCTATAAGGCTTGTTGCAACGAGGGTTACCATTCTAAAATGGCCGCTATAAGACTTGTTGCAGTGAGTTAAGACACCTTAAATGACTTTTTCTTACATTTTCAGCTTGTAATTTAACCATTACTTGACGTGGGTGTTGGTTTTTAAATGCCATAAAGTTTGGGAATTATCTGAATAAATATGGTTTTTTCCATAGCAACATAAAAAAAAGTCCAACGTCGTTAAAATGGCACGATTTTGAAGCACACATCTGGAAATTATGCGTTCTTGGAAGTTTTCGCACAATAAAGTCATAATTTGCCATGTGGATTTTGACGCCATCTTGACATGTGCTCGAGATAAAAACCTACAATTTAAAACTAAAAATTTTGAGGTTATCATATGATCATAGCGGTTAGAATTGAGGTTAGAGATCTCTGCTTCTTTATTATCAAAGAAATAAGAGCCTTCAAGACTAAATCTCACAGCAGACAGTCACTTTTCGTGGATACAATGGCTTCTTCAGAATCACTTGTGTATTTTGAGTGCCTCATAATTGCCTTACCAGAATCACTTGTGTGTTTCTACAGAGCCCATCATAGTTTGCTCTTAAAGCAAAAAACGTGCCTACGTTAATAACACCAAATTTTTTAAAAAAAAATTTACAACCTCACCACATAGTTTTGTTAAAATGCCAAACCTTTATCTAAACAAATACCACCGCGGATGACATATATGTTTTGACAGCTGTCAAATGACAGAGTTATACTTTCCGAACCACAAAATGAATAGCCTCTTATTTTGCAATTTTCATCATTGATAATATCAGAAAAGGATAATTTTTATTTTTTAAATACTAGAGAACAAAAATGCTAAATAAATCCTTCAAGTTTAGTTTTTTTTTGTAGAAAAAAATTACTCAAAAAATTCATTTAAAAAATAAAAAAAAGATGAATTGAAATATTTGTGTTCTTTTACGAGAAATTTTTTTTTTTTCAAATTTACTTTTTTTATCAAAAAACTTAATACGTATATGGACACAATTTATCAATTATGAATTTTTTTAAGAGAATACTTAAACTTTAAGAATTAATTGCCTAAAAAGGAGGATACGCAAAAAATGTGACCATTTTAATTTGGGAATGGATAACGCCCTGAAATTACGCAATTTTCCTTCGTTAAATGGATTGTCTCATTGCTGCTGAGAGAGTATTAGTTTTTCTTCTCCTGTCAAGTTTTCCCATTCCCCTTTTTTTTAGAGAATATTCTCATTGCGGAGAGTTGCACACTGTATCAGGGATATTCCGTGTTTTTACAGGAGAGCTCACCAATATCTACGAACAACGAAACACACACACACAAAGAGAGTATCGAGCACCCCGACTAATGCATGTGTACATATACTTAAGTACATTTTACATCAATGTGTGCAACCGAATTTTACACGTGCATGTTTGTACAAAAACCCACCCCCATAGACGTATTCTTCTTCCCTTATTTAAAATAGAAAAATAATTCATTCGTAAAATATCCTTTCTTTCTCAAATTAATTTTTTTTTTGACCAATAAAATTATTATTTATTATTTTCAATATTTTTATTGCAGTTTAATTTTTTTTTCTAGGTTAATTTTTTTTAAACAAAAAAAAATTGTAGGCAAAAAAAAAGTTTAAATATTTTAAATAGAAAAAAAATTAAATTTTGGAAATTTTTCATTTTTTTTGGTGGGTAAATTGATTTTTAAGTATTTCAGTTTATTATTATTTAAATTAAGAGGGGAATAGATTGGTGGGAGGGTAGTGGGGGGGTGTGATGATAGATATAAGGAAAATACATAATTTTTGTACCTTGACCGGCAATCCGGTCTGGATCTGCTAAATTAACGAACTTTAGACGTGCCTAGCATCTTTTTGGGATCCTGGTTAACAAAGGCTTCCAGCATGGTTTTGGGGTCCTGGCTAACAAAAATTTCCAGTGTTTTCTTGGGGTCCTTGTCGACAAAGACTTCCAGTTTGTTTTTGGGGTCCTGGTTAACAAAGACCCAATATGGTTTTTGGATCCCGGTTAACAAAAATTTTCAGCATGTTTTTGGGGCCCTAGTAAACAAAAATGTTCAGCATGTTTTTGGGGTCGTAGTTAACAAAAGTTTCCAGCATGTTTTTGGTGTCCTGACTAACAAAGACTTCCAGCATGGTTTTAGAGTCCTAGTCTTAAAAGACTTCCGAATGTTTTTGGGGTCTTCGTTGCTATAAACTTCCAGCATAGTTTTAGAGTCCTGGCTTACAAAAATTTCCAGCGTTTTTTTGGGGTCCTTGTCAACAAAAACTTCCAGTTTGTTTTTGGGGTCCTGGTTAACAAAGACCCAACATGGTTTTGGGATTCTGGTTAACAAAAATTTCCAGCATGTTTTTGGGGTTCTAGTTAACAAAAATTTCCAGCATGTTTTTGGGGTCCTGATTAACAAACACTTCCACCACGTTTTTGGGGTCCTGGTTAACAAAGACCCAATATGGTTTTTGGATCCCGGTTAACAAAAATTTCCAGCATGTTTTTGGGGTCGTAGTTAACAAAAATTTCCAGCATGTTTTTGGGATCCTGGTTAACAAAGACTTCCAGCATGTTTTTGGGGTCCTGGTTAACAACGACTTCCAGCATGTTTTTGGGGTCCTGGTTAACAACGACTTCCAGCATGTTTTTTGGGTCCTGAGCCAGACAACTGTAATAGACTTCCTGGGCCAGATCTTTTTGCCTCATCCATACATATTAAGTGTCCAGCCCACCGCAGCCTATTAAGCTTAATTTTATCCACAACCTGACGGTCATGGTACCGCTTCAGGATCTCATCGTTAAGATGGACTCCGGAGTCGTCTATCCTCATGATGAGAGAGGTTTATTTTTAATATTTCAAAAGTGTTTTTTTTTAAATCTATTTTGAAGTAATCAAAAGAGACTATCGTAATTTGGGGGAGTGGGGGGGAGGGGATGTCGTTTGTAAAAAAAACTAGAGTACAAATGTATAATTTTCTTTTGATTATACTTAAATTTATTAAGAAAAGAAAGAAGGAAAAAAAAACCTCACTAAGATTGAACATAATTTCTCCCTTAAAAATATTTCATTTTTCCTCTTGAATCTTCTTCGCTTTTTGAACATTATTTAAATAATGCCAAACCAAAATAGATGGCGCGCAAATAGCAACAAAAAGTATTCGAAAAGAGAAAAAATGGCGAAAAATTCATAGTATATTTGAAAAATGTTTTATTTTCTTTTCTTTGAATTAATTAAAAATATTTTTAATTAATTAATATTTTCTTTTTAATAGTTAATGTTTATTTTTAAAGAAAAAAAATTATGGTTTTGAATTGTGCAATATTTAAAAAAAAAAAAAAAAAAAAAACATTTATCTAAACACAAACCGTAAAATGGTAAGAACACAAGTCCGACCGAAAATGAAAAGTGCATGCAGTCGGCACTGTCAAAATTTTAATTTCTTCACAGTCTTATTAGGAATGCACAAAATTCTGACTGTTTTATCGCCGAATTAGAACTTGTCGTATTTTGCAGTTGTAGCCCAAGTTACTGTCATACATTTTTGTGTTTTTTCATACTTGAAATTAAATTTAGAAATAATCTAGGCAAACACAGAGATTATTTGTGATTAATTATATTTTTAAAAAATTAAAGGAAACATCATTTGTGTTTTATTGCAATTGTCTTTAATTGGTTAATTGGGACGAAATTCGTTAATTTTTGACAGTTCTTTGAAGTTTAGTTTCTGAGTTTCAGTCGGAATTGTGTTCCTAATCAAAAAAGTTTCCATTCAAAATTTTATTACACGCGAGTCTAAGGGCACATTTACACATTCGCCTTGGTCAGCAATAATTTGACTAAAGAAAATTAAAAATTTCTTAGAAATATTCTAAGAACTGTGAAGAATTGTTAATTGTTTGTTGCCATATTTCAGAGAGGTTCATATAAATTTGCTTGAACGGCAATTTCTTATCAAATGAGTTTGCGATGAGCGCAGTCCGCAGTTGGTCTGCATTTAGATTGAGCGCGTTTGCACTCATTCCACCGCACATTATACTGAACCATTGAGAAAGGGGAGCACCATGTATGCGTGTGTATAGGCATAGTCGCTCTCGGCCAACCATGTTTTTTTCCACGCGTTTACATACACCAGAGTAGCTTGCCGTCAGTGGATGTGTGTGTTTGCGTATGT
The DNA here is from genome assembly GCA_958298945.1 of Atherix ibis. NCBI lineage: Eukaryota > Metazoa > Arthropoda > Insecta > Diptera > Athericidae > Atherix > Atherix ibis. Next base: position 78,135,342 of record OY282609.1, read on the forward strand.
GTTACTCACTCAATGTAGGCAAGCGTCACTGTACAAACAAACACGAAAATAGCCGAAGCCATTCCTCGTATGGAATTTTCGTCTTTCCGTAAGCAGTGATATCCGAAGTGCTTCTCTCATCGATGTACACGCAAGCACACGCCATGATGGAATCGACCAAAAATAGTAACTACTTCCAATCGCAGCGAATAGGTAGTGAGTTTTTTCTTTCTCATACAAAAATAAGGCCGCCATTTTTTTCTTCCGTTTATTTATTAAAATTATAATTAAAAGCAGAATTTCTTTGGTTTTTTTGATTTTTTTTTTTGGCGAAATTAATAATAAAAACGACAAAATTAATATAATTTGTGAAGGAAGGGGGAGAGGAACGGGTTGAGGAGGGTTGTTCTTTTTTCTTTTTTTTTTGGAAAAAAGAAAAAAAAATTGCAAAATAAAGTGCGCTTAAGTAAAATAAGGAAAGAAATTTTACTCAATCAAAAATAAGGGAAAATTATGTAAGGATGAATAATATTTTTTTGATTTTTTTTTTGTTTAATAATTATTTTTTCTTGGTTGTTGGAATTGGCTAATAGATGGCACTAAGGAAAAGAGAATTAAAACGATTAATACAAAAGGAGCAAAAGTGTTTTGCTGCAAGACTAATTAAGTGTGAACAAACATATTTGCCGCCAGCTATAAAAATGATAAGTCTTGATAATGGTGACGATGAGACGACGACCACTACCGCCACCAATCTTAATCCCGATGATACCGTCGCCATAGCAGCACCGTCAACGGCGGACAATTTCCAAACTACCTTGTACACTGCTGGCACATTTGATACGGCGGCGACAAATACCCAACAGCAGAATACAACCGATAATTTCGAACAATACGTTATGAACGAATTGATTTTTCTGAAACAACAGGCGAACACCATTTTGGCAAGACAAGACGAAATCACAAAAATGATCGCCGAAAGTTCGGTGCTTTTAAAGAAAATCTACCAATACGGAAATGAGACATGCCAGAAGCTTGTTAGCCGTTTTCCAATTAAAAATGAGTTCAGTTTACAACAGCTCGAAGATGAAATTGAAAATTCCGAGGGTGAAATTGTAATAATTAAATAACAAACAAAAATCGATATTCTTACTATACTAATAGTTTTGTGTTACGATTTCTTTCTATTATATTGTATTGTAGATAAGCGCATTGAGACAAATCCTTGCTGGCGAATCGTTAAAGAGTAAAATTCATCAAGTCCTATCGAACGATATCATTTTGAAATATAATTACGATGGTAGCCATGGGAAGAAGTCATTCAAGAGCTTGAAGAAAATCAATGCCGCACTTTTTAGTAGGTGGAAGAAATTCCTTGTTTTGTGAAAACTTAACGAATCGGTTTTTCTTGTTGTTTTTTTGTTTTAAGGTGCGCTCTCCGACAATGGACTAACTGAGAAGGAATACGTGGCAGATTTGCGGGCAGCCTTTAAAAAGATGAAGAATCAAGTTCACAAAGCGAAATGTTTAAAAAAGAAACCGAAAATTTTTAAAAGTGAAAAATAATCACAACCCCCTTTTCCTCCCTTTACTCCTGTTTCCCTGTTCTTTTTTGTGCCTGTTAAATTGATAATTAAAAAAAAAAATTATAAAAAAAAATTGAGAATTTAGGTTGTATATGCGGAAAAGTAGTTGAGGAATGGTAATTTTTTCTTTGGTCTGGAAAGTGTAATTGTCCTGGTTTAGTGCTTTGGAAATCTGGATTGACGCAAGGGCAAAGCCAACCTCCATTTTTTGACGCTTGGAGTGACTTTGCTGTGGCGATGCTCCACTAAAAGGGAATAAGATGTCCTGATTTTTGTTGTTGCTGCCACTAAATCCACACTCCAACCAAGACCTCTTTTTGTGTTGATCTTCTCCATTGAGCTTATCAGGCAAGATCTTCCAAAAAAGTCCTGCTTCGCAGTGTCGCGCTGACAGAAGCAAAGCTAGCTTCCTGGTCTGTTACTACTCTGGACCTACCCGATCAGATCCTGACTCTACTCCTGTACACCCTCAAGTATTCCTGGTTTAGTTCATTGCTCTGACCGAGGGTAGTCTGTCTTCTTTTTTCTTATTTCAGCGAGAGGCCGATCTTCTTAAACAACTTTGTCTGCTTCCTTCCTCCGAAAGAGCAAGTTTTGTTACAACTCTCAGACCTCTACTGACCCCACTCTTCCCATAAGGCTTGGTCTTCTTTATCGCTTAAACATAAGCCGCTCTTTTTTTTAAAGAACCTCCACGACTGTGCCAGACCCCAACCCCAAAGCAGACCAGCAAAAGCCTAGGCCTGCGTCATATTCTATTAACGCTCAAGACCTACAAGCTCGAATATGCCAGGGTATTCCGATTCAGTCCATCGGTCTGACCGAGGGCAGTTTGTCTATTTTTCTCTTATTCCAGACAGAGCCGGATTTTCTTAAACGAATTTGTCTGCTTCCTTCCTCCGAAAGAGTGAGTTTTGTTACAACTCTCAGACTTATACTGTCCCCAATTTTCCCAAAAACCGTGGCATTTTCCATCGCTTTAACAAAACGAATACTTTTTAAAAGAATCTCAACGACTCCGCCAGGATCTAAGCCAGTCCAGGAAAATTCAAGGCCTGCCTCACATTCTATTGACCCTGAAGACCTACAAACAGGAATCTTCCAAGGCGTTCTGACCTAGTCTGTCGCTCTGGGACAGACAGTCTGTCTTTTTTCCTAATAGAGGCTGAGCTAGATCTTCTAAGCCGACTTGGCCAGCTCCATTCTTCCTAAAAAGCTACCGACATTTTTTTTACACTTTTATGTTTACTGACCCAAAGCAATACTTTTTCAAAAACACCTTAACCACTCCACCAGAACCCAAAACTATCCAGCAAAAGTCAAGCTCGTCTAGTATTCTATTGATCCTGTTCTATTGATACAGTTTGGAATCTTTTCATTATTCCCATTCAACGAAGACTTAATGGTAGGCGTATTCCCAGATGACGGAACCACCGAAGATGACCTGGCCTGATCTACTCTATTGCTTCAATTAGGTCAGAATCGTAGTCCCATCGAACTCAGCACAGCTTAACACGCAATTCAACCCAGCACATCTGCTTCAGATCTTCAGCAAAAACGACCCGATTTACTCACTTGTTCGATCAGAAACAAAGCCTACCCCGTCTAGACAGAGTTTTACAGTTCCATTCCTCGAAAACGCTATGCGACAAATTCTCCAAGATGACTCTACCGCAAAAAAAAGAACTCCTGAAGACTATCGTTACTCCTAAAGGTCTAAAGGGCCATATCTTCTTATGTGCTCCTTCCATCGTCGCTCTAAAGAGCCAAATCCACCGTCGAACTCGATTACAACTTAAAATTTACAGCACCGAATCTACCAACGCTCCAACAAAATTCAGGACTGTACCGTCTCCTACCCTCGAAGATGTTTCGGAATGAGTCTTCTAGCTGATTGAGGCCATGGAATCTTTCATTCCAGTTGGTCGAGGCCATAGAATCCTCCATTCTAGCTGGTTGAGACCATGGAATCTTTCATTCCAACTGGTTAAGGCCGTGAATTATTTCATTCCAACTGGTCGAAGCCATGGAACCTTCCATTCCAGCTGGTTGAGGCTAATTGAAGCCATTAACGATCCCATAGACAAACTCAATAAGTCCTTCGTAGTCAAGAAAAACAAGATTCGCTCTCATATGAAGGAGTCTAAAGTCCCCTCCGAAGCGCCAAAAATTTCAATTTTCCCTTTTCCTCTGACGCACACTTAGCATAGGCCAACATATTCGGTAAGGAACAAATTTTTCCAAGGCAGTAGGCAGAATTGAGAAAAGCCTAAGAAATTTCTGTAAATTTCTTAGGTTTTCTCAATTCTGCCTCCTGCGGATTATGACGCTACCCGAAAGAGATTTTCGTGGACTGCGGTGAATTTAAAAAACGAAAATTCTTCGTCAAACTTAACGAAAATATTTCACTAATCGTGGGGGGATATTTTTACCATAAATCCAGGCTACTTCAAGGGATAAATCAATAATCAATTTAAAAGTTAAACAGAAAAATTAAAACTCGTTCTTGGTCATTTGGGAATTGATTCTAGAATGAGTTGACACCATTTTCAGCAAACTAACACAAAATTCAACGAATCCGAAAACGATTTACCCAAAAACCACATGCAAAGACTGACAATTGCCGCTGTTACGTATGAATCGGGGTAACACAGACCTTGTGTCGCGACTGAATGAATTTTCATTATTCAAATTCCGGTCGGAATTGTGTTAGTAGCAGCCCTCGTGTCCCCTTGCCAAAAAAAACAACAAACCAGCGTCAGTCGAAATCAGAGCGAGTGCGTGTTTGTGCGATGTTTCCCTCTCGTAGATGGGCTGTGACAAAGCTCGGAAGTCATTTGAATCGCTTGCAAGCTCTTGTCCCCAGATCGATGGAGTCCGGGAATTCACGGGAATGAACAAACTGCGTCTGTGATTTTTCCATTTCAAATAAAAATCGATCAACTATGCCTGCCTTACTCCTAATCCATCGGGTTAGCCCGACCCTTCCGTGCGCTGAGCACAATTAACTTCTGAACTGATTACTTAATTAAGGGGAGCTGAACAGAGAGAAAAATAGACAAAAAAAAGAGTGGAAATGGCAACAATAGCATAAAAGGGAACGTTTGATATTTGCTAGAGGACGAAAGAGAATGTGTGCAAGGGTGAAGGAGCAGTCACTGCCGAACAGGGTTAAATGGTGGAGGGAAGTTGTCGTGAGTAGTGGAGGGTGCCGCACCCACACTACAGCCAGACGAATGCAATGCACAAACACGTACCGAACGGTCACGCTCGCATTGCACACTCAACACACAATAGCGAGGGGTGAACGACCTTTAATAATTCCCATTGAACAATGTGTGGGTGTGTGCGTAGATTTTCTAATGCCAAAGGGAGACTGATTCCAGTAGTAGTGGTGGTGGTGGCTGCGACAGGAGACACGGTAACGAGCAGTAGCGGCGATACCAAATTCAACTGAGCGTGTTGATTGGTCAAAGTCGCCGCCGAAGTTGCTCGATTCCCGGATTCTCTGCCGCAATGGACGAAGCTGCTGCAAATTGCACGCAGCCAACCAAACGTCGGATACTATCGCTCGAGTCGCCTGTTCAACTGCATTTCTCTCTCCCTCTTCCCACTTGTGGCCGTTGCTGACTTTCCTTGTTGAATTTTTGCAATTAGAACGAAAGCTGCGCTGCTGCTGCTGTGTTGCACTGATTGTGGCTGCCGGTGAAACCCTTTTTGTTTCTGTATTTGCGGTGGCGTTCGTTTTTTTTTCTTTGTTCCAGAATTTTTTGTCTCTTTTTTTTCTTTTTGGCGTCTTCTGTCTTTTTTTGTCATTTTTTTTCTTCTTTAAGTCCCAAAATTAATTGGGGCGTAAATTTTCCAAATATTGGGCATTTTTCCCCGTTTTTTTTTAAATTTTACATTTTAAAGGTAAGTTTTTTAAAGTTTTTTTTTTTTTTTAAAAAAAGTTATAGGTTCTTTTAATAATTTTTTAAATAACTTTTTTTGCGAATAATTTAATTTTTTATCAAAAATTTTTTAAAAAAAAATAAAAAAAACCTTTTAAAATGTATTTTTTTTTAAAATATTTTTTGATATAATAATAGGGTTGTTAGGGGAAGGGGGGGGGGGGGGTTGAGTTGCGGTCTGTTAGGGGAAGGAACTGTGTGTGGTGAGTTTTTGGGAGAAAAACCATTTTTTCTCAAAATTTTTTGATTTTCTATCAATTTTAAAAAAATTTTGATGGATTGGATGAAGGGAAGGGGGGTGGCGGAAACGGAGGCAAGGATTAAGAGACTGTAAACTACTATTGATGTTTTCTTTTTTTAAACTCCATTTTTTCCAAATTTTTTTCTCGTCAGAAAATAAAGAAATTTAAAAAAAAAAATTTTTTATTTTTTAAAGAGTTTTTAAAGGAGTTTTTCTTTGAATAATTTGTAAACCATTTTTTTCGCGAAATATTCAATTTTTTATCAATAATTTCTTTTTTTTTTAAATAAAAAACGTTTTGAATTTTTTAAATTTTAATAAATGGGGGTGGGGAGGGGAGGGGAGTTTCTCACTGATGAAAGGTTGAAGACTACTATTGGTTTTTTTTTTAAATTAATGAACAAATTTTTCCAAATGATAATTGCAAAAAAATGCGTTTTTGGGAGGAAAACACCACAATTTTTTACCATTTTTTCTCCAAATTTTTGATTTTCTATCAATTTTTATAAACTTTTTTTCTTTAAAAAATAAAAACTACTTTTTGTACGTGTTTTTTTTAAGTTTGAAAGGAAAGATGATGGATTGGATGAAGGGAAGGGGGGTGGCGGCGTTGGAGGCAAGGATTAAGAGACTGTAAACTACTATTGATGTTTTTTTTTTTAAATTCCATTTTTTCCAAATTTTTTTCTCGTCAGAAAATAAAAAATTTTTTTTTTTTTTAAATTGAATTTCTTGCATTTTGACCGGTTTACCTTTAAAAAAGATTTCTACATTCTTTGAATCATTTGTAAACTATTTTTTTCGCGAAATATTTAATTTTTTATCAATAATTTCTTTTTTTTTTAAATAAAAAACGTTTTGAAGTTTTTAAATTTTATTAAATGGGGGTGGGGAGGGGGAGGGGAGTTTCTCGCTGATGAAAGGTTGAAGAGTACTATTGGTTGTTTTTTTTTTAGATTAATGAACAAATTTTTCCAAATGATAATTGCAAAAAAATGCGTTTTTGGGAGGAAAAAACCACAATTTTTTACCATTTTTTCTCGAAATTTTTGGATTTTCTATCAATTTTTATAAACATTTCTCCTTAAAAAAAATAACTACTTTTTATGTACTTGTTTCTTTTTAAATTTACTATTGATGTTATTTTTTTTATAAATTAATAATGAAAATATTCCAAGTCAAAATTACGAAAATTTCCATTTTTTCCAAATTTTTTTCTCGTCAGAAAATAGAGCATTTTTTACCGGCTTTTATTTTTAGAAGGTTTTTAAAGGAGTTTTTCTTTAAAAAAATTTCTACGTTCGTTGAATAACTTTTTAACCAACCAAATTTTATCATAAAATTTTAAATTGAATGAAAAAACATTTCAAAACGAAAATTCTGTCAAATCAAATTGATTAAAAATTATGAACAAAAAATTCATATCAAAATAAAGTCAACTGTGTGTACATCTATCGGCCACTAGACGAACGAATACTTGAAAAGCTCTCAAACAGTTTCGATTCTCATTCGCACAGCGAACGGCCATTTTTTCTTCGTCTAGTTTGGACAACAACCACTATGACCATGTATGTGCCTGTGAACTTGGATAGATCGAATAAGCTCTTCGTGCTTGTAAGCTTTCTGAACGAAAATTTCCCCACGTAACTGCACGTGGTTGATTGGTCGATTGTTTTCGATTCGGTTTCGGTTCTGATTCCAGTTCCAGTTCGTTGTGGGAGCGCACATTTTATTTATTTTTTATTTTTATTATTAATTAATTATTTACCCTTTTCCTTTTCTTTTTTTAATTTACATTTTCCTTTCCCTATTTTTTTACTATAAATGAACGAATTTATTGGAAAAAAAAATAGTTGCAATCACTCACAAAATAAAAAAAAATGGGTGAAGAAAAAGGAAATTTTTTTTGTAGAATTCTTCGAAAGGCAATTTATTGAAAACGATTTAAATTGAAACCACTTTTTTTTGTGTGATTGGGTTGGTGTAAATACGATGTCTGTTCAAAAAGTTTTTCAAAAATTATTTATTTATTCATGAATATCTATTTTGTCCCCTTCAAAGTATCCCAACTCCAGATATTATACATTTGTGCCAACACTTGTTTCCAGTTCTTGAAGCACTTCAAAAAAATCATTTTGTGTGATCTTGTTCAGCTTCTCCTCTTAGATGTCGTAGCGTCGTCCTTTCATGGAGCTCTTCAGCTTCGACAGCAATAAAAAGTCACCCAGGGGGTCAGATCTGGGGAATACGGTGGCTGCGGCATTATTAGTGTGTTGTTTTTGGTCAAAAATGGCAAAAGCCAATTTTTGTTCTTCTACAAATCCGGGCCTTTCTGGCGGATTGCTTTGCGCAACTTGCGCATAACTTGCAGGTTATATTCCTTATTGCCTGTTCTACCCTGTGGAAATCCTTCACATTCGACCGAACTTGGCGCGCTTTTTTCGGTCTTGGGTCGTGCGGCAGCTTCCATTGGGATGATTGAGCTTTGGTTTCCACGTAATAATCATAAACCCATGATTCGTCACCAGTTATGACTCTCTGGAGTAAATTTGGGTGGTTGCGGACAGAGTACAACAGCTTTTTAGCAATTTTAATGCGATGCTGTCTGTGGTTGAAATTGAGGCAAAAATCGAAGACGAACCAAAACACGTACAAGCAAAGCAGCTGTCAAAAATTAACTGAACATTCAAAATGACCGAACTTGTCGGCATAAGTGAGAGACATTAGTACCAAAATAACGCCACAAAAAACCGAAAATCGAATATTTCCACGTAACCCGCGAAAATTCAAAATTCGCGATACTTTTTGAACAGACCTCGTATTTTTTTTCATTTTTTTCCACTTCATTCAAAATTAAAATTTTTTTTTTTAAATTAAAAAAGCATTTATTAAAAATCCTTTTTAAAGCCGCAACAACAAAATCACAATTTTTGATAAAAAAAATAAAAAAAAATTTTTTTCTTATAGTAAATTTACAAAAAAAAAAAAAATTGTTTTAAAAATTAAAACTCTTAAAATAAAATGAGACTTTCGAAAATTATATAAGAAAGAAGAAGAGAAAAAAACTCTGCTAAAATATTGCTCATGAAAAAAGTGAATAAAGTGAAAGAAAATTGAAATTTTCTGATCTTTAATTGAAAGAAGGAAGATGGCGCCACCACCAACAAATCACCAAATAGAACTTTTCGAACTTAACCGACAGTATTTCTCTTCTGTCAAAGAAGTTTTTGGCAAAAATAACTATTTTTTTTATTGAATTAAACATTTTATTTATTTTATTTAAAAGAAAACCAAAAAAAAAACCAAAACCCAAACAGAAACAGAAATTTTAGAAACTTGCAGAAACTTGAACTTTTAATGAAAAATTTAATTTCAACGCAAAATAAATGCAGAAATTTTATGTAGGCAACTTTTGTATGGGTTTGAGGAGTGAGGGAAGAGTCCTTGCAGAAATTTATTTGAATTATTTTCCTTTGATTCCAATTTATTTATTATTAATAATTTCTGTTTAATTTGCATTTATTTCTATACCATCGATTCTAGATTCTCCAATTGCGTATTTATCTATTTTTTTATACTAGAAGAAGAGGGGAAAAGGGGAAAATAAGTCTACTTAAAATATTACAATCGGGTTTATTCGATTTACAAAAGTATTTACAGTAATTAAATTTCTCATGGAATAAATCACTCACATTCGAAAGGGACAATTTCCAATCGGACTGTACTCACTGTTGACCATCTGAACTGCCATCGTTTCTTATTGAGTTAGTAATCAAAAAAAAAAAAAAATTAGTCCGTCCCTCTACCCTCAAAAGAATTGTATCTCCACCCTACGAATCCGTGTTAAGGGCACGCGTCCATGCATTTTTACACCCAACAAAATTTTCACCTGCTTTCCCTTCCAAAAAAGTGCAAATTTTAATGCGAGTATTTTTTTTTTGCGAAAATTATTCAACTCTGAACTTTGTTGTTTGTTTTTTTTTTTTGTTCATCATATTTTTCTGAACACCCTTTTTTTGAATGTTGATGACGAATTTCCATTGCACATAAAAGTTTTGTTTTTCGTTTTTTCAAGGGTAGAATAAAAATGAAAAGGAAATCACCCCTCATTTTGGAACAACACGTCTCGTTAAAAACAACGCAGTCAAGTGCAATTCCTTTTTAAGGGTGGAATATTATGTTCGCCACAATCAATTTTCATTACCAACCCACACAAACCCAATCCCCAACCTATCTTCTCGTAGTTCGCATTTTTTTTAATTTTTCTTTTAATTTTTTTTTTGTTACTATTTTCTCAAAGCAAAGAGAAGCCCAATCAGTTCGGTTTTCATTTTTCTTTGTTGGTTTTCCAGTTGTCATAATAAATTTTTAGAAAATAAAAGAAAAACACACACACACAAGTTCTCTCATACTCCAAGTTTGACACTTTGTTATTTTAGGCTGGATGGATACGATAGAAAAATCGATGAATTTTCAAATAAAAATTATCAAGAATATTTTTTATTTTATTTATTTTTAGAAAAAATTTTGATAAAGAAAATTGTGATTGAGAAAAATACAATTAATAAAAAAATGTTATGAAAAAAAGAATTTTAAATGAAAAAATTATCAAGACAAAAGTTGTTGCAAGCGAAAAAGTTCGAATTTTTTTGGGACAGGAGAGAATGTCCCAACAAAATTCAACTGAAAATTAATTGTCCGCAACCAAAAACACGTTGTTAACAGAAAACGTGATCGTCAAGAGAAAAAAATGTCAGCAAAAAAATGTGCGTTACCAAAAAAGCTTTCAATGTTCAATGGGAAAACAAAAAAAACTATCAACGCTAATATTAACAACAGAAAGATTGTCAGCGGCAAAACTTTGGCATCAACTGAAAATGTTCTCAACACAAAAATTTGCGTAAAAAGAAAAACTTACAACAGACAAATTGTCAGCGGCCAAACATTGTCGCAAATAGAAAAATTGTCACCAGAAAAATTATCAACAAATAAATTGTCATTAACAGTAAAATTGTCAGCAAAAAAATTTTGAAGACAAAAATTATTAACAGAAAAAGTTCTCAACGCTACAAAATGTTCAGCGGAAAATTGTCAATGAACAATTTTGAGCATAAAAAATTGTCACCAACAGTAAAATTGTCGACAGCGGAAAAATTGCTGTCAACAGAAAAATTACTAACAGTAATAAATATTACTAACAGAAAAAGTTCTCAACGACAAAAATGTTCAATGGGAGAACTATCAACACTAAAATTAACAACAGAAAAATTGTCAGCGGCAAAACATTGTCACGAAGAGAAGAATGTCCAACAGAAAAATGCTCGTCAACATAAAAGCTTTCATCAAAAAAATTGCCATCAACACCAGAAAAGTTTCCGTGGACAGACAAAATTTGAAAAGAAAAATTTTGAACAGTAAAATTATCGTCAGTGGAAAAATTGCTGTCAACGGAAAATTGCTGCCAGCAGAAAAATTCTGTCAGTAGGAAAATTTTGAAGAAGCAAATTATCACCAAAAAATTTTCAATACACAAAAAATATTGTCAACAGAAAAATTATGAACAAAAAATTCTTAACAGAAAAATTTACAAAAGAAAAATTTCCGTCAACAGAAAAGTTGCTTACCAAAAAGTTGTTAACAGAAAAATTATTATTAAAAGAAAAGTTTTCAATAGAAAAATGGTAAGCAGAAAAATTTATAAGCAGAAAATCTTCCAAAAGAAAATTTGTGAAGAGAAAATGATCGACAGAAAAAGTTCTCAATGAAAAAAATGTTCTCCGGAAAACTGTCAACGAAAACTTTTCACTATAAAAAATTGACATCAACAGTAAAATTATAGTCAGCAGAAAAATTGCTGTCAATACAAAAATTGTCAGCAGAAAAATTTCTGTGAGCAGAAAAATTTTGAAGAAAAAAATTATTCATAGAAAAAGTTCTCAACAACAGCGAATGAAAAATTTTGAGCATAAAAAATTGTCATCAGCGGAAAAATTGCTGTCAATAGAAAAATTGTCTGCAGAAAAATGTACATCAGCAGCAGTGAAGCTTTCAACAGGAATTTTTTGATGAGAAAATAATGATCAACAGAAAAAGTTCTCAACACAAAAATTAGCGTCAACATAAAAATTTTGAAGAGAAAAATTTACAACAGAAAAGTTGTCAGCCGCAAAACATTGTCGCCAATAGAAAAATTGTCACCAGAAAAATGAGCAACAAAATAATTGGCATTAAAAGTTAAATTGTCATCAGCGGAATAATTGCTGTCAACAGAAAAGTTGTCAGCAGAAAAATTGCTGTCAGCAGGAAAATTTTGAAGACAAAAATTATTAACAGAAACAGTTCTCAAAGACAGAAAATATTCAGCGGCAAAACTATGAACGATAAAATTTACAACAGAAAAATTGTTGTCGGTAAAACATTGAAAAATTTCGGTAATGGAGAAATTTTCAGGAAAAAATTTTGAACGTCAATAGAAAAATTTTGAATAAAAAAAAAGTATCAACAAAAATGTTATTACCTAAAATATGTTCAACAAAAAATTTCAGTCAACAGAAAAGGTCTCAGCAAAAAAAAACATTTTATCAAAACAAAATAATTGAGGGGGGGGGGAAGAGAGCGGGGAAGGAGAGACGAAGGGAGGAGCAAGAGGCCATCATTTATTTACGAATGAAAGGAAATCACTCATAAAATCGTGAAAAATAGACACAAATTGTCCGTGATCGTTTCAATTTGCACTTGAAATAATGGCATTTTCAAATTTGACCACATTTAACACCGTTCGAACCCCCTTCCCCATCCTCTACCCAACACCCCATGGCCATACGACCGTATCGGCAGCTGAGGCTGTGGTGTATTCTCGCCCGATGACTGCCCGCATTAACTGCTGGGTAATTGGATGATGTCTCAGGTGTGGAGAATTTGGTGAATTATTAGTTCTGATATCACGCGGATCAGCAAACTTTCATTTTTTCATTCTTTCCGTTAATGATAATCGACTTGTTTCTCTGTTATTTCATAAATTGTTTTAATTTTTATGTGAAAATTATGTTGATGGGGTTCTTTATGAAATTGTTTTTAGTTGAAAAGCAATAATGTGTAACGAATTGTGTGGTGTGATGTGGGCATCAAGCGAAGGTCAAGGTGGAAATTAATTCCGATTGTGTAAGGGAATTTTTGAGGTTCGATTATTGGCCAAAGAAAAATTCTAATTAAATAATCGTTTTGGACAATTATATCCGATGAAAAATTTTAATTTAAAAAAAAAATTCCGATAAAATTATTGTCTACAAAAAGAAGATTCGGCAACAATTTTTTGTAGAAATATTCATATTAGATTTCCGTAAAAACTTTTGGTACAAGAATTTTTTATAAAAATTTCGGTAAACAATTTTCTTCAAAAATTTACGGTAAAGATTTTCGGTTAAAAATTTTCTCTGCAAATTTTAATAAAAATTGTCGGTAAAATTTTCTATAAAAATTCACGGGAAAGATTTTCTACAAAAATGGACGGTAATAATTGTCAGTAGAAATGTTCGATAAAAATAGTCGGTAAATATTTTCAATTAAAAATTTTAGGTCAAAATTTATGGTAAATATTTTCGGTAACAATTTTCTATAAAAATGTTCTACAAAAATTTACGGTAAAAATTGTCGGTAAATATTTTTTATAAAAATTGTCGGTAAAAATTTACGGTAACAATTTTTTATACAAATTTTCTACAAAATATACGGTTAAAATGTTCAGTAAAAATTTTCGGCGAAAGTTATTCGGTAAAAATTGTAAGTAAAATTTTTCTACAAAAATTTACGGTAAAAATTATCGGTACACATTTTTGCTAAAATTATTCGGTAAATATTTTCGGTTAAAAATTTTCTATAAAATTTGTCGGGACAAATTGTCGGTAAAAATATTCGGTAAAATTGGTAGGTAAATATTTTCAGTTAAAAATTTTCTGTAAAAATTGCGGAAAATATTTTTTATAAAATTGTAGGCAAAAATTTTCTACAAAAATTGTCGGCAAATATTTTCGGTCGAACTTTTCTATAAAATATTTACGTTAAAAATTGTCGGTAAAGAATTTCGGTATTAATTTTCTATAAAAATTTTCGGCAAAAGTTTTCAGGTAAAAATTTGCGGTAAAAATTGTCGGTACAAATTTTCTATAAAAATTGTCGATAAAAATTTTCGGTAAATATTTTCAAAAATAAAAATTGAAAGCAAAAATATTCGGTGAAAATTTACGGTAAAAATTGTTGGTAAAAATGTTCGGTAAAAAATATTTCTGCAACAATTTTCGCTAAAACTTTTCTACAAAAATATGCGGTAAAAATTGTCGGTAAAATTTTCTATAAAAATTTACGGTAAAGATTTTCTATTAAAATGTACGGTAAAGAATTTTTACAAAAATGTACGGTAAAAATTATCGGGTAAAATTTACCGTAAAAATTATCGGTAAAAATTTTTTATAAAAATTTTCGGTAAAAATATTCTACAAAAATGTGCGATAAAAATGTTCGGCAGAATTTTGTGGGTAAGAATTGTCGGTAAATATGTTCGGCAAAAATTTACGGTAAATATTTTCAATAAAAAATATTTCTGCAACAATTTTCGGTAAAACTTTTCTTTAAAAATTGTCGGCAACAATTATCGGTAATAATAATTTTCTATAAAAATGTTTTCGTCAATTTTATTCAATTAAAAAGTCAAAAAAAAACTATATAAATTTATTCATATTTTTTTGGACGTAATGAATTTATACAAATTATCGCAACTGTTTATAAAATATTTCCGAACTTATTCATTGTGAAAATAAGCCGTCCAAATTATGAAATTGAATTGCTTTCGTTTAGCTTATCAAAGAGTTCAGTATCAATAAATTTTTGTAAAGTTAAGTACGCATCAACCCAGCCCCCTTTTCTGAGAGAGTTGGATTCGAGATGAAAATAAAAGAAAAATAAAAGGAGAGAAATATGAACAAATTGAGCTGCGGAAATTAATATTTGAGAGTGGATGAGAGCCAATACTTTGCTGCCGGGCAATAAATTTTGATCCTCACTGTAATATTTGATGTGATTTGGAAACGTTCTCGGCAATAAAATGCACCCTCCCAAATTATTAAAGTGTGCGAATTTTTCTAAAAGTGATTTTTTCTTACTTAATTTAAATTATCGATTGGCAAATATTTTGATTTCATGAATTCTCGGTCATCTTATATGACAAATAAGATCACATCGATAATCTCCCAAAAATAGAATATTTATTTTTCGAGTATTTTGCAAACATTTCCTGTATCGTAATCTTCATTGCAGATTTTGTAGGTCAACAAATCAAATTTGATAACATTTAAGACACGAAATGGCCACAAACAACCGCACAGGGTACGGAAATTGTTTTAAAAAAAAAACACTCACACAAACTAATTTATTAAACCAAAATGTTTTTGAAGATTTTGCCGTTCGGTAAAAGAGAATTTATTTTTCCTGTATTCTTTCGACGTCTTCAATTAAAAGTTCGATGGACGCCATTTAATATAAAAGCTTTTCAAAGCTGTGCAGCAAAGTGATTTTTTTTTAAAATTTAATATTAATTTGAAAATTGAACTGTTAAATTTTATTATTAATTTTTTTTTTGCAGTCACTAATCGAAATGCGTACGTGTTATTTTCAAAAGAAAAAAAAACCCGAAAAATAAAAATAAACTCAAAATTGCTAAATATGACAAAATCTCGACTAGCTTTCCACCGTTAAGATTTTCTTTTTGTAATAAGCTTTTTTTGTTGCTAAAATGAATCTTTAAGTTTTCTTGTTCATTTTTCATATTCAGCTGAAGTGAGTTCATCATTAACACAGCCACTCAGTTTTTTAGTTGCTTTCTTTCAAAAAAATTCCATTCACTCTCAATATTTTTATATTGAATAAATGTTCACGCCTTTATGGCATTTCATAAATGCCAGAAGATAAAACAAAATGCAGTTAGCGCAAAAAATATTAAGCTTTGATCGTTGTAATGATAGTAATTGTGAAAGGAATTTAAATTTCGCAAATTAAAATTATTTACACTATTTTTTTTCTAGTAACATTTGTACTGAAATTTAAATTCCCACCGGCACAAAAACTTACGCTATTATGCGATAATTAAAGGGCACTCCTCCCCACGGAAATGTCTCTAAAACTAAACTAAATAATTTTGGAACAAAAAAAATTGGCAAACATTTTTTTAAAACTTTTTTATGCATAATTTCCTAAAACAAATTTTACGGGAAAATTTCCAAATCGTCTTTAACCGATATTTTCCCATTTTTTAAACGGGAAATTTTGCAAAATGTTTTTAAGAAAAATTTTTATTTTTGTACGCAAAGAAGAATAAAAGAAAAAATTTTATTTTTGTACGTTTTTTTTATGAAAATTTTTTTTAAAATTTTGAACGGGAAATTCTTTTTCAAAAAAAATAGGCGGAAATTTTCCAAGTCATTTTTAATAAAAAAATTTCTGGGTGAAATTTTTCAAAATGATTTAAGAAAATTCTTTCATGGAAGTCGGATTTGATTGAAAATTTTCTATGGGAAATTATTCAAAAAGTCTTTTGGAAAATTTTTCTTCTAGAAATTTTTCAAAATTTTTAAAGGGGAAATTATTCCAAAAGTTTTTAAGGAAATTTACTATCGGAAATTTTACAACTTTTTTAACGGTAAATTTTCCAAATCGTTTTTAGGAAAAATTTTCTATTCGAAATTTTTAAAGATTTTTAACGGAAAATTTTTCAAAAATTTTATAGGAACATTTTTCTACTGGAAATTTTATAAAATTTTTAAAGGGAAATTTTTGGAAAAGTTTTTGTAGAAAATTATCTACGGGAAATTTTCCAACATTTTTTTAGTGGAAATTATACTACTGGAAATATTTTGAACTAAAAATTATCTTCAGTTGAAAATTGTTCCACTCTAAACGCTTTTGATATATCCACTTAAATTATTTCCTCTTAAAATAGTTCCAATAAAAACGTTTATACTTAATATTTTCAAGCCTACGCCACCCTCCCTTCCCCTACTAATTTTTAACCATTTTTCTACAGGAAATTTGCTAAAAAATTTTACTCCAAACTTGCTGCTGGAAATTTTTGCAAGGAAAAAATTTTACCAAAAGATTGCCTTCCGAAAAGAATTTTTCTTTTACTTTTTTGTAAATTATTAATCGAACCTTTTATATTGATTACCTTCTAAATTGGAAAAATATTTCATTTTTAAGACAGCCTTCTATAAAAGGTAGGTTTTTCCAAGAAAATAAAATGGTTTTTTTACCAAAATCTGTTGACGTTTATAAACAGAAAAAAATCCTTCAAATGGCATTGCAGCAACTTTATTTGTCAGCCGTCAATCAAGGACGGCTCCCCTTTTGCCTTTCGTGAATAAAATGCTAATTTCGTTTATCAGCAGTTCGGAAAATTTCCCTTTTACCATTGCGCCTCAAGTATCGTTTCACTTTCCGAAAGAAAAACCCCCAACTACCTCACACACACTGCAGTTTAATTTATTCGCGAAATTATTTCTTTTTTATTCGCTGTCGTTTTGCTTACCCAAAAATAAAGGAATTTTTTTCTTTTATTTTTCATTATTGGAATTATTGGAAAATAAGCTAGCGTTTTTTCTTGTACTATTTTTCATATCAATTGAAGTGGAAAATAATTGATGGAACGTGTTTCTGATATTCATATTTTTATGGGAAATATGCTGTATTTTTTTGGTTCACGAGAACGAGGGAAACGGTATAGAAAAGATGGTCCTTCGGTAAACAGTTCATGAATATTTCCTTCAATTCCTTTTCATTCCTTTTATTAATATCTTGAGGACATTTTGATGATTTTGTGTTTTCAATATTATTTACTGTTAAGTTTTTTTGTTCTGCTTGTGAAAGGTATCTCTGAAAGGCAAACAGGATGGGTTTATTGAAAATTATTATCGGAAATTCTTTTTTCTTCTAGATTTACCTATGATTGGAAGGAATTGCTTTCGGAAATTTATAATATTTCAGTACAAATTTTACAATAGTTTATGCAGAAAGGATGTAAGCTAAAACAGCTAATCGGCAAGTTCTCTCTTGAAATTCTCCGATCTTTTATCTTTTTATTGCCCCTTAAAACAGGCAGCATATTCCGAATATTCAGTCATACGACAAGAAAGCTACGGAAGAATTTTTTTTAACACCTCTTATTGTCACTGAAAATTACGCCCGAAAATTTTTATAGAAAATTTTTACTGAAAATTTTTATAGAAAATTTTTACTTTATAGAAAATTTTTACTGCAAAATTTTATAGAAAATTTTTACTTTATAAAAATATTTTACTGCAAATTTTTATAGATAATTTTTACTGAAAATGTTTACTGAAAATTTTTATAGAAAATTTTTACTGAAAATTTGTAATGAAAATTTTTTTACTGAAAATTTTTATAGAAAATTTCTACTGAAAATTTTTATAGAAAATTTCTACTGAAAATTTTTATAGAAAATTTCTACTGAAAATTTTTATAGAAAATTTCTACTGAAAATTTTTACCGTAAATTTTCAGGGACAATTCTTACCGTAATTTTTTTTTGAACATTTTTATAGAATATTTTTACTGAACATGTTTACCGTAAATTTTGACCTAAATTATTTAATAGAAACTATTTTTACCGAATATTTTTACGGACAATCGTTACCGACAATTTTTACCGTAAATTTTTGTAGAAAACTTTTGCCTTAAATTTTTATAAAATTTTTGTATTGCACTCAGCGCTTGCAAACGGCAGCCAGTATTACAAAAATCTCTGTAAAAAATATTAATTTTACTAGGATATATAAAAAAAATAAGCATTCAAAATTATTAAACCTTAAATACTCCATTGAAAAAAATTCCACCAAAGTGAAAGTGGAACACAGTAAAAACGCAATTTTAATTTCCTTTTCTTAACATACTTTTTACTAAAGAAAAAAACCGCTTCCACAACTGAGAATTTGACCAATCAAAAAGAAAAAATTTATATTGTTTACTGATCGATCGAATAGTGGACAAAAAATGATCATTTCCTACCTGAGACAGTTCCCCGGAAACATTAACGGATCACGCTTAATCACAACAAATTCGGTGACCTCTGCACCAGAAGCATCCGTTAAATTGAGATTTCTTCCTTTTTGTTTTTTGTAACTTGTTTTTTCTGCATCTTTTTTAAAACGAGGATAAACCAGTTTTCCATTTACGTTTAAAAAAAACTGAGTCTTGATCAGTTCAAGTGGGAGTAAATTGCTTTCGAGAGAAACGTTAAAACCTGATTACTGGTGCATTCGTAACAGGAATAAAAAAAAAGGAAAAGCAGCTGAAATTGTTGGGTTCTGGTGAGGGACCGTTTTGCAAAGCCCCCACCCCAAGGCAGATTACTTGGAAAAAATTATTACGAATGAGAATGGCGAAAACAAGAACTGACGACAGCCTAAGTGCCTCAGTGGTGTATTCTGGAACCTACAATAGCCGAACCATTATTGACAAAATCAACACCAAAGGCTGGAGTTCATTTTGGAGCTGATCTGGAAGACGGTGACAAGGGCACGAATTCAAACGAAAACTGAGACTGCGGTTACAATGATAGCGTTGGGCCTGTACGGGTTTCATGTACCGTAATACGACGAGCAAACGACAGGGCCTGACTGATGGTGTCAATGACCCAATTCAATTCCAACTTAACTGATGTTATTCCGAATAAAAACAAAAACAAAAACCGACACCGACACAGTCATAACGATCGAGTTACTTGCCAAGTGGGAGAGATGAAAGTTAACAAAAGCTAAGAACTTGGCAAAAGGCAAACCTAAGAAAGTCTTGGTAGAAAACGATCTCAAAACGAAACCCAAAACCACCAAGAAACTGGATTGGAGAGCGAACGCTCTTAAATTTCGCAATAGCTGATATGGAAATTCTCTTAAATGAGCAGTCGCAGTTTAATCGGATTTGCTGAATATTCCCGGATGATTAAAGACTGAGTTTAATGGCAGTAAATTGGACGTTTTTGACTTAAAGTGACTTTTCATAAAAGAAAACTCAAAATTATTGTTTATTCTGGCGATATGATCGGTTTTCATCAAATTGAATTCATCAACAAAAAATAAAAAAATGTCAGCTAAAAATTAACTGACATTTTTCATTATTTTTTTGTTGATAACAAATTTTTATGTCATTAAAAATTTGTCACCAAAAATACGTCCGAAGTTTTTTGTTTATGAGTAAAAGTTTTTTTCTCATAAAATATTCGCTAAAAAACCTGTTAAAATTTTTTTATGAAAATTTTAACACTAAAAATGCTTCAGAAATTGTTCACTTTTTTCATCATTTACAAAATATTGACTGGAAAAACTTTTACCGCAAATCTGATAAATACCGTCCGAAATAATTCTTAACTGATAATTTAATTTTTGTGTACCAAAATTATGTCCGGAAATTTATAGCAACAGTTCCTTCTCCTTACGTAAAAAAAATTGTTCTTATTTTACCGAACAAAATTCTTACCTACAACTTTATAGCATAATTTTTACTACAAATTTTTTTAAAAAAATGTCTGCTCAAAAAGTATCGCCCAAAAGGATTTTAAAAATTTACCCAAAACGATGATTCGTCTCCGAAAATGCTTTAATGAAAATTTTCAGAAAAAATTTGTTTGTGGGTTTATTTTATCCGAATTAATGCCTACTTAAAAAGTTTGCCAACAAATATGCACTCAGAGCACGGGTCAAAATTTGCTTATTTAAAATTTGTCTTAAAGTCTTGTCCGAAAAATTTATCCGAAATGTGTCCGAAAATTATTGGCTAACCATTTACAGGAAATGTTTTTGTTGCGAGTGAATTTTCACTCAATAAGAATTTTGCTTTTGACATACTCCGAAAATGTTACCGAAAATATGTCCGAAAAACTCTCCGAAAATTCATAATTGATAATTTTTCACAATATTTTTTCTGCTATTTTTTTTTTAAAGATTTGCTGAAAAGTTTACTAGAAAATCTTTAGCCAAAATTTATTTGATGAAAATTTACCTAAAGAGTTTGTCCGAAAGTTTATCCGAAAATGTATTCGAAAATATGTCCGAATATTCCTGGCTGACCATTTACAGGATTTTTTTTTTGTTGCGAGGAAATTTTCACTCAATTACAATTTTTCTATTGAGATACTCCGAAAATTAATCCGAAAACATGTCCAAAAATGTCTGACTTTCCATTACAAAAAATTGTTTATAGCGAATTTATTTTATTAAATTTTCAGCAATTTTTTTTTTAGAAATTTACCTAAAAATCCTGGCTGACCATTTACGGATTTTTAATCTTGTCCGAAAATATGTCCTAAAATTTCTGGCTGATCATTTGCAAGACAATTTTTTATTGCGAATGAATTTTTACTCAATAACTTATTCCGAAAGTTTATCAGAAAATTCCTGACTGACCATTTACAAGAAATTTTTTAGTTGCTAATGAATTTTCACTCAATCACTTATTCCGAAAGTTTATCCGAAAATATGTTCGACAATGCTTCAATAACAATTTGTTAAAAAATTGTTTCTGCAAATTTATTTTTAGTTAGTAATAATTTTTTAAATACGCTAAAGGATTTTGCTTAAAAATTTATCCGAAAAATTTGTCCGAAAATTTTTAATTGAAAATTTATAGCAACTGCAAATTTCTTGTTTTTAGAATGTCTACTAAATAATTGCGCCACAAAATGCTTAACGAAAATTTCTTTACTTTAAATTTACCTAAACTCTTACTCCGAAAGTTTATCCGAAAATATGTCCGAAAATTTCTGGCTGACCATTTGCAGGTAATTTTTTAGTTTCGAGTGAATTTTCACTCAATAAAAATTTTTCTTTTGGCAAACTTCAAAAGTTTGTCCGAAAATTAGTCCGAAAATTCAAAATTCATAATTGAATATGTTTAAAAAAAATTTCTGCGAATTTGCTTGTCAAAAATGTCAACAAAGAAAGTTTTGCCAGACAATTTTTTGACTGAAAATTTACCTTAAAATCTTGTCCGAAAATTTATCCGAAAATATGTCCAAAAATTCTTAACAGCGTTCATTTTTTATTAAACAATAAAATTTTTTTATTATGCTTAAAATGTTTCATTGATAATTTATCCAAAAAAAAAATTTCCGAAAATTTTTCCAAGAATAATTTTTACAGCAAAATTTTACTCGATTTTATTGAAATTTTTTACCAAAGATTAGGTATTTTTTAAGAATATATTCCAATTTTCTTTTTAAGTCTTTCCACACTTGTTCATCAAAAACCTGATCTATCTGAAGCTTGAATATCTAAGTAGAAACTTGAATACCAAATTAAGAAGACAATATATTAAGGCTACTACTAATTAGCAGATAATTTTCATTTTTAGTCTCACATATACGATTCGGGAAAATGCAAATTTATGAACACCAAATGATTACATGCATATGTAAAAGAGTATCTTTGCCAAAAATATAAAGAAGAAAATAAATCAAAAGACATTTAACTGTTGCTAGAATGGTTTACCAATTTTGGAAGTACATTCATTTACTTTCAGGTGAGTCTTCTTCCTCTTAGGCTTCTTTACAATTCTTACTGCGGACACACTCACCAAAAAATGTTACTACAAAACTGACAAAATGTGATCACGAACAATGAGCGATTATTGACGGTACTTAATTTTTTTCTCAACTAAACAAAATTACAAAATTTTTAACGTGTTTGCTTTTAAAACGAAGGTTTTTTTTGTAGGTTTAAATAATAAAAAGAGGTGCGATTAGTAAAGAATAAAAACGGCAAATCATCTAAAATGTTCTGTGTAGCGGTTTGTTAATGTGAAATTTGTGTAAATTTTTTTGGGCTCAACGATAACATGAGGTAGAGATCGTGACATTATTCACAATTGCAATCATCCCGGGATAGAAAACTACCCACGAGTACATAATGAAATGTGCAGAGGTAATCTATTGGCCAGTACACAGTACTAGTTACTGTAACCTGTTCATTATCCACCAGCATATTCGGAACCCATTCCAGTCTGATCTGTTCTTCGTCGATCAAGTTTATTAACCTTCTTCTACGATCATTAATATTCACTGCCGTTCAATTGCAGCATGCATATGCAGTCACTGCCGTTCAATGGAAGTTTTTCTGGGAATACGAAGACGAGTTCGAGTGGGTCATTTTGTTGAAAATTGCTGACCATTGCAGAAGCTGTCAAATTAAGAGTGGAATCTTGTCAATTTTTTTTCTCGATATTGTCAAAATGTTTATCGCATCAAAACACCTTAATTAGTTTTTCTTGATATTATTGCATATCATTTCATAACCAATGCTGATTTTTTTTCGTTCATTGCAACAAGTCTACCATTTTCTCTACCTAAAAAAAGTCAGCATAGATTCATTTGGAACAAAAAAATTGTAGAAACAAATTTTTTTTTGCTGCTGGTCAACAAATTTTTTTTTTTTGCTGATCAGCAAAATGTTTTATTTTTAAAATTTCAACAGAATTTTTCCTATTTTTAATCAACAAATTTTGACTTGCACTTTAGTAAATATTTTTCTACTGAGAAGTATTTTTCTTAAATTAACCACCCTTTTTTACTGTTTTTAATCAATACATTTTTGTTGCATTGTATTAAATTTTCTTTTGATGGTCAGTGAATTTTCCTCCACATTTAAGTTAATTTTTTTTGCTGATCAGCACATTTTTTTCTCTTGCTGATCAGCAAAATGTTTTAATTTTAAAATTTCAGCAGAATTTATAGTATTTTTAATCAAAAAATTTTGAATTTAGTTAATATTTTCCTGCTGATAAGTAAATTTTCTTCCGCATTTTAGTAAATTTTTTTCTTTTGCGCTGATCAGCAAAGTTTTGTCGATATTTTTCTTAAATTAACCCTCCTTTTTTACTGTTTTTAAATAATACACTTTTCTTGCATTGTATTAAATTTTCTTTTGCTGATCAGTGAATGCCCCTTCGCATTTAAGTTAATTTTTTTTTCTGATCAGCAAAAAACTTTTTTCTTCTGCTGATCAGCAAAATGTATTATTTTTAAAATTTCAGCAGAAGTTTACTATTTTTAATCAACCAATTTTGATATTAGTTAATATTTTCCTGCTGATAAGTAATTTTCTCCTTTGCGCTGATCAGCAAAATTTTGTCGGTATTTTTCTTAAATTAACCATCCTTTTTTTCTGTTTTTCAACACTACATTTGTCTTACATTGTATTAAATTTTCTTTTGGTGGTCAGTGAATTCCCCTCCACATTTGAGTTAATTTTTTTTTATGCTGATCAGTACAATTTTTTTCTTTTGCTAATCAGCAAAATGTTTCATTTTTAAAATTTCAGCAGAATTTTTACTATTTTTAATCAGCCAATTTTGATATTAGCTAATATTTTCTTGCTGATAAGTAAATTTTTTTCCGCATTTTATTAAATCGCTTTCTTTTGCTGATCAGCAAAGTTTTGTCGGTATTTTTCATAAATTAACCACCCTTCGTTTACTGTTTTTAAATAATACATCTTTCTTGCATTGTATTAAATTTTCTTTTCCTGATCAGTGAATTCCTCTCCGCATTTTAGCACAAACCTTTTTTTTTTTTGCTAATCAGCAAAGTTTTGTCTTAATTTTTTGTAAATGCCACTTTTCTTTGCTGTTTTTAAACAATACATATTTTTCTGTATTGTATTAAAAGTTCCTGTTGATAATCAGTAATTCTAGTTCCACGTTTTCTTAAAATGTTTTCTTCTGCTGATCAGCAAACTTTTGTCCAGATTTTTTTATCAGTTCAGCAAATTTTTTTCCTTATTTTAAGGAATACATTTTTTTGATGCATTTGATTAAATGTTTTTTTTTTGATTAATAAATTTCCTCCTGCATTTTAGAAAATTTCTTTCTTTTGCTGATCAGCAAATTTTTGTCCAGTTTTTTCTTCCTAAAAATTCATCTGCTTTTTTACTGTTTAATTGCTAAGTCCATATTTTTTGTCTATAAAATAAAATTATTATTTAATAAATTTTCTTCATTTTTATTTTTTGCTGATCAGTAAATTATCTCCTGTATTTCTATTATTTTGTTGTTGTTGTTTTTTTGCTTTTGTTGACCATACATTTTTTATGCATTTATCTACTTAGTCTTATGCATTTTTTTATTATATTCAAAAAAGAAAACTTCTCTTCTACGTGTCAGGAATTTTTTTATTTGATTTATTGGCCAACAAAGTTGGTTTTTTCGCAAAACTTTAGCAAACATTTTCGATGTTGCCAATTTTTTTTTTAAATTTTGTTCTACATTTGAGGAAACGTTCTGCTTTTGTTGATCAGCAAATTTTTTTGGACGCACATACAATTTCTTCACTGTCTCTCAAATGCACAAAACTTTCTTTGCTAGATCAGCAAATTTTTTAAACATAATTTTATTTTCGCAGATCAGTGATTTTTTTTTATTTATTAGCCAACAAAATTGGTTTTTTTCAAAATTTTAGCGCAAATATTAAATATATAATTTTTTTGCATATCACTATTTTTTTTTTACTGATCAGCATAGTTTTGCAAGGTATTTGATAATTTTTTTGCATTTGACCAAATGTTCTGCTCTTGCTGAACAGCAAATTTTTTTCTACGAACACATAATTTTCTCACTGTTTTACCAAATGTCTTCTTTTTTTACTAAACAACGAATATTTTTGGCAAATATCTAATTTTCGTTAATAATTCAAAAAAATGTTTTTATGTTTTGCAGAAAATTCCTTTTTGCTGACCCTTAAATTTTCTTTTGCTATTAAACGAATTTCGGCTTCAGTTTAATTATAGAATTTCTTATTGTTGAGCACAAAACTTTCTTGCAAGATCAGCAAATTTTCTTTTTTTAAACAACAATTTTTTTGCTGATCAGCAAATTTTTTTAAATTTATTATCCAAGCTTTCTCTTCAACCTGCATATGTCCTTTTGCTTTATTTTCATGCTATTATTTTCTTCATACTTCAAGAAAGTCTTCTGTTATATTTTTTTAGGAATTTCCTTTCGGTCTTAATCATAATTAAATATTATAGTTTAGATAAAAGTAAGAACTTTTAGAAATTTTGTATTAGGAATTTAACTATCAAAAGTTCAAATTTACTGAAAAGTAAGTAATTTTAGAAGAAAGTTTACAGAATGAAAATTTGCTGGTTTTATGAGAATTTGAAAGATGGAAGATTAACAAAACAATTATTAATAAAGGATGACGCGATATTTGATTTCATATTGCTGCAGTGAAACAAATCCCAAAATACACATCAGAGTATATAATAAAATTGCATATTATATCGAGAAACTTGTATAGCAAAAACCAAATTTTAAACAAATATTTAAATATTAAAATCAACTTTACACAACAAATAATAATATTTTTTTTTTTGAGTGAATACATACTGGCTATGGTTCTCCTGAGTTAAGTTTTTCAATAATCGCTAAATTCCATAAAACGTGTACTCATTGCATCCATTATCGCTACTGATAACATTATCTGAAAATAGTTGAAAAAAAAGAAGAAAATTTTATTGTAAATTCTATTTAAATAATGTTTATAATAAATTTGATTAAAAAAACAAATAATAATATTGTAATAATCAAATGGATTTTCATATAAAATATTTACGATGAATTAATTGGAATTATTTACTTTTCAATTACACAAATCATACACAAAATGGAGCACAAAACATTTGATCGGCATTTGCGATTTTCTTATCATTTTATTTAATAGATTTTCTATTTGACATGATTACCATTATTAGTGATTAAAATTAATTTTAAATCGAAAGAAATTTCCCAATCGATAGTATTTTGTTCTCTAATTTCACAAAAATTTCAAGGCGGTCATTATTGTTATTCTTTGTTTTAAGAAAAAATATGTAAAATGTCAGAGCAATTTTTTTTTTGTAATGTTCCGTATTTGCTTAAAGCAAAAAAAAGTTCACCCTTTTCCAATGTTTCCAATTTGAAAAAATAAAATAAAATTTTCAGATTTCTGCGGTTACCAATTCTCAAAAAATTCCAATTTTATAATAATTTTACAATGTTGCCAGAGTGAAAATATTTCTTGCAATTTCCCAGTGTTCATTTTGAAGAAAATTCCTTTCTCCCATTATTTTCCATTGTTGCCTAATTAAGAACATTTCCTTTCGTAATTTTCCAAAAGTTCCAATTTGAAGGAAATTTCCTTTTTCATAATTTTGCACTGTTACCAATTCGTAATTTTCCAAAATTCCAATTTCAAGGAAATTTTCTTTTCCATCATTTTGCACTACTGCCAAATTAAGAATATGTTTTCGTAATTCTCAAGGGTTCCAATTCGAAGCAACTTTTTCTTTTTCATCATTTTGCAATGTTGCCAAATTAAGAACACTTTTTTCGTAATTTTCCAAAGGTTCAAATTATAAACAAATTTACCTTTTTCATAATTTTGCACTGTTGCCAAATTCAGAATACTTTTTTGTCATTTTCAAATTCTCCCAATCAGAAGGAAATTTTCTTTTCTACTCGTATGATTTTTGCACTGTTGCCAAATTAATATTTTTTTTTTTGTAATTTTGCTATGCTAACTGACTTTTCCATTGATATCAAATAAAAGAAATTTTCTAGTTTTTAGAATTTTTAAATATTAATCAAGTTAAAAGAAATCCAAATTTATACTTAAAATTTCAAAAGTTTCTTTCAAACTAACGTTTAAATTATCATAAAATCTTTTGTGCTGATTTTTTCACAGAAATCAATTTTTTTTCGAGGAAATAATGAAATTAAACCAACGATAAAAATTGAGCCCGCAACAAGAAAAGAAGAAAATTCAGAGATACACACAATATAAGGATAAATTTCCACAACAACAAAAAATAATAATATAATAATTTTGGAGACTTTTAATAAAAGAGGAATTAAAAAACTTACGTCTTTTGAAAAGGATCTTTAATTCCAGTAAAGAGGGTGGACATTTTCCTTGCCAAAAATAATGGCTCAGGTACCAAGAAAAAAAAAATTGAAGAATCTCTCAAATGAAAAATTCTTTTCAAAGATTAAATTGTCATACTTGGAAGCAAAAGATTTCATTTGAAAAAGAAAAAAAAACAACTGAAAAGGGATTGTTTTTATATATTTAAAAAGAAAAATTTAATTCTTAGGAAAAATGGGCAATTATTTCAGGACGAATTTTATATCCTTGAATATGTACCTGAGGTCAAATAATATGAAGAATGAAATGGAAAATTTATAGAATCAACAAAACAATAATATAGGATTTTTTTTATTTTTATTTTCTTTATAAAAGTTAATATTTAACAATTGTAATAAGATACAGATCTTATCGAAGTAACTGTGGTAAATTTGTACAATATTTATTTGGCTTATTTTTATTGTCAGAGAAGTATGTGTGTGTGCCTTAAAGACAAAAGGAATAAATAACAATTTAGGAATTTTTCCAGAGGGAATGTTTGCTTTCAATTTAATTCAATAAATAAGAATATCATCTATTATTTAGCATGGAAAACCATCCTGCGTAAATAATTGAAATGCCTATAGATGCTCTAGAAAATAAGTAAATACGAATAATGGTTCCTCACTCCAGGATTTCGTAAAAAGTACGTACATCAATCAGGCTGTGAATGTAGATACACAGGTGATTCTGTGGGGGTATGTCGATAAGGTAAATACGAATACCAGCCGGAAGAATACGTAGGAAGAAGGATTTTCGGGAATGGGAATTTTTCCAAGGGTAAGCCGTAAATGAACACAGCACCATTGGCATTATGAAAAACATCTACCAGAGTTTTCTATATTTTCTTCCATTTTTTTTTTTGATTGTTGCCAAACTGTATAAACTGAGAAGGAAGGAAGGTGTCTATCGGTTTTAATGTATTTCAGATACCGGAGATTGATCGCATGACAAATATCCGAATTTAATTTAAGCTATAAAAAAAAGGTCATTTCAAATTAAGATATTCATGGCACTTTCATGTTATTTACAATATTTACGGAGAGAAAAAAAAAATACTACTTCTTTTATTCATCCATCCCCCCTGCCTCTCCAATGACAGTTAAAAAAAAGGTGGTTGACATTTGAGATTAAGTAAGAATATTTCAATGTGAAAAGTACATTTTTTTGCTTCTTTGAAAAATGTCATTCACTGAGATTTTCTCCTCACTCTTATCCGTTTTTGTCTTCTTTTTTTTCTGTTGGTATTTTGATCAAAATTTGGAGAAGGGAAACGAAATTATTTCAGAATTTTTAAAATAAATATTCCATGATGAACTTTTGACATTTTTCTGGTAATTACTTGACAAACACTTTTCTTAGAAAAGAAATTATTTTATTTGATGCTAAATATTGAGAATGATATAAATTCGGATAGACTATGGCTTTAACTATTAAATTTAAAAAATATTTCACCAAAATATACAAAAACTAGGATTACTGACACATAGATCCCCTACGGACCCCTTATTATATACTCTCTAACCTTCAAAAAAAGTTTACTAATTCGACTAAAGAACTCCAAATAAAAACTGTTAGGACCCTTTACACTATTAAGTTGTCTGCTTAGTTTTTTTCTATTCATACAAATAGATTAATACCATTTAGGACCTTTAAAAGTACAGAGTATGGTTGTGTATTCTTGTTTAGCCGCGAAATGAGAAGATAAGGACCCCAAAATATATAAAATCTTAACGAATCATTGACTTATCAATTCAACATAAAAGTAGGCTGACTAATTTTAAGACCTCAAAATATAAATACTCAACAGAACTGTCTGGTCAGCATTTTTCTTCCATAAAGATGCGTTATCAGCTGGGATTTTTTCCTTTCATAAAAATAGTTAGATACTATTTGGGACCTTCAAATGTGAAAAGTACAATATCTCGTTTTGGTTGAATTTTTTCTTTCATCATAAAAAAATGAATAACTTCCGATTGGGACGCCAGAGCATCAATTTTATTTTTTTTTACCATGAAATCTCTCGTCAAATTTAATTTTTGTTGTTATAAACGAGGCTTGACTTGGGTTAAGACCTTTAAACAACAAAACTACCAGCCAATCTAGGTAACATTTTACTTCCAAAATAATGTGGATTGATATCTTTTAGGACCTTTACAAGTGACCACATGTCTGCTCGGTTTTTTTTTCTATCCATAAAACTAGATCAATACCATTTAGGACCCTTGCATTTTACCGGTACAATACCTCCTTATGGTTGAGTATTTTTTCAGTGTTAAAGTGGATAGATTACGAATAGGACCCTAAAATAAATACAAACTTTGCCAGCCATTGAAACTATTTTTGCATTTTAAAAGCAAGCTGACAAGTTTTAAGGCTTTTCTTCAATAGACAAACTACCATTGTCTGGTTATATTTTATTATTTCACCATAAACGGGGGGAAGCGGTGGGGGGTTAACTTGATGTAAGACCCTTAGATTAAAAAACAACCAAACTGTCAGGTTAAAATATTTTATCTGTATAAAAGTGGGTTGGCTCCGTTTAGGACTTTTCATATAAAGACTGTGCCATTTTCTCTGATCAGTGTTTATGTGAAAGGTCCTAAAATGAGTCAACTCACTTGACTCCATAAGAAATTTTTTTATTATTGTTATATGGTAAGCGTCCGAATCCATTTGACTCGGACCCTTACCAGTTAACATTAGGCGAATTCGATTGGACTAATTTTGCTACAGCGCAGTACTTACCAGTAGACTCTCAATTAAATGAACATATCACTGACAGCAGTAAAATACAAACTCACAATAGTCACCAACAATACTGAGTTTACGCACACATAAACAATAAAAACAAAAATATGACGCTTCAACATAACCAACGAACCCTCTAAGCCATCTATAGTTAGTTCGGAAACTACAATCCCCTTACCCTAAGGGGAGAAGTGCAACTCCTGCTACAATCCTACTGTTTTGTTAGAGGTACTGTAGATGATGACAGCTACACAACAGTAGCAGTAGCAAAATTAGTCCAATCGAATTCGCCTATTATTAAACTTTTCTTATGGTTATGTATTTATTTCAGCATAAAATTTCGATTGGGACCCTAAAATAAGTACAAACTTTGCCGGATCATCCAAACTTTTTTTTCTTACCATGAGAGTAGACTGACTTATTTTAAGACCTTAAAATATAAATCCTAAGACCTTAAAACGTTTTGCTTTTCCATAAAAATTGATTGACTTCATATCAAGCCCTCCCAAGTAAATACTATTATATATTATATTACATCGTATATTCGAATTTAAAAGTAGATCGAAATCAGTTAGGACCTTTAAATATGCACAGAACAAAACCTCGTTTGGAGGCACCGATTGGGACTCCAAAATATACACAAACTTTACCAGAACATCGAATCTATTTTTTTCCCACCATAAAAATGGTAAGACTAACTTTAAGACCTTACACAATGTTAACACTACCAAAAACTTTTTGGCTAATATTCTTTTAAAAATCTGATTTTTTTGTCATTTTTATAAATCTTAAAAATCTGGACAAAAATACTAACCAATGGCGTCCTTGATTTCTTATATGTAAGGTCACAAAGACACATGACCAGGGAACAAAGCTGACATTAACAACAGCCATGAGGTGTAAATAGGAAAAATCTTTATAATTTTATTGTAAACAATAAACAGGGTCTAAGACTACATAATCTCAAGTGACAAGTGATAAATAGGGTCAACTAAGGCACGATCTAAGTTGAAAGTAATAGAAAATCAAATAGATCAGCAGCTTCTGATAAAATTATTATTTTCTTTTTGTTATTGGAAAATAATCTATTTCGAGAATTAAGCTCTATCAAATCTTTAAAAATCTTATATATTCGATAGACAGAAATATCAAAAAGTTTTTGATAAAAAAAGTCAACTAGTCCACAAACAAACTCTCCAATACGTTCACCTCTTCTAATTTTTAAATCAAATCCCATTAGCAGTTGTTACAATGGGGGTTTGGTGGAACTATTATTATTATTATTATAGTAAAAAAGCTCACAGATTTATTATTGGAAATTTTAATACCTTACAACAATTTCACACCTCAAAGTATGTACTTTTCAATTAATTTACTTTATTATTAAAGTGCCTAGAAAATGTTCAACATTTTGAAGATCAAACTAATCTGACTGTTTTAATTAATCGTAAATTTCCATTCACTCAATTCGATTTACCAAACGGAAAAGTGTCAATAACAGAAAACATAATTTTCTCGCAAAACCGGTTAAAATAGAATTTGACTGTTCCGAGTTACCACCGAACTGTAGAAGTTGTGCCTTGTGGTCTTAACATGAATATGACCCTATACGCTGCATATGCATTTGTCTGCCGCAATCGTTAATATTACAAATACCACAACCACTAATGTGTAAATATCCGTTCTTGTTCCATTCAATCGCAACCAGGAATTGTGTTCGAAAGATAAGTAGCTCCACACTCTTTCCACTCTTTTCTTCTTTTACTCCCCTTAATATTATTTCTTGACCCCCTATTCACCATAACCCTTCCCTTATTGAACAAAACCAATTTCCATCGCTTTCTTTATCTGAATTCCAATCTTTTCATATTCTTCCGATTCCAATTTCAAAATTTTCATTTTACCTTAAAAATAATCACAATCATTTCGATTACTTAATTTTGATTTATTTTTCTTCTTTTTTTCTTATAGGTTTTTAAGACCTTGAAAATAATATGAAATGTGCAATTTTACGACAATAAAAAAAATTTCGGTTTATTATTATTTATTGGTTGCTCGCCCTCACAATCACTTTCCATTAATTTCGAGTACCTTGGAAACTGTTTTGGCCTCATTGGGATTTTTTTCCTTTCGGTTTTTTTTTGTTCTTTTTTGGTAATTTTTTTTTAAAGTTTTTTTTTACTAGACATTTTTTTTTATATTTTTAAAATTTTAAAACTTGTGAGCCTTTTTAGAGAAAATTTCTTTTTCTTACTAAACGAGTTTTTTTTTTAAATTTCAACACAAAAGTTTAAAAGTAAAATATAAGAATTTTTGAAACAAGATCCAGAGGCCAGTATGTAGCGTCTCAATCATGAGGACATTTGGCGGCAATTTATAGAACTTTTTGCATATCCTAAGTTATATTTTTTTTTCAAAAACTTGAATAGAAAATTTCAACCCAAATTTGTCCTTGATTTTCAATATTTACAACATGGGAAATTTTGTTGAAATACAAAAAAAAATATTAAAAACAAGAACAGTGATTGTTACCTTATTTTCCTTCAACTAAAATTAAGCCTTACAAATGCTCAATTCAATTTAACAAATTTTACATTAATTTTTGCAAAATTTCCCAAATATCTACAACATGGGAAATTTTGTTGAAATACAAGAAAAAATATTAATAATTGGATCAGTGTTTTTATCCTTTAACCAAAATTAAGCTTTACAAATGCTCAATTCAACTCAACAAATTTTAACTTAATTTTTGCAAAATTTCCTAAATATTGACAGTGTGGGAAATTTTGTTGAAATACAAGAAAAATATTAAAAACAAGAGCAGTGATTTTTTACCTATTTTCCTTTAACCAATATTAAGCCTTACAAATGCTCAATTCAACTCAACAAACTTTAACTTGACTTTAGTAAAATTTCCCAAATATTGACAACTTGGAAAATTTTGTAGTTTACGTATTTTCTTTATCTACAATAGAATTTAACGTAATGTAGAAATTTTACAAAAATATTCGACAACAATGTGCGGCTTAATTTCACTTTTCTTAATATGAAATTAAACCGCACAAATGTTGTGGAATACTTTCACAAAATCATTTTTTTTCCAAGCGTTTTTTTTAATAATTTCTATTTAAAATTTTGGCAAAATGTTTATAAATTTTTTTTTATACTTTTAACAATACAAGAAAAATTATTCATAATAAACCTTATAAATGTTATGCCTGGCATACTTTCGTAGTAGATCTCGTTTTGGCAATAATTTCAGAATTTTTGCTGGGGGCTTTTTCGCTAGCCACAACAGACCATGGCGGTTCCAAATGGAAGTGGAGAATTTATTAACGTAATTTTTTTTAAAAGTCATGGAAGCACATTTTTTTCAAATTTAAATTTACTAGCTTTTATTATAAAAATTCTTAAGAAAATAGAGAATTTTAGAAAACAAACAAATACGTTGACTTTTACTAAAATATTTTTTTTTTAAACGAAAAAAACCGACGGAATAGTTTAAAAATAATAAATTAAACCTTACAAATGGCACACAATAATGTCGCCATTGTCACAACAGAACCAAACCAAAAATGGATGGCGATTCTCTAATGTTTCTCATTGTTCAAAATTTCATTATTATAATTTTTTTTTGCTATTATTAAATAAGGAAAAATTGCAGAAATTTATTTTATTTAAATTATAATTTATTACATTTTTATTTGATTGTTCGTAACGAAAAAAAAAATTAAATAGAGGAAAAAAACTGGAATTTTTCCTTTAAGAATTACGGAAATAAAAACGGAAATGAATAAGAAAAAATCAAGGAATTATTTTTATTTGATTTGATTGAATTATTTTTTCTTACTACTAATTATTTATTGTATTTCTAATGGTTTCCATTGAAGACATTTTTTTTTTGGTAAAACAATTTGATAAGCGAAACAGATTTTTTTCCATGCAATAACCCCTCTCCGATAAGACTAGGGATTATTAGTGTTATAAAGAGAACCAGTTCAAGGTTAAAGAGAACATTAATTTTGCCATTCCCCCCCCCCCCACTTCTCTACCCTATAAGTAGATTAGCTTTAAGTAGAACAAAATTTAAATATTGTAGCAACAAAAGCTAATGGAAAAAATAAATTAGAAAAAGAATAAGTTTGACTTTAATTTGACAAATGAGCACAACTGGAAGTCGATGGGTTTGTAGTAGTCCGTTTGGTTTTTTGGTTTGGTTTGGTTTGGTTTAGTTCATTTTAATGGAATATTCGTAAAAACCGCATTTGGGTTTTCAAGCTCCCCTTTGGGGCCCATAATCATATTCAGCAACAACAGCACAATACAACAAATAAAACCAAACAAATGCCGAATTATCGTACGTGTTACGATAACTGGAAATGCTGGTTTCCCAAAATACAAACGATGGGGATCGGATTGGATAGGTCAAGGCGGCTGGACTGTACGTCTCCGAATTCCGTAAATAGTTTGCATAGTGGCGGTGGTGGTAGTGGTGGTGATGGAAGCTTTACTAAATTGATTGCTGTGATTTTTCCTACGGTATACCTAATCTGGTAGTGGTAAATTAATTAATTCTTAAATAGCCAAAATTGGCCGAGATGATAAGAATTGGTTTTTATTTGGTAGATTACAAAATAGCCAACAGAAGAGAAAAATATGATAAGAAAAAAAGCGACAAAAATTTATTGTTTTTTTTTTATTTTTAAATCACCGAAAAATTACGGAAGAAAAAACACCAATTTTTCGGGAAGGGTAACACCGGATCGATGGTTTATAAAAGAATTAAAACGCTCGGTTAAGCAGACATGGAATTTCTTGTACCGTTGCACGAACATTTAAGTCTGTTCGTAAGTTCATAGTTAATGTCCGTAAGTCCAAATGGGTTTAAGTACCGGCTTTATACTTTTTTTTTTATATTAAAAACCATGGGGAAATTTTGTAAAACGTTGGGAAATTTAAAAAAAAATTTGGAAAATTATGAGAAACGTTGGAATGTTTTATAAAAAGTTGGAAAGTTTTGGAAAACAGGAAATTTCGTAAAACCTTGGGAGTTTTATAAAAAAATTGGGAAATTTTAAAGAAAAATTGAGTAAAATTTTTCAAAAAAATTAAGAAATTTTAAAGAAAACCGTTGGGAAATATTTTTAAAAGTAGGAAAATTTTGTAAAACGTTCGGAAATTTCGTAAAAAGTTGGGAAATTTTATAAAAAGTTGGGAAACTATGATAAAAATGTTGGAAAAAATGTTAAAAATTGGAAAAACTTGTAAAAAATTGGGAAATTTTGTAAAAACTTGGGAAATTTTTTAAATAGTTTGTAAGATGAGAAATTTTGTAAGGTGGGAAAATTTGTAAAACGCTGGGAAATATTGTAAAAACTTTGAAAATTTTATAAAAACTTGGGAAATTTTATAAATAGTTGGAAAATTTTGTACGATGGGAAAAATAGCAGAAAATAAGGAATTTTTGTAAAAAGTTGGGAAATTCGTTAAAAGACGAAACAACAAATTAAAATTTTTTATAAAAAAAAAAAAAAAATAACGGAAAATTCTGTGAAAACTTACCAAAAAATTTTGTGATTTATTAAAAATCCTCTCAAAAGAAAGATTAGGAAAAAATTGTAAAAATCACAACCAAATCAACAGTACATTCTTAAAAATTAAACTTAAACTGAAATATTCTTTCTTTTTTTTGGCAGCATATTCGTAGAGGATATAAGTCGATTGGGTTTAGTTGGAAATTAACGTAGAAGTTGTGTGTAGGCGTACGAAAACATGTTCGACAAATGGAAAAAAAATACTTTACGACAAATAAAAATAAGAAAGAATCGCAGCAAAAAACCACTAACAAGATTGTGAATTAAGTAAGGAGAAAAAAAAGCTTAACTAAACTGGGTACACAATAGAATTGAATAGACGATGTGAAACGGTTATTCTTGATCAGATATTGCGGTAAATTGAGCTTCATTGACCCCCATTTGAGATCAGAGCTTCAATGGAATCTACCACATCAGTTGTTCATGACAATCGTCAACATCTCTATCAGATCTGTTGGTGCCTTTCTTACATTGAGATCCGCTCTTCTTTGGAAAATTCATCGTCCGGGCTTGGTTCTTACTACAAATTAAGTATCACATCGACTTACTCTACGTTCTACATAATTTTTTTATAGGAATTTTTTTCTCCAATTTAATTGTTAAGAACTGAATCATTTTACAAATTGAAATAAAAGCTTTCAAGAATATTTATACGATATCGACAAAAAAATCATCAGAAAATGTTAAATCAGCCCAGAAAAATGCAAATTGTGACAATTTTTTCATTACAAACAAATTCACAAAATCCTTAAAGTTGAAATTAGTTTTTCAAATGAAAAAATTACCAGAAAACCGATTAGAAATTAAAAATTTTAGTCAAAAATAAAAATTTGAGTTTTGTTAATCTCTCTCGTTATAAAAAGTTTCATCCTCGATAATATATGACTGAAGAGGGATTTGATTTGACAGGCAGTGGAAGATTAAGTAGATGCCCAGAATTCTAGTTCGTAAGCCCATATTGGCTTTAGTGGGGTGCGTTGAACGCGTGTGCCTAGAAGTGGAAGTATTTTGTCGATATTTTAAGTCTTGTGTGTAGATTCTATGTCAAACGTTTTTCTGTGAAAAATTCTTGTGGTATTTTATTTTCATTAATAACAGTTACAGGGAGAATTTCGGAAGCACGTCCATCTGTACATGTGACAAAGAAGAAGTTAGAACAGAATGGATTATCAGATGTTAAAATGTTTTACACATTTATCGTGTTGACGCCATTTTGTTGAAACCACATATGGTCTATGGTACAATAGATTAAAATGTTCAATTTGATACCAATAAAAATTGGTTATCATGTGGCCGCAGCGCTCAGAAATGAAAAGTTAACGGTCTTAACGCTCAGAATTAACGGAAAAGTTAACGGTCCTTCTTTATTTTCAACTAATGACACCTTCAAATCAAAATGCACATGAAAAGTCTTATGCGCATTTTGGTGCAACAGTCACTTGTGGGTTTTCAGAGCCCCATTTACGAAAATTTTGCCTATTGAGGTATCTGCCCAGTGAGAAATGGCCCTCGTCCTTTAAGAAAATTTTGGTCTAAAAATCAGCTGTTTCAGCACCCTATATCGGCGTATCTTCTGTGGATTTCCCATTAGCAGAATATACCCCAATTAGATGCTGTTGAATTTTAAAGTTAAACTTAATTTATCAGAAAAATTCCTTTCAAAATTTATTTTTTAAAAATGTCGACTTTCTATCGCAAAAAAATTTCCCTAAAATTCATGAAAATTAAATTTTTTCTTAAAAAAATGTTTCTTGAAAAATCCAAAAAACGTCAAAAAATTCATGAAAATTGTTTTTTTTATACCCAAAAATTTCCGTTGTTGTGAAATTTACCAAAAGAAAATTTATCCAAAAATTTTCCATAAACATTTATTTTAAATATGCCAACTTTCTATCGTAGAAAATTTTTCCAAAAATATAATTTTTCCTTAAAAAAAAAAATTCTTTTGAAAAACTCCAAAAAAATTTAAAAAAAATTCAATAAAATATCCTTTGTTGTAAAATTTACCAAAAAAAAAATTAACAAAAAATTTTCCTTGAAAATTTATTTAAAAAAACCCCAATTTTTTATCGCAGAAAAATTTCTCGAAAATATAATTTTTCCTTTAAATAAAAATTCTTCTGTAAATCCCCAAAAAATTTCAAAAAATTCATAGAATAGTTCATATTTTTATACCCAAAAATGCCATAAATTCAAAAAAATTTCCCTTGTAAATTTACCAAAAGGAAATTTAATCAAAAATTTCCCTTGAAAATTCATTAAGAAAATGCCGATTTTCTATTACTCCGTTGCTATAAAATTTACCAAAACTAAATTCTGTCGCTAAGAAATTTCACAAAAATTCATGAAAGTATAATTTCCCCTTAACAATTTTTTTTTTAAAAATCCCAAAAATTTATGAAAATTGTTAATATTTTCATACCCAAAAATGTCATGATTTCAAGAATATTTCCCTTGTAAAATTTAGCCAAACATTTCTCTTAAAAATTCATTACAAAAATACCGATTTTCTATTACAGAAAAATTTCTCAAAAATTCATTAAAATATAATTTCTCTTTACAAAAAATTCTTTTGAAAAATCCCAAAAATTTCCTTTGGAAAAAATTCTTCTGAAAAATCTGAAATAAATTTTCAAAAAATTCATAGAAATCCTTACTTTTATACCCAAAAATTAAAAAAAATTCCCTTTTGTTGTAAAATTTACCAAAAGAAAATTTATCCAAAAATTTCCCATGAAAAATTATTTAAAAAAAAATTCAGATTTTCAAGCGGAGGAAAATTTTCCCTTAAAAAAATTACCCATGTTAATTTTTTGGTAGTTTACACATGGTACATAATATAAAATGGCGTACCTTAAACTAAACAAATGTCACCTTGAATGACATATATATTTTTGACAGCTGTCAAATGACAGAATCCTACTTTCCTAACTTCGAAATGAATAACCAAGTTCGACATTGTATCTTTTTACTAGATTAGAACATCAACTTAACTTATTAATAGCTAATAATATTTTTATGATAATAAAACGTGTACGTACACCTTGTAGGCACATGTCATATTTTTTTTGATTTTTTTTTTGTTCGAATATAAATTGACAGTGAAGGTGTAGGTGGCACATGACAACTTATAAGCTGGCATTGCCAAAGAAAACAATGCACTTCGAATGTAAATTTTCAAATAAAACCTTGTAGTTTGTTCTTTTTTTTTAAAAAAAAATTAAATAATAATAAATAATCATAAAAGCAGAACTTTTTTTTCGGAACAAGAAGTTAACAACGACAAAATTAGCACAAGAGGAATAAGAGAAAAATGTTATTTGCTGTAAGAATATTTATTTTTCCTTTAACTTTTTTAATAAATGCATTTTTATCTAAATTGTTTTAAAGACCAATTTTTTTTTGTGTTAATTTGCTTTTATTTTTAATAGAAAAACTTATCAACGTGACAGCCAACTATAATATTAGTTTTTTTTCTTCTTTACAATTTATCATCAGCTGTCACCAACGATAAATTCAAGGTAAATTTTCAGAAAATAGAGAATTGCACACATTTACTCAAAAGAAGATAGAATGTTGCTTTGAAGACTTTTTTATTTTATGCAAAACACTTAATTTTTAATTTAAATTTTTTTTAATAATATTGCCAACAAATTGTAAGTGGAAAAAAGGCCATTCGATTGGCAAAAAACGAAAGGTACTGAGAGCACGTCATTTCGATACAAGGGCAATTTTTAAAGCAAAAAAAAAAATCCCCTTCACACAAACGTGGTAGGTACTGAGTTTTTCTTATTTACCAGGTTGATTATGACAGTTGCGACAACAAATTGCAATTATGAATTTTCAATTGACCAGTTTATTGAAAAGAAACAAAAATTCACAACAACAAAAAATCTTGTGATTATATGCACTCAGCATAAGCTAATTGTCCGTCGTACAATTATTAAAATTATTCAAGGATAACTTAACGCAGCATTATTTTTCTTAATGAGACAAAAAAAAATGTACAAATTAAAATTAATTAATTAACTTATTTTTAATATTAATTAAAAATAAAAAAAATTGTCGTCTTCTTAAGCAAAAAAAAAAAGTCCTATCAAAATTGCACCTTTTCGAAATGGCACGTGACTTTCGATCAAGTAAGCATAAACGTCAGGGTTACCAACTTAATAAGGCTTCGAAGAGTAAATATTGCGACTTTTATTAAAATATTATATTATGGGAATTTTTTTACAATATAGAAAATATTCTGTTTTTATTAAAGAGAAATGTTTAAAATAATGATAATTTTGATTAAATAACTAAAAACGTGAATGACTTGCGACACCATTTTAAGACTCAATTTGTCCTTTTCCGACTTCCGTTGCACGCGTACTCATAGTTGCGTTGTTTGAAAAATTTTGAACCCTTGTTTTTTTTAAAGAAAATATTTTACTTTATTTATTTTTCCATAGTTTTTGATTGAAAAAAAATAAAAGAAAAATGAAAATCAAAATCAAAACGGTAATAAGGGGCTGAAAATTCCGTTACAAGGTTGAACAAAAATTCATATTTCAAAATTTAAGAGGGAAAAAAAGGAATCTTCCCAATTTGTGTTAATATGTTTTTTCTAGTTTTTCTTCAACTTCATATTTTCTATCCAAACCAAAAACCCTACAACGTCAATTTAGCATAGCTTTCAACCATTGAACAATTTTTTGGGTTGTTTTTTTTTTGTAAATTTGTCTTAAAATTCCGAAAATTGTGCTTGAGCTTTGGCATTATTTATGGAATATAACATAATTCAGATGGGCGCCAGTAGAAAATTCTCTCCTTTTGAGGTAATTTCAGGTTGTACGTCCGTCATTTTTTTAAAGGAAATTTAGTTTCGAAATATGCTCTAAAGTTAAAGAGTTGATCTTTCGCATATCTTCAGAAAGAAATAATTGTATAATTGTGTCAAATCGTCCAGATCTTGAAGGCCAATTGATATCAGCAAATCTGATATCAATTGGCCTTCCATCCTTGGAAGCGTTTTCGCCCAATTAATTATCAATTTTGCGTGTTATAAAATTTTACGGGATATATAAACTTTTATACCCAATAAATTCAAATTTTTGTCTACTGTAAGGCTTTTAGTGCCGTCTGGTTGAAACTGCACATGGTCCAGACTAAAATCTTCAAGTACAGAGTAAGAAAAATCGGTTATTATATGGCCATAGGGTTTAGAATTGACAGTAACGGTCATTTTACAAAGAAATATTGCCCAATGGCACTTTTAGAGTAGAATGCATACTTTTCGTGGATAGTCATTTGTGGGTTTTCAAAGCCCTATATACGAAAATTAAGATTATTGACATATTCAGCGAGTATATAGAATTACTAGTTTTATAAAAAGTTTTTTTTTATTATAACACGTTCTCTGATAATCAAAAAATCCATAATGGTAAAATAGCAAATCTTGATCTAAATAAGTGCCAACATGGACAATGTGTACGTTTGACAGCTGTCAAACGACAGGGCTATAGTTTCCGAGCCACGAATTGGAATAAGCTAAATGACAGCTAAAGGGAGAGTAACAGGGCAGGAATTAGATCAGAAAAAAAAAAAAAATTTTCAGTTTTGAATTTGAAAAATTTTAAGGCAAACATTTGCTATTGTTTATAATTTTTTTTTGCTCTGAGGTCTTAATTATTCTTTAATTGTCGCTATTTCTAATATTTCAAAATTTCACGAAAAGCGACAATGTTAGAATTAAGACCCCAAAATTAATGTCAGAATTAATAAATTAAAATTTAATTATAAGTCGCAAAAAGATGATTAGAGAACTTAAAAAAAATGAACCAATTTTTGGGACAACTATTTGGTTTTTTTTTTTTTTTTGAAGAAATTTTATTTGATAATTTAAGACCTCAGCAATTAACTATTATACTATTAATTTTAAACATTTTATGAATCAGAATTCACCAAAAAAAAAATATGCTCAATTCTAGAAAATGAGCGACCACTAAATTATTTTAATATAATTTAATTTTTTCAAAAAAAATCTCAAAAAATTAATGAAAATCGTAATATTTTTATACTCAAAAATTTAAAAAATTCAACAAAATTTCCCTTTTAACTCCGTGGAAATAATATTTTCCCTTGTAAAATATGGCAAAAAAAATTTCCTATTTAAAATCTACCAAAATAAATTTTTTTAAAAAATTTCCCTTGAAAATTTATTAAAAAAAATGTCGTTTTTCTATCGCTGAAAAATTCATGAAAATATAAATTTCCCTTAAAAAACATTCTTTTGAAAAATCCCCAAAAAAAACCATGAAAATCATTACTATTTTTATAACCGAAAATTTCCCTTTTAAAATATAGCAAAAGAAAATTTATGCAAAAATGTCCCTTTACAATTCATTCAAAAAATTATAATGTTTCTAAAACAGAAAAATTTCCCAAAAATTAATGAAAATTGTTAATATTTTTATGCCAAAATATGACAAAAATTCAAGAAAATTTCCGTTGCTGTAACATTTATCAAAAGAAAATTTATCAAAAAATTTCCCTCATTAATTTATTAAAAAAAAAATGTTGATTTTCTATCGCTGAAAAATTTCTCAAAACTTCATGAAAATAAAATTTTCCCTTAAAAAGAAATGCTTTTGCAAAATTCCAAAAAAAAACTCAAAGAATTCATGAAAATCATGATTTTTATATCCAAAAATTAAAAAAATTTCCCTTGTATCATAAATTCTACCAAAAGAAAATTTATCAAAAAATTTCCCTTGAAAATGAAAATTCTTTTGAAAAATCCCAAATAAAATCTGAAAACATGAATGAAAATCAATAACATTTTTATACCAAAAAATGACAAAAATTCAAAAAAAATTCAATTACTGTAAAATACACCAAAGAAAATTTATCAAAAAATTTCCCATTACATACAATTCATTAACAAACTACTAATTTTCTGTCACTGGACATTTTTCCAAAAATTCATAAAAATATAGTTTTCCCAAAATATTCTCAAAAAATTCATGAAAATCGGCAATATTTTATTTTTATACCAAAAAATTAAAAAGAGTCAAGAAAATTTGCGTTGTTAGAAAATTTACCAAAACCAAATTTATTAAAAAATTTATTAAAAAAATACCGATTTTCTATCGCAGGAATTTTTTTTAAAAAACATCAAGAAAATGTAATTTTTTAATGAGACCTTAAAACTTTAGTAATTTATTATCTAAAAACCAGAAAAAGTCTAGTAATTTGCGTTTGTGTCTTTTAAACTGAATTTTGAAGGAAAAAAAATCATACGAAAAATTGACATTAAATTAAATAGAAAATAATTTTGTCAAAATTTATATTTTTTCCAACTTAACTAATGCAAATCACAATTAATTATTTCCATTTTTTTAATTAAACGCATTTTAACAGGACTATCATCATCGAAAGTGTATATTCAATGTTTAGTAGGCAAATTTGTAGCAGAAAAAATTAATATAAAAAGAGAATTAGTGCCACTAATTTACTTTTTAATAAAAACGAAATTAAAATACCTTCGCTGCGAAATGAAGAGCCTTCATTAGATAAACAATCAAAAACAAAACAAACAAAAAATAGAACGTAGAAAAGAATAGACTAAAAAATAAATAAATCAAGGAGTCGAAATTGACAGAGTCTTTATGGTTCGTGTTCTATACACTCTGGGTATGGAGAGATACAGAGTACAGATAGGTAAGTATAATTACACAATACAGTCGTCTCTACACTCTTAGGTATTCGTATAAGCTTTGCAGAAGCTTGAGGCTCTGGCACAGAAAAGTCATAGCACCATCTACTATATCTTCTGTAGCAGAAGTATAAAAAAAGTAGCCTCCTTGCTAGCTAGTACAGCAGGAGGTACTCGTATACAAGTCCATTAACAAGTTTCTGAATTTTTCAGTTTATAAATTAAAATATAATTTCCCTGCAGGCGACACAAAAGAACGACGCTTCCCCATCTATCCTAACGAG
Source organism: Atherix ibis (assembly GCA_958298945.1). Lineage (NCBI taxonomy): Eukaryota > Metazoa > Arthropoda > Insecta > Diptera > Athericidae > Atherix > Atherix ibis. Next base: position 78,179,416 of record OY282609.1, read on the forward strand.
GCACAAAACAAATTATTTCCCTTCTTAAATTCTCGCATCAATTTACTACTACAATTACTACTTTTATCACTACTCCCACCACTCGTACTATTGTGAGTCTTTCTTATTTCTTCCACACTCTACGGAGTAAACCATTCCCCTTTTTCTATCATTTGCCCTTGTTTTTTTTTCTCTCCGGCTCTCTTGTAACTAAATTAGTGGTGTAAGCAAACAATAAATACTAACTCAGCAAATTAAGTAAAAAAAAAATACTCAAATTGTAAAAAGGGTTAAGCAAAGAAATGTCATGGAATAAAGAGATTAAAATGGCAAACACAACATAAATAAAATGGCCGACAATAATTATCGCCGTCCACTAAACTTACCACATTCGAAAATATGTACTGTAAATTCACCACACTCGAGTTCTATTTGAATATTCATAATTTTTTGTTGTTGTTGCATTTCATTTCTTCGTTTTCTGTATTATTATTAACAATGAACTCTTTTGGCAGATTAGGTGGAATTTTTGGAAATTTTTTTACATTCTGGGATAGTTGGTAGCCATTTTGTAAAAATTTTGGTAAATTCAGCAACAGAGGGAAATTTATTACAAGTTAAGTAAAATGTGGGAAATTTTTTAGAAATATAGTAAAAGGTGGGAAATTTATTATAATTCAGGAAAGACGGAAAAAAGTGGGAATATTTTTAGAAATTCAGTTAAAAAAGGAAATTTAGTTAGAAATAAAGTAGAAGGAAATTTATTCATAAATTAAAGGACAAAGTGGGAAATCTAGTTCGAAATTTTGCTAAAAGGGAGAAATTTTTTGTAAATATAGTAAAAGGTGTGATAATTCAGGAAAGACGGAAAAACTGGAAAATTTTGATAAAAGAGGGAAATTTATTAGAAATATAATAAAAGGTGGCAAAATTCCTTCCAATAACTTAAGTAAAGAGTTGGAGACTTAAAATTTTAGTTCAAAATTTTGCTAAAAGAGGGAAATATAATAAAGGGTGGGAAATTTATTCAAAAATTAAAAGAAAAAAGTGGTAAATTTTGCTAAAAGAGGGAATTTTATTTTGAAATTCAGCAAACAGTTAGAAATTTAGTAGAAAGAGGGAAATTTATTCCAAATTTTAACCAGAAGTAGAGAAATTTTGTAAAAAGTTGGGATTTTTTTTTAAACTGGGGAAATTTTTTAAAAAGTTGGGAATTTTTTCAAAACGTTGAAATTTTTTTTGACAAACTTTTTTTTTATAAATTTTCTTTTTCTTAAGTAAAAATATGAGAAAATTCTCAAAAAAAATTAGAGACTAAATCTGGGAAATTTCCCAAAAAATTTGGATATTCAGTAAAATTTTTGAAAATGTTTTGGAAATTAAGAAATTTATTAAAAAATCCGTAAGGTGTTTGGAAATTGAATAAAATATTGGAAAATTCCGATACAAATAATGGACATTTTGTAGAAACCTTTTGCAAAATCTTACGTTTAGTGGAAATTTAAAAAATGTGGAGACTTTTTTAACTTGGGTAATTATGCATTAATTTTGAAAATTTATAAAAATTTTACAAAAATTAAATTAAAAATATATATAAAATCGCCAAATGGGCTTATGGTTGTTACAGTAGGTGGGGTGTGGTGGCTAACAAGCAGATAAAGTAAAATTTTGACAAAATAAACAACTTTGAAAGTTAGATAAAAAAATGGGAAATTTTATTAAAAAAAGGGAGTTTTGGAAATTTTATAAAATAAAAAAACATTGGAAAACTAATAGAAAAATTTGTAAATTTGTAAATTCTGGTAAAAACATTAAAAATTTGTTAAAATTCAGAAATTTATGAGAATATGGGAAATTTTGAGAAATTCAGCAAAAATTTCAAAGAAAAAGGGAAATTTATGAAAATCCGTACGACATATGCAAAAATTTCAAAAATTCACTAGAAATTTAAAAAAACTATTAACGGGTTTATTGAAAATAAGAAAATTTATATAAATTTTATTCGGTAAGTTTACTTTAAAAAAAAAAGGAAATTTTCTATTGTAAATTATTTTTTTGTTATGTTGCAAAAATATTCCTCTTGGCATTTTCGTATATTATTTTATACAAATTTCTTCTCAAATATTTTTCTTAAATAATTATTTTGACTCAGGAATATTTTTTAAATTTCTTTCATGCTATTTTTATTTTTAAGGGAAAATTAATTTTTTTTTATTTAAAGTTAAGTTGAACATTTAATGAATTTATAAATAATTAAATAATTTTTGAATCACATGGAAAACTATGAATTGAGAAAAATGTATTTAAATTGCAATTTTGTAGAAATTAGTGCAATATGTGAGGTGGCTTTTTGGCAACACTAGTGCACTCGTATTCGTATGTATCAATAATTGCGTATAGAATTTATCAGTGCATTTATACTACTAACATAGGAATTAATTGTGCATCGAAAATATAGTCGTGGCTGTAAATACTTGGCAAGATTTGTGGCCGAAGTGCAACAATTTTAGCCCTGACACAGTAACACAGTAAAAAATTGTCTCGCGGTTAAGAAATGGCACTTAAACCAAACGATCATGAACCATTTTCAGGCTGTCTTTCCGTTCGTCGGTGCGTCTGTCGATTTGTTAATTTGCTGACGCTAAACGCAATCGAAACTCTTCTCTGCCAGTTTCAATTGGTGGACATTTTATGGCAAACGAACAAAAAAAAAATACCAAGCCTACTCAGTCACTTGTCGTACTACTGTGAGTGCTCGTTGAGATTGCCTTACGAACACTCGCGAAATCCAAAGCACTATTTTACGAGCGCCACAAACAAGACCAATTGCAACCGGCTACGATGAGAAAGTGACTAGACCCCACCTCGCACACACTAGTAGAAGGAATAAGATGAGCTTGAAATGTGAATTAATTGTCCATGTTCGTGCACATGTCAGGGAGACCGTAAATTATTCCAACAGAAGACAACAAATTACGAGTTACGGATTTACGGAGAAAAGTGGCCAATCGACAATTTCCCAGAAGAAGTCCGCCAAATGGACTCATGGTCGTGGCGCTGCATCATGGTCACCTCGCTCATGTCTTCGGGACCTTAAATACAAATAATAAAAAATCCAAATCATGTTCTATACTTTTCATTACGAGTGTTAGAAATTTACGTTTGTCTCTGACTGATTGATTGGCTGACTAACTAACTGACGACTGCACTTTTTCTGTTATGCAAAATTGCATTGAAATAAATCGTTTTAAAGCATTTCGTCTCTCAGATCTAATTATAAATACAATAACATCGATTTACATATAATCTATATTATCTACTCCATCCAACAGTTAGCTAAATAAACAAAAAATTAAATAACTTAAATATGTTTTGAGAAGGAAAAAAAAATTGAAGCAAATAAAATCATCGTCGCTGAAGTCTACTTGTTCTATTAAGATTGCCAATAAACGAACTCATTTTTAGAATTTAACGAGTATTTTTTTTTTCAACTTAAATGTTTTTGCAGATAAAGAAAATTTTTTCAGAGAATTTACAATTTTTTTATATTTTTGTACAGTTTTTTTCTATTGCAAAAGTTGGCAGTATTTTCTAAAAATTATTGATCATTTCAAAATGTCTAAGAAAATTACAAAAAGAAATTTCTTCCCAAAAAAAAAATTCGAAAAATAAGAAATTTTATTAAAAATTACAATTTTTCTAAACATTTTATTTATTTTGGGGTATTTTTAATTTTAGGAAAAATTTCACAATTTCCGTAAATTTTATATTTTTTTTGGGAAATTTTCCTGCATTTTTGTTTTTGAATATTTAAATTAGTTTTTTATTTTTTTTATATTTTCAATTATTTAAAGTATTGCCCAATTTTCGGGAAATTTTGTTCCATTTTGGTACCATTTTTTTATTTTATTACAATAATTAAAAAAATTCTATTTTGAATAAATAATGTATTTTGAAGGGAAATTTTACATATTTGGGTAATTTTTCATTTGTTTAGGAAATTTCATACTTTTAAGAAAATTTTCCCTTTTTTAGAGATTTTCTTGAAATTCTACATTAGTGTTTAGCAAATTTCCTTTTTTTAAACTTTTTTTTTCGGAAATTTGCAATTTTTAAAAATATTTACTATATTTTTGGGAAATTTTCCTTTATTTTTTTCTTGTATATTTAAATTTCTTTTTTTTTGCCGCATATTTTCAATTATTTAATTTTGGGGAAATTTTGTTTTCTTTTCGTAGAAATTTACTTTTTCGTTCCATTTTTTATTTTATTAATAAAAAATTTCTATTTTGCAGAAATATTGTATTTTTAAAGGAAATTTTATATATTTTGGACAATTTTTTATTTGTTTGGGAATTTTCATAATTTAAAGAAAATTTTCCCTTTTTTAGGGATTTTTTTAAAAATTTCATATTGGTGCTGGGAAATTTCCTTCTTTTTAATTTGTTTTCGGAAATTTTCCATTTTTTTAAAATAATAACAATTTTTTTGGGAAATTTAATATTTTTTTAAAAGAAATTTTCATTTTGATTTAATTTGTGACATTTCAAAAAAAACTTTTGGTAAATTATCCAATTATTTATGAAATAATAAAAAAATTCTATTTGAAAACTTTTGGGAAATTTTACATTGCTTAGAAGTTTTTGGGAAATTAACCTTTTTTCGGTGAATATAAATTTTTTTAATATTTTTCTCTCATTGAGGAACTTTTGTAATTTATTTAGCGAAATTTCTAATTTTGTAAGGAAATTTTTATTTATTTTACAAAATTATTTTTTTAACGTCTTCAAGAGTATTTAGAATACTTTTTACAGAATTTTCTATATTTTAGAATATTTTTTATTTGTTTGGGAAATTTCAGATTTTTATGAAAATTTTACTTTTTTTAGGGAATTTTTCTATTTTTTTAAATGTACATATTGGTGTTGGGCAAAATTTCCTTTTTTTAAATTTGTTTTCGAATATTATCAATTTTTTTTTTTAAATAAATTTTTGGGAAATTGAAAAATTTTACAATATTTTTTTTACTATAAAAATTAGTAAATTTAATTTTTTTTTAATTTTAAATTAATTTTTGTTTTTGAAAAATTTTACAATATTTTTTTTACTATAAAAAAAAGCGTTTTTTTTATTTATTAAAAAATGTTTTTTATTTTTTAGTTATTAAAAAATGTTTTAAGGTAATTGTATAATAAAAATGTCATATCAACACTTGAATTATTATCATTTTATGAGAAAAATGACATAATCATTGGTAATATAAGTTAACGTTCTCATCCACTCCCTGGGGAAACATCAAATGTAGTTACATGTGACATGAAAAAATATTGATCTTCTGAGCTAATGTCAGAGAAACTTTATAAATGGTAGTCGTATGTACGTAAAATATACAAATAATATTAATTGCCATAAGGACTATTGTCATAAGAACTATTGTCGTAAGCATATAGTCCTTTTTAGAGAAAATCAATTGCAAAGAAAACTTTGGGAAAAAAATGACTTTGTTTCTACAAGGACAAGTGTCTGAATCCCTGGCGGACTAAAGAAAATAAAATGTGTAGTCACCCTGACGGTGATTCTTGATAAATTTTTACTAAACATTTTATTTTCTACTCTTTCAAAAAATTTTCTACAAAATTTATAAATTATTACAAAAATTTGTTTAATTTTTAATTTACAAAAACAGGGATTTTTTTTTTTACTCAAATAATCTCATAGCAAGTGAATGAGACTTTTTTCTTATATTCTTTTAGGAAATTTTATAATAGTTTTTCATGATCTGAAATCCTCTTATTTGTGACTTCTTTAGGGATTTTTTTTGGGGATCTATTTTTGTAGTTATTTTAAGAAAAGGATTTTATATTAAAAATAAACACAAAATATGTCCAGATAAGTTCCCTTAATTCTTAGCTTTCTTAAATCGTTTTACTTTTCTTTTCTTTTTTTGCTTCATTACTGTTTACTTTTGGGTAAAATACCCCCAAAATTCAAGATGAGAATTGAAAACCTTTGACATTATAGGAAATTGCTGGGATTTTTTTTCTTTCATATCAAAGGAAATTCTCCCATTTACTGCCCTTCTAATAGGAAAAACAGAACGCTTTTCGAATGAATTATTTTCTAGAACATTTTTATTCGCTTTTATTTACTGGATGGATGATAAATTTTTTTCCTATCCATTTTATCGATATTTCTATTTATTCTTTTCTATGCTTTCTTGTATCGATTTCACTTTGAAGAAATAACAAAACTTTTGTTCTACCATACACAATAAAAAAAAATCTAATTATTGTTAAAATGTTCGGAAACTTTCTAAATTAACGATAATTTATTTTATTCTATTTTATTTACTCGTAATATCTTTCAAAAGTTAATATTAGATTTTATTCATTATTTGTGCTAGTATTTATAAAAAAAATTATATAAATAAATCAAATCAATTGATTGTAAGAACGTTTAAGATTTTATATAACAAATAAAAGCTATTTTAAAAAATAGAAAATAAAAATGGGTCGAAAAATAAATTTGATTTATTATGAAAAATTCTCAACCTAAAAAATAATCTTTTATACGAAGTTATTCTTTGTAAAAACATTTAAAAGGAATAAATTACAAATCAAAGGCAAATGACATTAGGTGAATTATTGCACGACTGTTGTAGGGTTTAGGACGACAGCTTTAGTGGTTCTGAGCTATAAAATTTATAGTATAAAATTATTCATTTCATTGTTCGTAAAGTACAGTCCTGTCATTTGACAGCTGTCAAACAAATATGTCATCCATGGTCGGTTTTGTTTAGTGTTTAAGGTTTGCCATTTTATATTATAGCTTTTCTGACCACCGAACCGCACTTTCAAATTGCAAAATAATTTTAGAAATGTTGATTTTTTTGGAAAAAATTTTTTTGTCCAGCGATGAGGCTCATTTTCGTCCTCAAATAAAGCGTATGAGGCTCTGAGAACCCACAAGTGAGGAAGCAATTGTATCCATAAAAAGTGCCTGTTGGGTGTGTATTTTTTCGCTCACTAAATACGTCAATCAGTAACTATGAAGTAACCATTGTATCGACGAAGCATAACCGTCTCGTGTGAATTTGGGTTTGAAGGTGTCAGGGCTCGTGTTTATTGAAAATAAAGAAGAAGAGACTGTTACCGTCAATTCTGAGCGCTATAGCCGCATGATTATTAACTTTTTTTGGGCATAAACTTGAAGATTTTAATCATTTCTAAAGAAAAACTAAATAGTCTTTTGTATAAGCTCCTAGAACTAATATCGTAAAAAAACGTTATAACTTGGCTTTGCTTTTTTAATCTACGAGTACTGTCGTCTTTTTAAAATCATAATTGTGCCCTCTTTTATCCACTTCTAAGAGAATAAAGGACCAAGTCTTCTCTATGATTTTTTAGAACTAATATCGTAAAAAAAACAAGATTTTGATTTGACATCAAGCTTAATACAAATATCTTTTATCTACTACCGTCATTTTAATCATCATTGTGGCTTCGTATATACAGTTCTATTAAAACAATAAAGGGTCAAGGCTTTTCTGTGAACTTTTAGAACTAATATCGTAAAAAAACGGTATTAAGTTTGCCTTCAAGCCTAACAGATTAGTCGCTTATCTACTACCATCATTTTAACCATTATTATGACTTCTCTTATCTACTTTTATCAAACAGAAAATCGATGAAGCTTTCTTTATGAACTTTTAGAACTAATATCATAAAAAAACGATCATTTATTTAATTTGGCTTATTTTATGCACGGGTATTGCCGTTATTTTACATGTTTTTTGTGCGCTCCATTATCCACTTCTATCAAAATAAAGGATCAAGTCTTTTCTATGAACTTTTAGAACTCATATCGTAGAAAAACGGTATTGAATTTGTCTTGGTTTCTTCTATCTAGGAGTACTGACCTATTTTATCCACTTTTATCAAAGCTTTAGCTATGAACTTTTAGAACTGATATCGTAAAAAAAACGATCATTTATTTGATTTGGCTTATTTTATCCATGAATTTTACACATTATTGTCCATTATTTTATCAACTTCTATCACAACAATAAAGCATTAAGTCTTTTCTATGAACTTTCCCAGCTAATATCGTAAAAAAACGGTATTTAATTTGACGTCAAGCGTAAGAGATTAGCCTCTCATCTACTACCATTATTTTAACAATTACTGTGCCCTCTTTTATCTACTTTTATCAAAAAGAAAAAAAGTTGAAGCTTCCCCCAAAACTTTTTTAACTAATATCGTAAAAAAACGGTATTTAATCTGACGTCAAGCCTAAGAAATAAGTCTCTTATCTACGACCATTATTTTAACAATTACTGTGCCTTCTTTTATCTACTTTTATCATAAAAGAAAAAAAGTTGAAGCTTTCTCTATGAACTTTTAGAACTGATATCGTAAAAAAACGATCATTTATTTGATTTGGCTTATTTTATTTACGAGTACTGCCGTTATTTTACACATTATTGTGCCCTCATTTATCCACTTCTATCACAACAATAAAGCATCAAGATCTTTCTATGAACTTTTAGCATTAATATCGTAAAAATACGATCATTTATTTGATTTGTATTATTTTATCCACGAGTACTGCCATTATTGTCCGTTGTTTTATCAATTTCTATCACAACAATAAAGCATTAAGTCTTTTCTATGAACTTTCCCAGCTAATATCGTAAAAAACGATATTTAATTTGACTAGGCATTTTTTTATCTACAAATACTGCCATCATTTTAACCAATATTATGCCTTCTTTTGTCTATTTTTATTAAAAAGAAAAAAGAATAAAGCCTTCTCTATGAACTTTTAGACTAATATCGTAAAAACACAATAATTTTGTTGACGTCAAGTATAATAGATTGAGTTTTTTTTATCTACGACCACTGCCGTCATTTTTAACAACTTTTATAGTATAGAATTTCTATTATTATACAATAATTGCACAAAAAAATGTCCTTATTTAAGTTGTTTGACCAGTTTTTGACAGAAATTTTTATATACTCTTTAATTAAGTTAATTTTTTCGTTTTGCAAAATATCATTTCCGTTTTTTTACCCATAATAGTAGCAATAAAATTTATATTACAGCTTATTTTATTATCTTGGTAAAAATTATCTTGTTAATTATATTGTATTTTAATTGAGACGAAAAAAAATATATAATTTATTATTGATACCATCCTATCAGGGGGAATACAATTTTTTTTTATCGTAATTTCATCTATTTTTATACGACCTTTGTTTTGAGCGAATGAAATTATCTTTAATCAATAAAGAAATTTTAATATAAACGAAGGTCAATGTCACACATACGGTAAAAAAAAACTTTCTCATCGATAAATGTTATTTTATTATCAATAAAAGCTCTTATCAATAATATTCGCATAAATTTTGCGAAAATATTGTAATTAAAAAGGTAAGACTTGCTCCCAAAAAATGAATATCCATAAATTTTGCTCACATTCAAAGAGAATGGCATTATCAAAACCAACTAAAAAAATGTATATACACAAAAATTAGCTTAAATAATAAATAAAATTAAATTTTTAAACGAAAAATAATTCAAACAATATTTACTATTTACATAAAACGAATGATAAATTAATTGATTTTCTAGTAACATTTTCGTCAATGCTAAAAATCACTCCAGCCTCCGATAGAGAAATTGTACGTGCAGATGATCCCGTATACGATTTAATCAAGGACCAACGGAGCCATAATGGAGAACAGATGATTATGGTTTTTTGTATATAATTTCAAATTGAGATGTTGTTTCTTTTCAGAGTTGGCAAGAATGTCACTCGAATACCAACAACGAAAAGATTGACCCATTTTCACCTTCGCCTTGAATACATTCGCAGTATTTCTACTATTTCGATTATTAAAACAGTCGAAAAAGTTTTAAGCACTCATAACTATTCGTATTTGACAATATCGCGACAACATGATTGAGTGGTGTTTTAGAGTTTGCTAATAAGAACGATTATCTTCTTATTATAGAAATTCCAAGTATGACTACAAAAACAATTGAAGAGACGACTATCTACAAATTCGTCCGCAACTTGAAGGTTATCATCGAAAATAAATCCTTCCTACTTACAATTAAGTAGATAGTATCAATTCACCCACATATATGCAGGGACAAATATGGAATTTTACACAATATCAATTGTACTACACACATTTTGTGATATTTTTTTTAAATAGATTTTCGTACGTGAATATTCACTAATTAGTCGTTAATAATTTATGTTTCTTTTTATAAAATATCGATTATTTGGTAAATTCGACCTTAGTGTCTCCTCTCTCTAAAAATCTTTTTATAAAAAAATTACTCAATGTTGTTAATAAATTTACTAAAATTTAATATAAACACACAATCCACTATACGAAAATTATTTAATTTATAAGAAATCAAAAGTTCAGATAAAATTTACGCAATTTGTTTGGCAGAATTTAAAAATTATAAATATTTAACATTGAAAAACAATATTTTTTATCGCTAATCTTATATTGAAAATTGTGTTAAACGAAATTTAATTATTATTTTTCTTCGGTAAGTAAAGTAATAGAGACAAGATTTTTCAATGTCTTGTAGCAATAGTCCCCATTCTGCTGACGCAAAACAAGCAGAAATTGTTATTCTGCTACGGTAAATGGATATGACAAAAAAACGAAAAAAATCATACAATTTTAGAAAATGTTTTTACCGGAAAACTTTATCGTACATTTTTACTGCTAATTTCTAAGCGAAATTTTTGCTGGTTATTTTGAACGTAAGTTTTTACCGTCGATTTTAAGTAAAAAAAATTAATTCGACTTTTTTTTCCCTTTCAATTTAACTAGTAATTTTGCTGGAAATTTTTACTGGATATTTTTTAACGTAATCTTTTTACCGTAAATGTTACCGTTGATTTTTTACGATACTTTCAACTCAGAATTTTTTCACTCTGCTTTTTTCTAGAAAATTTTATTGGAAATTGTTACTAAAAATTTTTATAAAATATTTTTAACGTCCGTTTTTACCGTTGATTTTTATCGTAAAAAAAAAATTTTAATTCCGATTGTTGCTAGAAGTTTTTTTTTGACGATTATTATTGAATATATTTTAACGTAAGCTTTTTACCGTTGATTTTTTACGATAATTTCAACTCAGAATTTTTTCATTCTACTTTTTTCTAGAAACTTTTATTGGAAATTTTTACTAAAAGTTCTTATAAGATATTTTTTTAGCGTAAATTTTTAATGTTAAATTCTAAATTTTTTCATATAAATTGATATTAGAAATTTTTACCGTCCATTATTACTGAATATTTTTAACGTAACTTATTTACCGTAAGCGTTTCCTTTGATTTAAATAAAAAATTTGAACTCAAAATTTTACTGAAAATTGTTACTGAATATTTTTTTAATGTAAGTTTTTACTGTACAGTTTACCGTCGATTTTAAGCGAAAGTTTTAACTTGAAATTTTTATTAGAAGCTTTTATCCAGATTTGTTACCAAAAATTATTATTGGAAATTTTTAACGTAAGCTCTTTTAACGTAAATGTTTTTTTTTATTTTAAACGAGAAAAAATTAATTTCAATTTTTTTTCCTCGCTTATCTGAAATTTTCAACACTTATTTTTTACCGTTAATTTTTATCGTAATTTTTAATGGTAAATTTTTAACTTTCAATTTTTACCGTACATTTTTACCATAAATTTTTGTCGGACATTTTTATTGACAATTGGTATAGGAAATTTTTTTTAAGTAAATTTTTATCCTTAATTTTTATTGTAAATTTTATTTAAATATTTTTAAGGACAAATTAACAAGAAATTTTTAGTGTAATTATTAAATGAAAATTTTTATTGAACAAGTTGTTTTATATATTTAAATTTTATGTTTAAAAAAGTGAAGAAAATTTCTATGGTCTTTTTCTCAAAAACTTGGATAACAGTCGATTCGAAAACTATTCTCAACCCAAACACATGTGCCAGTTTCATCATCAAATTGTTTATGAAATTGTATCCGTGCAAAAATCGAAATGTGATTTCTTGTAAAGAAATTGAGAGTTTGACCTAAAATTGAACTACGCGTAGACTTTGTATATTATGCAATTTGAATATGAAATTGTGTACATTCAGAATATTATGTAATTGCATTATGATATGACGCCCCCTAATCCCCAAATACTACAACCGATAGAATGGCAATGTTTAAGTTTTAGTTCTATTATCGAATAATTACGTTGTTATTATTTTAAGTAGAATTTGTCTATTTTTTTATTAACGACACTAAATTAACTAAAAGAGGTCTATTGTAAATGTAGTAAATTCACAGACCTCAATAATAGCAGAAAGGTCGAAATCCAACTGCAAAAAAAACCTTAATTCCCGTGATGTCTTCTACGTTACACATTTTGCCAGTTTGCTATTTTATTAATAATGCAAAAAGAAAGAAAAACGATCGCAAGCTCGAACTTTGTACAATCGCAAATACCAACCTTCAAACAAATAAAAAAAAATCGGTTTTTCCTTTTGGGTTTTCTTTTTTCTTTTTCTTTTTTATTTGTTGCATAATTCAAGGTAGGCGTGTGCGAGTAAAGCAACTGGAAAATCCTTTTTCTATTACATTCGCTTTTTTTGTATCTACTATTATTTTTCATAAAACATATTGATTTACGTATTTTTATTAACTATTACTATTAAAATTGATACTGAAGGACAAATATTTATTAGCTCGAACAATTTTTATGTGCATTTTTATTCTAGTCGTTATTAATATTATTTGCTGGTGAAATATGAACTGCGTTACCACGGTGATATCCGCGTATAAATTGGAGGTAATTTTACAATTTTATATTATTTAGAATTAAGAAAATACCGAAAACTTTTGTCGAAAGACAGTGTTTCTCATTTCTACTCCCTTGCAAAAACACGGCTAATTTGGTGATTGTTTTTCTAAATTACGATAAAAATGGCAAAATCCTTTCTATCGGAACTGCAAAAAAAAACTTTAATGCAAATTAATTATCATAAAACTTAACGAAATAAATACCAAATATAATAAATCAAATTTTTATGCATTTATAATACTTTGAGTGAATACCCATTATTTATGGAAAATGGTAAATTTTCTAATACTATGCAATCAATATTTATTCATTCATTATGCAATATTTTTTATTTCCTATTTTACTATTACAGGTTAGAAAATTTGATTAAAATTGAATTTGTAGAATAATGGCGGGGAGAACCTTTTATACTTGTGGAAAAATAAGTTATATTTCCCCAAAAAAAAAAATTTACCAAAATCGACAAAAACCCTAAATTGTATCGTCTTTTCTTCGCCTTTGAAATTTCTCAGAAATTATCTTCTCGTTAGAAATTTCCCGCAAATTGCCTTCTACTTTTAAAATTTCCTCCAAGTTTCGTCTACTTTAAAATTTACCTCAAAATTCCTTCTTATTTAAAATTTCCCTCAAATTTCCTTTCAGGTTTAAAATTGCCTTAAAATTTCTTATAGTTAAAAATTTCCCTCAAATTTCCTTCCAGTTTAAAATTTCTCTCGAATTTCTTTCTACTTTAAAATTTACTTCAAAATAGACTCTTATTTAAAATATCCCTAAAATTTACTTCTAGTATTAAAATTACCTTCAAATTTCCTTCTATTTTCAAATTTTCCTCAAATTTCCTTTTGCTTAAAAATTTCCCTCAAATTTCCTTTTAGTTTTAAAAATGCCTTAAAATTTCTTTTACTTCAAAATTTCCCTCAAATTTCCTTCCAGTTTCAAAATTTCTTCTTATTTAAAATATCCCTCAAATTTGCTTCTAGTTCTAAAATTACCTTAAAGTTTCCTTCTATTTTCAAATTTTCCTCAAATTTCCTTTTACTTAAAAATTTCCTTATTTGAAATTTACCTCAAAATTCCTTTTTATTTAATATTTCCCTCAAATTTCTTTCTAGTTTTAAAATTGCCTTAAAATTTCTTTTACTTAAAAATTTCCCTTAAATTTCCTTCTATTTTCAAATTTCCTTTTACTTCAAAATTACTCTCGAATTTCTTTCTATTTTAAAAATTATTTATATAAAATTACACACAAATTTGCTCCTAGTTTTAAAATTGCCTTAAATTTTGTTTTACTTAAAAATTTCCCTCAAATTTCGTCGTTCTATTTTCAAATTTTTTTCAAATTTGAATCCGCTTAAAAATTTCTCTTTAATTTCCGTCTTATTTAGAATTTTACTCCAATTTCTCTTGACTTCATAATTTCCCTCAAATTTCCTTCTGTTTTAAAATGTTCCTCAAATTCCTTTCTAGTTAAAAATTTCCCTCCCATTTTTTAATCCTTAAAAACTTCTTCGAAATTTCCATCTGCTTAAAAATATTTCTTTAAATTTCCTCTCTTCGAAATTTTTCTCAAATTTTCTACTATGAAATTTCCCTCAAATTATTTTTATTTTACTTTAAAACTTTTCTAAATTTTCCTACTACTAAAAAAATTATCCTCTTAAATTTCTTACTACTTTAATATTTTCCTCCAATTCGCATATATTTGGAAATTTCCCTTCAATTTCCATTTACTATATAATTTCCCTCAAATATCTTTTAAATTCTCTTGTTTTTAAAAATGTTCCTTCAATTTTCTACTACTTTAAAATTTTCCTCAAATATGTTTCTACTTTTTTTAGGCATGCAAAAGGACAACTTTTCATCTTCTTCCCATTTAAGAATAGCACCTTTTAACTTACTCTAGTGTAAATTTTCAAAAATGCAGTCTCAATGAAAACAAATTAAAAGAAACTTTCAAAGTAAAGTAAGTTTTTTATGTGATAACATCTAAAATATTTAAAAAGAAAACATCAAAAAATTCAATTAATAAGATTTTAAATAAATAAATAAATATTATTGCTATATTGCGCAATAAAAGAATGCTATTTGCAATAGTAAATTTTTACCTTCAGTTCACGTCACATTTTTCAAAAGAAAAAGAAAAATCAACAGAGAGAAAAACAAAAGATATTCAGAGAAAAAAACACCAACTTCTACTTCGGGTCGTTTTTTCTCTCTGGTTTTCTTTTAATCACGAGTACATGCGACAATTGCACTCAATCAAGAGAAGAATATCACCAACGTATAAAAATCTGTGACTTATCGAAACTGAAATAGAAATAAACAAAAATATACTTTAAGATCTAAAAATAATAGTTGCGAAAAAAAAATAACAACAATTAAAAACAGAAATGAGATGGTAAAAGAAGGACAGGACAAGAGGACGAATGGAAAAGAAGAGAAAGAGTAAAAATACACACATTTGCATATAAGAACAAACCGTCAAATGGTAGAGAAAGAGATAGAAAACGAACAATATCAGTGGGTAGAAGAAGAGGGAGAATAATCGTCAAAACAAATCCAATCAAATATCGATTAATTATTATTAAGAAAAGAAAATTGAATGCGGTTTATTCGTGTCACATACAATACATACCATTTCGGTAATTCAAGGTAAGCGTGAATATTTTGGCAATATTCATGTGGGAGTGTGTATGCGAAAATTAATCAAAAATATTGTACTGTTGAGATGATAATAATACGCATTCGATATATGCGCGTAAAAGAAGGAACGATTTTATATGGTTTTCTAGCGAATATTTACAGTATTCGATAAAATTATACGAACTCTAATTGTTGAGTAAGTACAATAATTTCGAGTAAAAAAAGTAAATTTTTACTGTATATTTTTACTGAAAATTGTTACTGTAAATTTTTTACTAAATATTCCAGTAAAAAATGGCCATAAGAAAAATTTGCTATAAAAATTTACTATAGAAATTTCAATTAAAAACTAGCCATGAAAATTTCAAGTAAAAATGCCTACCGAAAATTGACATGAAAATTCAAAAAAAAATTTGCTAAACAAATTTGCCTAAAAATTTGTCTTATAAATTTTTCTACTAAAAAATTCCCACACATATTTTCCATATAAAACTTGTTATAAAAAGTTTCTACAAAAAAATTGCTGCAATCATTTTCTATTCAAAATTTTGACTAATTTGCTATAAAAATTCGCCATTGAAAATTTCCAGTCAGAAATTGCCATAAAAATTAACTTAAAAAATGTTCAGTAAAAAGTTACTGTAAAAATTTTCCAATAAAAAATTAGCATAAGAAAAACCATACAAATTTTCCGTTAACAATTAGCTATAAAAATTTCCATAAAAAATTTACCATAAAAATTTCTAATAACAAATTTTTATTAAAAATTTACAGAAAAAATTTCGAACAAAAATGTTCGGTCAAAATTTGCTATAAAAATTTTCTTTAGTAAGTTTCCATAAAAGATTTGCAGTAAAAATTCCCTTAAAATTTTTTACACAAATATTATTATTTGTTGGGACTAAAACCTTCTGTGGATTTGGAGCTCATGAATTTGGGTTTCTCTGTTGACTTTTTCTTTCCTCCTAGTAGTTATGGCACCGATGGTAAGGACACATCAGTCATTCGCATGATGGATCTTTCAACGTCGGAATTTTTAATCATTCGCTTTGTTTCCTTTTATTTTAGTAGGCGCTCCTCCTGAAAAGGTTCAGCAACATTTTTTTCTCTTCAACCGTTCTAAAAAAAAATTTTTAAAGATATTTTCATAAGTTAAGTAAAACCGGCCTGGTCTGCTTTGTTATCGGAACACACAGATTATAAATGCCTTCAAGGGTATATACAATATTTAGAATGTTTTTCTGAAAGATTTTTGATTTAAATATCAAATTGTATTGTATATAAAATTATTCGTAATCAAATTTTCATACTGATAAACTTTCGAGTTTACAGCACTTTATCAGGTTTTGATAAAAATGAACCACAAAAAAAAATACGAATCGGCGAACAGTTCTCATCAGGAAAACTTCAACAAGTTTTAATAGTTCATTACTGAACACACTCTAGGAAATGTACTAACATTCAAAACATGGAACTGGTTTTGTTTTCTGGATTGATTTTTTTCATGTAAGACCAAAATAAGAATTAAATTCAAAATAAATTCAAAACGAGAAATTTAAAGGAAACTTTTAATGTGATAAGAAAAAGGTAAGAATTTCAACGCGTCATCGGTGTACTGAACTCTGAACAACTCGTACAAGTACCTTGAAAAGAGAAAAAAATCATCGTTGAAAGAGATTACGATTAAGAAAAGTCATTAAATGACGGAAATATTGTATATTCTCAATAATATGCGTAGACGTTTTTTGCTCTGCAAATTTTCAACTCATTCAATAATGCTAGTTCGCTAAGGGGGAGCGTTTTAATTCCGCAATAGTAAAGCCGTCAATCAAAAGTATTCAATTTTGTATGAATTTCCCTATTATTCGGATGCATACAAGAAGGAAAGAAAAACCCCACGAGCTGATTATTGTCTATAAGATCTAGTGTATAAGTAATATGCGAACGCGGACATGTACAAAAATTCGTAGCTCCTCCATTCAAATCACTCTCAAAGTAGTTATTCATCAAATATTGAAAATGGTTTGCTAATAACACAAGATTTATTTTTCCGCTTTTAATATGATTTCGAAATATTAACTTGAGATACTTTTGCAGACACACACAACAAGTCATCGAATGATTTTCCCTTTTTTTTTGTTAAACAATTGCAAAATATTTTTCTTGAGTGGATTATAAGCTTAAGTTACCCTTCAAATAATAATAAACGCAATAAAATTTATAAAATTTTTGAAAATAGTTCGATTGAACTTTTCAATTAGTTAGAAATAATGTTTGGATTAATAGGAACCATATTTCTGGAAATTTGATGCCCGTTAACTGAAGACTACTCCGAAGGGATCCTGTCTATTAATTTGGACAGAAACTGATCAGAAAACATAATTCCATTAGGACTATTTCGATTAGAGATATTTTCAGTACAAAATTTACAGTCAAAATTTAATTAAAAAATGTACGGTACAAATTTACGATAAAAATTTAATTGAAGCCAATTTACGCTTAAAATTTATGGTAAAAATTAATGATGGAAAATTTATAATTAAAATTACAGCAAAAACTTAGGCTTCCAATTTGTGAGTAAAATTTTACGGTAAAAGCTTACGTTTACAATTTATGAGTAAAATTTTACGATAACAATTAACGATAAAAATATCCGTTAAAAAAATAGCACCAAAAATTTTCTATAAAAATTTACGTTAAAAATATTACATTAAAAACGTGCCATGAAAATTTACGGTAAAAATTTACGATGAAAATTACGGCGACAAATTATAATTTCAATTTAAAGCAAAATTTTAAGGTGAAAATTTACGATTAAAATGTTCGCCAAAAAATAGCTGTAAAAATTGTCATTAAAAAAGTACAGTGAAAATTATATTAAAAATGTGCGATAAAAATGTACGATAAAATTAACGGTAACAATTTACGGTGAAAATTTACGATAAAAAAATAACATGTACAATGAGAATTTACATTAAAAATGTACGATGAAAACTTACGGTAAAAATTTATGATGAAAATTTACGATGAAAATTACGGTAAAAATTTACGATGAAAATTACGGTACAAATTTTCTCTTACAATTGAGAGAAAAATGTACATTAAATATTTACGATTAAATTAAGAGTAATAATTTACGGTACAAATTTATAGCAAAAATTTACGATAAAAATTTACAGTCAAAATTACGGTTAAAATCACGCTAAAAATTACTAGTAAAAATAATTCCGGTACTAATTCCAGTAATTCAAACCAAACATTTAAACAAAAAATCCCTTGAATTAAGTCATCAAAACCAACTTTTCATATGTTACAAGCATGGCAAAAATGAACATGAAAATCTAAGAAATGTTCACATTTTTCTGCTACGTAATTAAAAATATATAAAAATTAATAAGACCGATTTTTTGAAGATTCTAATTGCCGTAATTTTAATGAAAAACGCGATGACTCCACGTGAAGAATTGTTTACGAATAATTATCACAATTGGATAGAAATTTAGAAGGTGTTCTTTTTTTGTATATTTTCATATGAGAACAATATTATTATTGTTTTTATAATATCACGATTGTTATTGTTTAATTTTGAATTTAATTTGTAATTTCTTTGAAATTCCGATAGAATAGATAATACAGAAAATAAATCTTTTACTAGTAAATACAAAGATTCTTCAAATTCGGTTTTTCATAAAAACCAAAATCCATTAACAGACAGAAAGAAACTATTAACAGCAGCTAACTTTGTATGACGGCAAATAATGAAGAATTTTTTGGATAAACAAAATTGATCGAATCTAAAACTGCAGGAAAAGAAACGATACTTTGACCAACTTTACAGAAAATTAGATAATGATGGGCTTAGAGCAGAAGTTTTAACATAATCGTGATAATTATTTCGGTAAATGGGGGGCAGAGGTTCACTAGTACTGATGGCGATGTTGGTAACAAGTCTGTAAACATAATTGTAGTAGGTTACAGATGGGATTAGCTATCAAAACCAATATCCAAACAGACTCGTACTTGTTCGACATCATTTTTATTCTGTTCATTGAAGAGTGTGTCTTGTACAATACAGCAATCAATTTCAAACTACTTTAAATTGGGAAATATTCAACTTTTATGGAAATAAATAAGATAAATGTTGGAGAAAAAAAATGCACATCGACAGTCTCTCGTAGACGGATATGCTAATTGTACAATTTTTCTTATCGTATTCATCTTCATCTATAAAATAAACAAGGAATTATTCAAGGAAAGACTTTCAACTTCACACAAATCGTTGTCTTTTCTCTATAGTATACGTATCTGCGCTATGATTAAAAAAAATTCGTCTTACTTTTATAAAATACTTTTAAAAAAAAAAGGCTGCTCTTGTTTAATATTATGGCTCTTATTTTTACATAACGCGCTATTACAAGAAACGACATTTAATTGGAAGCCTATCTGCCGTGTTTTTGCAGGGTTAACTGGACAAAATTCAAACTGTAATAATACATAAAATATGTTTTTTTTTTGTTGTAAAAAACTTTCTTTAAATTCAATAATTTTAAAGAGAATTTTTCATGAGACTTTTTATAAAAAATTTAAGTAAAAATTGTCTGGCATAATTTTTAGTTAAACATTTTTTACGTAAATAATGCAACTAAAAGTTTAAATCAAAAATGTTTCGTGGAAATTGTCTATAAAAAAGAACAGCAAAAATTTTCCATGCAAAATATAATTTACGATCAAAATTTAAGATAAAAATTTCCATAAAAAATTCCCATTATTCAATAAAAATGTCTGGTAAACATTTTTTATTAAAAATTGACGGTAAAAAATTTCAATTAAAATGTATGATCAAAATTTACGATCAAAATTTTCAGTAAAATTTCACATTCAAAAGTTGCACTGAAAATTTTCAATCCGGTAAAAATTATTTTTAAAAATTGACAAAAAATTTTCCAGGAATAAAAATTTTCAGTAAAAATTCCCATTCAAAATTTTCACTAAAAATGTTCAATAAAAATGTACGGTAAAAATTTTCAATAAAAACGTGCGGTAAAACTTTTCAATAGAAATTCCCATTTAAAATTTACCCTGAAAATTTACGATAAAAATTTTCAATAAAAATTCCCTTTTAAAATTTGCACTGAAAATGTTCAATGAAAATTGTACGGTAAAAATTATTTTTAAAAAATTAACAGAAAAAAATTTTAAGAAAAATTTACGTTCATAATTTTCTATAAAAATTTCCATTCAAAATTTGCACTGAAAATGTTCAATAAAATGTATGGTAAAAATTTTCAATACAAATTCTCATTTAAAATTTGCACTGAAAATTTACGATAAAAATGTTCAGTAAAAATTTCCATTCAAAATTTGCACTGAAAATGTTCAATAAAAATGTACGGTAAAAATTTTCAATAACAACGTACGGTAAAAATTTTCAATAGAAATTCCCTTTTAAAATTTGCACTGAAAATATTCAATAAAAATGTACAGTAAAAATTTTCAATAAAAATGTACGGTAAACATTGTCAATACAAATTTACGACACAAATTTTCAATAACAATTTCTATTTCAAATTTGCACTGAAAATGTACGGTATAAATTTACGATTAAAATTTACGGCAAAAATTTTCAATAAAAATTTACGGTAAAAATTTTCAATAAAAATTCCCGACAAAATTTACAATAAAAATTCTCATTCAAAATTTTTACTAAAAATTTTTAGTAAAAAAAATTCAGTAAAAACTTTCAGTACAAAAAAAAATTAAAAATTTTTTGACAATAAAAAAATTATTAGAATTTTTTGTCAAAAATGAATTTCTTCTAAGATTTCCGAATAAGTTTTAAGTAAAATTTTCTTCAAAATTGCTTTGGTATAAATAAAATTTGTTTGTACGATGGAAAAATTCCCTCTAAAAGAAAAAACTTTGCAAATTTTTACAAATCTTTAAAGTCCAAAGAATAGTTTTAGTAAAATATACCAAAGAAAAAAAAAGTTCTTGTTTCTTTATTTTAAACAAAATTTCATAAATTACTCAACAATATCTAAATTTACCTAAGCAGAACAGAAAATAAAAGAAAACTCACTCATGGATTAAAAATTTTATAAAGTAAAAAAAAGAGAAAATGGAATGATAACTATTTACATAATCGAATAGTTTTTATTTTTTAATGGCAAAATATTGTAGTTTAAAAACAAATGAACGATTTTACAATTGACAAAAAAGGTAACAACCACCATCAATGACAAAGCACAATAATTTCAAGGAAAAAAATTGATAATCTTAAAAATAATGAGCAACAATATTGATAAAAATAGCAATAAAACTGATAATAGTATTAACAAAATAATACTAACGAGCAAAAATTATTTTCGAAATTGTGTAATTTACAATTGGAATAATAATAACGTTCATTGGTTTTTGGTATTATTTCAATATTTACTATTTTATTCAAATAAGTTTTCGGTTGTTTATTCTACAATTATTTGCCCTCCTATCGCCGGTCAATATTTTTCTTCTCAAACTTTCAATTTTTCAATAACGATTCATTATCATTTCTTTCTTATTCGTTCGTTTCGAATTTCACGATCTCATTTATAATTAAATAATAATATTTAAACAAAAAAAAAACCAACAAAAAAATTTCCTTTGATTATTTAAGTGGATTTGCGTAAGTTTCAATTCGAATATCTAAAAATAACAACGAGAAAATCAGTAACAACATTTCGAGCAACTGCAACAAACACACGATTTTTAAACATTTTTTTCGGGTTTCCGTTTTTCATCTCGCTCACTCATCACTCACATTAAGTCACTGTGCAATTGTCTATTTCGTTCTATATTTTCTTCTTCTTTATGGGAGTTTTTGTTGGAAAAAAGCGGCGTGAACTGGTACTTTGCATCAGCAGCGACATCTTTTGCAATAATGCAGAAAAGTCACTTTCCTTTTTTGGTGACCAATTTATTAAAAAAGTCCCATTATCGATGCTGGTCTATCGACCCATAGACCTGATATTTTCGTTAAATAATCGCAACACTTCAATTTTGATGAAGAATACTTAATTTTTTTTCAAAATTTGATTATTTAACATCCTCCACCTTCCCAACAAAAAGCATAGTTTTTTCTTGATCGTTTCAGAAAAATAAAAATAAAAGTGAAAATCTCTTACAAATAGTAGTGATGGATTTGGAAAAAATGCAATTCAGACTAAAAATAAATTTCGTTCGAATGTTTTCTGTTAAAAAATAATCTTTTTTTGCTCATTGTTTTATTTGTCAATTTCGTTAAATTTGAGCTTTTTTTAGTTTTATTTGTAACGTTGTCTCTAAATTAAGCTGAAATTTTTGGACAATTGTTTTTTTTTAATACTGTCAAAAAATTTTTTTAAAAAAACTTATGAGCAATGTGCGTGCATATAAGAGCGTGAAATGTTGAATTGTTCGCATCAATAGTTATGTGACTATGACGATGAGATAATAATTAGACTCAGCAACAATAATGATGGTTTTACAAAAAAATTTGATTTTTTTTTTAAATTTTTAATGTAGTTTTTAACTTAAGCAAGAGTACTTACTGATCATGTGCACGGTTTTTTTTTGCTGTTGAAAAAATTATTATAAGTAAAATCATTTGTAAAAATTACATAATCTACAATATTATTAAGAGAAAAAAGATTATAGACAAAACTAAAATCATAATCATTAAATAATAATGAGTAAAATTTTTGACATTTAAAAGATTTTAAATAAAAAGTCAAATTGATATTTGAAATATTTCATAAAAATTTTTGACATTTAAAATATTTTATAAACTCAACAAAATTTGGAATATTTAATTAAAAGTTTTTTTTTCGTCAAATTAACAGTAGATATATTGAGTGAAAATATTCGACAATATTTTTGTCCGTTAAATTTATTATTAAACATTTTTAACAAGAGATTTTAGTGAAAAATTCTCAGAACATTTTTTTGTTAGAATTTTTAGTTACAAGTTTGCAGTAAAAAAGTTTAAGTAAAAATATTTTTCAATAAAATATTTTCAGGCACAATAATTGTCAGTAAAATTTTTACATTAAAAATTCTCACATAAAATTGTCAGCAAAAATATTTGCAATATAAATAATTGTCAGTAAAAGTTATCAGTAAAAATTTTCGAAAAAATGTTCAGTCAAAATTGTCAGCAAAAATTTATAATAAAAACTTTTCAGTAAGGATTTTCAGTTAAAATATTAAGAAAAAATTGTCAGCAATAATTTTTCCTAAAAATTGTAATTAAACATTTTAAAAAAAATTATAAGTAAAAATGTTTATTAAAAATTATACACATTTGCAGTAAAAATTGTCAGCAAAAATTTCCAGTAAAAATGTTCAGTAAAAATTTGTCAGTTAAAATTAACATCAAAAATATTGAGTACAAATTTTTAGAAAAATTGCCAGTAAAAGTGTTCAATAGAAATTTTCAGTAAAAATTTATCAGCAAAAATTTGTCAATAAAAATTGTCAGCAAAAATTTTCAATAAAATTTACAATAAAATTTTTACATTGAAAATTGTTTAGGAGGAATTGGTAGCCAAAAATGTTAGTAAAAATTGTCAGCCAAAAATGTTAGTAAATATTGTCAGCAAGCATTTTTTGTTAGTACAAAATTTTCAGTAAAAATTGTTTAAAAAAAATTGTCAGCAAAAATTTCCAGTAAAAATGTTCAAAAAAAATTTGTTACTTAAAATTAACAGCAAAAATATTGAGTACAAATTTTTAGAAAAATTGCCAGTAAAAGTTTTCAATAGAAATTTTCAGTAAAAATTTCTCAGCAAAAATTTGTCAATAAAAATGGTCAGCGAAAATTTACAATAAAATTTTTACATTGAAAATTGTTTAGGAAAAATTGTTAGCCAAAAATATTAGTAAAAATTGCCAGCTAAGAATGTAAGTAAATATTACAGCAAAAATTTTTTTTGCGAAAATTGTCAGCAAAAATTGTCTATAAAAATTATCAGGATAAATTTTCTAGGAAAATTGTTTGTACAAAATATTCAGTAAAAATTGTTGAAAAAAATTTTTAGCAAGTATATCAAGTAAAAATGTCAGTAAAAATTGTCAGCAAATATTTTCATTACAAAATTTTCAGTAAAAACTGTTAGTCAAAAACTGTTAGTAAAATATTGTTAGCAAAAATATAAAGTAAAAATGTCATTAAAAAATGTCAGCAAAAACTTACAGTAAAAACGTTTTATATAAATTTGTCAGTTAAAATTAAGGAGATATTGTTACCAAAAATTGTCAGCAAGTGTTAAAAATTTGTCAGTTAAAATTGTCAGGAAAAATTTTTACCAAAAATTGCCAGCAAGTGTTAATAGAAATTGTCAGTAAAAATTTGTCAATAAAAATTATCAGTAAAACATGTCAGCAAAAATGTTCAGTAAAATTTGCAATAAAATGTTTACATTAAAATTTGTTTAGGAAAAATTGTCACCAAATAATTTTAGTAAAAATTATCAGCAAGGATTTTTTGCGAACTTTGTCAAAAGAAAATTGTCAGTAAAAATATCAAAAACTGTCTGTAAAAATTTCCATTCGAATTTTTGGTAACTTTTTTAAAAGTTATCGAAACTTTTTTTTTGTTTCTATTCGAACTTTGTTGGGAAATTTTTCCAGAAAAATTATTTATAAAAATTGCACATTAAAATATTTTATGTCCAATAAAAGTCTTCCAGTTAAAATATTTTTTATAAAAAACTCAACTGAACATAAAACATATTTTTAAAAGAAACATATTCGCCTTTAGAAGAAGAACTTTCTAAAAATTAGCATTTTTCACAAATGTTTGCCAACAAAAATCCGATATGCGTTATCATTATTTATAGTTCCCAGCTATGCGCAAATGCAATAGGAGCGAGTCCTTTTAAAATTTTGCATTTTTTTTAAATTTTTTCCTTTTATCTCTAGAGCATAAAATACATAAAAAGCTAAAAAAAACGATGTTATTTACACACTCGAATGACATGAAAGGACCATAAATGGAAACAGTAAAAAATCTCTTTGCGTATAACGTATATTTTTCCCGAATATAAAAAAAATCTTTGTTGGCAAAATTTCTACACACTCATTTCCATACAGAATAATTTCCACAATTTCACGCCCGCATTCGATTAAATTGATTACTTTTAATTTTGTTATCGAAATGTCATCATTTTTTCCGCAATTTGTAACTTTTAATTAAATTTTCTTCTCTCGATTTGATTTGAATTTTCTGCCTCTATTTTTGCATTAAATACGGTTTTCTATTTATTGTTTGTTATTTTGTGGTTAATTTTTTACCATATTTGATATTCTTAGACAAAATTTGGTAAATCAATTAGGAAAAATAAAGCAAATATTCTTAATTATGTCAACAACAACAACAACAAAAGTATTTTTTTTAATTAATAAATTTTCACTATTAAGTATTGGCAAAATTCATACAACAAATAATTGCGCGCTGTGGTGAATTTGAAAATAGGTGTGGTGAATTGGAAACAAATTTAGCAATCGTAGATAACCAACCATTATCACAAAAAAAAAACTTTTTGTTTTTATAATTCAGCAGCACTCCTTCTTCTCTAATTCACAATATTCCCCCCCAGTTCGATTTTATATTGAATTCAAACTCAATAATGAATACTACAATCAATGAACGACAAAGAATTAGAAGAAAACGTTCAATTAGAAAATAGTTTTAATGATGACAATGCCATCTATTTATGGCTATATACAAATGACTTTAAACTAAAGATGGCGGGTGAAAAATACAAGTTAAAAAATTCAAAAATATAAAAATTTAATACTAAATAAATCAGTCAGTCCAAGTTGGCCCACCTTTAGATTAAAGAATACCTGGATATTCCCGAACGTCAGATTTTCGTATATATACCAGTTGTAGAAGCTTAAATCCGCTGTTTGGTCATAGATGGCGTGAGTGAGCGTATTAAGATACAATGGGCATGCCACACTTTTTTTTATGAGTTTGACATCCGTCAACATTAATCAGTGCACATTGTCAGCAATTTCGTACAACAACATACATTTTTCCTTTGGTAATCATGTCTAGTTTTGTGCCAGAAAAAGGGCATATGTGGAAAGCTCTGCTATTCTGCTTCAATTTGAAGAAATCGGCTGCCGAATCGCATTGAATGCTTATGGAGGCCTATGGTGACCAGTGCTTTATCGGAAACAAAGTGCCGATATTGGTTTCGTCGGTTCAAAGACGGCAATTTTGACTTGTGGGACAAGAAGCGTGACAATCGGCCTAGGAAGGTTGTAGACCATCAATTGCAGGCTCTTTTGGACGAAGACGATACCCAATCGTAAAAAATGCTCACTGAGCAATTGGGTGTTACTCAACCAGCCATTTCCATGCGTCTGCGTGCTATGGGGAAGATTGAAAAGATCGGAAAATGGGTGCCGCATGAATTGAACGATTGAAAAGATCGGAAAATGGGTGCCGTACGAAATCTTGCGCTCCAGACAAAAAAGAAAGTCGTTCCTGCATCGGATTGTGACAGGCGATGAAAAGTGGATATATTTCGAGAATCCTAAACGCAAGAAATCGTGGGTTGATCCCGGCCAACCATCAATATCTTCTTCAAGACCAAATCGCTTCGGACGGAAGACGATGTTGTGCGTTTGGTGGGATCAGCAGGGTATCGTCTAACAAACTATGAGATGTTGAAACCTGGTGAAACTGTCAAAGCCCACCGCTACCAACAACAACTGATTATCAAATTGCACCGTGCAACCAGACCTGGCCCCTTCCGACTACCATATGTTTTCGTCGATGGGCCACGTGCTCGCTGAGCAGCACTTCGATTCTTACGAAGACGGCCGAAAGTGGCTTGATCAGTGGTTTGTCTCGAAAGAGAAGGATTTTTTTTTGGCGTGGTATCCACAAATTGCCCAAGAGATGGGAAAAATATGTATCTGGCAAGGGCAAGTACTTTGAATAAATTTGTTTTTGATTTCTATGAAAAAAAACAAGTTTTTTTACAAAAACAGCGGCTTTAAGCTTATACACCTGGTATTGCCAACAAAATTTGGACAGCAATTTTCTCCAGTTATTGTATAACCTAAGGGCCCAACCCTATTTATTCTCTATTATTCAGTTGAAAGAAATATACAGATTAACGGTGCAAGCATTTAAAAGAAAAGACATTTCTTGATCGAAAGTATGAGCAAACATAAATAAATAAACGTCAAAAAAATACAACCTCACAAACAATGCATGATCGCCGAATATTCGAAACCCTAAACGATCTTCATTGTAAAAAGGGCTTAGAACAATGTTGTTTGCATTTCTATCACCATGTGCGCTGTCTGACAAACGAAGAAATGTAATTGGTGTTCATGAATAATTTGTAGATTTTCTTCGCACTAGAATCGACGGTTTTGTTTATTAACCGCACCACTCAGATGAAAGTGAGCATCATCGGAAAAGAAGACAATATCAGTAAATTCACGACGTTTACGATGGTCCAATGGCTTCAGTTCGTGAGTGATAACAATTTTATACGGATGCACGCCCAAATCCTTTCTCAAAATCCGCCAGGTGGTGGTTTGGGATAGTCCCAATTCTTGAGAACGTCTTGGAATCGACAAATTGCGGTCTTCATCTTCAGCAACACTTGCCTGAACGGCAGCAATATTTTCATTACTTCGATCGGTTCTTTATCTTACTGGCACTTGAACATTATGTAAAGAAAATGTACTATCGAAATTTTTAACAATTCGACGAATAGCGAGCACAGTTGGACGATTATTACGACCATAAAATGGAAAGAGCGCACGAAAAGTTGCAATTGGAGAACGATTATTTTGATAATAAAATTGAATAATTTGTAAACGTTGTTTTTGCGTATATCTCTCCATGATGATATTGTAAACATTACTGAATACAATGAGAAAAAATGACACATCATGACATATTACAAATGGCCGAAACGTCACTTAGAAATCATATCACTCTTATTGGAAAACTCTATATAAGTGCGTGCAAAGATTCAAACCCATGAACTAGCCAAGGTGAATATCAGAAAAATTAGAACAAAATCTGTCATATGTAAAACAACAATCAACAAAAACAATAACAAAAACAATTGGAAAAATAGAGAGAAAAAAACAACGCCCAAATTAGAAATTTAAATTTGGAGACCAACAAAAAAATTCTCTCAAATTTCTTCGTTTGCAAATTTTTTGTCCTATTCGCTTTTTCTTCAAATTTCTTTTTTTTTATACCATTTTTTATCTTTTTCTTCTGAATTTTATTTATTGTAATTTATGACTATTACTCTAAACAGTTATTTTTATCTTTGGTTTTTTTTTTATTGTTTTGGTATAATTTTTTCCCTTTCTTTTCGTAATTATTATTTTTAGCAAATTTTTGACACATTTTTCCAATTTTGAGACTGCAGTTAGTGGTGGTGGTGTCGGGCAATCCCGCGCCATCTATTAACAACAACAAAAAAAAAACAGAAAAAGAAGAAAAAAACAAGAAGAAAATGCCCAACATGATTTGTGGATCAATTCGAATTTGAAATGTAAAAATTGTGACAGCAGATTGAGGTGAATTAATTATTCTTTTAGTTTTTTTTTCTTAAGTTTCCATTTTTTACTGTATCACTATTTTTTTCTTCTTTTTTTTTCATTTTAAAGATTATTAACATTTGATATTTATATACGTATATAATGAAGAAGAGGAAGAAAAAAAATAGTATTTGCATAATTTTTTTCCCGTAACACCAGCAAAAAAAATTATGTGTGTCATGAAACGGTTTGTTATCAAATATTTTTCTTCCTTTTTGCATTAATTAATTTATAATTAATACGTATTTGCAGAAAAAAATATTTCCAAAATTCCCATTTCGATTATCAAATAAATAATAAATAATTTTTTTTTGTACGTTACACGCGATTCGTAATACGATTTATTGCGTATGGACTCTGGCTGTGATCAGAGTCTAACTAACCTTCATAAATTAATAGTTTTAAGACTTCCTAATTTTTATTAATGAAATCGTTCTGTTCATAGTTTTTTTTTCTTTCATTATTCTTTTTTTTTTATTTATTTAACATAAATTCTAATTTAAATTTTTTTGATAAAAATATTTTTCTAAATGTTTACATTTTTTTTCTGTATTTTGAATCACTAAAATCAGTTTAACAGCTTTTCAAGTTTAATCTACCTTATTTATTGATTTTTCCTTATTTTTTATAAATAGAATATCATTTGCATATAATTATGTGTAGGAATTCTGTGGATTTGTTTAAAAGGAAAAAATTTTAAGCGAAAATGGCAAAAAAAACCTCATCATACACATAGG
This sequence comes from Atherix ibis, assembly GCA_958298945.1. Taxonomy (NCBI): domain Eukaryota; kingdom Metazoa; phylum Arthropoda; class Insecta; order Diptera; family Athericidae; genus Atherix; species Atherix ibis. Next base: position 78,209,240 of record OY282609.1, read on the forward strand.
TTGTTGAGAAAAATAAAAGGTATCTTAACTATTCACGTACTAGCATATTTATGGATGAACACTAATAAATCTGTTGGAAAATATGATCAGAAAAGAAAGGGTTCTTAGAAATGTTGGAAAAAGCTTTCTTGATAATAAACACTTATCACTTAAAAAATGAGTTTTTATCATTTTTTTTTATATAATGCAAAAAATATTTTATTTTTTTAAAATGCAAAAAATATTTTATTTTTTTATAATGCAAAAAATTATTTTGTTTTATAATGCAAAAAATTTATTTTTTTTAATGTAAAAATTTTTATTGTTTTTTTTTAAAGGAAAAATTGAATTTTTAAAGAGAAAATTTACTTTCTATTGGGTTATGCATTTTGTGGTTAGAAAAAGAAAAACTCTGGCATTCTACAACTGTCAAACTTTTATCACATCCAACGTGGAATCAGTTTAGATTAAAGTTTGCCATTTTATTTTAAACTATGAATCGTTTAACTGAATGTTTGCTTCGCAATAAGGTACATTTCTCGCTTGGTAGATGCATCAATAAGTAAAACTGCCGTATATATTGCCTAATAAAATTAGGTCCATAAAATCTTTTTATAGCAAACCAAAATTCAATATTAGAAAAAAAATTAAGTGAAATGTTTTGAAAAAATTTACAGTAAAAATTGTCAGCAAAAACTTTTCAAAAAAATTATGATAAAAATAAATTGTCAGCAAAAATTTTGCCAATAAAAATTTTACAAAAAAATTGTTGGCAAAAACCAATAGAAATTTTCAGTAAAATATTAAAAAAAAGTGTCAGCAAAAATTATACCAATAAAAATTAACAGTAAAAATAATCAGCAAAAATGTTCCAATAAAAGTAGTATTACAAAAAAAAATTGTCAGCGAAAATTTTCTAATAGAAAATTAAAAGGAAAAATTGTCAGCAAATATTTTTTTTTGTCAGCATAAATTTTACCAATATAAATTAACAGTAAAAATGGTCAGCAAAATTTTTTCAATAAAAATATGATAAAAGAAATTGTCAGCAAAAACTTTCGAATAGGAATTTAAATGAACTTATTGTCAGCAAATATTTTTCTATTATTTTTGTCAGCACACATTTTACCAATAAAAATTAACAGTAAAAATTGTCAGTAAAAACTTCCCAATAAAAATATGATAAAAAAACTATTTAGGAAAAACTTTCGAATAGAAATGTTCAATAAAAATTTACAAGAAAAAGTTGTCAGCAAAAATTTTGCTTAACAATAAGATTCATCCCTCGCTCGGTAGATGAATTAATAAGTAAAACTGCTGTATATGAGGATTTGAAAAGCCATAAGTGATTGTGTAGAGAAGCAATTGCATCTGGGAAATGATGTGTGCGTATGTTGACAGACGTTTTTTTTTAGCCTGAGCCTGAAGATTTCAATCAAAACCATATATCATTTCAATAAAATGGCGCCACAAGCCGCACAATACGACAAATTTTATACCAGGAATTAGTCTCTGTTTACGCAGATAATTTACAAAAAAACAAATAACTAATCAAAAACTTGTGTAATGGTTGAAGGCTATGCTAAATTGCCATTGTAAGGTTTGGTTTAGAAAGAAAATGTCTCTTTTACTTTACAATATTATCTTACGTATTAAAATCTAATAATTTCAATTAAAACTAACTAAATTTATTTAGATAAAAGTCAAACTACCGTTGAATAGGTGGAATTAATCACGGAGAACTTTTGCAGCAGTAACTCTAGAAATCCTTCCAAATGTTTCTGAACCTTAACAGAGACAACAAAAAATTTAATAATTATTATATAATACTACCTTTGGCGTTGTGATCTTCAGTTAAAAATAAAATCCGTATATAGTAATATTTCCAAGGCAATTAATTGAATAACCACAACTATTTTACATTATGTAAATTCAAAATTAAATTATTATAAAATATTTCGAATTTTTTGAATCCTTTTCAAATTATTTATTAATAAATAAACATTTTCCATTAACAAGAATTTCTTTGCCCTATTGCGAATTTGAATTATTTCCAATCAAACGAGATGAAATGTTGTTTCGTTGATATTTATTCCATCATCAAATGATATTCACCAGAAATTGAGTATTTAAAATTTTTTTCCTTATAATAATAATACGAATATGTCGGAAAAATCCTTTTCTTTTTATGTTTTCCTTACATAAAATAAATCAATCTATTCTTATTTATCTAAGTATGCATGCATATATGTATGTGTACCTACAGAATCGTATGGGAATATTATATTCTTACAAACAGACCAAACCTACCACCCATCCCCCCATTTAACTTCTGCTCATTGTAAAGAAAATATTCTCGGTTGTTTTTCCCAACTGAAATTTATTGAAAATGCCGGAAATTCCCAATCTTTATCTTGTCGGAATAGATTTAACGTTTTTAAAAGTGCTCCAAATTGAAAATGGCTTTCTTGAATATAAAATAATAAAATCGCATCAGACTGATTGTAGTTGATCCTTCCGAAGATATCTTTTTTCCAGTTTAAGTTCCACAAATATGGTCCCAAGTTTTTTTTTTTAAATTTAAAAAGAAAGACAAACGAAAATATTGTATTATTAAGAGAAAAAATATTCGTGAAAATTGTGCAATTTTAAAAATGTATGACGTTATAAGTATTCGAGTTGGAATGGCTTTTGGCCCAAAAATAACAGTAGTGGCCGCCCCAGAGACTGAATAAGTTTTTAATGAAACCCATCATCTGGCTTGCGTTCGGTTGTTCTTATTAATTTTGATTGGATTTTATTTTTATTTATTTTTCCATTTTTTTCAGTTTTTCTTTTGGTTTTTAATTTACTCGAAAAACTATTTTAATCTTTTCACGTTTTTTGTGCCGACGTCGAACGTGTAATATCTAAATTTGGATTCGGAACAAATTCCTTTTCGATCGATCTCCACGTGAATTTGGAAGAAAAATAATCGAACGGCCAAACTTTGCTACAGAAACAGTATAAAAAAATATAAAAGATTATAATGCGTGGGAGAGATAATTTGATTTACTGGAAAAGCGATAAGCGGGAGAGAAATGGGCATCTAAACTTTACTCCATTTTAATTGAAAAAAAAAAAATATTACAAACGATTTATGGTTTGCTGAAAATGAAGATTGTTTTAGTGTTTTCAGGTTTTCCATAAATTATTTATTTTCTAATCCTTTAATTTTTGAAAATTATTTAATGAACGTTTTTACTAAAAAAAATTCGAAAATATTGCCTAATCAAATTAAGTTCATAAGAACTTTTTGTAGCAAAACAAAAATCAATATTAGAAAAAATGTCTTAAGTAAATAAAATGTTCAATAAAAATTTACAGTACAGCAAAAACTTTCCAATAAAAATTTAAAAAGTGTCAATAAATATTTTTCCTTGTCACCAATAAAAAGGAACAGTTAAAATTGTCAGCAAAAACTTTAATAAAAATTTGATAAAAAAATTGTCGACAAAAACTTTCCAATAGAAATTTTCAGTAAAAAGTTAAAAGAAAAACTTGTCAGCAAAAACATTTCAACAAAAATTTTCAGTAGGAATTTTTAAGGAAGTGTGAGCAAATAATTTTCTTTGTCAGCAAAAATTTTCCAATAAAAATTAACAGTAAAAATTGTCACCAAAAACTTTCCAATAAAAATATGATAGGACAAATTGTCAGCAAAACTTTCAAATAGAAATTAGTCACTAAAAATTGTCAGCAAAAATTTGTTTTTTTTTTTAAAAAAACTCCTGAAAATTCAGGAAATTCTTCAGGAAAAATTTACGAAAAAATATAGTAAAAAAATGGACACAATTACAATATTAATAAACTTGTAATATTCAACATTTTTCCATAATTTTTTAAAAATTTATTTAGTATTTTATCAGCCCAGACTTTAGTTTTTTTTAATTATATTTACAAGTACGAAGAGTATTTATTTTGTGTAATAACAAATTTGAGTGTGACAACATTTGCAATATTGAAAAGTTAAATTGATTTTCTTAACATGACAACGGGTTCCAATCGAAAATTGAATGGGAAAAAAATATTGCAAAATGCATTGAAAAGAAAAATCTACATTGATTAGACCAATTATTGACAAAGGTAAAAACGAAACGGTATATGCACCTGTACCAACAAGTCAAACAATGCATGAAAATACACAAAATAAAGAAAAATTTGAACGAAAAAAAAACCGATCAGGGCGGAGAAGTAATTTGGAGAAGAGAAAAATGTTGAATAAAAAAATTTCCATGTTCGAATATAAAGTAATATGTGTCAAAATCAAAAATAAAACTCAAAACTTTCGTAATTATGCAATTTTAGCGATTTTTTAAAGTTTTCGAATTTGGTATTTTATAAAAACTGAAACGAAAAAGAAAAAAAACAATCACCATACGAGAATGTGTCATTCAAGAGGCAGCGAAAAGCACTCACCTCCATTGTTCGCTGTGAGCTCCAACAGAGTAAATTTTTCGCAATTTAAGCTTTATGGCTTTTGTTTGTTATTTTTTATTTGATTTTATGTCAGTACTTTATGTTATTAAACCCTCCTTTAAAGTTTTTTTTTCTTATTTCATTTTGACTTTTACTCTGCTTTTTTTGAGACAAATCAAATTTCCATTGTTATAAAACGGTTGAAAATGTTATTAATCAAAGTTGGAAACGAGAAGAAATTATCCAAAAACGCAAAAGATTTAATCAGGGCACTCAATTTTATGAATTTGTTTTATTTATTAAATTTTCAACGCAAACTTCTGGCAAAAAAAATGTTACAAAAATTATGCAAGCAAAAATTAAATGGAATAAAAAAAATTGTTTATATTTTTAAAAAATTGAAGAAATTATTAAATTGTTTAAAGCTATATTTTTTGGGGAAATTTTTTCTGACAATTCTAGCTGAAATTTCGCCTAAAAATTTTATTGAACAAGTTTTGCTTACATGTTTTGCTGAACATTTTCTTAAAATTTTTTTTGGGAAAAGTTGTGCTGAAAGTTTTAGTGAAATTTACTGAAAAATTGAAAAACTATCAAACCGTTTAATGTTATATTTTTTGCGGAAGTTTTTGCTGAAAATATTCTTAAAAATTTCATTGGAAAGTTTTGGCTGGCAATTCTTGTTAATAAAATTCCTATAAATGTTATTGGAAAAGTTTCGCCGACTAGTTGTACTGAAAACGTTCCTAAATATTTGATTGAAAAAGTTTTGCTGACAAGTTTTACAGAAAATATTGTTAACATTTTTTTTGGAAAAGTTTTGCTGACAATACTTGCTGAAAATTTTCCTACAAATTTTATTTGGAAAGTTTTGTTGACAATTTTAGCTGAAAATTTCCTAAATATTTTATTAAAAAAGTTTTGCTGACAATTCTAGCTGAAAATTTTCGTAATATTTTTTTTGGAAAATTTTTGTTTACAAGTTTTACTGAAAATTTTCCCAAATATTTTATTGTAAAAGTTTGGCTGACAAGTTTTACTGAAAATGTTACTAAACATTTTTATGGAAAAATTTGGCTGACAATTTTTACTGGAAATATTCTTAAAGTTTTTATTGCAGTTTTTTTTGTAAATTGTTAATTTTATATTTTCGCTAAAAATTTGACTGAACATTCTTACTAAATATTTTTATAAGAAAATGTTTGCTGACAATTTTTATTAAGCAAATTTGTTTTCCGCAATCATTGTTATGATATTAATGATGCATATTGGATTAAAACGAATAAATTGTGATAAATAGCTTAAAAAACAGTTGAATTGCAACAATTTTGTTGGCAAATTAAATTATTTAAATTCATATCAAAAACTGAAACAATATGAATCATGATCGTTTTCGCTCCTTCTCGACTATCTGCACATTTTTATTAGTTGAATTTGATTGTGCAAAATATAAATTTATTATACCCTCTTGTTAACGTGTGCGCGGGGAAGTTCCGGAAAAAAGCCGCCCATTAAGAAACGACCAAACAAGATACCGAAATCGCTGAATACAATCCAAAATGGAGCCGGGAGTGATTATTTCCAAAGTGATCACAATCGTAATAAAATCGGTTGTGTGATCTGCTTTGAGGTTTTTAGCTTTTCAAATCGGTGTTCGTTGACCTTTCGGAATTTTTTCTCGATTTTCTTCTTTATAGAAACGAAAAATGAATGAAAAAAATTTAATACTTCCAAAAAGCTAACAAATAAAACAACTGAACTAACTGAACGAACAAATCTTCAATGTTCCACATTCGTTCTTTTAGCGCTTTCGTATTGACAACAAGCCAAGAAGCCATTGTCCATCATTCTTATTGGGTTTCACGTTAAATTGACTGGTGATGAGTTCACTTAAATGGTTCTGATATGTTCACAAAATGTCAAGAAGAAAAAAAAAACAAATTAAAATTAAAGTTTTTCTTTTTTTCAATGAAAACTCTTCAGTTTATACAAAGTCAATTAAGAAGAAACTTTTAAATTGTGTAAATTTTATTATATTTAATATGCTTTGTACTTTGTATTCATATTTGTGTACATTGACACGTTTGAGCTATTAAATCGATTTAGATACAAAATTTCTGATTGCAGTAAAATTTCCGGTTGAAAATATTTTCTAAACAATTCCAAAGAGTCTGAAATTATTTTATTTAACATTCTCTCAAGACACTTCAAACAAATGTATTGCCTGATTGGAAATTATCTGATTTATTTTGATAAAAATGTTCTCGTTTAAAATTTTCTACCATAAATTGTCTGGCTAAAAGTCTAAATGTTAAAGTAAAAACCTTCCAGTAAAAACTTTCTAGAACAATTTACCGAATAATAAATCTTTCAATCAAAAACTTTAATTTCCAGCAATAAATCTTCCAATCAAAACTCTGCATTAAAAACATTTTCTACTAAAAATCTTCCAGCAAAAACCTTGAAACAATAAACATTTTTTAGGCGAAAATTGCAAAGTAAAAATCGTCCAGCGAGAACCTTAATATAATTTCCACTTAAAATTGTATATTAAAAATAGGTTGGTACAAATTTTCTAGCCAAAATCTACAAACCTAACTTTTTCTAGCACAAATCTTCCATTAAAAATTTTCTATTAAACTCGTCTAGAAACTATTTTCTAGTATAAATTTTCCACCAACCATTTATTAGCAAAGCCTATCAATAAAAGAAAAAAATTTCTACAAAATCTTGCAGAAAAAATGTTCTACCAAATTTTTTTAAGTAAACATTTTTTAACACTAATCGTCCAGTTAAATTTTCTATAATATATTTGCCAGGAAGATTTTTTTAGAAAAGCCTTCCTGTTAAATCTTGTAGAAAAACCCGAAACAAATTAGAAAATAATAATAAAATTTTAGCACCAATACTCTTCCAGTTAAATTTTCTAGTAAAAATTTACTAGAATATATTTTCCAGCAAAATCGTTTTTCTAGTAAAAATTTTCAAGTAAATTATTCTAGTAAAAATTTTCTAGCAAATTTTTCTAGTAAAAATTTTTAAGTTAATTTGTCTAGTACAAATGTTCTAGCAAATTATTCTACCAACTTCTTCTAGTAAACATTTTCTAGCAAATTTTCCCAGTCAAAATTTTCTACCAACTTCTTCTAGTAAACATTTTCTAGCAAATTTTTACCAGTAAAAATTTTCTAGGAAATTTTCACAGTAAAAATTTTCTAGCAAATTTTCCCAGTAACAATTTTCTAGCAAATTTTCCAAGTCAAAATTTTCTAGCAAATGTTTCTAGTAAAAATTTTCTAGGTAATTTTTCTAGTAAAAATTTTCTAGGTAATTTTTCTAGTAAAAATTTTCTAGTAAAAATTTTCTAGGTAATTTTCCTAGTAAACATTTTTTAGCAAATTTTTCTAGTAAAAATTTTCCAGCAAATATTTTCTAGTAAAAATTTTCTAACAAATTTTGCTATTAAAAATCTTTGAGCAAGTTTTCTAGTAAAAATTTGTTAGCAAATTTTCTATTAAAAATATTTTTTTAGTAAAAATTTGCCCGTAAAAATTCTCCAGCAAAAATTACTTGTCAACTATTTTTTGTCCAGTAAAATTCTAATGTATAATTAAATTTTTTTAAAGATATTTCTTTGCATTTAGTTAAATTTTTTTTTGGATTGTAATGTAAATTTTGCACAAAAAACCTAAAACTGAGTTTACCATATTTTATTAAGGAAAAAACCAACAAAACCTACACGTAATCTAGCAAAAAATAATCTCAAATAAGAAAGCAATCGTTTGCACATATTGTTATTTTGTACAAAAAAAACTTTTATTAATAATATTTACTAAAGATAAAGAAAATAAATAAAAGTTTATAAAAACAAAACAAACATTTGTTATGTGCAGAGAAGAAAAAAAAATTTGTTTTGCTTACAAAAATTAACAGAAGTTTTTCATAGGAAAAATAATGAAATTTTGTGCGTACGTAGTTAAGGTGATTCGTAAGCAAAAAAAACGCACAAAAAACAGCAAAGAATTGCGGAAAATTCGTTCGAAGTTGTTGGTGGTTTTTTTTGTTGTTGCATATTAATTATTTAGTATTTAAAAATATTCGCTGACAATACGGATGTCCTTGCACATATGCATACATGTTTAATAGAAAAAAAAGGCCAAGAAAAAAAAATCAGCCTTAAAAGATAACATATTTTTTCTTTCTGCATCGCAAAAATGTGACAACAAATGAGGGAATTTTCTCTTTCCAACCAAACACTTTGAGTACTTATAATTTTAAAATAAATTCTCATCCACGCATGCACCCAGATTACATATGTAATAACTCCAAATCAGACTATTTGCAACAACAAAAAAACCATTTGACAAATACTAACAACCTTAAATAATCCGCCAAGAATTCTTCTCTTTTCGCTTCGATTCTGAAATTCGGTTTTCTTCCTCTCACTCTCCCTCTCTTGTAACTTTTGCATATTAATTTAATCACAACCTCTTATTACTGTCTACCAATACATCAAATCGCATTTTAAATATGCATACATTCCCATCCGTTTAGAACAATCATTTTTAATGCTTCATAGGTCAGATAACTGTATATTTTGTATATTGCTTATCGGGAGAGAAGGCATATCCACATAAAGAACTGTCAAAAAAGTTGCCCAGACCAGTTCACGTTCACGCTCATTCTGGCTCGTTGGGATTTTCCCAGATACTGTCTCATATGTATTCATGTGACTGACTGGGCTATGATTGTGTCCGTTTGTTGGCATTTCTTTTAATGGAAAATTGTTCTAATGCTGGTATGGTTGGGGGATTGTTCTTTTCAATTCGAGTTTATTGAAAAAGAACAAAAAACCATCTGCTATTGTAAAAGTATTGAATTTTTCTTCTTTTACCTTTGTTTTATTCTTTCAAAATTCTTATTGTTAGAATGATTTCACAATAGAAATTTTGTAAGAATAAAAACAGCTGTTTTAAAGTTCCGCCATTTTTCTTCATTTTTTTTTGGTATGGTTTTCCGTAGGCTTTGTTCTGGATTATAATTTTTTCTATAAATTAAAAATAACAAAAAAAAAAAAACAAATACAAATAATACCAATTGTAGAAAATATCATTACAGAAAAATTATATATAAAAACTTGGAAAAATTACTGATTTTACGAATTAAATCTTATTTAGCGGAAGAGGCACATTTTTCGCTCGATGAAAACGTTAACGTTTAATAACAAAAATTCTCCTGTAGAAAAGCCATTGTATTCGCAACAAGTGAAATAAAAATTGAAAAAATTAATAAATTGTTTAAAGTTGAATTTTTTAGGGAAATTTTTGCTAACAATTCTTGCTGAAAATTAAAGGTGAAAATTTGCTAAAAAAATTTATCACAAAACTTTTGCTGACATGTTTTGATGAACATTTTCTTAAAAATTTTTTAGGAAAAAGTTTTGCCAACAAGTTTTACTGAATATTTGCTTAAAATTTTGTTAAGGAAAAAGTTTGGCTGACAAAGTTAGCAAGTTTTACTGAAAAATTCAAAAATTATCAAATTGTTTAAAGTTGTATTTTTTAGGGAAATTTATGCTAACAATTCTTGCTGAAAATATTCTTAAAAATTTGATTGGAAAAGTTTTGCTGACAATTCTAGCTGAAAATTTGCTTAAAATTTTTATCATAAAACTTTTGCTGACATGTTTTGATGAACATTTTCTTAAAATTATTTTAGGAAAAAGTTTTGCAAACAAGTTTTACTGAACATTTGCTTAAAATTTTTTTAGGAAAAAGTTTGGCTGACAAAGTTAACAAGTTTTACTGAAAAATTCAAAAATTATTAAATTGTTTAAAGTTGTATTTTTAGGGAAATTTTTGCTAACAATTCTTGCTGAAAATATTCTTAAAAATTTGATTGGAAAAGTTTTGCTGACAATTCTAGCTGAAAATTTGCTTAAAAATTTTATCATAAAACTTTTGCTGACATGTTTTGATGAACATTTTCTTAAAATTATTTTAGGAAAAAGTTTTGCAAACAAGTTTTACTGAACATTTGCTTAAAATTTTTTTAGGAAAAAGTTTGGCTGACAAAGTTAACAAGTTTTACTGAAAAATTCAAAAATTATTAAATTGTTTAAAGTTGTATTTTTTAGGGAAATTTTTGCTAACAATTCTTGCTGAAAATATTCTTAAAAATTTGATTGGAAAAGTTTTGCCGACAATTCTAGCTGAAAATTTGCCTAAAAATTTTATCATTAAACTTTTGCTGACATGTTTTGATGAACATTTTCTTAAAATTTCTTTAGGAAAAAGTTTTGCTAAGAAGTTTTACTGAAAATTTTCTTAAAATTTTTTTTTGGAAACGTGGCAAACAAAGTTAACAAGTTTTACTGAAAAATTCAAAAATTATCAAATTGTTTAAAGTTGTATTTTTTAGGGAAATTTTTGCTAACAATTCTTGCAGAAAATATTCTTAAAAATTTGATTGGAAAGGGTTGCTGACAATTCTAGCGGAAAATTTGCTTAAAAATTTTATCATAAAACTTTTGCTGACATGTTTTGATGAACATTTTCTTAAAATTTCTTTAGGAAAAAGTTTTGCTAACAAGTTTTACTGAAAATTTTCTTAAAATTTTTTTTGGAAAAGTGGCTGACAAAGTAACAAGTTTTACTGAAAAATTCAAAAATTATCAAATTGTTTTAAAGTTATACTTTTTGGGCAAATTTTTGCTAATAATTCTAGCTGAAAATTTGCCTAAACATTTTTTCATAAAAGTTTTGCTAACATGTTTTGCTAAACCTTTTCTTAAAATTTTTTTCGGGAAAAATTTTGCTGACAAGTTTTACTGAAAAATTCAAATATTATCAAATTGTTTAAAGTTGTATTTTTTAGCGAAATTTTTGCTGATAATTCTTACTGAATATATTCCTAAAAATTTGGCCAGTATTTCTTTGAAAAAAAAAGAAGGAGAAACCGTTACCGTCTAGTAATTGCGATCGCTATGGCCACATCTTAATCGGCTTTTTTATAGCTCGACATTAAAGATTTTAATTTGAACTACTTACTTCACAAGCCACAGAACATGACTAATTATAATTTCCAGATTTTGTAATATCAATTAGCCTCGAAAAGCGTGCCATTTGACGTGTTTGAGGCTCATTTCTCGCTCGATTGAAACGTTAATAAGCAAAATTTTTCTATATGGGGCTCTATAAAACCACAAGTGCTGTGGAGAAGTCAATGTATTCGCGAAAAGAGAATTTTTTGCCTTAAGGTGTTATTGGCCTTTGTTTCTTTGAAAATGAAGAAAGACAGACCATTACTGGTCTCTTCACTCGAAGAAGGGGCCCTTGTTTTTTTTCGGATGTAGTCGGACTTTATTGCCGTCTATCTAAGGTTATTGGTAAATGCCCAGCCATTTTTCAGGCAGAATTAAATGCCATAAAGCTTTATGCTTGAGAGGGTATTAGAAGGAGCCTGCGTAACGCAAAGATCTACATTATCTCAGACAGCCGGGCTGCATTGTAAGCTCTTGTCTCATCTGATGTCCAATTTAAACTAGTTTGGGATATCCTCACGGTCCTAAATCAAGTAACTTTATTGTGGGTGCCAGGTTATGAGGGTATTGAAGATAACGAACTAGCGACAAACTTGCCAAAAGGGGACCAACTACTCCGTTAATTAGACCAAAAACCTTCTGTGGCAACAGTACTGGGAACGCGGAATCAGAAGCTCACAACTGGGCTAATTCCCCGGGCAGAAATCACTCAAAAAAATTTAGGGCCTTTTCTAGGTCCTTAAACTCAACAAACCAGACCTAGGGTCTGTTAACATATCATTTTAATAAGATGGTCAAATCTGACACAACAATCTGTCGTTTTTGCTCCGAAGAGGATGTGAATCGCCTTAGCATCTACTCTGCGATTGCAATACCATTACCCGTCCAAATCTACGGCATCTCAGTTTATTTATTAGTACCAATTGGATAATCGTTTATAATCTAACATTTGGGAGAGAGAAAAAAAAATAATTCGAAAAATGCAAAAGAGCTGAAATGTAATTAGAACAACACCTATCCTTGAAAGGGTACAAAAACCAACATAAAAAAATTAAAAAAAAATTGTAGAAAAAAGAAAAAAAACTATAGTCGATCATCTTTTAATAAAGTCAGCGTAAAATTAATGGACAAAAAAGAGAGCAGCAATCAGCAAAATTAAATAAAGATGGCCGCCCACATGCATATGCACTTACTCAAATTACATTCAAACTTGTCAATAGGAATTTTAAGAAAATATTTTGACATGCATATGACAGTAAGCACGTGTGTCGGTATGTACATAACCGTAAAAGTCCATATAGATGATTATTTACGAAAGGACTTACGTACCTAACTGGCCCCCCCAATTGATATTTCAATTATTATAAACAGGAATTTTAAAAAATATATTGTAGAATAAATATTATGATTAGAATTTTTTTTAAATAATAGCAATAAAAAATAAATGGCGCAAATGTCAACAAAACAAAAACTTACAATGACACTTTGCTCTTTTCCAATGGAAATTTCGTTGTTTTCTCCTGTGATTGTAATATTTTTCGTGCTCTTTTCTTCTTTTAGTTATTAAATTTTCCTTTTTCTTTCTTTATTTCTCTTTTTCTCGTTTTTTTTTTTTTGTTATTTTGTGTTTTCTCTTTGTTAGTTATCCAAAAAAATAAAAATAAATAAAAGAAAAACAAAAACGATCTATTTCACTTGGTTTAGCCTTTTTTATTCTGATATTATTTAATATTTGCTCTTATAATTTGCAAAATTTATTCTTTTTTTTTTAAAGCTCTCTCAATTTGAATTTGGTAAAATTTTCTTTTCTTTTTATGAAATGCAAACGCACAGCACACACACACCCACAAATACTAATCTAGAGAAAATTTTTATTGTGTTCTTTATTCGATTTTTTTGTTGTTGTATTTGTGATAATATTTTTTTTGCTTTAAGCAAACTTTATCAAAATATAGAGAAAGAGGGAAATCACAAAATATTTCCTTTATTTTTTTTTTACTTTTAATCAAATTTAATTATTTATGAACTAATACACTAATAATATACACACGCGGCGTACACACGGCTAATTATTTATATTCACACACTAATCAATTTGTTAAAAATTCCTTTTGAATGTTATTTTTATTGTTTTTTTTTTATTTTTTTTTTCAATAGTTCAAGAATTGTAATAACATTTTTATTTGATTGAATAAGATTAATATTTATCACAGAATGCAACTGAAAGAAATAAAAAAATTTATTTGGAATATCGATACTAAATTGTTAAATAATTATTATGAACTTTTATTATAATAATAAGAAGAAAAAAATCTATCGTCCACTACTCTATGAGCACAATCCCTCTTTTAATTATTTATCCCACATGTGTACATTCTCTTTTCTCCTAGCTTAACACCTAAATATGTACATGCATGCACGCCTTAATGCTTTGACGGATGCGTTGTATGTACCGCAACGTATCACGTCAGCGAATTGACAGCTCAGATATTTTGCGAGCAAACAAAAAAAAAACCTATTTTTTTTTGTTCTCTTTAATTCCTTATCGCTGCTCATTTGGTGGTTTTTTGTGTGCTGTTGTTTCTTTTGTTTCATTTTCTTAGGTTGCAAAATGTTTCTGTTCTTAAGTTCTTTTTGTTGTTTCTGACTGACTGTCACACTACCAATTTTGTTATGTTTTCATGTAAAATAAAATTGGTATGTTTTCAATAAATAAAAATACACGTGTTTGACTAAAATAATAATTTTTGGTGGATTTTTATTATTTAAGGAAAATAAACCCCCCTTCCTTCGCCTACTCAAATAAATTTAAAATAATAAACTGAAAAATAACAATTTTCTTAACGATTTTGTGGAATTTTTTTATAAAATATTCCTTTTTATTTTTAATAATTTAAATTAATAATGATTTTTATGCCTCACTTATTTTAAAATATATAACATTTCACAAAAAAAAATCCTATAAAAAGAAATATTTTTTGTTTCTACTTTATTTAGTTAAACTAAAATTGTTTTTGGTCACTGAAAAATTTACTTTTTAATATTTTGTTTTTTTTTTAAAACCCTTTTTTTTATTCTTGTATTAAAAAATTTAAAATTATTTTCTTAAACAAAAATCCAATTAAATTTAGTTCTTTTTATTCATTAAAAATATTAGTTTTTTTAAAATTTCTTTTTGAATTTATCTTTTTATTAGAAATTTAAATATTTTTACGTATTTTTTTTATTGCAATTTTAGTTTTATTTTTTTGTTATTTTTTAGAAACAAAAAAATATTTTTTTTTTTTTAAATTAATTCTTTTTACTATAAATTTAAATATTTTTATTTTAAGATTATTGATTCATTTTTTTATTATTCTTCGAAGGACAATACATTTTTTTAATAGACAATTTTTTAATAGAAACTAAAAAGAAAAATATAAAAAAATTTTAAAAATTTATTCATTTTTAAGTAATTTGTTTTTTTTTTTTTTTGTAAAAAGGCTCTGATTTTTTTATTTAGTAAAAACAATGTAAGCAGTTGCTGTTCTGTTAGAGATTTTTCTAATTTCTAAAAAATTTAAATCCTTTTTTTAAGAGGAAGGACCCTTTTTTGTAGTATTATAGAAGGAAAATAAAGAATATAAAAAGCTTATTCAATTTGGATATAATAAAAGAATTAAAGAAAGTTTACATTAAAAAAAAATGGAAATACGTTATTAAATTTTTTTTTTTATTATTCAAAATTTTAGTTTGAAATTTTTGTTTATTTTTAGTTTTGTTGACAAAGAACAATTTTTTGAATTAAATCCTTTTTACTATAAATTTAAATATTTTTACGTATTTTTTTATTATTATTTTAGTTTTATTTTTATGATTATTGCCTTTTCTGTAATTTTTTTTTCTGTAATTAATTCCTTACTCTCTGTTTTAATATAAAAATTTGTAGTAAAAATAAATTTTTTTAATAGATAATTTTTTAATAGAAGCTAAAAAAAATTTTTTTATTAGAAATTTTAAAAATGTTAAAAATTTATCCTTTTTTAAGTAATATTTGTTTTTTTTTTTTTTTTTTAAAAAGGCTCTGATTTTTTTATTTAGTTTACTTTAAAAAACAATCTAAATTCTTTAACAGAAAATTTTGTAATATTCAAAATTTTTTTAATATTAGAAAGTTTTTCTTATTTTTAGTGTTGTTGGCAAAAACAATTATTTTAATTAATGTATCTTTTAAGTATTAAAATATTTTTTTTTGTTGAATTAATTCCTTTTTAATATAAATTAAAATATTTTTAAGTATTTTTTTTATTATTATTTTAGTTTTATTTTTATGATTATTGCTTTATTTTCCTATATTTCTTTGAAGCAAAATAAATTTTTTTAATAAACAATTTTTTAATAGAAGCTAAAAAAAAATTTTTTTATGAGTTTTTTTTAAGAAAATTTAAAAATGTTAAAAATTTATTCCTGTTTAAGTAATTTGTTTGTTTTTTTTTGGTAAAAAGGTTCTGATTTTTTTTATTTAGTAATAAAAAGAAAGACAAAAAATTTGGTTTTTTCGTTAGTTTAGAAAATGCAAATATTCTAATTTTTAATTTTAATAAAAAAAAAGACGACCCAAAAAAGATAGTATCAGAATATATTTAATAGAAGGAAAATAAATAATATAAAAAGAGTATTATTCAATTTGGAGATAATTAAAAGAATCATTTGTGAAATGACAATAAAAAGTTTACTTGAAAAAAAACATTCAAATAATTAAAAATTAAAATTTTTCTGAAATTTTTTTAATATTCAAAATTTTTATTTATTTTTAGTTTTGTTGACTAAAAAAAAATTTTTTTGAAATTTTTTTTTTACTCTATTTTTTATTTATTGCTTAAATTTTGTAGTTATTTCTAATAACTTGAAAGAAAGTCAATTTTAGTAGAATTTTTAATTTGACTCCCAAAAACAAGTCACCTTAAAAAAAAATTTATTTTCAATAAAAATTTTTGCAAAATAAATGTAAAAAATTTTTTTTTTAAGAACATTTGACAAAATAACAAATCTATTTCTTTAATAAAATTTATTGTAAAAAATTTGTTTTCTTTTAAATACTAAGAAAAATAGCAAAAAAAAACTAATAATATTTTTTTTATGATAAATTTTTTATTAAAAAAATCTACTTTTTATTAAAAATTATTTTAATAATTAAAAATACTTTCTATTTTTATTCAGAAGTGTATTAAAAGTAAATTTATTAAATATACAATTCGATTTAATGGAATAAAAGCCCATTTATAGGTAGGCAGGCCTTTAAGAGAAATTTAAACAGTTTTTAACGAATTTGTTTTGTAAATATTTTTTCCCAAAGAAACCAAACTAAATTAAATTTATTTAAAGGAAATTCTTAAAAATTAACTTCTTGTTGTTAGTGTTTTTGTTTCTGTTTTTTTTTCTTCTTCTAAATATAAAAAATTCACTTTTTATTTTTTGTGTGAGGTTATAGTTACTTCTAGAGTTAAGAAGTTAAAAGAGAGTCCCTCTCCGTAATAGTTAAGTCTATACACTACACCACACCGCACTGATTACGTTGGAAACTTACACAAAACCTATAATACTAAGAAAAGACCTTCAAGTTATGAAAAGGATTCGATTGTATGAAAATCAACCAAGGAGACTACAAACAAGAAAAGGAAGAAGAAGCACTAGAATTAGGGCTTCTTAGTTGTTTTTTTTTCGTTGTATACAATTAATTAATTGACAAATGTACCCTCGTCCTTTTGGCTCTCCACACTCTTTTATGAATGTGCTTATTCTTGATTGTAATCCCGAAAGTCATTTTTCTTAGACACTACACTGCCGCTTTGTATGGATTCGACACACCCCCCCATACCCTCCAAAAAAAAAATTGACAATCAACTAACAACACCAAACAAAAAAAATTAATATACATACACTAAGAAGTTTTTCACACACACACACACACACAAGATTTTTTGTCAGAAATCACTTTTAGCAAAATATACTTAAAAAAAAAATCCCTTTTGTTTTTTGCTGGTAGTTTTTTTTAAATTAAAAATTGAAAAGGGCCAATTTGTTTTTTGACACTGCCACCCACACATCCGTTGACGCATACACACCTATAATTTATACGAAGCATGTGTGTAAATTCGTAACCAAACTCAAAATGAAGAATTAACAAAAATACTCCTTAAATTATGTTTGGCATGCACTTTAATTTATAAATTAGTAATCAAAAAATTCTGTTCAGTAATAATTTATAATTAAAAACTACTCTTAATTAATAATCACTAATTGGTGTTTTTTCAGATTTTTTTTTTCACAAATGCACACAACTATATATATAAAAATATGGCGAAAAAGGGACACAGATAAAACGAACAAATTTAAATATGATATAATTATTAATACTTAATAAATCAATCAATTTAATACAATAGAAGAAACTTTTTATTTTTTTTTTAATTCAATACAATTAATTAATTATTAATAATATGAAGAATATTAATTGTCGGGAAAAGTTTAAGATGCCGCGCGACTCTATATTAATACAAACACTTCCATTGCTTTTGCGCTCAAGTACGCAACTACACCATATTTGCTTGTACTTTTTTCTTTGGATTTTATATCATCTAAGAGAGAAATCTCCAAAAAAATAAACACAAATCTTCTTCTTCCTCTTTACGTCAACTTATATTTGTCAAAAGAGTATAAGACAGAGAAAAATGAAGTATACAATTATTTTTCGTATAGAGTGCGTACGAATGAGAGACCACCATTAAGTTTTGTATGATGATGGAAATGAAGTTGGTGAGAACCTAGGGAAGTGAGTTTTGCTTTGAAAGAAAAAGAGCACATATTGCAAACGTACTACCCAGCTGGCTATTTCTACAAATCTACACAAATTGCATATGCATACATGTTTGCATATGCATACATGTGTACTGTTCGTAGTTGGCACAACCAGCCACATACAAACACACACTAATAGGCATTCTTCATACAAATTTAGCCAGCAAAGAATAGAGGAAATTGTCAAAAAACAATATGTTTCAAAATAATAGTAAAATAAAAAAGAAAATCTACAAAAAAAAAATGGCTGAATCTAAAATAGTTTTTTCCTTTTACAAAATATCTTTCAGTTTATTGAAATAATTCTTATGAATAATTTCCTAGTATAAAACCATACTCACTCTCCCTCGTTTCTAAACATGGTTTTTTTTGCTCTTAAATTAAGAAAAGAAGAAAAAAACAAAAATTCGGCAACTTAAAAATAAAAAAGAGACTATTTTCTAAGAGAGACAGAGCATATCATGTTCATACAATATATTCTCTTGCTCTTTCCTATTCGTAGTACAATATTTTCAAATGCAAACAAAAAACAAACAATTTCATATTCATAATTTAAATTGGAAACACTACAAAACTAGAATATTTTTAATAATTTTTTATTAAAAAGTGATTTACACATATTTGAAGAGAATGTTCTCTTATTATATACTCTTTTCTTCAAATTGAACATAAATTCTTTACTTTCCATACGGAATGTGGCAACTAAATAGTATGTGAACTCACCACTATATGACGTTCTAAATACAATCCACAATAGAGAAATGTCAGCTGATAGAAATTCGTCATCGTATTTTTTTGGAAAATTTCTTTGAATTTTAGATTTTATCAAATAAAATATTAATTAATTTTTATATTTTTATTGATTAAATCTTAAATTTTAAATTTTCCTTCAAATTTCTTTATTTCAGAGTCAATAACCAAATCATATCAATTGCATTATTTTCATATATGCGTTATACGAGATCTGTTCAAAAAGTATCGCGAATTTTGAATTTCTGCGGGTTACGTATATTCTATTTTTGATTTTTTTGTGGCGTTATATTGGTTCTCATGTCTCTAACTTATGCCGACAACAAATTCGGCCATTTTGAATGTTCAGTTAATTTTTGACAGCTGCTTTGCTTGCACGTGTTTTGGTACGTCTTCGATTTTTGCCCATTTTCGACCAAAAACAGCATCGCATTAACATTGCTAAGGAGCTGTTGGACTCTGTCAGCGACGACCCAAATTTGTTCCAGAGGGTCATAACTGGTGACGAATTATGGGTTTATGGTTTTGACGTGGAAACCAAAGCTCAATCATGCCAATGAAAGCTGCCGCACGAGCCAAGACCGCGCCAAGTTCGGTCGAATGTGAAGGTTTTGCTTACAGTTTTGTTCGATTGCCGGGGCATGATGCATCATGATATCTTGCCACAGGGTAGAACGGTCAATAAGCAATATTACCTGAAAGTTATGCGCAAGTTGCGCGAACCAATCCGACAGACACGCCCGGATTTGTGGAAGAACAAAAATTGGCTTTTGCGCCATGATAACGCCCCTGCTGACGCATCGTTGCTTGTGTGCGAATTTTTGGCCAAAAACAACACACTAATAATGCCGCAGCCACCGTATTCCCCAGATTTTGCCCCCTGTGACTTTTTCTTCTTCCCGAAACAGATTTTTGATCCATTTTTTGGAATGGGCAAAAATCGAAGACGAGCTAAAACACGTTCGATTAACTGAACATTCAAAATGGCCAAACTTGTCGGCATAAGTGAGAGACATGAGTACCAATATACCGCCACAAAAAATCGAAGATCGAATATACATTCGATCTTTTTGGACAGACCTCATATTGCCGGATTGCCGCACAACAAGAAGCTTCTTTTCCAGCAGGCAAAAGTCATTTTTTTCTTTCAAATAAATAATGTAGTTGGACACCTATAGCACCTATAACTGAAGTGCTATAGGATTCCCCAACCATACCTTTCCCTAATCCCCTCCTCTTCAACCCCCTTACACGACTAATCTACTCCATTAAATACAACTATTACTTTTCGTCTATTCAAATTAAAAAGAATAAATAAAAATTTTGCCTAACTTTTTTTTATCTATTTGAATATTTAAACCGTCATAGCTGAGACGTCAAATGTCCTCATGGTCATGTGGTTATTTAAATATGGCCCCTGGCCTGTTGGCTTTGGGACCTCTATCACACAAGCAAACAAAAAGTATAAACTAAAAATGAAAAATTAACTTTCCAAATTGAGTAGAATCCACAAAAACCATACAAATGCAAAGACGAAAAAAAATGTTTAATAGAAAATTTGACAAAAATTAATGTTTTTATTTTTCTTCAAAAATTCAAGGGGTCTACACTAAAATAATTTGAATATATTTTTATCATATTTTAATGATTTCTCTTAAAAATGGCAGTAATAAAAAATTTAAACAATACAAATGCAAATGTGTATAAAAATTCGATAAAACAAAATTGTTTTGATTCAAAATGATTTTCTTCGTTGTGTTGCTTTAATGTGGTACCTGGCCTATGTCTTTGGGTCCCCTGCTCTGTCTCAAGCAAAAAAAAATTGTTCGATGAAAAGGATCATTTGTAAGGTTTTTGTTCTTCATTGTTTTTCTTAGCATTTGTAATGATTTGTACAAACTCAGAAAACCGAACTGATCTCTATTTATTTTTGCATACAGAAACAGCAACACAAACTTGAGGTAAGTTGACAAAAAAACAATCCTTTTCGATAAGAAAAAAAATTTACAAAAAATTTGGGGAAAAAGCAATAAGTCTATAAAAAAAATTATTAACTATCGATAAAAATAATGAAAAAAAAACACAAAAAAAGAACTCCCAAAAAAAACTTATTTTTTTTGTCGATTAAAATCAAAAGTCACGTCGGAAATGCCAAGGGAGAAATTCAAATGGGAAAATGTCAACGGAAATTTTTTGATGGAAAAATCCCAAAGGAAATTTCAAAACCGACGATAACTGTACTGTTCACATCAGCCAATAGGAATCATTCATAAAAAAGAGTTATTTTGAAATTTAACAAACAAACAAAAAATTTTCATATTTCTAAAAATTTCTTTTTTGAAAAAAAATATATATCCTTAAAAGAAATTTACTAGAAACTTTAAAATCCAAGAACAATTTTGTAAGAATTTTATACCATCAAAGATTATCAGTTAAACGGTTTGTTTTGTTTTTCTTCAAAAGGTATGGTAACCTTTTCATGATTTTCTTCTTAGATTATTAAACACCCTTGAAAAAAGAAAAGAAATTTTTTTTCTTTTATATTATTAATAAACTTGATACAAATTAAATTTAATAATAAATAGTGAACAGAAAAAGATTAAACGAGTTCCCCCAGAATAAAATTTTAAATCTACAAAAATTTAATAAAAACTAATTTGTTTTCAACTGGCAATAGTAATGTCTGATTGATATTCCTAAACAAAATCTTTGTTTTAAGACAAAAAAAGAAGCAAGAACATAAAATTAGAAAAGAAGAAAGATAATATTTATGTTTAAGAAAAAAAAAGAGGAGGACACAAAATCACAATGAGCAGATTGCAAATCAAAATTAGAAAAAGATGGCGGATAAAAATGGCGATTGGCTTAAAAGCAAAAACGCAAAAAATTGAGAAATTTGAGAACAAAAAGTATAAGAAAAATTTCCAAATCAGAAAAAATACCATGAATGGAAAATTTATTATTTCAAAATTAGAAGAGGACAAAAACAAATATTCAATATGAAAATATCCCAAGTTTTCAAAAAAAAACCACCTCCGAAAGAGTAAAAAGTTGTTGCCATATTTTACATTTAACATTGACATGGGCACTGGAAAATGTAGAATTTTTCAATTTTTTAACAAAAGTTCGCTTCTGTTTGCTTAAAAATGTTTTATTTTATTTTATTTAAAAAAAAAGTTTAATATTTTAATTTAAAAAAAAAAAGCCAATTTAAATTACTTACCATGTGACTACGGGTAATATTATGGCTAGGGGTAATATAACCTTTTCACGATTTTCTTCTTAGATTATTGAACACCCTTGAAAAAAGAAAAGAAATTTGCCATTTTTGAACCGACGAAACCAATCTCGCCACGTTGTTTCCGATAAAGCACTGCCACTATAGGTCTCCATAAGCATTCGATGCGATTCGGCAGCCGATTTCTTCAAATTGAAGCAGAAAAGCAGACCTTCCCGCATGTGCTCTTTTTCTGGCACAAAACTAGACATGATTACCAAAGGAAAAATGTATGTTGTTGTACAAAATTGCTGACAATAGGCACTGATTAATGTTGACAGATGTCAAACTCATAAAAAAAGTATGGCGTGCCCATGGTAGCTTAATAAGCTCAGTCACGCCATCTATGACCAAACAGCGGATTTAAGCGTATACACCTGGTATTTAAAAAAACTGTTAAAAAAAGAACACTCCGTTCCCATTTTAAATGAATTGATTTATTATAAATAAATTTGAATTAAAGATAAATGAAGCAGAAAATTCCGTTTTTTTTTGAACTTTTAAGTGTAAACCTTTCCCATTTTTGGACCGATTCCAATATTCCGTTTGTAAAAGGTTAAACGTTGCTTTAATGGTTTAAATCAATGTTGCGATGGTGAAGATAATTGCCGAACTCCTTAGATTATAGAAGAACTGGATAGGCCTCTACACAAAAATTGTGGCTGAATTTTGTAGAACGCGCACACATGAAAAATAACAAAAACGTCTTAAATCAGTAGGGGTCAATTTTAAACTTCAGCATGCGATTAAAGCGGTTCGTTCTAAAACCATTTTCATATGTGAGATGTCATTTATGCGAAAACAAATCGATTTTTTTTAATATTTCGGGTTTTGTTGTTTGATGGAATTAGTTTTGGAAATTTGCAATAAAACACACCATTCTACTTTAAAATATTACTTATTTATTTATTTCACTATATGTTATTTATTAAAACAGAATTATAAAGTAAAAGAGCATATAAAAATATAAAATTGCAAATTATTTGATTATATCAAAACAATTATTTATACAAATAAAAGTTGTCAGCACTTTGCAAAATGTTCATAACACTTTCATAAAAGTATTTTAAGAAGCCTAAAGGACTTTGTACGCTATCAAACTGTTTGTTGTCAATTCTCCTTCTAAAGCTGGAAGACAGTCTTCGCAATAAAGCCTTGTCTAGCTTAAAAACAATAAAGCCTTTTTCACTATATTCATTAAGTGGAAATGAGTTAAATAAATAATTCTACTTAAAATATTTATTTAACCCACCTGCACTTAATATCCTCTAAAATTTGCCTACACACACTTTACGTACGCCGGGAATCAACTATTTTCAGATAAACATTGAACTATCACTTTTCACTTTTTACCCACTTTTTGGACCAAATAAATCATAAAAAGCTATTTAAGCAGATTATAAACTGAATTTTTATTAATTTCTCTAGTAAAAATGAAGATGTCAACTTACCGAAAGAAAGAAATTCCCGGCTTCCTCAATCCGTTGAATGACCATTAACCCTTTATAAAATACTTTATTACTATTAAATCTTATTAACAATATAACTATTTAACCACACTTTCACTTGAATTTTCCGTTAAATACCAAAATTACCACTTTAAAAACAAAAAAAGTATGCAAGCATTTCGGTATGATGCCAACACTTTCATGTAGAATGGCGTTTTTTAAAACTCTGCAAAAGTCTACAAAATAAAGGTGCTTGTTATTTATGAAATAAATAATAAACCTAAAATACATTTCCAAGATCATATCAAAAGATGGAATAAAAAATAAATATTGCCAGTCGTTGTGTTTAAATTGTGTTGTTTGTTTACAATAATAAGTGAGTTAAAATTAATATCAATTATGATTTTAGAATTCAATAAATTTCTATTATATAAACTAGATGATAGTGGGTGTCATGTCTACACGTATATAAAAAAATCTACACAAAAGTATACAAGCGTTACGATTTTTACAATAATTGAGCCAGAAAATTGCGTCTTCATATACGCAAATCTGACGTATGGCCCTATCCAGGTATTCTTTAATCTAAGCCGAACTCTACCGTTGCGACATCAAAATAAAGGCACAGACTCAATGTGCTTGAATGACTTTGTGTTTAAATAAAGTCCAATTCGTAATATTTTATTGTTTTATTATAATTTAAAATAAAATTCTATCATCGTGTGGACAATTCTGCATGGCCAAGAAATTTTACAACAATAAATGCTCTTCTGATAAAAAAATATGGAAAATCAAGAAAATATCCTCCGAAAGAGAAAGAGAAAGTGAAAAATTTCCAATCTGCTACCCACAAAACTCCCTAATTAACAAAAGTAGTTCTCATCCCTTAAAAAAAATTGTCCATAAAAAAATTAAGCCATCGAAAATTCTTAAAACTGAAATTATTTGCGGTAAAAAAATCCTGTTGGAATTCTTAATATGAAAATTTGCTGACATCAAATGTGTGTGAGTGCTGGCTCTATGCAACCCACTTCACCTGTTGAACTGTTTCGCAACAATCCCTTACATACACGCTCATACTAGTTGCCGTTCAGTGAGGTGATCTCCTCTCCGATTCAGTCAGGACTCGTCTAGTTCTCACTTAGTTCATATGGAAAACCAAGTCTGTCCGTCCGAAAAATTTATTCGGTAAGTAAAAGTTAATTTTTTGGTTAAAAATCATCATTTTAATATGTAATTCACAAAATCACAATCGTAATTAATTAATTAAACACCACTAAGTGTTTTTATCTTAGTGAATTACATATCAAAATTTTTTTATGTAGACATGACACCCACTGCCATCTAGTTATCGTAATAGAAATTTATTGAATTGCAAAAGCATAATTTATATTTATTTTAATTCACTTATTGGCAACAAAAATGCAATTTAAATACAACGATAGGCAATTTTTATTTTTTGTACAATCTTTTGATACGAAATGGAATTCTATTTTAGGTTTATTATTTATTCCGTAAATATGAATCAAATATAAAGCGCCTCAATTTTGTAGACTTTAATCCTCCATGAAAGTGGAAACTTAACAGCTATTCTTGTCATTTGTGATGTTTTATTTTGGCACATCGGAAAGTGCAATTAAAAGTGTTTTTTTGTTTTTTTTTTTACATATATACAAGTATATACGAAAAAGTAAGTATTTTTATAAATAGTTATATATTTGATAAAACTTAATACAAAGTTTTTATTTCAGAAAATTAAGTAATTTATTAGAAATTGCTAGAAATTCGCCGGAAAGAGGAAACTGACATATTCATTTTTACTAACCAAAATAACAAATATTTAGTTTGTGATGTGCCTAAATGGCTATTAGTGATTTATTTTATCCAAAAAGTGGTGAAAATTGAAAAGTTGGTCATTAAATAAATGTAAACAAATCCGATGTTGACAGTTCAATGTTTACCAGAAAATAATTCAGTGCCGGTGTACGTAAAGTGTGTGTAAGAAAGTTTAAGGTACCGAATTTTTCAGTCTATTTTTCAGTCTATTTTTTATTGCTGTTTTCATTGTGTTAAAATAAATAAAGTATATTCTTCGGTAGGCGTATTATTTAAATAAATTTGTTTTGCTTGCTCTATTAGACAATATTATAATGCATTTACTACATAATATTGTTTTTTTTTTTTTTTTAAATATTAATTATTAATTTGTATACGATTAACGTCTTTTTGTGCACATAATTTATTTTCATATAATCAAATAATTTACAATTTATATTTTTATATGCTCTTCCACTTTATAATTCTGTTTTAATAAATAATATATAGTGAAATATCTAATAAATAAATAAATAATATTTTAAAATAGAATACTGTGTTTTATTATAAATTTCCAAAACTAATTCCATCAAACAACAAAACCGCAATATTAAAAAATCTATTTATGTACGCATAAATGATATCACATATGAAAATGGTTTTGAACGAACCGCTTCAATCGCATACTGAAGTTTAAAATTGGCTCCCAATGGTTTACGCCGTTTCTATTGTATTGCATGTTGGTGCGTTCTACGAATGTATTGCCAACAAAATTTCGAAAGAATTTTTGTGTAGAGGCAGTTCTTTAATCTAAGGTTGAGATATCAAAATGGCAGTTAGAAGCGTTGGGGTGGAAAAAGACACAGAGTGTAGCAGCTTCTATGTTGGAAACGAATTCGGTGGTGAAAGTTCGAGGTGTGTCCGAAAGTTTTATGGCGATTTGAAAACTAAACATACTTGGTGAGTTTGGCGATGGTTTGTAACTTAGACTTATTTCGCCTTCTAGCATAGACAACGCGTTTTCCATTTTTTGCCCTAATTTTTGTTATTTGATCACAATTTGCAATAGTGCGTCGATGTCATGTTTTATTTTTTAACTGCGATAGTGTTGTATTAACGAAATTTATTCAACAACCGCTCAATCGGCTCAGTGTGTGTGTGTGTGTTTTTTTTTTAAAATTTTCTAATAACACAAATTTTAGGATCGGAGAATATTTTCGTAGTTTTTATTTCAAAATTTATAACGGTTCTGGGGGAAGTTTTTAATGTTTTTTTTTAAATAAAAATATTAAATGTTTTCTTAAAATAAGAAAAATAAAACATTTTAAAGCAAATACAAGTGAACTTTTGGTGAAAAACATGAAAAATGCTGGTTTCTCTCGTACTCATGTCAATAAGGATAGGCAACAACGTTTTACTCTTTCGGAGGTTGTTTTTTTTGAAGACTCTTTCGGAGGTTGTTGGCCAATTTTTGTTGTTGTTTTTAAGCCAATCCCCATTTTTATCTAGTCTTAGGACCTAATCTCACAAGCAAACAAAAAATGCAAAATTGATTACCCAATTTGAGTAGAATCCAGTAGAATCCACAAAAACCATACAAATGTAAAGACAAAAAAAATGTTTAATAGAAAATTAATGTTTTTATTTCAAGGGATTAAAAATTCAAAGGGGTCAACACTAAAATAATTTGAACATATTTTTATAATTTTTTAATCTTATGATTTTTAATGATTTTTTAAAAAAAAATGACCACTAAAAAAATTTAAACAATACAAATGCAAAAATAAAAATTGTGAAACGAAAATATTTTTGCGTAAAAATGCTTTTCTTACAAAATAAACATTTGTTAAGTTAATTTTGAAATATTTATAAATAATTGGAAAAGTAATTTGCTAAAAATATTTAGAAAAATTACAATATTTTCACTTTAATTTGTGAGCTTCTCTCAAGATTGGCTATGCCATTAAATTTAAACCTTCTAAATGCAGTCTTAGATATATTTTTTCCGGAAACTTTTTATAATTAGAAGTTATGAAATAAATAATTTATTAATTATTATTGATTATCTTTTAAGCTTTTCAAATGTAAATTTAAGTAAATTATGCAAAAATGACATCAAAATTTAATGGACAATTTTATCTTATACCATTGATGGATGATTGGTTATATAGATAAAATTTCCATTGGAAATCTTTAAGTCAAACATCAGTTAAAGCATTGAAAATATTTTTAAAAAAAAATCTTTTTCACTTGGTAATATTAATTAGTTTTCTTAAAAGATAATTTTTGAATTTATAAAAAAAATTAATTTTATTAGAAAATTTCCTTGGCTATCATGCTAAAAGGTTAGATTCTTTTTGTTTTGGTTCTCTTCAACTGTCATAATTTCTATTTAGCATGTGTGGGTTAGTGTACATATGGTTTTGTTGTCATAACAACCGATATTTGTAAATAAACCTTGAAAGGTTGCGGTGGAAAGAAAATCCGGTAGTCATTTTCGTTTCATTAATAATAAAACAGAATGGATTGGTCCGAAGATTTCAAATTTTCTATCAAGAAGGTACATCAAAATAGATAATAATCAATACTTATGTGTATATTATACACACAAGAGTAATAATAATAATGAAAATTACATATAACATTCGGAAAATTGAGAGTGGCTAGTGTTGGCGGTCGATACCTGACCACCACTCACCCACCACAATCCCATCAATTGCCAGAATGTTTATTTAATGTTACAAAAGGAGAACAAAACCTAATGAATAATTAATAAAAATTTTCTTTTGTATTTTCGGTTCGATTTTAACGATTGTCATAACATAAAAGAATTTATCGAAAAAGGGCCGACGAGCAGGCAAGAATAATACACCATCATCGCCAGAGAAAACCGACAATCAGGAATCTTCGACGGCTGCGACAACAACGACAACGGCAACGACAACATCAACAACGGCAACTGATATGGAAATGAATGTGAGCACAGAATCGAGCGAAACATTATCGAGGGGACCGCCAAAAAGTAAAAAGTTTAGCGTTTGGTCAGATAGTGGCATTAAATCTGGAAAGTAAGTGGGTTTTTTCCCTCTTTTTTTTTTAATTAAAATGGAGGAAATTTTTCACTTGCATAAAATATAGAAAATTTAAAAAAAAACTGTTTTGCTTCTTTTTTTTTTAGATTAAAGGGAAACAATAAAAATCTAATCGAACAGTAAGTTTTTTGGGTTTTTTTTTAATTATGTACTTTTGCAAATTATTCACCATTATTTTTTTTCCGGGTACACCTTAGAGAACGCTTCAACATAGCCTCAATATCAAGCGAAATGACATCAGAAGACGATATTCCAATTATTCCCGACTTGGATGATATACAAGATGAGTTACTCATGAACGAAGTTGTGGAACCACCACCGTAAAAACATATTTTTTTTTTCTTTTTAAATCCGAAAACATTGAAAAATTAAATTTTAAACCTTTTTTTTTTAGAATGTCCGTAAACCGAGTGACCGCTTTTAAAGAGTTGAATTCGGATTTATTACAGCAAAGCTCTTTCTCATCATTAGAGGATATCGATTTGAATATTTTAACAAAATGCCTACCAACACAAATGTCTATTGAAGAGCACGATGAGATCTGGGATTGGGAACAAGTATTCACAGAAGTTAGCGCTGAAATTCATGCCGATCTGGAATCGTCGAAATATAATAAATCTGAAGAATTACAAACTAGCTATGTTAAGTAGATTGTTATATTTTTATTTAGATTTTAAGGGACTAGAAAAAGGAAGGGTAAAACGGATGGTTTTTCTTTAAAGCTTTAATAAAGAGAAGCAAAATATATAAAAAAAAGTACTTATACAAAAATTTAAATAGAAACTTTTCTTTCTTCTCATGTGTTCACAGAGAATTCTTTATCTCAAAATTCTTATTGGTTAAATAGAAATTCACTTATAAACTGAAAAAAGAAGAAAAAAAACTAGAAAAACGCATTTATTCCTTAAAGTGTCTTCTTTTTTTTCAATTGATTTATTTTGATTTTCTCACTTAAATTTTATTACAAAAAAAAAAGAAAAACAAAAACAAACTAAAGAAAAACTAAACACAATTTCTTATTTTCAAAGAACTAAAAATAAAAACAAAAAGAAAAACGAAAACAGAAAAACTTACATATTTTATGAAATTTTACAACAAGAAAAACTATTTATTAGCATTTTTTCTTCTTTTCGGATTAGCCTTATTTCTAATCATTTTCATATCTCGCCTGACCGTCATTACCTCGAACACTATCAATATAGACAGCATCAACCGAATCACCCGAATCCATATCGTTATTATTGTTGGTATTGCTGTGCGCTACCAAACCATTTTCATCGGCTTTTTGCAAAATATCACAAATTAATGGTGATTCAATAACAAGAATATATTGACAAGTTTTCGGCTCTAAAAGATACATTGAAACCGACGATGGACTAGAGACATTTTCCAAACATTTCAATTTCACTTCGGTCTGTCGTTTTTCACCAGTTTTGTCACATATCGTCCCACCTTGATACAAATGCGACACATCAGTTCGTATATTTTTCGGTTTCGGACGTTTCTCCGGATTACGTTTTAGCCATTCTTTATGCAAATTCTCATCGTAAAAGCCGAGAAACAATGAAGTTTCACCACTTTTATCAATATGGAATTGGCGTACATAGCGACCGTAACAGAATTCGAATTTCCACCAACCGGTGCCCTTTTTTTTGGAGAAATAAAAAGAAATTTTCTTTCAAATTTTTTTTTAAAAATCAATGGTTTTTATTACACTCACCCCCGTTAAACAGTTTTTACCCTCAAGAAATTGATTAACTGGACTTGTATCTTTTGGAGCTGTTGCCGTTTCTTTACTCCATAAATTGGTCGCTGGCGTTTCCAGATTATTATCATCTTCATTTGTCAATACATTGAGTATTTTCTCTTCGAAACCAGATTGGACAATGTCCATTTTTAATGTGCCTTCCTAAAAAAAATAACAAAAAGAATTTCTTTTAATCACTTAAAAAAGTGATTTTAATGAAAAATTTAAAAATTTCTTTAAAAAAAAAAACTAATTACTTTTTAAATTTAATTTTTAAATGTATGAAAATTAATAATTCAACACCACGGCAAAGGTGTTCGTTCTCATTGAATTCAAACAAAAAAGAAAAAACCTTTAGTAAAAATGAAAAAAGCTCAACAATTTTTTTTAAATATGAATTTAAGTAAATTAAGAAGAAACTCAAAATAAGTAATAATAAAAATTAATGAAAACTACAACAAACCTGAGGATCTACTTTTATAATAGCAATTTTGTCCTTTGTGTTGAACATATCCTGAACATATAATAAAATTGAAAAAATATATATAAAAAAGAAAAGGAAAACAGAAATTTTTTTTCGAAAAATAATTAAAAAAGGACAAATTATTTATAAAAAAAAAAAATTAATAATAACAATTGTGATTGGTTCTCTTTTTTTTTGCAGAAGTTATAAAATTTCTTATCGGAAAATTTAGAAATTAATTTGTTTTTTTTCCTTCTTTGATTTTCGGAAAAATAAAAATCACAAGTTTTTGTTCTTAAATTAAGGCTTAGTTTTTCATAAGGAATTTATAATGATCCCATATTGCATAGATAAGGAGAAAAATATTCTATTTAACGTATTATATAAATAAAAAAAAGAACTAATTATAAAAATTGATCAAAAATACTAAAAAGAAAACAAAAAAATGCCAAAAAGGAATTAGGAGGGTAAAAAAAAAAAAAAAAACTTGAACAAAAAATTACTCAATAGAAAAGAGATTATTAAAAAAATAAAATTCTTACGGATGATTGCCAATGACGCATTTTAATATTTTCAATCTCATTTAAGATCATAGCTTTTGGTGCGTCTAGTGCCGTATCTAATGGCATACAATTGATATCATTCTGATCGGTGTCGCCTGGTGAAAATGCCGGATGTATACACAAAACCGATGTTAATATGACCGCTTCATAGTTACAAGTTGATGTCTCTTTTAATGAGTAAATTTCATTCTTACGATGCGGATAACAGACATATCGGACCCGTGTTATACGCGGTTCATTATTCAAATCGCACAATGTACCATCAGGCATTTCAATTTCCACATACGGATATTGAATATTATTAATTTTGGTCTCTTTAAATTTATTACCATTTTCAAGATCATCAGCCAATTGCTTATGTAATTGATCTAGTTTACTTAAATCCCATTTGCCAAGGTAATACTCTTGAACTTTAACATTTTTTCCTTTATCCGATAATGGGAAGAAACAAAACAAACAAAAAATTAAGTTTTGTATAAAAAATTATAGGTTTTCTTAGGATGAAAAAATCCTATACCTTCTCTCTCTTCGTGATATTGTTTAACATGTTGTCCATGGCATATTTCGTATACCCAATAAGCTTCGATACGATAGGAACATGCCGACGATGAGAAAAGTGGCATCAGAAATAGTAATGGTGCTAAAAATGAGTTTTTTTTGTTTTAAATATTAATTTTATAATAAAAAAAAGTAATTTACATAAATTGGTATCAACGGATTTTTTTTCTTCTTCCTTCTCGGAGACAATTGGAATCATGCACTGATAACGTTCCTGCTCTCTTGTTGTCACAATCATGGGCTCAAATTTATTCAGGTCCTTAAAAAAAACCTCCCTCAATATATAAAGAAAATTTCAATTTCCATTTTCAGGCGATGAAACTTACAAAATTCTCATCTTTATTTCCTGGCCAATTGATTTTATACAAAATCGAGTCATCAAATCCTTTCCACTCGTTTGTAAGTACTACTACTGTTGGCCATATACAAATCAATGTTATTAAAAATATTTTAAATTCAAACATTTTGCCATTTATTGCCTTTTTGGCATATAATTGAAAATAATTGGGCCCCAAAAAAACTTTTGTTTATTCCTTTTTTTTTATTAATATCACACTGCCAAATAATCAAGAATTGTTTTCGCTTATAGACTTTCACCAAAAAATATCCAATGAATTTTTCAATAAATTCATTATAATTCGATTAAAACCATCAGAATTTTTTGATAATTATTAAAAAATTACAGACAAAAAAACCCACGTAATGATAATCGGATAAATATTGCCGTCTAAGAAATACGATTGACATTTCAGTTGTCAAATAATCGAAGAGGTGAAACTTTTCTTGACACGGCTGACAGTAGTAGTATTGGAAGCCATTTGTAGAATTTTGTGGAATGTATTTGAATCGATGTTATAAATTAGTTCTCTAATAAAAACGAGATAAATTTTGTACTTTTTTTTTGTGTATCACAAGAAAATTTTATTAATTATTTTATTTTTATAAAAATATTGTATTCTGTCTAAATGCAATTTGTAAAAAACTTGTTTTTTCGAAGCCATGTATGGGGCCATGTTTGTGGTTAGAGGGAGTAATTTGAATGTGTGGTAAATTTGGTGGAGCTCCTAGACCTATACGAGGTCTGTTCAAAAAGTATCGCGAATTTTGAATTTCCGGGGGTTAACATACGTATATTCGATTTTCGATTTTTTGTGGCGTTATGTTGGTACTCATGTCTCTCACTTATGCCGACAACAAGTTCGGCCATTTTTAATGTTCATTGTTTGCACGTGTATTGTCTCGTCTTCGATTTTTGCCCATTTTGGACCAAAAACAGCATCGCATTAACATTGTTAAGGAGATGTTGGACTCTTTTCGCGACGACCCAAATTTACTCCAGAGGGTCATAACTGGTGACGAATCATGGGTTTATTGTTATGACTTGAAAACCGAAGCTAAATCATCCCAATGGATGCTGTCGCACGAGCCAAGACCGAAAAAAGCGCCCCAAGTTTAGTCGAATGTGAAGGTTTTGCTTCGATTGCAGGGGCGTGGTGCATCATGAGTTCTTGCCACAGGGTAGAACGGTCAAGTTATGCGCAAGTTCCCGGATTTGTTGAAGAACAACTGTGACTTTTTCTAGTTCCTGAAACAGATTCTTTGATCCATTTTTTGGAATGGGCGAAAATCGAAGATTTTCTCGGCATGAAACGGTTGGGTTTCAACTACACGATTTCTCGGCATGAAACGGTTGGGTTTCCTCGCGCTATTCGAAAATCATTTCTTCAGGCATATAAGATCTGGTGGTTGCCCTGAAAGACTCGGATTCCTACATGAACCCATCTTTTTTAGGACAATTTACCTTTTCTCAAGATGATCTTACAACATCCATAGCTACTCGTCTCGGTGTATAAGTGCATATGACTCTGTCATGGGTATTCTCCCTTAATATATCCTAATCCCTAAATTCTAGTCTTTCCCTAGCCTACCTCCTTTTCCCCTGAACAAATGCACATCTTTGGTGTCTCCAGTTTAAATATATCTTATGGCATGCTTTTTCGTTGTTATGTTTGGATACGAAGGCGACAGTGACATGATAAAGAACATCCACATTCCACCTCTCTCCTTTATCCTGTAATGGTAGCCTTTAAGCATGTGCCTGTCTTGTGACGGGATCGTGAGTAGCGTGGAGCACGTGTTCTTTTACCTCGGCCGATTCATGGCGGAAAGAAAAGATACACAGAAGTGCGCTAGCGGGCCCCTGACTAAAGTAAGGTGGTTTTAGTGGGTTAAACAGAGGAAAAAAAGCCTGCAAGCATGTGCATGTCTTGTGACGGGATGGTGGAGAGCGCAGAGCACGTGTTATTTTACTTCGCCTGATTCATGGCGGAAAGAGAAGAGGCACAGAAGTGCGTTGGCAGGCCCCTGACTTAAGTAAGGTGGTTTTAGTGGGTGAAACAATGGAAAAAAGCCTGGAAGCATGTGCACTTCTTGTGACGGGATGGTGAAGAGCGCAAAGCACGTGTTATTTTACTGCGCCCGATTCATGGCTGAAAGAGAAAATATATTCTTTTACTGCATCCGATTCAATTGGGAAAGAGAAGAGGTACAGAAGAGCGCCTATGACGCCGGACAATGTCGTTGCCCTGATGTTGGACTCTAGGACGGCTTGGAAGGCTGCCGAAGCCCTTGCGACAACAGTCCTAAAAAGATTGCGTCTGGATGTGCGTGAAAGAAAACAGTAGAAATAATTCACCAGAGTAGTGATTCCGATCATTCCCCCCTGCTCCACGAAGTAATGCCAAGTCAGGTGGTTTTAATGGGTTAAACAAAGGAAAAAAGCCTGTGCAAACATTTGCCGTCAATCACTCGTCTTCTGGAGGTTCTCATTAATCTATCAGAGCCATTCCTCCAGGATTTCACGTTCGAAGAAATCAAATTTTTTTTACACGCAACTGAATCCTTCTTTTTTTTATAAAAAAAAATCTTTATTTTAAGTACTAAATACAAAAACAAAAAAACCAAATAATTTCATATGAAACTTTTTTCATTTTTTTTTGTTGTTGCTTTGGTCAATTTCGAAAAGATTAATTTGCAGCAGCAGCAGCAGCAATTCTTCTTTCGTTTTCATACAATGCAGTCTGAACGATATTTGTACCACGGAAAAAGTCAACTGCAACAACATTTGCACCTTCACGCAATTCATAACGATATAATAGTGAAACTTTTGAATTAATCTCATCAGCCAATTTTCTTAGACCGCCAGATTGATCAAGTATAACCGCCCAAACATCGGGTGTCAGCTCAGCCATGGCAGCAATCGGTCGGGAAGAATATTTTCTATTGTAGAATAAAAAAAAAATTTTGTTTTTTAAATTCTCTCAAGTAACGTTAACTGATCCACTACTAACTTACAGTGCAACATCCTGATTTGTTGTGATTAAAAACTTTTCCAAATCGTCCCATTTCCTTTTATCACCCCATCTCTGCTGTACTGACCAGAAAATACTCTCATGATTCTCATTATACACTTGATAATGATCATAAGTAACAATAACGTTCCTTTTAGTCTTCCATATTTCGCCAAGCGACGAATGCCAATTAACTTCTGTCGGATTAACCATAACATCTTTGAATTCGGTTTTTAAAAATTCCACTAGCTTTTTATGAACATCGAGCGTTTTTCCAAAACCTGTTAAAAAATTTATATTACACATAATTTTTGTTTTAGATTAAAATCGAAAAACAAGAGGGAAACATTTGGGATTACCTTCTGGGAATTCTTGTACATCGAATATAACAATTTCATTAGTTTCACGTACAAAATCTTTCACTTGTCGAATTGTATCGATTAACGGTATCAATTTGAAAGCTCCGTGATTTATCCAGAATTGATGATCCTTTTTCGGATAGTAACCAACACGAATGTCCAAATATCGTATTCCATGCATCAATTGGCCACGTATATCCTCGTCTTGTGTCAGAGTGTATTTCGTTTTGCGAAGTTCAAATCTTTCCGGCTTGTATCCTGGCCGATATGATCCAGAATCATGTGAGCCCGGTATCAACAGATCTCGAAATCGAACCTTTTCAATACCGGGACGCATTTTATTCATCCAAAGAGCATCGGCACGTAAACATGTCGATTCATAAACATTACCCATATCATCAATGAAATTTGCCCAATAACCATAGCAGCCCGTGTCATTAGTAACTTTAGTCGATAATATTTGATCATACGGAATCGATGTCCTTATCCAGGCGCTACTACTCTCCACAGCAATATTACAATGGAAACCATTGGTATCGTTGTGATAGGTTTTTGCATTTCCATCAAAACAACTAACCGATCTTAGCTTATTATATTCAACACTATATGTTGGCTGATGATTTGTTATAATTACCATACATCCTGGCTTAAATGCAGCATTCGACCATGACACCTCTAAATATCTCCATTTAGCACTTATCGTTAATGATAGTGTCATTGGTTCTAGTTTAACTGGACTTAAACAAAAACCAGCTATTATTAGTATCAATAAATTCAATATTATCGATTTAACCATTTTGTTAAATTAATTGCTTTATTAAACAAGAATAATTTTAATAGTATTTTGTTTTTTTTTTCAATGAAAAAATAATGAGTTTCCGTGCAGAATCCTTGAAAGGAAAAGTTTCGATCTTCTTGATTAGACGAACCACAACTTAACTGATTCGTACACGTTCCAAATGTTATCTTATAAAACCGTTTCGATAGAACTAAAAAAAAAATCATATATTTGCAAAATCTGATTAAATATTGTTTCTATCTTGTTCAAGTACTGGTATTTTTTTTTGTTACAAATAAAAACATTTTTAACAGCAGTGAAAAATTTTTTTTTTAGAAAAAAATAAATAAGTCAAAATCGAAAACAATTGACTAGAAAATAAAGTGGAATATTTTTCAAATTACCATAAAAAGGAGCAAAAAAAATCATAAAAAAATATTCTTTCACCTTTAAGACGATTTATATTGAATCTTATCTACTGACAGACTCTCTATCCATTAAAGAAGCAAAAAAAAAAAAGAAATAGTAAAAAGAAAACAGAATAAAAAAAAACGTGTAATCAACACAGAACAGGTGAATAAATGTTTATAGGAAAAATGACATGGAATAAATGTACACAAAAAATTAATAATAGTACGGAAAAAAAACGAATAATTATAAAAAAAAAAATTTTTTTTTGTCGCAAAAATTTACATTTAATAAAATCAACGATGTGCGAAGAATTTAATTTTTTATTCGTTCGATATTTAAATATTGTTACTTCAAATATATAAAGTACATATATTATTTAACAATAATTTTAAAAAATAAAAAAAAATTAAAAACACAACAACAAAAAACAATTATTAATAATAGCGTTTTTAATAATTTGTGGCGCGCGATTAGTGGAGAATGTATCGTTTGTATACTATTATTAATAAAATGTATTAAAAAAATATAACCAATAACAGGTGAATAAATATTTAGGGGGTGGGGTGGGGGGTTATGTTGCTTGTAGAGGTTGTGTGAATTTACTATGAATTAGTGTAAAAAAAACTAAACACAATATGTTAAAAATTTTCATGAAATGAAAAATAAGAAAAGAGAAAATAATTTTTAAAAAAAGATATCAAATGCTTCTACTTACCAATATCGTGTCATATTCCAAATATGTATATTAACTGATCGCCACTAAACGCAGGATTTTTATAATGTGGGACAAAGAATAATGTGTTATTCTCTGTACCTACTTCTTGGATACTGAATATGTTTTTGTTATGGTTTTTTGGATATTCCTCTTCTTTATTATTATTATTATTATTGTTTTTTTTTAATTATTTTAATGACAATACACAAAAAGCCTACAAAGCGTAACACCCATTTGTTGCTGGAGCATTACAACTCTGAGTGAGTGCGACTGTTTAACAAACGATCCGATCTATCATCGACAGGCAAACAATAACCCAACTGATCACACATAGGTCAGAGTGAATTCATTTTAGAAGTTATGATCTTTGAGAATATGGAGAACACCATATTTCACTGATTACATTGTTAGGTAGAAATGCTCCCCATCTTCAGTATAGACACTCTAGCATTTTTGATACAAGATCGATCGATGAGAAGGTCATAATTTTTGTTGTGACAATTATCTGTTGAGATGACTGTGCGATTTTAGTACTAGTGTTGTTTTATGAGCAAATCGCGCTAGACTATGTATCTTAGGCCTTGGTTTTATTCATTAATCAACAGTCGATCAATTTTTTTTCCGGCCCGCATAACCGGACTTTGTTAATTGGAGTGGACCGATCAGAGTAGGTAAGATGCAATGGAGCTTTTGCATAGATAATAATTAGAAGATCCATTTTCTTGAATGCACTATGGAATTAAGTGTCGAACAAAAAATTGATCTTCTAATAAAATTCGACAAAATAATATTCTGATAGCTACTGTGAAAAAACTCATCTTTTTACCTAAAATAGAGTTTCGGAAGATAGGATTATATTAGAAAAAAGTTACTAGTCCTAATGACCTCTCGAGCATAGTAAAAAAATGGATAATCTTTTGCATTGGAAACAAAAGTGATCATCCGATGACTTTTTAGTCGTAAGATCATTTTTTCTCAAAAATACAAATATTTTGATCTTTCGAGAAGAGTGCGTGCAGGTAGAATGATCCTCGTTTGCGTCTGGGGAAAAATGATGTCTTAATAGATCGTCTTGTATTTATTTGAAAATAAAAATGATCTCTCGGTGGATCCTCTTGTGCGTCTGCGGAAAAATGATCCTCTGACCAAAAAATGATCTTCCGAATGAACTGCGTACAAAAAAGGCATTTTCTTGTGCATCTGGGAAAAACTGATCTAAAGGAGGACGAGCAAAAAATGATCTTCCGAGATGATTGCGTACAGACAGAATGATCCTCGTGTGCGTCTGAGGATCATTCTGTATGCACTCTTCCAAAAACACAAGATGTTCTCCCAGAAATGATCTAATGAATCCTTGTGTGTTTGGAAACAAAAATGATCTTTTGATGGATCGTTTTATGTGTTTGGGGAAAAATGATCTTCCGAGTGAAGTGCGGAAAAAAAGAAATCCTCTCGTGCATCTGGGAAAAACTGATCTTTCGATGGATTTCGACCGAGAAATGATCTTGCCAGAAGAGTCCGTACAGAACGAATGATCCTTTTGTGCATATGAGGATCGTTATGTACGCACTTTTTTGCAAAAATACAAGAGATCCTTCAGAAATGATCTTCTAATAGATCCTAATAGATCTTTGGAAACAAAAATTATCTTTTGATGTATCCTCTTGTGTGTTTTGGAGAAATGATCTTCTGACCAAAAAGTGATCTTCCGAGTGTAGTGCGTACAAAAAAGGGATCCTCCTGTGTATCTGGGGAAAAATGATCTGATGGATTACGACTTCAAAATTATCTTCTGTATAGAAAGAATGATCCTCTTGTGCATCTGAGGATCATTCTGTACGCAATCTTTT
The DNA here is from genome assembly GCA_958298945.1 of Atherix ibis. Lineage (NCBI taxonomy): Eukaryota > Metazoa > Arthropoda > Insecta > Diptera > Athericidae > Atherix > Atherix ibis. Next base: position 78,248,732 of record OY282609.1, read on the forward strand.
CCAAAAATACAGAACGATCCTCCAGAAATGATCTTCTAATGGATCCTCGTGTGTTTCGGGAAAATGATCTGACCAAAAAGTGATCTTCCGAATTAAGTGCATACAAAAGAAGGGATTCTCTTGTGCAATGGAGAAAAACTGATCTTCCGATGGATTACGACCAAAAAATGATATTACGAGAAGAGTGCATATAAAACGAATGATCCTCTTATGCATCTGAGGATCATTTTTTCTATACGCACTTTTTTCCAAAAATACAAGAGGATCATCCAGAAATGATCTTCTAATGGATCCTCATGTGTTTGGAAACAAAAATGATCTTTTGATGGATCCTCCCGCTTGTTTGTTTGGGAAAAAATAATCTTTCGATGAATCGTCTTGTGGTCTTATGATAAGCGTTTTTTTTTGGGCTAAACTTTAAGATTTTATGCGGTTTTAATAAGTCGACGGCACAAGCCATACAGCACGAATTTTTTGGGAACGTTTAAAGTCTTTGAGACAAGTGCCAGAGATCATTCTATAGCGTCATGACCATGAGGCAATTTGGCAATTTCATGTTAGGTGTGGTTTAGCATTGCCAGCCTCACTAATGGTTAACTGGTCGATAGTTAGTTGGAGAGAGCAATTGGAAGTGATTAAATTTTATGGAGTATTTTAATTACTTTTATCAAATTAAATAGAGGACTTGGGAATGGAACTGTTGGATCTAAGAGCCCCATAGTGGAAGGGGTCCAATTCAAATAGAAATTCTAGGCTAAATTACCTTCATTTAAAATATGTGGAATGGTAAGTGGAATGCCACAGGAATGGCACTAAGGACCGAAGAGAAATCAGGGTTACCGAGAATTGATTACCGAAGAGGAATCATGGTTACCGAGAATTCCGGAGTGGTTGTTGTGTTTAAACACCTTTGTTCCACTCTACTTGTCTACGCATGGCTGAAGGTGTTATTTGCCATTCGGTCGGTAGGTGTGGAAATTTTGGAATTTCGTTGAGAACGGGATAGTGGAGAGCCTCCCCCGTTTCGAACGTTAATGGGCACACAACGCAATTTGACGCTTCTATTATTTGGCTAATAGATTACCGGTTCATTGGATGGTCTACGAATCGATTCCAAACGAATCAGTAAAAATTTTACGCTGTGTTGTTTGGAGAGATTAATTGCAGTCTCATTTTGGGAAGGGGTTCTCATCATGGAAGAGAGGATCTCACCATGGAACAAAGGGGATCTCACCATGGAAAAGGGGGCCTCATCACGGAAAAGGGGGATCTCACCATGGAAGAGGGGGCCCCATCACGGAAAAGAGGGATCTTACCATGGAAGATGGAATCTCAACATGGAAGAGGGAAACTCACCATGGAAAAGGGTTTCTCACCATGGAAGAGGGGATCTCACCATGGAAGAGGGCATCTCTCTATGGAAGAGTGTATCTCACCATGTAAAAGTGGATCCCACCATGGAAAAGGGGATCTCACCATGGAAGAAGGAATCTAACCGTGGAAAAGGGTATCTCACCATGGAAGAGGAGATCTCAGTATGGAAAAGGGGATCTTACCATGGGAAAGGGGATCTCACCATGGAAAAAGGGGAACTTCTTAATGGCAGCATTGCACAGTTAATATCGCGATGTCCACCGCCACAAGCTGTTGGCGGCAACTATAATTCTTCTAATAGTTTCCTATAAATGGATGGACTGGTGTTTGGTTGTAGACCGGTTCATTCCCTCTCCTCCAAGCCACGGTTTTCAATCCAGTTGTGGCAGAGAAGTTTTAGTTTCAAGAAGAAAAAAAATCCACACAATAAATAAAATCAACAAAAAAAACTAAAGCCAATTTTTTAAACAAATTGAACATTTTAATCAAGACCCTTTTATTAAGTAAGTGTAAGAAGACCCCATAAAGAAGTATCTAGACACGTATTACTTATACTTAATAAAGTCCTGCTCGTTTGAAATTTTCTATCAATGCCGCTTCAACAATGTATGTCCCACGATAAAAGTCTAAGGCAACAACATTTGCCTTTTCATTCAATTTCTCAAAATAAAGTTTGGAAACTTTTAGATTAATTTTGTCAGCCATATACCTAAGACTTCCCCCCAAATGTGATGCGATATATCCAACGGTAGGGGTTAGTTCTGCCATCGCAGCAAATGGTCTTGATGCGTAGTCATCGTATTTTCTAAAATATAAAAATGCATTAATATTTATTAAAAATTCGCAATTCTAGCAATCCGGAATAACTTACCCATCGGTCACATTAGTTAAATACTTTTCCAACTCTAACGATTGATATACATCGCCCCATCTCTGTTGAACTGACCAAAACAACCTATTATCGTTATTATAAACATTAGGTTCATCATAGCTAACAATAACCCTTCCATTAGTCGCCCATATATCCTCAAGGGTGGCTTCCCATTCGTTAACCAGTGTGGGATCGACCATGAGCTCATTAAATTCGTTTTGCACAAAATCAACTAATTTTGAATGAACCTCAAGTGTTTTACCAAAACCTTAGAAAACACATAAATGGAGGGGAGCACTTTAATTTTATTTATGGTATAAAGAAAAATCAATAATAAATTTTTGAAATTACCAACTGGAAATTCCTGAATATCGAATATGACAATCTCATTGGTTAGATAAATGAATTTTTTCACTTGTTCGATGGCATCGATTAGCGGCAGCATTTTGTAGGTAGAGTGATTTATCCAGAATTTATGTTTACTATCGTCGGGATAATAGCCTACACGAATATCCAAATACCGAATTCCATGCATTAGTTGAGTGTAAATGTCATCATGTTGGGTTAGTGCGAAATTTTTTACTGTCGGTAGAATTGTATTGGTAATTTGATATGAACCCGAATCATGGGTCCCAGGAATGAAGAGATGACGGAACCAGAAACCACCAATATTTGGACGCATTCTATTCATCCAGATCGGATGGGCTGCAATGCAGCTTGTTATTTTTATACCGTCACGGTTTATAAATTGCACCCAATATCCGTAACACCAAGTCTCCACACCCAGCGATTTCTGCAAAGACAGATCATACGGAATTCTAGTTTTAACGAAGCTGGTTTTTTCCTTTACTGGAATGTCACAACGGAAACCGGTGTTGTTGTGGAATTTCTTTTCCGTTTTATGAAAACAACTAATTTTTCTGTAATTGTCATTTTCAATTGGTTCCCTATTTGTGATAACCAGCACTGCCTTATCATCAATTTCCATATTAGACCACGAAACCTGCAAATGGCCACCATCGGCGCTAACAGTTAAGAAAAGTGCCATATCTTCTGCACCATTTTGCACAATACAATTTATTAATATAAACCCAAATAAATAAAATATTTTTAATTTAATCATTTCGAACTATTGTAATTATGAGCAAGGAGAAAACAATTATTACCGACTGTAAATTTTCATGATCAACAGTAGCGTTTATAAACTCTTTTCGATTTTCGTTTATTATTTGTACACTAACCAAACAAAAAATAAAAAACAGAGGAACACATATTAAAATACTTAACTCTAATTGAATTGTTAAAGAAAATTCTGCCAAATTATGGAAATTATGGCAAACAATTTTATTTTAAAATTCAATTGATTATTGTTTAAGAAATTTTAACAATCACTTAATTAAAAGCGTGTGTACACTTTTAGTTATGCAATTTTCTCAGTCAAATTATTTTGGATGCTTTTTAATTATCAATTAACTAAAACCAGTTAAGTAAATGTTGATAGAGAAAAATGTGCGCAAATTTTAATAATAAAGGATCATTCAAAAATTGCCATTAAGAAGCTATCAGAAATTCACAAATGAATAATTACGGGGAAAATAAACATGATCAGTTTGGGAATGGCCCAATGAGTACGATCGCACTTATTTTCGTTAATATTTTTTTAAAATAAATTTCTATTTTTTATTTAATTTTATATTAAATTTTTATTTAGTCTTACAGTAGTCGTCAACGATCTTACCTCGGTAATGATGAAAATATATTGTATTTTTGTTTCTTCTTCTAATTTTTAACAGATATCATCTTCAACTACAATACAATACGGTAAAGAGTAGATTTGAAAAATAGTTTTAATTAATGTGAAAGGTTATGGGAAGTAAATATCCATCGAAGTTACTCCTGCTAGCGTGTGATTACGTTAAGCCTCAGTAACTTTAGTAAATCACGCGATCGATCAGTGACGCTTAAGTCTTTGATGGGTGTTTCTAGGAAATGAAGTGGAGAATAGTTCTTGAACGAGGGTATTAGTACTATTGGAGACACGAAAATGGAACTTTTTCCATTAACAAAATGGACTTGCAAGGGTTAGTAGGACTCCAGAGTTTTAGTCCGTAAGTCCAGATGGGTTTCAGTAGGGCAAGATCATGGTGGGTAAATAGTATTGTGAACATAAAAGGAAGCGTCGACAATAGAACGGAGTATTTTTGATCGAAAAGATTTGATTCGACGGGAATTGGAAGGCTTAGTAGGACCCCAGAGTTCTAGTCCGTAAGTCCAGATGGGTTTCAGTAGAACAAGATCATGGTGGGTAACAGTATTGCGAACATAAAAGGAAGCGTCGGTAATTATACGGAGTATTTTTGATTGAAGGAATTGGATTCGATGGGAATTGGAAGGCTTAGTAGGACCCCAGAGTTCTAGTCCGTAAGTCGAGATGGGTTTCAGTAAGGCACGGTCAGGGTGGGTAACAGTATTGCGAACATAAAAGGAAGCGTCGGTAATTATACGGAGTATTTTTGATTGAAGGAATTGGATTCGATGGGAATTGGAAGACTTAGTAGGACCCCAGAGTTCTAGTACGTAAGTCGAGATGGGTTTCAGTAAGGCAAGATCAGGGTGGGTAAACAGTATTATAAACATAAAATGGAGCGTCGGCAATTGTGCGGTGTATTTTTGATTGAAGGGATTGGATTCGACGGGAATTGGAAGACTTATAATAAGACTCCAGAGTTCTAGTCCGTAAGTCCAGATGGGTTTCAGTAAAGCAAGATTATGGTGGATAAATAGTATTGCGAACATAAAAGGAAGCGTCGACAATAGAAGGGAGTATTTTTGGTTGAAGGGATTTGATTCGACGGGAATTGGAAGGCTTAGTATGATCCCAGAGTTTTAGTCCGTAAGTCCAGATGGTTTTCAGTAGTGCATTGTATACGAGGTCTGTTCAAAAAGTATCGCAAATTTTTAATTTCCGCGGGGTACATACGTATATTCGATATTTTTGTGTCGTTATGTTGGTACTTATGTCTCTCATTTATGCCGACAAGTTCGGACATTTTGAATGTTCTATTAATTTTTGACAGCTGCTTTGCTTGCACGTGTTTTGGCTCGTCTTCGATTTTTGCCCATTCCAAAAAAAAATGGATCAAAGAATCTGTTTGCCCATTCCAAAAAATGGATTACTTTGAAGGGGACAAAATAGATCATCATGAATAAATAAATAATATTTGAAAAAAAAAACACAAAATTCGGGATCGTTTTTGAACAGACCTCTTATTTTTAAGTAAAAATTTAAAAAATTTCTTTTTATTTAAAAACAATAGTTACAAAATCCGATTTTTTTAAGAGCAAAAGAAAATCTTTATTAATTTCTAATACATTTTTTTAACATTTTTTGGGTCTGTGTTTATAATTCCCAATTCTTCGTACATTTTCTTTTAATGCAATTTCCACAATATATGAGCCACGATAATAGTCTAACGTAACAATATTAGCTTTTGCATACAAATCTTCCGCATAGAGCTGTGAAATATCCAAGTTAACTTCGTCAGCCATTATCCTTTTACTACCCAATAAATGTGTTGCAATATATTTAGTATTTGGTGTTAGTTCGGCCATTGATGCAGATGGTCTATAAAAATCATTGTCGAATTTTCTACCAAAAAAAATGTAAGTTTTTATAATAATTTTTAAAAAAAAATCCTTTTTTCTAATGAAGAAAATAATTACTTTTTGGACACATCGATTAGATACTGTTTCAGTTCGTTCCATGTTTGTTTATTACCCCATTTCTGTTGTACTGCCTCAAATAAGATATCTTTAAACTCATTATAAACCCGATGATCATCATAGCTAACGATAACAGTCTTATTTGTTGACCATATATCACCAAGTATAGAATGCCAATAAACATGTTTGGGATTTACCATCACATCGTTAAATTCTATTTTTAGGAATTTAATTAATTGACTGTGAATATCTAGAGTTTCGAAACCTTGAACAAAAATAATAATAATAATAGTTAATAGAAAAAAAATTAAATAATAAATGTTCAAAATTACCTACTGGAAATTCCTGAATATCGAATATGACAATCTCATTGGTTAGACGAACGAATTTTTTCACTTGTTCGATAGCATCGATTAGTGGCATCATTTTATAGGTCGAGTGATTTATCCAGAATTTATGTTTACTATCCTTAGGATAATAACCTATACGAATATCCAAATACCGAATTCCATGCATTAGTTGAGTGTAGATATCATCTTCTTGGGTTAATGCATAGTTGCTTTCTATGCTCATAAGTGCGTTTTCGATTTGAAATGCTCCAGAATCATGAGTTCCCGGTAAGAAAAGATCCTGAAATCGTAATGCTTCAATTCTTGGACGCATTCTATTCATCCAGATTGGTTCAGCTTTTAGGCAAGCCACCGTTTCTAGAAAATCTAAACTACGATTAGTGTAGATTTTTGCCCAATATCCATAGCAGGTTGTATTCTTTTTCAAAGTTCCTAACCATTCCGGATAGTATGGAATTTTTGTCTCTAAGGAATCACTCCGTTTCTGAGGTTTTACAAAACAATAAAAACCTTCTTTATATGTCGGTTCGGTAATTTCTTCAAAACAATCAACTTCTGACAAATTCGTTTTTAACTCATCATAACTATGAAAATTTCTACTTGTAATAATAATAACTCTATTCAATCCAAATTTTCGTAAATTAAACCATGAAATTTTCATAAAGCCCGAATTGGGACTGTAGGTCAAGAATACACTTGAAGAGTTTGTTCCACTATGAATCACACAAAACCACATTAAATATAATTCGAAGATTATTAAATAAAATCTTTTGAATTTAATCATTTCGATTATAAGAAAATGAAATTTGATTTAACTGAATAAGTTTCAAATCTATGCAAAGCTTATAAACTCTTTCCGAATCCAGGGTAATATTTCTATTTTTATGAAAACTTGTTCAACTAGTTTTAATAATCATTCTGACATATATATACGAGTATATATAATTATTAGTTATCCAATTTAGTTTTACTATAAATAAAAATATAACATTTTTGAAGGCTATTGATTTTGAACTATTACTACTTCATTCATTAAATGGGGACTGGTCAATTAATATTAACAAAAATTGGCGAAAAAAAAACCTATAAAAAATAGCAAAAACATTTTATGTTAAATATTCAACAACAAGAAAAAAAACAAGAAAATTATTAAAATTTAGCAAAGAAAAAGTTACCAAAACCGGTATGGTATGTCGATGATAAATTATCATAATTAGGGAAAAAGTTGAGAACAGTTCAATTGTGTCGATCATAAATAAAATTTGACATTTAAAAGATGTTTTTTTTTATTGCCAAAACTCCCTCTAAACATCCATGAGAGAGTTTGGAATCTGAGGAATATTAATTAGACCGACTAACCTGATCATGACTAGTGTGAGGGTAAGAATAAAAGTTGCCGGATTACTTTCAGAGCTATTTCACATCCACAATGGCTACCAGTAAGGATCTGTGACTCAGGGGTAAGTCGGAAGGGTGCCATGCTCATTAGGTCTTCTGAGAAAGAACTGTACGAGAGTTCTTTATCAACATTGGGCCGGCGACAAAATTTTTTTGGGCTACACATAAATGAAGACAAAACAGAGTATCAGCGTTGGCATTAGAACTTGTCGTATGCTGATAGGAGATTATGGGCTCAATGGGTGTCCCGGAGTACATTACCAGGATACCAGAAGACTAACTGAGTAGTAGAATTTGTTTTGTATAGGACGTGGGATGGTGAGATATCATACAGGATCAAAATGGGGGTCCCACAGAGCTCGCTTCTGTGTCCTCTGTTGTGGTATGTGATGTAGCATGGTATCCCAGAGGAGGCGAGAATCATCGCATTTGCTGACGATGTTGCTGTGGTTGTAGTGGCAAAATACGTGGACAAGGTAGAACAGATCTGTAATGAGATATTATTCGGCAGTCCTTATCACGGGCAGGAAGAGTAGAGAGAGTATCACCATTGGAATTGGCGAACAAAAGATGATAATAGTATTCTCCGGGTTCATATCCCAGAGGAGGCGAGAATCATCGCATTTGCTGACGATGTTGCTGTGGTTGTAGTGGCAAAATGCGTGGACAAGGTAGAACAAATCTGTAATGAAACAATTCGAAGTTGGCTCCTGGTAGCCGGTCTTTTGCTGGCAGACCATGAGACAGAGGCAGTCCTTATCACGGGCAGGAAGAATCCCCTATTAGGATTGGCGAACATGAATTGATCTCGGGACCGGTCGATTCCGGTTGTACTTTCGGGTCTTGGCGTACCCGCGTACTTGAGCTGGCCTAGCGGTGCCGAGAAATTTTAAGAGTACAAACCGAAGTACTCTTAAAACAAAAATTGGTATCACGGGAATTGGGGGCCCCATAGTGGAATACACTATGTCCGATTGAGGTGAGGCGCCATTTGGCAGCTACGTGGTGGTTGTGGTTAATACCCATGTCGCGGGTATGGTCTTCGGATCGTAGGTGGGAGGTAATTGGCAATAACCATTTTGCATTTATCTCGGCCACTGTCAACGCTAATGACAGCAGCGGTTTAGATAGTCCTCGCCACCAGCAGGTGGAGAGTCAGCTTGTAACTGATTCTATCTGTTAACTACCAGTTTTTTGTCAAACTTTTAGCAGAATCGCCCACAAAATTTTATCCTGTAAGGACATTCTCGTTCCGATCAGGTTAATATGAATTGGAGAAGCTTCGCCCAATTGTTCGCAACAATATCATGAAAATAAATCTCCAAAAAAACCGCCATTTTCATAGAGAAAAACAAATTTTAAGAACAAGTGAATTCAGTGTAATAATTTTTGTCTCCTATTTTATGAGAAAACTGGGTGCCTGGTGTAAAATTGGATTTTCGAGAATATTTGTCACAAATTTTCAGATTTTATGGTTGGTTTTTTTGCATATCTTTAGGGGTCGATTTCGACATAATTTTCGAATAAATTTGATTTCTTTTTCACTTTCGAACCTTTTTTTTTCTATGTTTATATTGATATTTGTGAGGAAGGGGGGATTGTAAGCTCTTTTTTTTTACTTTTTTATGTTTTATCTGTTTTTTTTTTGTTGAATTTTTTTCGACTAAATTATTTTTGGTTTTTTATGTTTTTTTTTTAATTTACTTTTTTTTTCAATGTAAATTTTTTTGTTAGCTAATTTTTCAATTACATTATTTCTGCCCAAAATTCGGTGTTTTTCTAGTTAGGTTCACCACCCATTCGCGTTGGCGTTTTTTGTACTTGTACTAAATACTCACCTTGATTTGGGGATTAATTTTTTTCTAAATTGTCTCAATCAATTTTTAATTATTTTTTTCTAAGGTTTTCATTGGTTGTTTTTTTTTGTTGATGAAACAATTCTTTCTAGAAATGGAAAAAAGCCACATTTAAATCTATTGGATTCTGTAATTTTTACTATTTTATTTGTAGGTATTTTACCCTACAAATTATTTTCGATTTTAAAGTGAGAATAATTTGTATCAAAATAGAGTAAAAAATGAATATTCTCTCTTGGATGGTAAGAACGCCTGTGGGGAAAGGTGAAGTTATCGCAGATGATCACGACCGGTACTTCCAGAGAAGTACTGCTACTCATTCTGCACGCTGCACTCACCCACCAGCATTGATGATGAAAGTTCTGACTCAGTTTCTTTTGTCTCTTTTCTTCTTACAACTTAGATGTTCTTATTTTATCTTTTCTCTTTTAAAATTACTTGCAATTATTAATATTTCTCTTCAAATGGGATAAAAAACAAAATGTCACGATTTTCACAAAGGTTTCATTTCACGTTTGTCAAAAACTCTCAATGAACTTTCATCCTGTACTCAAAATATCACTCAGTACAGGATATATTTTTGCAAAAGTCCTTCTGAAAAGATATCCTTAAAAAAAAATTTACAAAACTTGTCGTTTTCAGGACTAAAAATTATTTTAAACAAAGAGTAAACAAATATTTTATGTTCATTTTCCATTGAAAATTTCAAAAAAAAAAAAATTAACCAAAATGATAATAATTTTCTATAAAGGATCATAAAAAGTAGTGTAAAATATTGTCATAAGTCTGTGCAAGGATTACATGCAAAAAAAAAACAATTTAAAAAAAAAAAATTTATTTCGCATAAGAGTTCACAGAAATTTTATTCTGAAAGGACGATTTTTTTTTCCAATTGGCACAAAATAGATTAAAGAAACTTTTTTTTTAGATATGCGCAAGGACATCATAAAAAAATCTTATAAATTTTTGCAATTTTCATTGAAAAAAAAACGAATTTTAATAGAAAATTTCATGCATTTTTATCATATTTTTCTCAAAATTGCCCACAAAAATTTATCCTGTAAGAACACGCCTGTTCCGATCAAAATAATATATACCGGAAAAGCTTCTTCTAAGTATGCGCAATGATATGATGAAAAAAATTCCAAAAAATTTCCTTTTTTAATAGTAATAAAAACAAATTTTAAAAGAAATTTCACGCATTTTTATCATATTTTTCGCAACATTGCCCACAAAAATTTATCCTGTAAGAATACGCCTGTTCCGATCAGAATAATATATTCCGGAGAAGCTTTTTGTAAGTATGCGCAATGTCATCATAAAGAAAATTCTACAAAATTCCCTGTTATAATAGAAACAAAAAAGCAAATTTTAAAAGAAATTTTATGAATTTTGGTAAAATTTTTTTTTAAAAATTACCCACAAAAATTTATCCTGTAAGGAAACTCCTATTCTGATCAGGATAGTATGGATTGGAGAAGCTTCGCCTAAGTATACGCAATGAGATAATAAAGCTTTACAAAAACAAAGTAAAGTTTTTACTATAAAAATCGCCATTTTTATAGTAAAAAAGCAAATTTTAAGAACAAATAGACTCAGTGCAATAATTTTTGCCTCCTATTTTCTGAGAAAACTGGTCGCCTGGTGTAAAAATCGGATTTTCAGTTTTGTAAGAAATTTTGGTTGTTTCGGATTTTGGATTTTTCATTTTGCATTTAGGCGTCGAATATTTTTGGTTTCACTTATTTTTCAGGACAATTTTTTTTCCTTTTTACCCTCTTTGGAATTTTTTTCTTAATTGAAATGTTCTTTTTTTGCACTTTTTTCTGGTAGGGGGGTTTTTTAAAATGTACTTTTCCTATTTTTTGGTCTTTAGTTTTTTTTACTTTTTCCTACTCAATGTAAATTTTTCTTAATAACATTAATAAATGCTGATTTTTATGTTGAATTTTTTTTTTACAATAAATTTTTGGGTTTAGAATTTATTATTATTAAGGGGGGTGGAGGGGTAAGGGTTTTAAGGGGTCGATTTTTTTTCGCCTTCGCATATTTTTGGGGATGCTATATTTTTACTTTTCCTATAGTACATAATTTTCTGTAATAACTTTTTCTCTTTATTTTCGTTTGCATCTCTTTAAGTAATTTTTTTCTTAATTCAATTAGTTTTACGAATTCTTCTCTTACTCTCTTAATTAATAATTTTTTTTTTGGAAAAAAATTTTCCCATTTTTTTTAGGATATTAATTAAACTATTAACAAAATATTTGGCAATAAGTTAGTTAGTTTTATAGGAAAATAATTTTGATATTTTCTTTAAAAATTTTCTTAAATCTCTTATTTCAAAAAGTATCAGTTAAAAAATATTTGATAAGATTTTCTTCATTAAAAGTCATTTGAAAATTTAAATTTTTTTTATACATTTAATGGCAATTAATTAAATAAAAACTGATACTTTTCTAATATAAGTTTCTTAAATAAAAACTGATACTTTTCTAAATAAGAAATAGTAAAAAGATTATCTTTGTCTAAATAAGAAATAAATAATGTAATTACTATAAATTGATTAATAATACTACAAGTTTTTTCTGGTAGGGGAGTTTTTTAAAATTTTCTTTTCCTATTTTTTGGTCTTTAGTTTTTTTTACTTTTTCCTACTCAATGTAAATTTTTCTTAATAACATTGATAAATGCTGATTTTTTATGTTGAATTATTTTTTAAATTAAATTTTTGGGTTTAGAATTTGTTATTATTAAGGGGGGGAGGGGGGTATGGGTTTTAAGGAGTCGATTTTTTTTCGCCTTCGCATATTTTTGGGGATGCTATATTTTTACCTTTCCTTTCTTGCATAATTTTCGAAATAACTTTTTCCCTTTTATTTTCGTTTGCATCTCTTTAAGTAATTTTTGTTTTAATTCCTTTAATTGTTTGAATTCTTCGTTTCCTCTCTAAATTAATAAATAATTTTTTTTTTGTAATTTTTTGTAAATATTTTTCAATTTTTTTTTAAGGGCATTAAATTATTTTTTCCATCTTTTACTTCACATTTATTTTGTGTCATTTAATTAATAACAAAATATTTGACAATAACTAATCAGTCAGTTTTATAATAAAATAAATTTAATATTTTCTTTAAAAAAAATTAAAAAATAAAAACAATTTTCTTACTATTTCTTATTTCGAAAAGTATCAGTTAAAATATATTTGATAAGATTTTCTTCATTAAAAGTAATTTGAAAATTTAAATTTTTTTATGCATTTAAGGGCAATTAATTCTAGTTTCTTAAATAAAAAGTGATACTTTTCTAAATAAGAAATATTAAAAAGATTATCTTTTTCTAAATAAGAAATAAATATTTTAATTACTATAAATTTATTAATAATACTTGTAAATAAAAAACTGAATTATTGATGAAAAATATTAAATAAGATTTCATTTTTAGAGCTGCCATTTTGAGTATATTTACAAACCCGGGGATAAGATGGCGCCTAAACCCCTACAAATGTTATGCTGAGTGTTCGATGTGGGGAAAAAAAACCTTTTTTAGTTAATTATATATTTAAAAACAAAATCAATAGTTAATTAAATTTTAATAAAAGATATTGAAAAATTAATATTATCATTATTAATATTTACTTTTGAGGAAAAAAAAACCTAAACTCGCTCTTTCACACAAAAAATGTGTACATTAACTTTAAAAGTCACCATCAAGTATTGGGAAATTCTTATTTCGTTTATTTTAGATATGAAAAATCTTTTTTTTTACAATTTATTTACTATAATCTATAATTTTTTTTCATAGTTACATATATAAATAATAGTACAATAGATTTGGTGGATTTTAGTAAATATATCAGTCAGCGCACAGATGATTACGAACCATAATGGCGACATTTGTAAGGTACACAAAGATTAATGACAGCACCAAGTTCCCTTTTAAAAGCATATATTTTGTTTGGAAATTTCCTAAAAAAAACATACACCTTTTAAAAAAATAGAAAATATTCACTATAATTTATTTGAAATATTATTAAAAATTTAAACTAACTAATAAACTTATTATACAATTAGTAGTGGGTAATTATTCATTAGCCACAGAAGAATGTCTTTAAAAATTCTAAAATTATTATTATTTTTAAGAAATTACATCCGAAATTATTATATTTATTATTAACATTATTTTTGTGATCATATATAAATAGCAAAAAAGGAGGAAAAAAATAAGACTTTCTTTTTTTAATAAACATTTGTAGGGAATTATTATTTTCACGAATTTATTTATTCTTTTGTTAATTAAAAAAAAACTAATAAATAATGTCTAGATAATAAAAAATTATACTAAACTTAAATAGTAAATATTAAATAAATTATAATGCATTTTAACGAAATAGTTTAAATTTCACTACAACAGCATTTGTACAGCTTTGAATTATGTTTTCCTATGTGAGCATAGATGGCAGCTGGTTTCCTTCAATGATATATAATTCGTTGAAATAAAAATAGTACAACGTTACAATATATACGTTCTCAGTAAGGAATAGTGTTGGAGGTGTGTGTCTTCTGTTGTGATGGCACGTAACTGAACATTGATCGCTTTACCGTGTTAGTGTTTGCAGATCTGCTCAGTGGCACCCGTCACACTTTGATTAATTCCAAGGCAGATGAATTCTCGAGCTTGGGTCGTGGCTTCCCGATGCACGGCGACGGGCCGAACGCACGGTGTTGTCGCTTCTCCGCACCGGCAACTGAGGTCGCCCTCAGTTCGTCAGAGTCTGCCGCATTTCCAAATTTGTTGGTTAAGTAAATTCAAGTAGCTTAGCTTCGGATTTAAGTAACTTAATTGTTCAGAACACTTCCATTGCCTGGTACTGCTGAGCAGTTAGCCAATTCCTTTTGTTCCGCCCCGTCCCGTTTCCCCTTTTCACTCACTCACAGAATGTGTCTCTTTCTGTCACCTTACGAGTACACCGTTCTCTTGTTGGATTTTTGCATGCACGGCACATGTTTGCAGCGCCACGATTATGAGGCCATTTGACTAACAAATTTATGTATTTTGTGGTAGGGCGAGCGGATTTTTAATAAATTTTTTTAGAAGGTCGATTGCGGATATTTTAAGCCAAGCAGATTTTTGGTCGATTGCAGAGTTTTAAGGCGAGTAGATTTTTTTTCTTTTAACGCTTAATTGCCAATTTTTTGAAGCCAGCATTTTTTTTTTTTGAAGGTCGATTGCGGATTTTTTAAGGCGAGCAGATTCTTTTTTTTTATTAACAGTAGATTACGGATTTTTAAAGGTGACCAGATCCGTTTTTTTGAAGTTCAATTGCGGATTTTTTTAGACCAGCAGATTTTTTTTTAACGATTTTTTTCAAGCGAGCAGATTTGTTTTCTTTTAACGCTCAATTGCGGATTTTTTTGGGCGAGCATATCATTTTTTTCTAACGGTGGATTACGGTTTTTTACGATTCTTTTTTTTTAACGGTGGACTGCATATTTTTCAGGCGAGCACATTTTTTTAACGGTTGATTGCTAATTTTTTAAGGCGTGCAGATTCTTTTTTTTAACGGTTGATTGCAGAGTTTTAAGGTGAGCAGATTCTTGTTTTATTAAATGTTGATTACGTATTTTTGAAGCCGAGCAGATTCCTTTTTTTTGAAGATCGATTATAGGTTTTTTTAAGGTGAGCAGATGCGTTTTTTTGAAGGTCGATTACGGATAATTTCAGGCGAGCAGATTTTTTTCCGTTTAACGCTCAATTGCAGATTTTTTCAGGCGAGCACATTTTTTGAACAGTCGATTTTGGATCTTTTACGTAAGAAGCGAAATTAATTCCAAATTCCACGTAAGAAGTGGAATGACTCATGCAGTAAAATGAAATTTTTCTCGAGCTGTGTGGCATGTGGCACTGTTTTATTGAAATCACATGTCACCCACATCCATTTCATGTAGTTTCGGCACAAAAAACTGGATTATCATTTTAGCACCATTAAAATTTAATGCCTGACCCAGCAGCAATTTCGAAGAAAAATGGTCCGATGATGCCTCCAGACCAAAATCCGCACGCTGCTTTTTAACAATGACTCATTGGCTTTCTGTCAATTAACCAAACCACCAATAAGCAAATGAGCCTCTTTTGCTGAAGATGATTTTGTTCTATAATACCTTCAACCAACTCCTTTCGCTGTGCATAGCCAGTAGGCTTCAGTTCTTGAGTCAATTAAGCTTTATAAGCATGAAAATGCAAATCTTTCGTAAGAGCATCTGAACTCTCACGAACTACTTCGATATTTTCTGTTGACCGACTTGTTAAAGGGCGGTCAAAGTGTTTAAGATCACCAATTGATCCAGTCTCCCAAAATTTTTTAAATTAATCTCTTCACAGTTGATGGATGAAAAGTTAAATTATTAAAATTGCAAACTGTAGCTGCCAAACCTTCATTATTTTTAAAATACTTCTCAACACGTTGTTCTACCGTGAAGCGCTCCATTTTGAATAACACTGAACTGTCAGCTGTCACGCCGTGGTTTTCTCTTTTTCGTTGGCAACACTTTACCGCACAACTGGCGCAAAATTCAAATCTTGCATGTTCTTTTGGACACTCTATATTACATGAGAGTTTTTAGAATTTCTGAGATGAAATGAATTCTTATAAATAGAAGCGCAAAACTTAAAATTGTATATTTTTTAACATATTAACAACCAAAACTGAATGTCAATAAAAAAGCTTGAATGTTAAACTGAATGTCAACAAAGTTCTATGGTGTTAGGGATTTTAAAAATAAATTTCATGTTTATTTTTTTCTATAAATAATTTTATTTAATTTAACTTTTATGAACAAAATTCAAATAATCACCAACAAATTGATTTTTAGCTATAAATTTCCAATTTGATCGCTTCCAATTTGGAGAAATTGTGAAAATTGGGAAAAAAGCGGGTTTTTTTCTTGGAATTTCCTTCTTTCTCATTTTGTGAGAGGGCGGGCGGGGGCATACTTAGTTTGTCAGTACTAACTTTTTAATGGGCAACTCTTTTCGCATTGGCCTTTATAGCAATATCAACAATTGATGTTCCACGGAAAAAATCCACCGCAACAACATTGGCACTATGCGACAAATCCTTTCGGTACAAATTCGAAACGTGCCGGTTAACTTCGTCAGCCATCCTTCGAAGACCACCGTACGAATCAACAATCACACCCCATCCACTTGGCGTTAACTCAGCCATATCGGCTACCGGTCTTGCCAATGATCGTCTGAAAGGAAATCATTTATTTATCAATAAGTTTTAGGCAATTTATTTAATTGTTATTTACAAAAGTGATTGTTGATTCGATTTAATTAAATGACGTTCAAGTGATGGCCAATCCTGTACATTGCCCCATTTCTGTTCCACCGATTGAAATAGTATATCCGGAAATTCATTTACCATGTCCGGTAGATCATAGCCAAGTATCACGTTCGTATTGCGATACCAAATTTCTTTCAGTTTCGCTTGCCACGTCAATCTGGGATCGACGAGTAAATCCTTAAAGTTCGTCTGTAAAAAGTACACCAATTTTCGATGAATATCCAATGTTTTACCAAAACCTAAAAATGGAAAGTTTTTTTTTGTTAAAATGCAAAAATCAAAAAAAAATCTATTCCCCAAAAGTGGAAATATGGAAAAATTCTACTCAAACTGGAAGAAGAAAATTATTTCCAAAAGAAAACGGAGAGTTTTCGAATTAAAAAATTTAAAAAAAATGGCGCAAAAAAGTAGAAGCAGTTAAAAATTTTCTTTTAAATTCATTTTCAATTTGTAAAAAAAATCCTTTGTTTTTTGAAATATTAATAATTTTAGTGATTTTGTAAATTATCCAAAAAAAACAAAATAATTTCTGTTCGAATCCAAAAAAAAAATGGCGGAAAAAAAATGAAAGCAATTAAAAAATTATGCTTTTTTTAAAATTTTAATAATTTTAATGATTTTGAAATTTTTTAGTATTTTTACTGAAACTTAAAGAAGAAAATTATCAAAAAAAACGGACTTTCTTTTTATATGTTTAAATTTAGAAAAAAAATGGCGGAAAATAGTTGAATTTTTTTTTTTAATCAAATTTGAATTTATAAAAAAAATTTTTTTCGTTAAAATTTTTAATATTTTTACTGAAAACTGAAATAAGAAAATTATCCAAAAAACCGGGATTTTTTTAAAAAATGTTTTATTTTAAACTAAAAAATGGCCTAAATATTGGGAGCGGTTGAAATTTTTTTTATTTTTTTATCCAAAAAAACTGAAAATTCTTTTTAAACGTTCGAATCTAAAAAAAAAATGGCACGAAATATTGGGACCAGTTGAACAATTTTTTTTTTAAATTTAAATTTATAAAATTTTTTTCGGTTTTTAGTTTTAATTTAAATAATTTTAGCATATTTAAAATTTTTAACTATTTTACTGAAAGTGAAAGAAAAAATTATCTAAAAACATCCGCAAATTTCTGTTGAATATTTTAATTTAAAACAAAAAGTGACGCAAAATAGTGGGTGCGGTTGAAAATTTTGTTTTTTTTTTAAATTTGGATTTTGAAATTTTTCAAAATTTTAGTGTTTTCGAAATTTTTAATTTTTTTTTAACTTCCAAATTTTAAAAAAAATATTTTTTTTTTAAACATTTTAATGCTTTCACCAAAAAGATAAAAATTCTTCTCAAACAGTTTGAATCTAAAAAGAAAATGGCGGAAAGATGTCGAAGCAATTAAAATATTGTTTTTTTTTGAAAATTTTAATTTTTTTACTGAAACTGAAAGAAGAAAATTATCCAAAAAAAAACCGGATTTTTTTTTAAATGTTTTAATTTAAACCAAAAAATGCCGGAAAATAGTGGAAGTGGTTGAAAATTTTAAAATTTGAATTTATAAAAAAATTGTGTTTTTTGAAAATTTTAGAAATTTTGAAATTTTTAATTTTTCTACTGAAACTTAAAGCAGAAAAATTATCAAAAAAAACGGAATAAATTAAAAAAAATTATCAAAAAAAAGTGGAAGCAGTTAACAATTTTGTTAGTTTTGAAAATTTTAATAATTTTAGTGATTTTGGAATTTTTTTTTTAGATTTTAACTGAAACTGAAAAAAGAAAATTAATCAAAAAACCGGGACTTTTTTTTTATAAATGTTCAAATCAAAAAAAAAGTGAAAGCAGTTAAAAATTTAGCTTTTTTTTAAATTTTAATAATTTTAGTGATTTTGGAATTTTTTTTAGATTTTTACTGAAACTAGAAGATGAAAATTAATAAAAAAAACCGGCAAGTATTTAAAAAAAAAATGCCGAAAATAGTGGGACCGCTCCGAATTTTTTTTTTTTTAATAAATTTTGAATTATAAAATTTTTGTTGTTGAAATTTTTTGTTTTTAATTTAACTGGGATTTTTTTTAAAATGTCTTAATTCAAACCAAAAAATAGGGGAAGCGGTTAAACTTTTTTTGTTTTTAATTTTAATTTATAAAAAAATCTTTTGTTTTGATGTTTTTAATTTTTTTACTGATATAGAAAAAAGAAAATTAATGAAAAAAACCGAGAATTTCTTTTAAAATGTTCTAAATTTACACAAACATGGCGAAAAATGGGAAAATATAGATTTATTAAAAAAAAATCTTTATTTTTTGAAAAGTTTAGTAACTTTTAGAAAAGTTTAAAGGTTTTTATAATCTTTTAATTTTTTTTGGGCAGAATTTTTTATATTTTTTTTATTTTATTTCAACTAACAAAAATTTATGGAGCAGTGCTTAAGAAATCCTCAAAAAATTTCCATTAATAACAAGTTCTACTTAGTAGAAATTCCTTCAAAAAAAAAAACGATTTAAAAAAAAAAAAACGATTGAAAAATTAAAAAAAAAAATATTTTTACTCAAAGGCTTGGGGTTTAAGGAAAATGGAAAAGTGATTTTTCTAAAAAGTTGTCACTTACCAACTGGAAATTCTTGAATATCGAATATAACAATTTCGTTGGTTTCGATAACAAAATCCCGAACCTGATTGATGACGTCCATAAGTGGTATCTGCTTGGATATGCCGTGATTTACCCAAAATTGTTCATCTGTTTTTTTATAGAAACCAATTCGGATGTCCAAATATCTGAT
Source organism: Atherix ibis (assembly GCA_958298945.1). NCBI lineage: Eukaryota > Metazoa > Arthropoda > Insecta > Diptera > Athericidae > Atherix > Atherix ibis. The sequence goes on from OY282609.1 coordinate 78,268,417, forward strand.
GCCGTGCATTAGCTGGCCGCGAATGTCCTCGTCTTGGGTAAGGGAGTATTTCGTGACGAGCGTTTCGTTATGTTGCGGATCGAAGCCATTCCGATATGAGCCGGAGTCGTGTGCGCCCGGAATGAACAGATCTCGAATCCGGAAGTTTTGTATACGCGATCGCATATCGTTCATCCATGTTGGTTCTGCTCTTAGGCAAGCTCGCTCGAGTATAGTCCCATTACGATTAATGTATGTCGCCCAGAACCCATAACATCTCGTATCGATGGTGATCTGCTTCGAAAGCGCATAATCGTACGGTACTCGAGTGGTTATCCATCCGGACGCCGTCTCTGGCCGAACGATGTATTCAATTCTCACCGAATCATTGCGGCATCCGCTCAAATCGATCCGATTCCGACAATACACCGGATCCAAATCGATCGACTGAAAACCGCCAATAGCTACCCCATCAATCCCTCCAGCACCACCACCGCTTCCATCGTTGTCGCTATAGTTGATACCCGAGTAAATAGCAGAGAATTGCCTAAAATTTCGACCAGCCGAACCACTACCATCATCGCCGCTTCCAACACCACCACCCCCACTACCGTCGTCGTATTTAATTTTCCGAAAATACGCCGGCTCCAATCGTGTTATCACAACCAAATCTCCATCGTCGACTCGTGCATTCAGCCAGGCGACCTCTAACCTTCTCGACTGTGCGCTGATCGTCAACGACAACGTCATCGACTCTACACTATTCACGTTGAATGTCAACAGCAAAAACATCGCCGCCGCCATTAACGAAATTGAATATGCTGAATTGTAACAAAAGTTTTTTGCCATCATATTTATTACCCACCACACCCCCAAGGTCATATAACCAATAAGACGATACGGTCAGCAATTTTTTTTCTTCTTTTTAGCTCCAACAGTTTCCAACTTGAAAGTGGAAGAAGTATTATTTTGTTATTAAAAAGAGGAGACTGGGGGTTTTTTTTTGTTGTGCTAAAAAAACCTTTTCCGTAAATCAACTTAGTTGGTTGTTGTTGTTGTTGATTGCCGTTGTTGATTACCGGTTTGCGTTGATTCAGAAGCTAAATTTTGGGGGGTATGAATTGGGGTTGGAAAATAAAAAATATTTTAAAAAAAAAGCAGCAAAACATAAAATAGAAATTATGGAAAAAATTAGAAATTACCTTATTTGAGATGGTGTGTGTGCGCAAGTCTAAACAAAACTAAACAAATGCACACTAACACTTTTATAATAATAAAAACATTCACGGTGTGTTCATGTACAATACACACACGACAGTGACACTACTTTCTCGTAGAGTCTTAAAATTGTACTTGAAGAAAAAACAAAAAAACAAAAAAAAATCACGAAAATTTTGTTTGTTTCTTTGGCACAAATGCGAGTTCTTGACGCAATTTTATAACCAGTTTTAAAATGTGAAGCTTTTTTTCTGGTTTGTTATTATTTTGAATTTAATTTAAATGCCTTTTAATAACGGGGGGACGGGGGGGTACGAGAGATTGTCTTTATTTTTTTTTTTATTCAAATTTTTTTCCGATTACGAACCTCGACCACTGTTTAAAAGTGACAACAAATTAACACTTCGACTGTTCGATTAGATGCGTACGTAAAAATACTCAACCTATCGGAGGGGAGGGGCGACGGAGAGATATTATCAGCGCACAGCACCGAAGTAATAGTAATTTTGTTGCATTAGCGTTACGTCAACGTTGCGTTAATGTGGAAGATACTGACAGTGTTGCGTTACAGTCGCGGCCACCACCTTCACCACACTTTGTAACGTATAAAAAAAAACGACTGCGAATATTAAAAATTCAACGTCAGAAGTCAGTGAGGAAGTGTCGTGCCGACCAACTTTGCTTAGTTTGGTAATTTTTTTGTTGTTGTTAATGTTTTTTTTTTTTGCCTAATCAACACCGTTGTAATAAATCATGTTTATTAAATAATATTTATTCTACACAATTTTACTACTATTATTATTATTATTGATAAATTTATTAGGCAAAAAAAATTTTCCAATGTAATTTTTTGTCAGAACTTTCAGAAAAGTCGTAAAATTTCTTATCACGTTAGTTTCGGTTTTTTTTTTGTTTATTTTATTTTCTTAGCTAAAAACACACTCTTGATTATCTTTTCCAATTAAACTCACTATAATAGGCTATCATCTTTAATTCGAAGAAGCATTTTTAATGGTATTAGCATTTTTTTTATTATAATTTCGTTTTCTTAGAAAATTATCAACACAAAAAAAAAATAGCCTATAACAAAATTGATTTTTTTCCCCTTTTTAAACACTGACACTGAGAAATCTCTCCAAAAAAAAAATTCTGCGATAAAAGAAAAATCCAACAATTTACAATTTTCTCTTTTGTCGTTAATTTTTTGCGTTTAAAACTCTTCTCATCAATTTTTCTCAATTCTATATGAATTTTGAATAAATACTATTTTTTTAAAAAAATATTTAACGATAATAAGCTTTAAAACAACTCCAAAATCAACCATCAACAACGATCCAATTAAAAAAGAGAAAAAATTGGTCGCTCCACTACGAGTCTAGGCTGCAGACTAAAAATTTTCTATATCCCATCAAATTGAAAGTGTCGTAACATTGGATGGGGGGGGGGGGTGGGGGGTGGTTGGTGGAGATGTTACCAATATCATTACTTTGATTAAACGTATATTCGACTTAGAATCAGAATTTTGCTTGAACAAAGTTCAAATCTGTCGTGATTTTCTAGGGGGGCATCTTCTAAGAATCGTCCGACTTCAGACCATACCGACTGGGACTACTTACTCTCTCTAGACCCCAGACCTGATCGATCAGATTGTTGTGTTTGGTGTGAAAATTATATACGCTGACAAATTGAATTAAGCAACAATAAACATAAAGAAAATTATATAAAAAAAATTATTTAAATGCTGATGACAATAAACCTGTGGTGTGCTGCACTTCCACCAGTCGAGATTATGTGATGAATGGTGTGATAGCAGAGCTTTGGTGATTTCCCCCATCTACACCTCGGACAAAGCTTCAAACTAATCCGATTAGATTTGATATTATCGGACAGCAACAACAAATAACACAACTAAAAAAAACCTTTTATGTACAAAACAATTCATTGTGAGTACTTGTTTTTAGTGAATTTTTGATTAAATCTCTTCCAAATGGGGATGAATGGTGATTGTCTGGATTGATGGATGAGGTTTTCATAATTTTGACGAAACACATTTTATCATCCAGAGGGATCCGAATATGCGTTCTGATTCACTCTATTAGCTAAGTTGGTCATCGGAGATTTTCAGACAGACATGCAATTACGGAAAGGAAATCAACTCCATTCAATTTAGTTTAGTTCGCTTACACTTCTCCGAATCACCAAATTGCTCGTGATTGTATTTGTCACACCAAAAAAAAAACTACTATAATTTTTTGTTCGCTTTGCACTTTCACTTCAGAGCGCTTCAGTTACAATTTCTGGTTCAGTTTTACGTTCGTTTGTTCACATATTCGGTGTTCGGCGTTTTTGTAATACAATAAATTAAAAAGTTTTATAATTGGAAGAAAATTAGTTCAATGAATTCGTAACTGGGACAATTTTTTTTAAATATAACTAACACACACAATTGCATTCGGAAATAAAATTGTTATTGGCAGTGGAAATTTTTTTAAATTTACTATAAAAAATGAGAGTTTTTAATATTTCAGATAAAAATTTTCGGGTAGAAATTTTTTGTAGAATTTTTTGATGTAGAAATTTTTGTGCAGGCATTTTCTGTAATAATTTTCAGTAAAATTTTTGAGTGGACATTTTATGTATAAATTTTCAGTAGACATTTGTGTAGAAATTGTACATAGAAATTTTAAGGAATTTCGATTAGAAATTTTTTAGGAGAAATTTTTAGCAGCAATTTTGCGTAGAAATTCTGAATAGAAATTTTGTGTAGAAAATTTTTAGGAGAATTTTCAGTAGAAATTTAGAGTAGAAATTTGGAGTAGAAAATTTGAGTGGAAATTCTGAGTAGACATTTTTTAAGATAAATTGTGTAGATTTAAGTAGAAATTTCGAGTATTTTGTGTAGAAATTTTTTAGGGGAAATTTTCAGTAGAAATTTAGGGGAGAAATTCTGAGTGGGAACTGTGAGTAGAAAATTTAAGTGAAATTCTGAGTAGATATGTTCAGTGGAAATTCAGAGAAAAAATTTTGTGTAGAAATTTTCACTGGAAATTCTGAGTAGACATTTTTTAGGAGAAATTTTCAGTGGAAATTATGTGTAGAAATTTTTTGGGAGGAATTTTCAGTAGAAAGTTTGTGTAGAAATTTTGTGTAGAAATTTCTAGTGGAAATTTTTTAGGAGAAATTTTCAGTGGAAATTTTGAGTAGAAATTTGTTTAAGAGAAATTTTAAGTAGAAATTTCGTGTAGAAATTTTCAGTGGAAATTCTGAGTAAACACTTTTTAGGGAAAATTTTCAGTGGAAATTTTGTGTAGAAATTTTTTAGGAAGAATTTTCAGTAGAAATTTTTGTGTCAGTAGAAATTAAAAAAAAAAATTTTGTGTAGAAATTTTAAATACAAAATTGAGATATTTTAGGAGAAATTTTTAGTGGAAATTTTGAGTAGAAATTGTGAGTTAAAATGTTGAGTAAACATTTTGTGTAGAAAGTTTTTAGGAGTAATTTTCAGTGGAAATTCTGAGTAGAAATTTTGTGTAGAAAGTTTTTAGAAAAATTTCCAGTAGAACTTTTGAGTAGAAATTTTGTGTAGAAAATTGTTAGGAGAATTATCAGTTCTTAGGAGAAATTTTATGTAGAAATTTGTGTAGACATATTTGGAGAAATCTTCAGTAGAAATTTTGTGTAGAAATTATAAATTTTGTAGGAGAAATTTTGAGTAGAAATTTTGTGTAGAAAATTGTTAGGAGAATTATCAGTTCTTAGGAGAAATTTTGTGTAGAAATTTGTGTAGACATATTTGGAGAAATTTTCAGTAGAAATTTTGTGTAGAAATTATGAGTAGAAATTGTGAGTAAAAATTTATTGAATTGAAAACGCCCATAAACACTAAAGGTGTATAATAAATAGATTTATTTGTCTTTTTTTATTATTATAGTTTATATATAAATGTGTGTATAAAAAGCAGAAAATATCAAATCGGATTGGGAATATCCTTGGAACGTACTATATATTTTCGAGCATGAATGTTTATACAAAACGCAAATACATTGTTAAAAATTCATGAGTTTTTGGTCGAATTAATTTTTTCTCTTCGATTTAGATGGAATGCGACTGATTGGCTTTTGTTGGTGGTGCAGTTGTTGTATCGGCCTTTGTTGACTCATCAGTGCCCTCAATAATGATCGTGTCGAAGATGATCTGGCAGAACTTCTCAACCCATTTCGACAGTCTTCCAAAAAGCTTCGGTTTATTCTTCCATTCAATACAAACATAATAGAACGGAATCCCAGCCAACGTAATTGCGATTCCAATCAACAAATTCAATGGCTCATCAAAGGTAGGCAGCAGTACGAGGACCACACAGCACACAATGAATGTTATCGGCAATGCTAGGTTAACTCTAATGGGTCGTGGCATATCGGGTCTGAAATAGTTAAACAATCAAATAAGTACCATCTCAAAGATGTAAAAGAAAACTATTTGTTTATAAAAAAAGGACATTTTAATGCACTTACTTAGTGTAACGGAGCCACAACATGCCGGCTATACTAGCGACTACCGAAAGCCAGAGTATTGAACTGAAATAATTTATCAAAACGTAGACATTGCTTGTCGAGAGCATTATCAGCGAAATGGCGCACTAAAATTAACAAAAATAAATAAATTACGCATAAAAATAGCGTAAATTTTATTAATTCTATAGAAAGCAAAATTCTCGATGAGAAATTTTCTAGAAAAAAAGAAAAATTTTCTAGAAAATATAAATTCCCGACAAGAAATTTTGTAGAAAAAAGAAAATTTTTCTAGAAAAGATAAATTGTCGGTGAGAAATTTTCTAAAAAAAAATTCTCGACGAGCAATTTTTTAGAAAAAAGAAAAAAATTTTAAAAAAAAGGAAATTTTCCATAAAAAGAAAAATTTTATTGAAAAAAAAAATTTTCAACGAGAAATTTGCTATAAAATATCAAAATTGTCGATGAGAAAATTTCTAGAAAAAAGAAAAATTTTCTAGAAAAAAAATTCTCGACGAGAAATTTTCTACAGAAAGAAAAATTTTCTAGAAAAGAAAAATTCTCGACGAAAAATTATCTAGAAAAAAATTCTAGACGAGCAATTTTTTAGAAAAAAGAAAAAAAATCTAGAAAAGGGAAATTTTCTATAGAAAGAAAAATTTTATTGAAAAAAAAATTTTCAACGAGAAATTGCTATAGAAAAAAAAAATTATCGACAAGAAATTTTCTATAGAAAGAAAACTTTTCTAGAAAAAAAATTTTCGACGAGAAATTTTCAATAAAATATCAAAATTCTCGATGAGAAATTTTCTAGAAAAAAGAAAAATTTTCTATAAAAGGAAATTTTTATAGAAAGAAAAATTTTCTAGAAAAAAAATTCTCGACGAGAAATTTACTACAGAAAAACTAATTTCTAGAAAAGAAAAATTCTCGACGAGAAAATGTCAAGGAAAAAAATTCTCCACAAGAAATTTTCTGGAAAAGGAAATTTTCTATAGAAAGAAAAGTTTTCTAGAAATAAAAATTCTCAACGAGAAATTTTCTATAGAAATAAAAATTTTCTAGAAAAGAAAAATTGTCGACAAGAAATTTTCTAGAAAAAAGAAAAATTGTCAACGAGAAATGTTCTAGAAAATAGAAAAATTTTCTAGAAAAGAAAAATTCTCGACAAGAAATTTTCTAGAAAATAAAATTTCTTGACGAGAAATTATCTAGAAAATAGAATTTCTTGACGAGAAATTGTCTAGAAAAAAAAATTTTTTCTAGAAAAGAAAAATTCTTGACGAGAAGTTTTCAATAAAAAAATTCTCGACAAGAAATTTTCTAGAAAAAAGAAAAATTTTCCAGAAAAGGAAAATTCGCGAGAAGAAATTTTCTAGAAACAAAAAATTCTTTACGAGAAATTTTCTAAAAAATAAAATTTCTTAAAGAGAAATTGTCTAGGAAAAAGAAAAATGGTCTCTCTTTTTTTGTTAAACTTTTATCTAATTTAATTTCTTTAATGGAAAATGTTTACTGGTTGAATTTCGATTTCAGAAAACTGCGAATAATTTTTCTTCTGAATGGTAAGTGAGATGAGAAAAGTAACTTACCGAGAATATTAACGATGGAATTGGCGTCTGTTGCCTGACGTGAAACAATGTGAAGAATGAGGGCAAGTGCTTGTTCTGTGCGCCTGTCGCAAACAGTCTGGCCGATGTGAAGATGACTCCATTGACGCCTCCGAAGCAGCTGAGCGCAACAAATATCGGCACCAGCCATGCCACGGGACCCAACAACCTGTTGCCAAAAGTCACTGCCACCGCAAACGAACTCAGCATTTCGCTGCGCGACACAACCGCAAAATACGCCAAATTCACGAGGACATAAATTCCAGTAACAAGCGGCATTGCAATCCAAATCGCTCGAGGCAGGTTTCTGTAAACAAACAAAAAAAACTATTTTCACAACAACAAAAAAACGAAATAACAGTTTTTGGCGTTAGTTTATTTTTGCTATTACGATTGTGATTTTTCCGTAATTGACCCACTTTTACGTAGGCGGAAGGATTGCTTTCGATGAACATTCGAAGTCAACAAGGAGCACCACTCAGCACAAGAGAACGAGATAAATCGATTAAATTAATTGTGTGGGTGGTTATGGAAATAAGGCATCGTCGCCCACTTCTAAACGATCCTAGGAGGCATTAATAAAACATGAAAGGATACGCAATCGTGCAATCGTTTTGGTGTCTGGTGTTTAGCTCCAGCATTACTTCCCGTATTGATGACAGACATATTGAAGAGATTCTATTCGTCCTTTGTGCTCGAATTTTCTTCCTGACAAGGACTACAATGCTCTGAATTTTACTGCTAGAATTTTCTACTTTTCATGTCTGGTCAATTTATGTGCATTTCCGATAAAATATTATCTTTCACAGTGCTTTGTGCTCTTTGTTCGCTAAATAGTCGCAATTTCCTTCGAGTTAATAGGATGTAAAATCAATATCCTTTTTGTTAAATATCATAGAATTTGTAAACGTGGACTTTTTGCAAAAAAAAAACAACAAATTCAGTAAAAAGGTTATAGGAATCATATAATTTTTATTTACCAACAATTTTAAATTATTTACCAACAATTTTTTGTAATTTTTTATAAAAATTTCGAGCATTTTTTAAGGACAGAATTTCAAATAATTTGTTGGTAAAAATTTTGTAGTAGTTTTTCCGGTAAACCATTTCCAGTAGTTTTATTAGGTAAACAGTTTTTAAGTAATTTTTTGGTAAAAATTTTCAGTAATTTTTCTGTTAAAATTACCAATTGTTTTTTCGGTAAAAATATCAGCCAAAATTATTTGGTAAATATTTTCCAGTAGTTTTTTCGGTAAAAAATGCACAGTAATTTTGTCGGTAAAAATGTCCAGGAGCTTTTCCGGTAAACATTTCTAGCAGTTTTTGTAGGCTAACATTTTTTAAGTAATTTCCTGTAAATATTTCTAGTAGTTCTCCGGTGAAAATTTGTAGTGTGTTTAAGGTAAAAATTTGTAGTAGTTTTTTTTGGTAAAAAATTTTAAATTAATTTCTTAGTTAAAAATTTCCAATAGATTTTCCAGTAAAAATTTCCAGTAGTTTTTTCGGTCAACAATTTCCAGTAGTTTTTTCCGTTAAAATTTTCAGTAATTTTGTTTGGTTAAAAAAATTTCCAGCAATTTTTCTGTAAACATTTCTAGTAGTTTTTTCGGTCAAAAATTTACAGTAGTTTTTTGTATACAAATTTCCTGTAGTTTTTTCGGTAAACAATTTCCAGTAGTTTTTTCTGTAAAAATTTCCAGTCGTTTTTTTGTTAAAATTTCCAGCAGTTTTTTCAATAAAAAATTTTTAAGTAATTTTTTGGTAAAATGAATTTCCAGTAGTTCTTTCGGTAAAAAATTCTAGTAATTTTTTTGGTAAACAATTTCCAGTAAAAAATTCTAGTAGTTTGTTCGGTAAACAATTTCCAGTAAAAATGTCTAGTAGATTTTTCAGTACAAATTTGTAGTAGTTTTTTTCCGTGAAGTATTGTTTTCGTCAAAAAAGTTCAGTAATTTTTTGGCTGAAAAATTTGCAGTAAGTTTTTGGTCAAAATTGCTAATAGTTTTTTTCGGTAAAAAATGTTTAAGTAATTTTTTGGTAAGCAGAATTTCCAATTTTTTTTTGTAATTTTGAAAAAAAAAAAATTGTTTAAAAACTCACTTGTACGGATCTTGCAGTTCCTCAGTTACAAAATTCAAATAATTCCATCCTCCGAATGCAAACAATCCCGAATAGAACGCATACCCAATATTCGAGATGTCATATTTACCCTCCCACATGCCATCAAAATTTTCCACATGTCCAGCCATCATCCAGTATAGACCAGCTAGGATAATCGAGATTAGGGCGGCCAATTTAGCGCCCGTGAACACATCCTGAATTTTCATCGACCATTTTACCGACATACAATTTATTGCAGTTAGGAAGCCTGTAAAATAGAAAAAGTGCCAATGCAAAAAAAATTATTAATTGAAAAAAGGGGGAGGGGGGAAACCAAAGAGAAAACACAAATTGAGAAATACCGGAAGAATCAGATTTCAGTTAAATGATGTGGAAAATGTCACAGTGGATTAAATTGTTAACAAGCGTTCAAGTAGAAAATAAATCAACCTAAAAGAACATAATCGATTCTTTTTATAGTTTAAGCTTTTAAAAGGTAAAAAAAAAACCATTCCGTCCTTTATATGGCTTTGAAAATCTTACCCTTTGCCGTCAAAAAATTTGAGGTTAGAATCGGTTTTTGTGATAACCTAACCTCAATTTTTTCCCCTGTTCTATATCAGGCTGATCGAAGCATAATAACTGTTTTGGTTTGTCTTTTTTTTAAAAATTTTTAGTGTTTTTTTCTATTGTTCAAATGCACACTCATCAATACTTACATAAACAGACAGCACCAAGTAATTTAACGGCCGATTCTGGTGGTGGGCAATCAGCGAAGAAAGGCTTCACAGCGTATTGGGCGAACGTCAAAGCGACTATGGTCTGTGAAGTTAGAAAAATGGAAAATATGTAATTTGGTGGAGATTTTGATAGAAAATCAAAACCAAAATAAATATTCTTTTTTAATCAATTGCCTAATTGATAAGAGAGCATATATATCTTATCAGTAAATATGCTGTCAATTTATTTGACATTCGAATTCGAATATATTTTCTTCCTGTAATAAAAAGTAAATAAGATAAAAAAAAGAATTTCATGTTCTTTATTGATAAGGCGGAGATTCGTTATCTTTTGTAATTTGATTTTTTCTTGCTTTTTTTCAGTATTGATAAGAACATGATTGGCATTTTGTTTGTTGTTCGGAAAGTAAAGCCTCGTCATTTAACAGCTGTCAAATCTTTTTTTTAAGGTTATGGTTTGCCATTTATTAACAGACTCTATTAATAATGCTTTAAAATTGTTAAAACCATAGCAACATAACAAGCCATTTTTTTGTGCGATGCGGCTCATTTCTCGCTCTATAGATACGTCAATAAGCAAATTTGTCGTATAATGGGGCTCTGAAAAGCCACAAGTGACTGTGGATAAGCCATTGTATCCGCAAAAAAAATTGTCTGTGATGCATTTTAATCTAGAGGTGTAATTGGTCCGTACTTGTTTAAAAATGAATGGGGGGACAGACCTCCACCGTCAATTCTAACCTCTATGGCTGTATAATAAGCACATGGCTGTATGGAAAAAATATTCCCAGGTCACTTCATTTCGAGACTAAGCGATGTAAATTGGTCTCCAAAAAATCGTGAATTTTGATGCCGTTGGACTTTTTCTTGAGGGGCTACGTAAAATATCGTGTACGCAGGCAATCCATAATTTTCAAAGCATTTAAAATCAAATTTACATCAAGTAATGTCCGATTTACAAAAGCATCGAGTCATGTAACAGGTCTCATGGCAACCATTTAAATTATATTATATTCTTTGCATAATGACCAAAGTCCAGGCAATATAATGTAATAAAAATTTCATTAAATCCTCCATAATTAATGTGATTTAATCTATCTTTCTTTTCTAAAGTACAAAATAGATAACTACTTTTAATAGTAGGTAACTGAAGGAATGGTCAAAAATTACATTTTCAAGAGAATTTCTAAATTTTGTGTTTGATAAAAAAAAAGTAATATTATTTATTGAAAATTCAATTTAAATAGAAATTTTGTGAACATAAAATTTTTTAAAATTTATTTATTATTTCTTTTTTAAGGAAAAATTTGATTAAGTCTTTATGACAATTTTTTATAATTTCCATTTTAATTAGTTTTTTTTTCGGTATAAAATTTATAAGTAATTTTTTGGTAAAAATCATTTACATCAATTTTTTGATAAAAAGAATTATTTCCAGTAGTTTTTCCGGTAAACAATTCTAGTAGTTTTTTTCTGTTAAACAATTTCCAGTAAAAATGTCTAGTAGTTTTTCCTGTTAAAATTTCGAGCAGTTTTTTCGGTAAAAATAACTAGTAATTTTTCTCGGTAAAAAATTTTTAAGTAATTTTTTGGTAAAAAATTTCTAGTAGTTTTTACTGTTAAAATTTCCAGCAGTTTTTTCGGTTAAAATTTCTAGTAGTTTTTTCTGTTAAATTTGTAGCTGTTTTTTCGGTAAAAATTTCTAGTAATTTTTTTCGGTAAAAAATTTTTAAGTAATTTTTTGGTTAAAAATTTCTAGTAGTTTTTTCTGTTAAAATTTCCAGCAGTTTTTTCTGTTAAAATTTCCAGCAGTTTTTTTCGATAAAAAATTTTTAAATTATTTTTTCGGTAAAAATTTCCAGTAGTTTTTTCGACAAACAATTTCCAGTATAAATTTCTAGTAGTTTTTTCTGTTAAAATTTCTACATTTTTTATGGAAATAAAATTTAAATAGAAATTTTATGAACAATTTATTTACCATTTCTTTTTTTTTAGAAAAAATTTAATAAGGTTTTCATGACATTTTTTTATAATTTCCATTTTAATTAGTTTTTATTCTATTTAGAAATTATGTTCAGTTTTTTACCAATAAAGAAAATTTTTGTTAAATCATTAATTTTTTATTATAAAATGTTTGCAATTCGAAGCTCATCAACTTCAAGCTGGAATTAATATTGAAACTGAGACGAGAACCACATTCGTTTGGGATCGTTTATCATAAATTTGATGCCCAAACCAAATCTACTCTAGACAATTTTACTGCTGAAGTTGAAATTTTTCAAATTTTCGTCTCAATTTCAATGTTTAAAATACAAAAATTCACCTTGAATAAATTGTACGATTTCTTTGATGAGGTGAGCAACCTTTAGTTATAAATCCAAAGCTATTTTTGTAAAAAAAATTACAAAAAAAAAATGGAATTTTTATAAATAAATTAACAAAATTCAAAATTGAAAATTTTACAGAAAAATTAAAAGAGCTTTTATTTTTAGGAATAAAAAGAAAAATCCTTTTTCAATATTTAAGAATATTCCAATAATATACTTTTTTCCCATCTTTCTAGCACAGCATACAGATTTCATGTCGAAAAACCTGCTTGTCATTTGAGGCGATCGACGAATCGACCCAATTTTTGGTCTGTTCGTAAGATCAGAAGTCCTGCTCAGCACGGCCACGCGTCTGAAGAGGTAATAGTCGGAAGGATCGATCTTTGGAGAATACTTAGGGTGGGGTAGGACGTCCCATTTCAGTGTTTCCATGTGGGTTTTAACCACCTTAGCAACATATGGCGAAGCATTTATCGTGTTTTTGCTCGTCGTTTTTCCCCAAAACGCATCAGTTGTGTTCGGTAGCGAGCTCTTGCAATGGTTTCACCCAGTTGAATACATGCGCTTCAAACCATGGATGTATGGCTTGGGCGTTGATATTAATGCATGGCTACGGCGCCCCCACGATTTTCTTCGCTTTGGATTATCGTAATGGATCCACTTTTCATCGTCAGGCACAATACGACACAGAAAGTTACGCCCAATCTGAATTTCCCAATTCTTGACGCGTTTGACATGAATCTTCATCGAAATTTTTCGACATTTCAGTTTTTTTTAAATATTTTAGATATTAAAGATATTTTTTTGAAGATTTTTTAGATATTTTCGATATGTTCTAGACATTTTAGATATTTTTTTAAAAATATTTTCTATACTTTAATATATTTTAGATACTTTTTAGATATTTTAGATTTTTATGGAATTTTTTAGATATTTTAGATATTTTTTTAGACATTTTAGATAATTTGATATTTTTTAGATATGAGATAGAATTTGGCTTTTTTTTAATATTTTAAATTTTTATGACATTTTGTAGATATTTTTTTTAAATATTTTCGATTAGATTTTTCTAGATATTTTCGATACATTTTAGATTTTTTTTTAAAAATATTTTCGATACTTTTAGATATTTTAGATACTTTTTAGGTATTTTAGATATTTTCTAGACATTTTAGATATTTTTTTAAAAATATTTTAGATAATTTTTAGATACTTTTTAGATATTTTTTAAAATCTTTTAGATCCTTTTTAGATATTTTCGATTTTTATGATATTTTTAGATAATTTATCCAGTTAATATATTTTTTAAGACATTTATCATATATTTTAAGACAAATATAGTTTTTTCGACATTTCAGATTTTAAAAAAATATTTTAGATATTAAAAGTATTTTCTACAACAGATATTTTAGTTACTTTGTAGGCATTTATGTTATTTTTTTGGCGATTTTTTTAGGTATTTTAGATATTTTTTTAAAAATATTTTTGATACTTTTTTAAAGATTTTAGATAATTTGATATTTTTTAGATATTTTATATATTTTCGAGATCTTTTACATATTGTTTAGATATTTTGGACAATTTTGTAATACTTTTTTTTTTTTTTAAATAAATATTTAAAAAATGCCAAATTTTCTGAAATGTCTAAAAAAATATTTTTAAATATTTTTTTAGACATTTCAGAAAATTTGGCATTTTTTAAATATTTTAAATTTTTATGATATTTTTTTTAAATATTTTAAATTAAATTTTTTTAGATATTTTCGATACTTTTTAGATGTTTTTTTATAAGATTCTTTTGATATTTTACGGTAAATAAATATTGAGTATTTTCGATATTGTTGATATTTTTTTTGATATTTTTTAGATATTTTAGAAAATTTGTTTATTTTTATGTAAGGCCTCTAAGACAAGACCCAGAGACTCACATTTTGTAGTACCACGCAGCACGAAAATGTGACCATCTGGCAACCCCATGTCTAGTGTAGGTTTGCGTTACTAGCTTTTTTTAAAGAAAATTATTTTTTTTTATGAACGGAAAACTTAGAGATTATTAAATTTTGTAGAGAATATTCAAAAGAGGACTTCGGAAAGGAGTTGTTAGGTCTAGGAGCTCCACGGTGGAAATTATTTTACTCAACAAAAAAAAAGGAATTCTCGATTAAAATGGCATTCATTTAAAATATGGGCCAATGGTGAGTTCGACTCAAAGTGCGATTGTCCAGTCTAAATTCTGATAAATTTCTTTGCTCAAAATTTGAAAGTGTTTTTGTTCGAAAATGAATTGTTTCCAAAAGTTTTCTCTTATTTCCGGTGTGTTCAAATTATTACAATTTCATATTTTGGGAACTATTTATTATTGAGTTCTTTAAAAAAAAGTATTTTATAAGCTATACTTTTATTGACAAAGCACTGTTAATACCCACATCCTTCCTTATGACAAAGCCAAAGTTTGGAGATCTCTTTTTCGAAATTTTAGATAAATTATTTTTTTTATAAAAAAAGGAGTAATTTTGCCTTTTTTCTATTGATTTAAATTAAGATTAAATTATTTTTTTTATAAAAAAAGGAGTAATTTTGCCTTTTTTCTATTGATTCAAATTAAGATTAAATATGCTAAATAAGATTACCTTCACGAAGGTACAAAATTTGGGTTAGGAGGGACGGGTTGGGGAAAGACCAGTGTACACACGAACGTAGATAAATTGTGCAAGCTCATGACTCGGAGAAGTTCAATCGAGTATAAAATAATTGATGATTGATTGATTGATGATTGGTAGGCGATGCGCGCCCGGCCGATTATGGAGTCTCGTGTCTGGCTAAAGAGTGAATGGTCCAAGAAGGTCAGACAAGTCTCCAAGATCGGATGGAATTGATCGTAATTGAATTTCATGCCAATATTCCGATCGTCGTTGGTTCTCAATTTAAGAAAGTCCGTCCCTCGTCCATCCTTCTTTCTATTCGAAATCTTAAGTATTTTAGCTGGCTTCGGATATGTACACTTTTCGATTGTCTCTGGTTGCTAATCTTGCGCAACAATTGCCATCAATGACAATTCGATGACTGAGCGCAAATAAAAAACGTGATCACTCAGCCATTTTATCAAAAAACTTTAGAGACACCGCCAATAAGAAAAAGATAACGAAAGAAAATAAAAAAAAAATTTCTCACTATCCGAACATGCAGCATTTTTTTGTGTTTTTTTCCCCCCATTTTCTTATTTGATTAAAAAATGTTCCTCACAATATTGCGCAATATTAAATTTTTCAATTAATCAAAAGTCATTTCCAATTCTATCGATAAGACAGCCTTGTCTACCCATTGTCGATTTTTTTTTGTTGAATTGTGCGTTTCCGTTGAATTATTGGAAAAATTGTTGAGACCATAAATGCTATAATGCGGAAGATTGAATTAGAACGAATTCATTCATTTTAATGGTACGGAAAGTACAGCACCCTGGATAGTGTAAAAAGATAGAGATTCAGGGAAAAATAACATTTTTTTAAGAGTAAAAGTAGTTTTGAGTAAATAGAATTTTTAGTAAACGTCTAATATATGATCTAAAGGTGAAATTTTCCCTTAAACCACATGTGACTGTGGGGAACCCATTGTATCAAAAAAAGAGGCAAAATTCCTCTTTATCAGGTTTTGAAAAACTACATGTGATTATGGAGAAGCCATTGTATCCGCGATAATTAACCGTCTGATGTGCATTTTTTTGCCTATGGGTGTCATTGGCCAGTATTTTTCTGAAAAAACCCCACTTTTTCTTAAAGATTTTAATCTAAATCATGTGTGGTTTCTCCGAAAACGGCGCCACAAACTACACAACAGAATTCATTTTAGCTTTATTGCACGAAAAAAGGATGCTTGAACGCATAATTTCGAGATTCGATGATGTCAATTGACCTCCAATATCTGGTAATAAATCGTATTTCTGTAGATACGAGGGTAGTCTGAAAAGTACCCAACCTGACGTATAAATCGCGGTTTTTGTTTGAATTGCTTCTATAAGCCAGATTCAGGCTCCTTTTGGAATATTTGCTTTTTGCAAACTTGAAAAAATATCTCGATGGTAGAAGATTTCCGAAAAATGAAGAGGAGCTCGACGGTTCTTACTACAAACAGAGTATCAAGCTACAAGGACACTATGTGGAAAAGTAAAGATATTGTTTCGTAAATTTTTTGTGTTTTCTTTGTTAGGTCGAGTATTTTTAGCATTACCCTCTTATCTGGGATAAATGTCAAAATACTCAACATTTTCAGCTACCTGTAAATATCGGTCTAGGAGATATAATTTCAGAATGTGGAAGTACCCAAAAGGTAGGACCAGCTGCAACTTTCAAAGCAATCTGGCATACCATACATGGTCGAAAGCGTGCGAAATGTCAACAAATACGCCTGGGCAGTAATCCATTCGCTCTAGCGTGAACACTACGTAATAACCCTACTCTGAATAGCGGAATACTCAGCTCTAAAGCCAATCTGATGCTGAGGAATAACACCCTCGGTTTCAAAGATAGGATAAAGGGCCTAAAGTTCAAGATTTTTTCTGGGCAATATGTGGTTTCAACAAGACGACGCCAAAAGTCATATAACAAAACAAATTACGGCTTTATTGAGGGAAAAATTCACAATACGCGTTATTTCAAGATTTGGTGCTATGAATTATCGTCCTTAAGCCCTCTGCAGATGACCCTTGTTTTCGTGCTTGTTTACCTGCTGGATTTGCTGTTTGTTTGCCTGCTGGATTTGCTGCTTATTTGCCTGCTGGATTTTCTGCTTATTTGCCTGCTGGATTTTCTGTATGTTTGCCTACTGCATTTGCTGCTTGTTTTTCAGCTGGATCCGCTACTTGTTTACCTGCTGGATTCGCTGCCTATTTTCCTGAACGAATTCGCGTCTTGTTTGCCTGCTGAATTCGCTGCTTGTTTACCTGCTGTATTTGCTGCTTGTTTTCCTAAGGGAATTCGCTGCTTATTTTCCTGAGGGAATTTACTGCTTGTTTTCCTGAGGGCATTCTCTGCTTGTTTTCCAGCTGAATTTGCTTCTTGTTTCCTGCTGAATTCGCTGCTTATTTTCCAGCTGAATTTGCTGCTTGTTTTCATGCCGGATTCTCTCCTTGTTTGTCTTCTGGATTCGGTACTTGTTTTCCTAAGGGAATTCACTGCTTATTTTCCTGAGGGAATTTGCTGCTTGTTTTCCTGCTAAATTCGCTGCTTGTTTTCCAGCTAAATTCGCTAATTGCTTTCCTGTTGAATTCGCTGCTTGTTTTCCTGAGAAACTCGCTGCTTGTTTTCCAGCTGAATTCGCTGCTTATTTTCCTGCTATTTCGCTGGTTGTTTTCCTGCTAGATATACCGCTTGTTTACCTGCTCGATTTACTGCTGAATTTTCTGCTTGTTTTCAAACTGGATGTGCCACTTGATTTTGTGGTGGCTTTTATGCGTATTTGTCTCAAATGATGCTAGTTTAAAAGTTGGATTTCTAGTTGGTTTTTGATGCTCGCGCAGTGATAATTCGAACGTCAAAAGAAAAATGGCCAGCAACGCGATTATATAAAAATAATCTACTTCATATATATCGACGGAAAATGTATGAAAACCAAGAAAAGAAGACACTTAAATGCAGATATTATGTGCATTTTTATTTACTGATTGAGGCAACGTGACAAGGTAATGTTTTCTCATTGGTTCTCGCAAGAAAACAAGCATGAAAAATAGAACCGATTCTAATTCTGATATCTAGTTTAAGTTATCATCATTGCTAGGTCCGCTGTTTTATATTTAGGCTACATTTCAGAATTAAAAGCTGTTCTAGCACCGCTGCAGACCTAGTAACAAGCAATAAAACAAGCAGGAAAACAAGTGTCGTGTGAATCGGTCTTTAGATCGTGCGAATTAAAACTCCTTCTACCCTTTACCCCCCGTTTTTTTTCTATACGACTACAACAAAAAATCATGTTTACGCAAATAGCCCTTAAACTTTAGACCATTGAAAAACCAATATCTGTCAAGTAATAGCTGAATTATAGTCCGAAATGGGCAAAAAAGCAAATTAAAAATTAACTAAAACGAATTAACTCCTACAGAAAATCGCATGGGAACAACTTGAATGACTTTCGATTTCGTGCACAATAGCAATGTCCTGGCAATGAAATCAAAGAATTTATTTTAATTTAACTTTACTTTTCGAAGTGCAAATTGTAGAAATTAATTTTTGGACAGTGTTTCTTTAAAAAAAAATTAACAAATACCCCATCTCCCACCCACCAAACAACAAAAACAAAATAAAAACAAAACTTTTTTTGATTATTAATTTCTTTTTCACAATAAAATAAAAATCGAAATCGTAAATAATATTTTTGGATAATATTTGGAATAAATTACGATAATAAATTTCCTTTTATATTTTCATACCTGAGTTGTTGGTCGTATTATAAGCAATGCAATCCAAAGTCTTAAGAACGCAACAAGAGGTCCGAATGCAACGTACAAGTAGGCATAATCTCCGCCCGATCGTGTAATGGAAGTTCCCAGTTCGGCATAGCAGAGTGCTCCAATGGTGGAGAGGATACCGCAGGCAGCCCAAATTAATAGCGAGCTACCGATCGATCTGGAAAAGAAGTGAACAAAAATCCAATAAAAAAATAGAAAAGAAAAGGTTTTATTCTTGGAAAAATCCCTGGCCATGTCATATTGTGAACATAATTTATGATTAAAGTCAATGTTTTCGCACTGATATTAATATAATTCTGATTAGACCCACAATTCTATGGGGGATTTTAAAGAATTTCTTTTTTTTTTAAATTAAAACTAAAACTAAAAACACCAAAAACGTGAAATTTTACGAAATTAAATTTATAAATTGAACTTTTGAGACACTGCGGAGGTCTTAAGTTTGAGCCGACCTAGTTAAATAGCCCCCATGGATGATGATGAAATGAACTGAGGTCTTTGTAGCGTTTAAGAATTTTTAGTTCAGCATAAATTTTACTAGAAATGAAAATAAAAATAAGGTTTAAGTGACTAGGAGTCAATTAGGACCTTAAATGAACTGTAAATAGTAAATAAGATTTTAAAGGGAAAAACTTATGAAATCTGTATACTCAAAAGCCTTAGAATTCTTCCTAAAATGCTTGTTTCGGTTTAAAGATACTTTTTGGTTAGATACTCTTTGTGGGACCTTAGAATTCTTCCTAAAATGCTTCTTTCTGTTTAAAGATACTTTTTGCTTAGATACTCGTTATGGGATCTTGGAAAATTTTTTCTAAAATGCTTCTTTTGGTTTAAAGATACTTTTTACTTAGATATTCTTTGTGGAACCTTGGA
The DNA here is from genome assembly GCA_958298945.1 of Atherix ibis. Classification (NCBI taxonomy): domain Eukaryota; kingdom Metazoa; phylum Arthropoda; class Insecta; order Diptera; family Athericidae; genus Atherix; species Atherix ibis. The sequence continues at coordinate 78,288,229 of OY282609.1, forward strand.
ATTCTTTCTAAAATGCTTCTTTCTGTTTAAAGATACTTTTTGCTTAGATACTCTTTTTGGGACCTTAGAATTCTTCCTAAAATGCTTCTTTCTGTTTAAAAGATACTCTTTGTGGAATCTTGGTGGTCTTCCCAAAATGCTTCTTTCGGTTTAAAGATACTTTTTGCTTAGATACTCGTTACGAGGACTTGGAATTCTTCCTTAAATCTTTCCTTCTGTTTAAAGATACTTTTTGTATTTATTTTGAGTATGACTGGAGATTAGATACTCTTTGCGGGACCTTGAAATTCTTCCTAAAATGCTTCTTTCTTTTTAAAAATACTTTTTGCTTAGATACTCTTTGTGGAATCTTGGAAGTCTTCCCAAAATGCTTCTTTCGGTTTAAAAATACTTTTTGCTTAGATACTCATTACGAGGACTTGGAATTTTTCCTAAAATCTTTCCTTCTATTTAAAGATACTTTTTGTATTTATTTTGAGTATGATTGGAGATACTCTTTACGAGGTGTTGGAATTCTTCTAAAAATGGTTCCGTAAAGACCTTTTCTTGGAATTCTTCCCAAAATGATCCTTTACTAGACTTAACCTAGACAAACGGTTTAAGTAGATCCCTCACCATAGATTAAAAAGGCTTCAACTTAACAGACGTTATTGACAACTACTTAGACTAATGGAGAACTTAAAAACCAAACAATAAAATTTTGAAACCAATCTGGACTTACAGTATTGAACTTTAGAGTTCCCCTTTATCCTCGTAAATCCATTCCCTGTCAAATTTTAAACCCTCCAAAAAATCGTTGATACTCCATTTGCCTCTCGTAACAAAGTTATTCACCCTTTAACTTAAATATTCCATTTTGTTCATGATTTGAATGTATTGCTCGTTATAAAAAGTTTCATTTTCGATTATCGTGCTTATTAATTTAAAAAAAAAATTGCCTTCTGCTATTTGCTTCCATAAAAACTCATCCCATAAATTAGCCAAGAGATTTTTTGAAACGTTATACATGGTAGAGAAACCCCAGTGGGTGTTTTTTATTCTAACATTCTACTCTCTTGTACTATCCTACTACTATTGGAACTATTACCGAATAAAGATTACTTACAAAGTAGAAAAAATTTCTAACTTCCCATCCTACAATAGTTTGCCACTAAGGCTTTCTTACAGTAAAAACAAAACGAATTCTTTGAAGCTTTCTCTTTAGTAATTTTAGAAGTTTTTTTTAAAAAAATAATTTCTTCTTTCTTTTCTTCCATTCAAAAAAAAAACATCTACTTACTCTGTATAAGTAAATACCCCAGTCGGTGAAATAAATATTCCTGATCCAATTATGGTGCCAACTATAATCGCAACACCATTAATTAAGGTAAGTTTTCGTTGTAGAACGACTTTATTCGAATCGTCCATAAACGTATTAGGATCCTTTTCACCATTAATGCTCGTATGGCCATTATAAGTGCTGCCATTATCGAGCGGTAATGTTTCACTTAATTTTTCACCATCACCACTAACACTATTCACATCACCATCGCTACCGCCATTGCCAATGCCGCCATGATTAGTCCTTCTTTTTGCATCCGTTGAAGAGGGCATTTTTTTTGGTTGTTTTTTTTTTACTTTTTCAATTTAAATATGATTAAGATAATTTTTTATTTAATACTTTTTTTGGAATTTTTTTTTTTATTAAGGAATGTTTTTTTTTTAAATTTTATTCAAAATGAAATCACAATCGAAAAAATACTTTAACGAATAGTTAATGAGGATTCTTTCTAATTTAATAAATTTTTTAAGGTTTTAATAATTTAATTAATTTTTTTAGCTGTCATTATTCTAGTCGTTTTTAAAATCTTTTCTAGCTGCTGCACTTTCATTTTAATAGAACACGTGTTTTTTCTTAAAAAATTATTACTAATCCTGATTAAAAAGAATTCATATTTTTATAAATGTCATTTTAAATGGGTTCTGTTTGTTTTTTTTTGGAGTTATATGTTGTTTTTTTGCACTATTATTTAATTAAGGAAATCCGCTCCCATCCCTTTTATGAAAGAAAATTGGATATTTTATTTTAAAAAAAAAAGGAAAAAAATAGTTTCGTCTAAAATGAACCTGAATTTAAGTTTTTATTTTTATTTTGTAAATTTTATTACACAAAAGCGTGTACACACACACAGACACTTAATAATATTAATAAAAAAATAATAATACTTTTAATAAAAAATTAAAAGGCAATTTTTAATTAAAAATTAAAAGGCAATTTTTTTTTAACCTTCCCCGATATATTAAATAAACTTTTATAAGACAATATTATTAAAAAAAAGAGAAAAAATTTAACACCGTTTAGAGAATTTAAATTTAAAAAAAAAATTAGTATGAAAAAAAAACACTGTCAACAAATGAGTACAAAATAAATAAGTAATTCACAATATGCGGTTTTGTCTTTCGTTATTCATCAGAAAATATGACAAAAATAAATTTCTGATGCAATAATTAATAAGAAAAAATAAGTTAGTATTTAGAATTTTACTAATTAATATACACGCACGTTAAGGAGAGGAATAGTATCCTTTTTTGGTTGTTAATTAATCTCACATGGTCTATTGTGAATGTGGAGAATTGGTCCGCGAAAGCCGAAATTATTACTGAACGTTAATATTAAGTCAAGCCCGAATGACCGACTGACGATAGAATGTGGCGGCAGTTCGTTCAACTGTTTAGGCAATTGCGGTTGAGAGAAGTTGTGTTGTCGCCGCCGCAACGCGCGACGTTTTGTAAAAGCAGCAAACTTGGAAAAGAGCCGTAAATATGGCTAGTCTCTACCTACACATACAGTCGTCTGTGCGCGAGAGAATTCTTAACGTTTCCTTTTGCTCTCTATTTCTCCCTCTGGTTTTATTACCATTTATTGGTAGGGACAAACTCTTAGGACCTTCACATTCTTATGGAAATGCATAAAATAATCACGACGGAAGGCAACTGAGAATGCTTTCTCAGAACTGTAGGAGAAACTGCAGTCCGCATGTATTGCAGTTAAGGCTGATAAAATTTTAAAATCTTCACAATATTATGCGATGGCACAAAATTCGGACAAGTGCCGACTATTTTTTTACCATGGAATTAATGGCAGGAACACACCATTTCGACTGTAACTAAAAACTGCATACAGTCGGCGCTGTCAAAATTTCAAAACTTTGACAGTTTTATGGGAATGTACAAAATACTAAGGACGGACAGCAACTGCGAATGGCATTTCCGTTGAATTAAGAGGTAAGCGGAAACTACAACATTTTAAAATCTTGACAGTCTTATAGGAATGCAGAAACAGTTGTAGCTGTCAACATTTTAAAATCTTCACACTTTTATGGGAATGCACAAAGTGCCGACTGTTTTTTTGAAATCGAGTTAATGGCAGCAAGACACCATGCTGACTGTTACTAATGCGCTAAAAACATTTTAAAACGTTCACAATCTTAAGGACGTTAAATAGTTGTCGTAGTGAACATTTTCAAAAACTTTATAATTTTATAGAAATGCATTTAGGTTAAAGAATACCTCGATAGGCCTGTACGTCAGATTTTCGTATATGTACGCGAGGTCTGTTCAAAAAGTATCGCAAATTTTGAATTTGCGCGGGTTACGTATATTCGATTTTTTGTGGCGTTATGTTGGCACTCATGTCTCTCACTTATGCCGACAAGTTTGGCAATTTTGAATATTCAGTTAATTTTTGACAGTTGCTTTGCTTGCACGTGTTTTGGCTCGTCTTCGATTTTTTCCAATTCCAAAAAATGAATCCAATTTTATGTGAAAAACAAAATTAATTGCGCGGACGCATTTCGATATTGACTGTGGCATATGGTGAAGCTTCCATGGACCGAAGCAACGGTGGTACAAAATGTTCTCAGAGGGCCGAGAAGATATGAACGACGAAATACGTGCCGGACGCCCGAGCACGTCAACAACAGATGAAAACATTGATGAAGTGAAGAAAATAATATTGACCAATCGTCGAATCACCGTTAGAGAAGTTGCTGAGAACTTAAACATATCGATTGGCTCGTGCCGTTCGATTTTTACCACTGATTTGGACGTGAGACGGGTCGCCGCGAAATTCGTACCAAAATTGCTCAATTTCGACCAAAAATAGCATCGCATTAACATTGGTAAGGAGATGTTGGACTTTGTCCGCGACGATCCAAATTTGCTCCAGAGGGTCATAACTGATGACGAATCATGGGTTTATGGTTATGACGTGGAAACCAAAGCTCAATCATCCCAATGGAAGCTGCCGCACGAGCCAAAATCAAAAAAAGCTCGACAAATTCGGTCGAATATGAAGGTTTTGCTTACAGTTCTTTTTACGCAGGGGCGTGGTGCATTATGAGTTCTTGCCACAGGGTGGAACGGTCAATAAGGAATATTGCCTGCAAGTTATGCGCAAGTTGCGCGAAACAATCGGCCAGAAACGCCCGGATTTGTGAAAGAACAAAAATTGGCTTTTGCACCATAATAACGCCCCTGCTCACGCATCGTTGCTTGTGCGAGAATTTTTGGCCCAAATCAACACACTGATAATGCCGCAGCCACCGTATTCCCCAGATCAGACCCCTTGTGACTTTTTCTTATTCCCGAAACAGATTGTTTGATCCATTTTTTGGAATGGGCAAAAATAGAAGTCGAGCCAAAACACGTGCAAGCAAAGCAACTGTCAAAAATTAACTTAACATTCAAAATGGCCGAACTTGTCGGCATAAGTGAGAGACATGAGTACCAATATAACGCCACAAAAAATCAAAAATCGAATATACGTAACCCGCGGAAATTCAAAATGTTTGAACAGACCTCGTACAAGAACTGCAGCAATTTTGCTTACCCGCTCTTTTTACTTGGTCTGGGCTCTCTCTCTCTCTCAAAAGTCCTTAACACATTTTATTCCAATTCAATAATCAACAAACTTTCGCAACTGGTGTCATCGGCAAATCGATTTTCATTGATTGCTGCTCAGTTGTTGTTATTGTATAAACAACGGTGTTTACTTAACAATGTAACGCGATAGTGCATTTAATACGTACGAGTAGAACACGGTTGACTGACGACTTGATACCAACGAATGTGGGGCAATTCAATGCGTTTTTACTCCAATTTCATTTTGAAAAAAAACACTACTTCCAGTCATATTCCCTTTTTAATTAGTACACTTTTTTGTATGGTTTTCTTCTTTTTTCTTTTAACCTACAATATACTCGTACGTTACTATCTACTTTATAGTATGAATATTACTAAAAGAAACCACAAAAAAATAATAATCAAATTACCGCCAAATACACTAATCTTCAAAACATTCACATTAATCATTTACGATAGTGCAATTTTTACTTCACACTCACGCACATTTCGATGAAATTTATAAATTTATTCACTTATAAAAGTACTTAATAATAATGAACACAATTCAAATAATACGGAAACCACATTATTGGGAACTTATTATAAATAATTCGTCGTAAGTCTACTCTACACACACGAACTTTGCCGGTAATTGGAGCTGTCCACTCCAGGCTGTTTGGGGTACTAGCGTACATAGTCAGTAATCAGTCATACACGCATACGAGTGTGTGCATGGCGACGAATACACTTGGATCTTCTTAAAAAAACGTAAATATTCCAGAACTTCAGGTTCTTTAACAAAAAAAAAACGAAAGAAAAGAAGTGCCCATTAAGATTCACCTTACAACACGGACTGCGATAAAAACTTTGTAATTTTTCTCATTGCAACAAAATTTCCAGTGCTGCTCTCTACTCCTTATAAGCCGACCCGGTCGTCCGTCATAAGTCGTCGTTTGTCGGTCTTCTTCCGTCGTCGTCCGTTGTCTTCCATCGCTTTCCAACATTATCGTTGTCTATCTATCCAGTTCCTTGTGCGCACACACAGAATTTGTTGTTATTGTTTTTTGCCCCATTTTAGCTTTGCTCGAACGAGAACGACACGCTTTCTACAAAACACGTGCACTCAACTGGTCGTTATTTTTTTTTTCAATTGCTTTTATTATGCAAAATATTACTTGTAATTGTTTGCGGATATGCGGATCTCTTTCATGTACATTTCCATTCGAAGTAATTTTTTATTCTGTTTCATTCAAACCCGTAACGAAATGGGATATTCTCTTTCCTTCCATAAAAGATAATAAAAAATCTCTCTCTCTCTCTTTGATTAAATATAATATAAAAAACTAACGTTGACTTTGGAGACTTTTGCATGCTTTCAAAAATGTCAATATTATTGGGTAGAGAGAGAAGGGTTCTGCTTTTGCGTACTGTTTGGTATGTCGTCAGCTCTTTTTGATGACGTCATTGTTAATTTTTCCTATTATTTTCTTTTTTAATTTATTGCCATTTTGATTTAAGCCAAAATGATATTTTTTTTATATATTACAATTAATTGACGAGGTCATTGTTCATTTTTCTTATTAATTCAGAAAAAGAAATTTTATACCAAAATTTTCTGTTGATGACTAAAAATTTTTATACCAAAAAAAATGTTTTTTCTAATTTTCATTTTTTATTTATTGCCGTTATGCTTAAAACCAAAATAATACTATTTTTATATATTAATTGATGATTTTTTTCCTTTCAATTTGAAATTTTTTGTTGAACTAAAAGTTTTTATACCAAAAAAAAAATTTCTTTTCAAATTTTCTTTTTTCATTTATTGCCGTTTTGCTTGAAGTTAAAATAATACCAATTTTTTTATATTACAATTTATTGGCGACGTCATTGTTCATTTTTCTTATTACAATAATTTAGAACAAGAAATTTTATACCAAAATTTTCTGTTGATAACTAAAAATTTGTATACCAAAAACTATTTTTTTTTTAAATTTTTCTTTAATTAATTTCCATTTTGCTTGAAACGAAAGTAATACTATTTTTTTATATATATTACAATTAATTGACGACGTCATTGTTCATTTTTCCTTTTAACTCAGAAAAAGAAATTTCATACCAAAATTTTCGGTTGATGACTAAAAATTATTATACAAAAAAAATTCTTTTTTTAAATTTTCTTTTTTAATTTTATGCCATTTTGCTTGAAGCCAAAATAATGTCATTTCTTTTATATTAATTAATGACGTCATTGTTTATTTGTTCCTATTAATTCAGATTTTGTATTGGACTAAAAATTTTTATACCAAATTTTTCTGTTGACTAAAAATTATAATACCAAAAATTTCTTTTTTTTTAAATTTTCTTTTTTAGTTTATTTTCATTTTGCCTGAAGCCAAAATAATACCATTTTTTTCATACTAAAATTTATTTATTATTACAATAATTCAGAAAAAGAAATTTTATACAACGTTTTCTGTTAGACTAAAAGTTTTTATACAAAAAAAATTTATTTTTTAACTTTTCTTGTTTAATTTATTGGTATTTTGCTTGAAGCCAAAATAATACCATTTTTTTATATTGCAATTAATTGACGACGTCATTGTTAATTTTTCCTATTAATTCAGAATGAGAAATTTTATACAAAATTTTTTGTTAAACGAAAAATTTTTATACCAAAAAAATTTTCTTTTTTAATTTACTGCCATTTTGCTTGAAGCCAAAATATTACCATTTTTAACAAATATTAATTGACGAAGTCATTGCTCGTGTTCCTATCGATTCAGAAAAAACATTTTATACCAAAATTTTCTGTTGATAACTAAAAATTTTTATACCAAAATAAATTTTTTTTTTCATTTTCTTTTTTAAATTTATGACATTTTGCTTTGCTACAGCAAAATCACCTATTTTGTAGCAAATTTTTACAATTTTAATACGTTCTTTAATGATATACATAATCTATAATATAAAATGGCAAATTTTATGCCAAACAATTATTATCTTAAATTATACAAATATTAAACAAAAATTAAATAACCGCATTATTTATGCTTACATGTAAGGTCTTAATACGCTTTTCGATACCAGCTAAGGAGATTTTTCTACTAGCACAGTTTCAACTCAAAATGAACAAGAATATATATATTTTTTTTAAATAAAATTAACAGAAAATGTACTTTTTTTATTATTTTTTTTTCTTTATTTATTTCAATAAATTAATAATTTTAAATATTCTTCAAACGCCATAATATTGTGATTAATCAAAAAAATGATTGAATATTAATTAATTTTTCTTTATAATTTATATATAATTCGAATATAAATAATAAATAATTTTTACTGATGTATAATTGTGACTTGTATTCAAAATAATGGAAATTTTCAATAATAACTAATTTCTATTTATTAGCTGCGGTTTATTTATAGCTGCGTTTTAGATAATTATCACACGTATCTTCCCATATATTATCGATATTATTAAGATTATCCCTCCAGAGTGATTCTAATAGTTCCCAACCGATTTTCTGTGTTGTCAATAAGTAGGCATTGTCTGGATACAACGAATGGGAGTATGCGCCCAGTACTAAGCTTTGGCAAAGTCTAGCCGCAACACAATACTTCAGCAGACCCTTATCATCGGGTATATTGCGAATGGTCTTATATCCAGCCAGGACTAGTCCACCAGTAGCCAGATCGGCAGATTGCAGCATCATATAAGTCATGGCGATAGCCAATTCGAACATGTACGGTGACACGGAAATATCCCCAAAATCGATAACGCCAACAATTCGATACTCTTCTCTGCCCTTCGGTTTCGTAACGATTATGTTCTGTTCGTTAAAATCACCATGAATCACACCAGTTTCCAAACTATCCAATTTTGATAAAATTTTCTCTTCGACAGCCTCAATAACCTCTTCGACAATCATTTTTCGACTATGATCCTTGACAATATACAAAAATTCCTTCAATTGCGGTACTGAGTGCAGCATCCACAATGTCCGACGATTCTTCAACACATCACTATCAAAGCTCTACAACAACAAAAAAACCCATATAATTACCAACAAAAACATTTAACAATTATTATAATTTTTTTTTAAAGGTCTTGCAATATCCTTTAAAAGTGTTATGCGTGAAATTTTGTAACAAAAAAAATTGTTTTCAAATCGATTTTTCTGTTGTGCTTCAAAGAAAGGAAATTTTTTTAAATTTAAATATCGCCAAATATGTGAAAAAAAGTTTAGATATTAATTATACAAGAGTTTTTTTAAGGGGATTGCAAAAAAAAAGAAAAACTTGAACAAAAGTAACTCCTTTTTAAAAAAAAAAAACTAATTATATATTAATTTAGGCACATTTAAAAAAAAAATTATATAAAAAAAGGGGATCAGATTCAGGAGACGACCTTAAATAGCTTTTAAATTATAAAATAATAATAATAATAAAAAAGGTTTAATACTTAAAAAAATTAAGAGAAAAAGATTGCAGCTCGTTGGAGAGTTTTTTATTCTTTTTTTTGTATATACGAGGTCTGTTTAAAAAGTATCGCGGGTTACGTATATTCGATTTTAGATTTTTTGTGGCGTTATATTGGTACTCATGTCTCTCACTTATGCCGACAAGTTCGGCCATTTTTGAATTTTCAGTTAATTTTTGACAGTTGCTTTGGTTGCACGTGTTTAAGCTCGTCTTCTATTTTTGCCCATTCCAAAAAATGGATCAAAGAATCTGTTTCGGGAATAAGAAAAAGTCACAGGGGGCCAGATCTGGGGAATACGGTGGCTGCGGTATTATTAGTGTGTTGTTTATGGCCAAAAATTCTCGCACAAGCAACGACGCAATTTGCGTATGACTTGCAGGTAATATTCCTTATTGACCGTTCTACCCTGTGGCAAGAGCTCATGATGCACCACGCCCCTGCAATCGAAGAATACTGTAAGCAAAACCTTCACATTCGTCCGAACTTGGCGCGCTTTTTTCGGTCTTGGCTCGTGCAACAGCTTCCATTGGGATGATTGAGCTTTGGTTTCCACGTCATAACCATAAACCCATGATTCGTCACCAGTTATGACCTCCTGGTCGGACAGAGTCCAACAACTCCTTAGCAATGTTAATGCGATGCTATTTTTGGTCAAAAAGGGGCATAAATCGAAGGACGAGCCAAAACATGTGCAAGCAAAGCAGCTGTCAAAAATTAACTGAACATTCAAAATATGCGAACTTGTCGTCATAAGTGAGAGACATGAGTATCAACATAACGCCACAAAATCGTAAATCGAATATACGTAACCCGCGGAAATTCAAAATACGCGATACTTTTTTAACAGACCTCGTACATCGAGAAAAATGTCAGTTTGCTTCAAAAAAACAATTAGAAAAAAGTACTTTTATTTATTAATTATTTTGTAATTTCTAAAAAAAAATTATTTTTTAAAAATAGTACAAGGGCTATGGCCGTTTAGTCGCACTTTTCTGAAAGTGAAATTTAAAGTTCGGATCCGTTAAATTTACTGCATGCGGCAAACTTTTGAAAAAGTCCAGATCCGTCAAAATTTGTTTGCATGCGTCAGAGGTTTGCGTTAAAATTACTGCATCGTCCAGTCAGTGGTGCTGTAAAAAGCACGCATTTGACGCACCCTTCTAAGCAGAGAGTCACACCAGTGCAGCGAATTTGACGCAAACCTCTGTCGCATGTGGTAAGTTTATCGGATCCGGAATTTTTCAAAAGTTTGGCGTAGCTCTCTGACGCATGCAGCAAATTTTTCACAAATCCAGATTTTGAACTATTTTTTCCAAAAGAGTGCGGCCGAGCCCCTTTGAGATATTTTTTAAAAACAAAAAAATATGTTTTTTAAATACGAAAAATTAAGTAAAAATTTACAATTTAGCTTTAGAAATAATTACTGTAAAAGAATAAAATTATAGCTTTAGAAAAATATTTTGTTAAAAGGCAAATTTCTAAGTAGTTTTGTTTTACTAATAAATACAGTCATGGATAAAAGTATAAGACTTGACCCCCCTCCCTCCTCTTGATTGCAATAATTTTTTTTTATTTTTCGGTTTCATGAGAAAAAATCCCCTCCAATTTTTTTAATATTACATTAATTTTAATTTGGTTTATACCATAGTTTAAAGAATATTCTTTAAATAATTCTAATTTTAACTATTTTGACTTTGTTTTATTGTTGGTAACTATTAAAAAGCTAACCAAAACTTTCAACAAAATACCAATCACCTATTAAAAAAATAATAGCATGAAAAGTAATTTTTTTTACCAACCTATAAGGCGTTAAAATTTTTCTTACAACATTTATTTTAATAAAAACTTTTTACGAAAAATTTTTTAAAGGAGAAAAAGTTTTTTGTTGGAAAAAAAATGTACGTACCTAAAGAAAATACAAGAAATGAAAGTTAATTAAATATTTTTGAAAATTGTATCTAATTATCAAAAAAAAAAAATCTCTATTATGACTTATAATTGTAAAAATTCTTTTTAAAATTGTTTGTTCAAATTTTTATAGCAAAAAAAGTTTGAGCGAAAATATTTCACAAAAATTTTAGGAACCCAATTTAGGATGATCTAAGATATATATCAGGAACCATAAAGATTTATTTTAAAATAATTTCTATGCAAAAAAAAACAAATTATATTATTAATAAAAATTTAAAAAAAAACTAAAAATTTGTAATGTGTGTACAAACAATTTTATTTGTTTTTTTTTGTAAATTATATTTTCATTTTATTGAGAAGTGAAAACAATTTGAAATATTATACTTGAATACAAAAACTATTATAATATAAAGAGTAAAAAGAAAATTTTGAAACAATTTAACAAAATTTCGAAGAAATTAATTCTTACTTCGACGCCATTTATAAATGATTAAAAAAAAACAACTTATTCGACGCCATTTACAAATGATTAAAAGATAATTTATCCAAAATTGTCTTTGCAAAAAAAAGGACTGGTAAAACAATAAAAAACAAAAAATAAAAATAATTTGAAAAAAAAAAACTGAATTTATATTAATAATAATAATAATTAAGTAATTTTGACACTTAAGAAAAACACTAAACAAATCATCAAGAATAAAAATGACATGAAAAAACTTCGATGCTATTTGCAAATTATTTATTAGAAATTGTCTTTGTCAAAACAAAATTATTGTGAAAACAAATAAAGTTTATAAAAAACCATAAATCATTAAATTTTATAGAAAAAATATAAATAAGAAAAAATTAATTACAAAAAAAAACATAAACAATTTAAATTTTATAGAAAAAAGGAAAAAAAGAATTAATTATAAAAAACCACAAATAATTAAATTTTATAGAAAAAAAGGAAGCAAAAAAAATTAGGTGTAAAAAAGCATAAATAATTAATTTTCTAGAAAAAATAGGAGAAAATAAAGTTAAATATAAAAAACGCCACAAATAGTTTAAATTTATAGGAAAAAATAGAAACAAAAAGAATTAAGTATAAAAAAAAACATAAATAAATAAATTTTATAGAAAAAATAGAAGAAAAAAAAATAAATATAAAAAATTAACCATAAACAATTAAATTTTATAGAAAAAACATAAATAAGAAAAAATAAATTACAAAAAAAAAACCATAAACAATTTAAATTTTATAGAAAAAAATTAAAGCAAACAAAAAATTAAGTATAAGAAAAACCATTAACAATTCAATTTTATAGAAAAAAGGAAACAAAAAAAATTAATTATAAAAAACCATAAACAATTAAATTTTATAGAAAAAAGGTAAAAAAGAATTAATTATAAAAAAACCACAAATAATTAAATTTTATAGAAAAAAAGGAAGCAAAAAAAATTAGGTGTAAAAAAGCATAAATAATTAATTTTATAGAAAAAATAGAAGAAAAAAATTAAGCATACAAAAATAAACCATAAATAATTAAATTTTATAGAAAAAAATAAAGTAAAAAAAAGTAAATTTATAGTAAGAAAAAAACAAACAAAAAATTAAGTATAAAAAAAAACGATAAATAATTTAATTTTATAGAAAAAAATAGACAAAAAATAATAAAAGTCAAACAATTAATATTCACCTCACCTTAAATGTATGGTCAAGTTTAGCTATGAACTCCCCACACTGATAAAATAGATTTTCCGTATTCTCCACCTCATGGAATATCAATCTAATCAGAATAAGGCAATTGCATTCATTAGTACACTCTTGTAATTTGATGTGATGAGAATAAAGAGAGGAGCGAATCAAAGAAAAGCTTTTCAGCGAGTGTGAAAAACTCTTCTTCTTCGCTCTCAGTAACATTTTCTTCTTTGCTCTCAGCAACATTTTTCTATACATACCCAGGCTGGAATTCGTATAGTCTAACAACATGTCGACTGCCATTTAATGTTTCTAAACTTGTGTATTTTCCATAAACATTCTTTACCGGGTTTGGGCACGTGATTCCATGTTTTCCTATAGAAAAAAAAGAAAAGAAAAATGATGGAAAAAACCATGGAATGCATTTTTATCTAAATTATTTTATAAATTACTCGTACTTTTTAGTTAATTATTTAATGATAAGAAAATAATCTTTCATTACTTTTTTGAATAATTTCTTTTTTCCTCCAGTTGGTAGAAAATTTAAAAAAAAAGCTTTTTTCTCGAAAATAAAAAAAGAAAAGCTTTGCAATTTTGAAAAAAATTAATTTTTTTTGAATAAATGTCATCAAATTAGGGAGTATTTTTTTTTTTTTTTGGGTGGGTAAAGGGTATAAAATCTTTTGAACAAGAGCCAAAAGTCATTAATTATGTAGCGCCACAAGCATGCGGTCATTTGAATTTATTTATTTATTTATTTATTAAAAAAATTAAGGGCAATACATACTTGCATGTAATAATAATTCAGTTTGCGCATCTATAAAATCGATCTGTTTCGAATCCAATGAATTTACGATTTTTAATACATGCCCATGCTCCCATTTGTTCGTAATCAATGGATTTTTTACATTTCTGCCGAAAAAATTTATTAAATAAATTTATTTTGAAAAAGAAGAAGAAGAAAAAACTAGATAATTTTCTCCACTTACGTATCACCATAAATAAGAAAGTTCCTATCATCGTACGAGACAAGCTCCTTCATTTCGGATGGTATAATTCCATACAATCGTTCTGCCAAATTTTCAACATCCTCACTTTTTACAATAGGACGAATTTTTGATCCTGGCAATGGAATATCTGCACTATTATCCGAATTAGTTGTTGGTGAATATTCATTTTCAATCGTAACTGCAACTGGATTATCTGCCATTTTGTCCAAAACGGTTTTGTTTTCCGTTTTTGTTATTATTTAATTAAATTTTTACTTGCAAAAAACAAAACAAAATTTCGGTACAAACACTTTTTTTTTTGAAAATTTAGTCAATTTTAACTTTTTCGATTTATGCAGAAATTTTTTTTTAAATTTCTTTTATTATACAAAACTTTAAATTTAAATATGAAAATTTTAATATTAAATTTATTCTTCTATTTTTGATAATTAAAAACAATGGAAAACTGAATTGAGAGATAGAAACAAAAAAAAAATTTGACTCTTTCAAAATAGAGTAGATACTGGAATGGCGGACTGATAGCGGACAACTGATTGTTGATTAGATTTGGGATGTTTTTTGTTGCCAACAAAAATCCATAATCAACCACCGAACGAACAACAGCAGCACATGATGAATAATTTTCTATTACACACACACACACACACCTACACACACACCCAACCATCTATTTGTAAATTTGTATATGAGCACTTGTCGCGATGCGATGGTTCTCAAAATTGGTGATAACAAAACGAAAAAAGAAATTTACCGGTGCGCCCTCCTGCTGCTAGGCCGCCATTTTTCATCAATTTTCTAGACTATAGCATTTGGGGGGATGATGGTGTTTTCAGAGTGGAGTTTTTCCCCCGATACCCGCCGATCAGACTCTCTTAATGTGTGTAGGTCTGGGGTAAAGAGGACTATCAGCCACAACCGTCGAAACCGAGGTGGAATACGTAAACAAACATCCGAGGTGGAATAGGTGTGGTGAATAACAAACACTACTGGCGGCGGTCAATGTGTGTGCTTTTTAACTTTTTCACATTTGTTTATCTTTTGTTATTTTCTTCTTTTTGTTGTTGTTGTTATTTTTATGATTAAACTTATTCGTGACGAACCGTACAGCCAACAAAAATTAGATGCTAAAAAGTATCACAAATCGTTCGAAATGACCAACCACTATTTTTTTTTTGGACGTGTACTTAATAATAAAAAATAAATAAAAAACTTAATAATTATTACCAAGAGTTAGAGAGAGACTCTGTAAGAAGAATTGCGATTGTAATTTTGTTTAAAAAACTCACCGTTTTCGAAGAGCTTATCTAATTTCAATATTGATAATTATTGACTGCTTTGGCACCTGCTTTTGCACTGAATTTGTTCATTTTTTTCTTCTTTTTTTTAAATTCATACTCATTGCAGTATATTCGTATCATAAAGAAAAAAAAATCATTTTAAAAATAGCAAACCAATAACAAAACCGATCACACAATAATGGTGGTAGGCGGGAGGCCGATTCTGGAAATTTTTATTTTTAATTTTGTTTTTGTTTTTATTTTTGGCGGCGTGTTGTTATAATATAAACAGTAATTGCAGGAAATTTATTTGCATTAAATCTTTTAGAAATAAAAAAGTTCTGTTCCAAAGTAAATTACCATTTTTCAAATTTTTTTCTCTTAAAATTTTACTGAAAGCAGTTTTGTTTTTTTTTAAATTTGTTTTTATTATGAAAATAATTGTAATAAAAAATGATTGGTATTAGAGAATATATATTTTCTAGAGAATGTTTATTTATGTTTAGCAAATTGTTTAAAAAAAATTATTTTTAACGTAAAAATTTTTTGCAGTAACAAAACTGCACCAAAAAAAAAATGTCACAGGACAAATTTTTTAACTATTAACGATTTACCAAAAAAAAATGTTTTTTCTAAGCAAAACTTTTTTTGAAAAAATCAGAACCAAAAATATGTTTTTACAAACTTTCAGTGGAAAAATTCAGACCGAAATAAGTTTTATTTACAATAAATAAAAAAATATGTCCAAGACGACAATTTTTACAAAGAATAGTTTTTATTGATTTTAACTAATAAAAAAATTTTCATTGGAAAAATTCAGATTGAAAAAATGTTTTTTAGTACCACACCGAAAGGTTCTTTTAAAAATAAAATTTCCACTGAAAAAAATGACTAAAAAAAAAATTGTACTGAAAAAATTCATCGGACAAATTTTCATCGAAAAGTTTTTATTCAAAAAATTTCCCTCAAGAATATTTTTACTAAAAAAAAACTGCCACCAACAAAATAAAAATTTTTTGTTCTAATAAAAATTTTTTGTTCAAAATTGATTAAAAACTAAATAAAAAGTTTTTAGTACAATTTTTTTTGGATTTAAATAAAAAAAAAATTGTACTAGAAAAATATTTACATAAACAAATTTTTAACTTAAAAATTTTAAGAAACTCTTATAAAAGCAATTGCATTGAAAATATTTCGACTAAACAAATTTAAATGAAAAAATATTCATTGAACAAATTTTCAATTACACTGAAAAAAGTACTTTTAGTGTAAATATTTCCTACAAAAATTGTTAAAAATTTATTTTTGTTATTAAAAAATATTTGCCGAAAATGTTTTTAGTGGAAAAAATTATTTTTGTTTGTAATTTAGTAATTCTCCAAGTGTGTGCTTAATCGGAAAATTTTCGGCTATCAAATTTACTAGTAAAAAATGCGTTTCCAAAAATATTTTCAATTGAGAATTTCAGCAAATAATTTATTAAAGTTTTTAAAAACAAAATGTCCACTGAATAAATTTTCGTAAAAAAAATTTCCAATAAAAACATTTGCATTGAAAAAATTTTATGTAAACAAATTTGTAGTGAAAATGTTTCCAGTGAAAAAAGTTCCAGTAAAAAAATTGGTGGTTAAAAAATTTTCTGCGGAAGAGTTTGTAGTCAAAAAATTTGTAGTAAAAAAATGTGCGGTGAACAAATTTCCGTTCATAAAAGTTACAGTGAAAAAATTTCCAGTAAAAAAAACTTCCATGAAAAGAATTGCAGTGAAAAAATTTCCTGTAGAAAAACTTCCAATAACAAAATATTCTGTGGTAAATATTCCAATTAAAAGAGTTTGCAGTGAAAACATTTTCAGTTAAAAAAGTTGCAGTCAAAAAATTACAGTAGAAAAAATTGCAGCGAAAAATTTTCCAGTAAAAACACAAAAAAAATTGCAGTAAAAAAGTTTCCAGTGAAAAAAAATTTGCGGTGAAAAAAATTCCAGTAACGAAATGTCCAGTGAAAAACCATCCAGCAAAAATTTTCAAGTAAAAACCTTTCTGCGAAAGAGTTTGTAGTCAAAAAATTCCCAGTAAAAAAATTTCTAGAAAAAAAATTTGCAGTGAACAAATTTCCATTAATAAAAGTTGCAGTGAAAACATTTCCAGTAAGAAAACTTCCCATGAAAAAATTTGTAGTCACAAAATTTCCAGTAGAAAAAATTTGCAGTGAAAAAGTTCAAGTAACAAAATATTTTGTGGAAAATATTCCAATTAAAAGAATTTGCAGTAAAAAAATTTTAATTGGAAAAATTTGCAGTAAAAAAATTTCCATTGAAAAAATTTGCAATGAAAAAATTTCTACTTAAAAAAAATTCTTTGGGAATATTTTTAGTAGCCTTTTTTCGTAATTAGAAATAAATATTATTAAACATTTTTACTGTGAAATTTTTACAAAAAATATTTTCTAATAATTCCTATTTCATGTTGTTGTACGTCTACTCGTACGTTAAGTGACAGTTTAGTAATATTCCGTGAGAATCTTCAACTTAATTTAAATAATAGTTTGGACCATAAAACAGGCCCAACTAACATAAAATTTGCAAGACCAAATTCCTGCTGGCATCTACGATAAGTGAAAAAAATTAGAAGCCTCTTGAGTTAATACGACAAATTATAGGCTTTTTAATATAATAAATTTATTCTAGGGGGACCTAGGGGGTGAAAATTACAGAAATATAAGAAAAAAACGAATTATTTTGATTGAAGACTTTTTTCTAAGATCTCCAGCTAGCGATTCTCAAACTACTCGTATAAAAATACCAAGTTATAAGTGGCAGTGGTTCTCAAAACGGGTGGGAAAATTTAAAAAAAAAAAATTTTGCAAATAATTTTAAATTTGCAAAAATAGTTCTAAGGAATAGTTTAGACGATGAATCCTATTTTCAAAGTGGTTGAGAGTAAAAAGTAAAAGAAATTCAAATTCCAGTGATTGTTAAAATGTAATTGCCAAAAATTTAAAAATTAGAGAAGATTATTGCCAAAAATTTAAAAATTAGAGAAGATCTCCAAAGTGTTAGCGAACTTCCATTAGATCCAAAATTAAAAATTTACCCTTGTCAGTTTTACTTAGGATTTTTTTAAAATTTTTTTTCGAATTCATTAAAAATTGGATTTTTGCGGATTTTCAAACTGTAAATTTCTAATTTTCAAAGTTTGAGAATCCGCAAAAAATCCAATTTTTAAGTTTTTTTTTTAATTTCAATATTTTTATTTTATTTTATGAAAATAAAATACTTTAAATGGTCTTTAAAAAAAATTATTTAAAAATATTGATTTTGCAGAGTCTCTCAAACTTTTCTGTACAATAAATACATTTTTTTAAGAATATTTTTCTATTTATTAATTCTCAATAATTAAATTTGTAATTGGGAAAAAAACGATGGCAAAATTGAAAAATAATTAATTAAATCGTAAATTTTTTACTAGCCTGGCCGTAAGTCATTAGTACATCCTCATTTAGGCTTTGGTAAAAGATGGTTTGGTGTTATACATTTTTTGGGTTTGTTTTTAATATATATTAAAAAAGATAAATCGACTAGTTTTTCTTTTAAATTTTATATATTTTCAGCAATTACAAGTTTACTTTGAGAAAATTTGGAGAAAACCATTTTTTTTTTTCAAAAATTAGAGGATTATCAATTTTGTGGTTTGGAAAGTACAGCTCTGCCATATGACAACTTTTGAACATATATTTAATATATACATGAGATTTGTATACGTTAAGGTTTACCATTTTATATTATATAGATTGTTTAACTAATTAAATAATGAAAAAAAATTGTAAAAACTTACAAACGTTTGTATACGTAAACGTAATTACGTTTTACACTTTAAGAGAAGATTTAAGAAATTTTCTTCAGCGGATGAGGCTTATTTTTCACTTAGAGAGGATATGGTAATAAGCAAAAATTCTATTTCTCTAAATTTTAAATAAGCAAAATTTCTCTAAATTTTAAATTTTTGGCGTATAAAATTCTTAGAACAAGTAATTTTGAGATTTGATAATTGGTCTATTGGCATCCAAATTCTTGCGATTTGATGGCGTTGAAATTTTTCTTTTGAAACAAATCAAAAATGCATGTTTACATAGATAATCTCCAAATTTTAGAGTATATATGATAAAAATCAACATCCATCAAGAAATGGCCCAATTACATCCCAAAATGGTCGAAAAAATCATTAGAAATTACTTGAAAAGGACAGAGTTCTGCAGAAAATTTCACAAAGATTATTTGAATAATTTTATATTTTCTAAATAATAATAAGCTTCAAAAGCAATAAAATATAAATAAAATTTTTATCAAAATCTTATTTTTAAGTATGTTTTATTAAACTTTACTTTCCGAAAAACAAATTGAACAAAAGCTCTCAAACTTTCTCCACTCTCTCTAATATTCAATCGATTTTATGATTAAATAAATTTCAAATTCAATATAGTTCATGCAATTAAATCTTAATGGCATCGATAAAGCAATATATAAAAATAAATATTTTATTAAAAGGTCAGTTTTAAATATGTTTTAATTAACTTTTCTTTCCGAACCATAAATTGAATAAAAGCTACTCGAGCTTAGAGAGCTGTTATACGAAAAAATTTCCAGTAAAAAATTCTCTGCAAAGGAATTTGTAGCCAAAAAATTTCAAGTAAAAAAATTTGCAGTCAAAAAATTTTCTTTAAAAATATTTTAAGTAAAAAAAAATTGCAGTGGAAAAAGTTCAGTAAAAAAATTGCGGTGAAAAAATTTTCAGTAGAAAAATTTGCAGTCAAAAAATTTTCTGTGTAAATATTTTGCGTAAACAAATTTGCAGCGAAAAAATTGTAGCCAGAAAATTTCCTGCGCAAGTTTCCAGTGAAAAAATGTACAGTGAAAAAGTTTTCCGTAAAAAAATTGCGGTGAAAAAATTTCCAGTAGAAAAATTTGCAGTCAAAAAATTTTCTGTAAAAATATTTGGAGTAAAAAAATTTGCAGTGAAATAAATTTGCGGTGAAAAAATTTCCAGTAAAAAAAACTTCCCATGAAAAAATTTGTAGTCAAAAAGTTTCCAGTAGAAAAATTTGCAATGAAAAAGTTTCCAGTAAAATAACTTCCCGTGAAAAAGTTTCCAGTGAAAAATTTTACAGTAGAACAATTTGCAGTACAAAAGTTTCAAGTAGAAAAAATTACAGTGCAAAAATGTCCAGCAGAAAAGTTACAGTAAAAAAATTTCCAGTAGAAAAAAAGCTTGCTCCCCGAGCTAAGAGAACTTTTGTGCGATTGTTACGAGGGTCAGCAGCGGTTCTCAAACTTTTCTTACTCTGTTCAACCTTCAATCGAGTTTATGATTAAATGAATTTCAAATTTAATATAGTTTATACAATTAAATCCTAATGCCATCGTTAATGCAATATAAAAAAATAAATATTTTATCAAAATCTTAGTTTCAATAATGTTTTAATTAACTTTTCTTTCCGAACCCCAAAATGGTTACATTAATTAAGTGCTCCGCTCATACACGCACGTACAAAATAAATACTTTTTTTTTAAGTTTTCTTTTTTTTAAAAAAAAAACCTAAAAAACTCAAATATTTATTAACATCTTTTCTGTAGATTTTTCCTCTAAGATAATATTTGCACACCTTCGCTTTATCTAAAATGTTTCCTTATCTTTCGTTATGTTTATCGGTTAATCTGCACCAACACCAACACCACCACTGAAAATCATTTCACGCTAGTTAGTAACATTATTATTATTTTTTTTTTGGTACAAAAATAATTTCTATAATTTTTTTTCTGTTTATTTATTTTGTTAAAAATATTTTTCCATTCGAATAATTTATGATCATCATCTTTTCCGAGCAGAGCGAAGTTGTTTTTCTTTTTTCCTGTTTGCTTTATCATAATCACAATTGGAATCTGGCATAAATTGTAGAAGAAATTACTAACAATAACAAGATATGCCACTATGAATTTTATTTAATAATATTATATGCAAATTGACAGTGTCAATATCGAAAGAGCGCCGAACTACACATAAATTGCGCCATGGGCATGGGTCATGTGCACAAACCATCCAACCAACCGACTGATTAACTACAAATTTTCTGTTCGTTTATTGACTCTTTCGATTGGTTCTTTTTGTTTATTGAAAAGATTTTATTATAAATAAGCGACAAAATTTTCATCTCTACTGGAAAAAGATTCAATAACAAATTTAGATCGAAATTATTTTCCTCCTTTGGTCTACCATAATTTACATATTAAAAAATTAAGTGTACACTGACCTATGTACTTACAGTGCGGGCCAAAAAAAAATCTCCTCGCTCTCTGAACCGATGATCGCTTGACCGATGATCACTTGTCGAAACCTCTCCGTTGACTGATCGTTTGTGGTCTGTAATCACACCTATTGACAATATTTATCACTAATTGGCTATGATAACACGCGTTTATGATGCCGACTGCGAGTGGAATAAGGGGGTTTTATCAGTAATTATCATGTGCAACAGCCTATATTAGATAATAGGGCGTATATACATAAAAACTCTTAATATAAACTTTAGAATGAAAGTAATATCGTGAGGAATTTTTTTTTGTATTGTATTAATTTCGAGTTTTTTTTTTTTTTAATTTTACTCTATTTTAATAATTAATTGCTATGAAAAGTTTATTTATTGTATGCACTGAAAAAATTCTTTGTTTAAAAACGCCCTTTTTCTATAATCAAATTGAAAATTTCTTAATTATTAAATAAATAATTTGCACAAAGAAAAAATATTATTATTATATTTTTTGGAGGAAATGTAAAATTTCTGTTGG
This sequence comes from Atherix ibis, assembly GCA_958298945.1. Taxonomy (NCBI): domain Eukaryota; kingdom Metazoa; phylum Arthropoda; class Insecta; order Diptera; family Athericidae; genus Atherix; species Atherix ibis. Next base: position 78,310,311 of record OY282609.1, read on the forward strand.
TTTTTTTTTGGTAAAATATCTTGTATATTTTTTCTGTTGCTTTTTTTTGTATATTAATTTTTTCGGTAATATAAGGTGTAGTAAAAAGTAATCCATTATTTTGCCAATAGATGGCTTTAGGATACTGTATCACCCGTTTTAAAAGTTGCATTTAACTTTAAAAGTGCGATCGGGTTGCACTAGATGGCGTTAGAAAGATAAGATTTCGTACTAAAAAAACTTCTCATACAGTTTTGTGATTACTTGACTCAGTATTTTTTTAGCACGCGTCAAAGATGGACACCAACAAAGAGAAAATATGCCATATTTTATAGTTTTTCTTCGATAAAGGCGAAACCGCAAGCCAGGCAGCTGAAAATGTGAATAATGTTTATGGTCCTGATACTGTAACAGCCAATTACGCGCAATTTTGGTTTCGTCGATTCCGTTCCGGTAATTTTGATGTCAAAGATGAACCACGCTCTGGAAGGCCAATTGTCGAAAATGTCGATAAAATAATGGAAATCGTCGAGTCCGACCGTCACGTCACGTAAACACTGTTTCGATTGCCCAGGAGCTAAACATTGCACAAAAAACCGTTTGGAACCACTTAAATAAGGCTGGATACAAAAAGAAGCTCCATGTATGGGTGCCACACGAGTTATCGCAAAAAAACCTCATGGACCGAATTTCCATCTGCGAATCGCTGCTGAATCGCAACAATATAGATCCATTTCTGAAGCGGATGGTTGCTGGTGATGAAAAGTGGGTCACTTACGACAACGTCAAGCGACAACGGTCGTTGTCAAATTGCAGTCACCCGGCGCAAACCAGGAAGGTTTTGCTGTGTGTTTGGTGGGACTGGCAGGGAATCATCTACTATGAGCTGCTCCCCTACGGCCGAACTCTTAATTCGGACCAATACTGTCAACAATTGGACCGTCTGAAAGAAGCAATCGCCCAGAAGCGGCCAGCTTTGGCCAATAGGAGAGGAATTGTGTTCCATCAGGACAACGCCAGGCCGCATACATAGATAGTGACTCACCAGAAGTTCCGGGATCTTGGTTGGGATGTTCTTATGCATCCACCTTATACTCCGGACCTGGTACCAAGTGAAAACCTTCAATTTAATGCAAAAATAATGGATTTCTTTTTACTACACCTTATATTTCTTGAACTATAATATTTAAGTAAAAATTTATTTAATAAAAAATTTTTTGGAAGGGAAATTTTTTTTCTAAAAATTTTGCTTTCTAGTAAAAATGGTTTATTAAAATTTTTTTTATCGATTAAACACTTTTTTTGGTAAATTTCTTTTTTATTTGAAATTTGTTCTATAAAAAATTTGTTATTTTTTGGAGAAAATAATTTTGATCAACTAAGTGGATATATTTTGAGAATCCTAATGAAATCATGGGTTGATCCCGGCCAACCATCAACATCTTCTCCAAGACCAAACACAGCCCGTTTGGTGGGATCAGCAGGGTATCGTCTACTATGAAATGTTGAAACCTGGTGAAACTGTCAATGCCTACTGCTACCAACAACAACTGATCAAATTGCACCCTGCTCTGCGTGAAAAAAGGACGGATTATCAACAAAGACATGACAAGCTGATTTTCCTCCACGACAACGCACCATCGCACACGTCAAAAATGGTCCGAAACTACTTGGAGACACTCAAGTGGGAGGTGGAACCCCACCCCGCTTATTCACCAGACCTGGCCCCTTCTGACTACCACCTGTTATCGTCAAAGGGCCAAACAGGTTGTAGCTGAGCAACACTTCGATTCTTACGAAGACGTCCGAAAATGGCTTGATGAGTGGTTTGCCTCGAAAGGAAAGGAATTTTTTTGGCGTGGTATCCACAAATTGCCCGAGACATGGAAAAAATGTGTAGCTAGCGAGGGCAAGTACTTTGAATAAATTTGTTTTTGATTTCTATGAAAAAACATGTTTTTTTGACTAAAAAACAGCGGATTTAAGCTTATACACCTGGTATTATCGTAAAAATGTTTTTTCAATAAAATTCTCTTTAAGTTAAAATCTCCTTTACTTAAAAATTTTTTCAAGGACAAAAATTTTTTTTAAAGGAAATTTTTTCAGTTAAAATTTTTCCTTCCATGAAAAGTTTTTTGTTACAAATATTTTTATGGTAAAAATATTTTACCATAAAAATTACATACTTTTATGGTAAAACTATTTTACCATAAAAATTACATATTTTTATGGTAAAAATATTTTACCATAAAAATTACACATTTTTATGGTAAAAATATTTTTTCAATAAAATTCTCTTTAAATTAAAATTTTTTTCAGGGACAATTTTTAAGTAAATTTTTTTTTTTTAGGGAAACATTTTTTTTAAAGGAAGTTTTTTCGGTTAAAAGTTTTTCTTCCATTAAAAGTTCTTTGTTACAAATATTTTACCATAAAAATTACATATTGAATACTTTTAAAATTTCAAATTTTTTCAAGCAAAATAAAAACTTTTTTTATTGTTTTTTAATTTAAAATTTCTTATAAAATATTCTATTTAAAATAAAAAATTTCGTTTTCCGTTTTGTTTAATGAAGAAAAAAGACTAAATCAAATTTCCCATAAACATAAAATGTGGTCGAACAGAAAAGCAAATAAAAACCTTGGATTTAATTAACAAAAAGCTAATAAAAACACCATCGATGATAATGAGAAAAAAAGTTCTTATTTCATTTCAAGATAGTAAATATAATTCACTTTATTCTATATAATTTCATGTACATTTTTATTTTTCTATTCGTTTTCTTTTCCTCACCATTTCACTGAAGAAACAACTTCTCAAAGAAAATCTGATCGATTTTATTTAAGGGTGTTTTTTTTAATCATAATAAATAGTTAGAAAATTATACATTCTTAGATTTGTTAAAGCATTAAAGAAATATCATTAATATATATTTAATAAGATTTTTTTTTAGATTTATTATTATTAATATTAATAAATTTGAAAAATTTAGAAATTTGCTTTTTTTTCACTTCATTTTTTAAATAATATTTTTTTTTTTAACTTATATCACGGTTTGAATTACGGATTTTTTACTCTTTTTTTTGTACATAGTCCATTGTATACCAAAAAACCGAGAGAGATAGAGAGATAGAGAGAGATATAATTACTCGTTAATACATCTTTTTAATTATAACATTTTTACTCCTATAATTTTGTCAATTTGATTTCTCAGGTTTTGGACTGTAATCCTATCAACTACTTATAAATATTAATATTTAAATGGTTTTTTTTGTTTTTTTTTTTAAATTATTATTATTATTATTATTATCTGTGTCTTACTATTGAATATTTTTTGTAAAATATATTTGAAGAAAAAGAAATAACTTAACAGGCGGCGGGCTCTAGGCACAAATGAAGATTTCCTTTTTTCTCTCTATTTCAATTTCAAATTATGGCGCCCTTTTTTATGTTCACACAAGCCAAATTTCTGTTTTTTTTTTTTATATCTCTTGTCTTAAAATTAATCAAACATTTTTTTTTTTAATAGTGATTTTTGAATATTTTCTTCTTTGACGTAAATTATTATCATCCAAAAAAGAACGAAAAAAAAGAACATTTTATCATTCCGTAAATTAGATTCTAAAAAAAACAATTATTACTAATCTTCTGGATCGAAATTTGATTAAACTCCTACCTTTTAGGTAAAAAAAAACTATTTTTTTTATATCAAAATAATTTTTCTATTCGAACAGTTCAAATACGGCGCCACCTAATTTTCATAAAATATGAGGTCTGTTCAAAAAGTATAGCGAATTTTGAAGTTTTTGTGTGGTGATGTTGGTACTCATGTATCTCACTTATGCCGGCAAGTTCGGCCATTTTTGAATTTTCAGTTAATTTTTGACAGTTGCTTTGCTTGCACGTGTTTTGGCTCGTTTTCTATTTTTGCCCATTCCAAAAAATGGATCAAAGAATCTGTTTCGGGAATAAGAAAAAGTCACAGGGAGCCAGATCTGGGGAATACGGTGGCTGCGGTATTTATTAGTGTATGGTTGTTGGCCGAAAATTCTCGCACAAGCAACGATGCGTGAGGAAGGGCATTATCATGGTGCAAAAGCCAATTTTTGTTCTTTCACAAATCCGGGCGTTTCTGGCGGATTGCTTCGCGCAACTTGCGCATAACTTGCAGGTAATATTCCTTATTGACCGTTCTACTCTGTGGCAAGAACTAATGTAAGCAAAACCTTCACATTCGACCGAACTTGGCGCGCTTTTTTCTTCCATTGGGATGATTGAGCTTTGGTTTCCACGTCATAACCATAAACCCATGATTCGTCACCAGTTATGACCCTCTGAAGCAAATTTGGGTCGTCGCGAACAGAGTCCAACAGCTCTTTAGCAATATTAATGCGATGGTGTTTTTTGTCGAAAATGGGCAAAAATCGAAGACGAGCCAAAACACGTGCAAGCAAAGCAGTTGTCAAAAATTAACTGAACATTCAAAATAGCCGAACTTGTCGGTATAAGTGAAAGACATGAGTACCAACATAACGCCACAAAAAAAACCGAAAATCGAATATACGTGACCCGCGAAAATTCAAAATTCGTGATACTTTTTGAACAGACCTCGTATTTGTTCTTCTTCTCTTTTTCAATTTATTATGCTAAATATTTTCTTTAAATAATTAATTAAATTTTCACAATAGAAAAATAGCTCTCATTCGTTGTTTTTTTTTTTTTTTACAAACTAATCATAAATTTTCTGGTCTAAATACAATAAAGAACAAAATTCACTTTTTTTCTTTTTATTCCTTACCATTTAATGCTTAATGATTATTTCGAAATTATATTAGCGTACGTGTGCAATATTACAAAAAAAAATTATATTGTAATAATAATAAAAATATTATTTTACATATGAAAAATTTGCACTGAAAACTTTACGTGCTCGCAAGTTATTTGTTCTAAAACGAAAATAGCCAATCTTCTTCTTCTATACGGATGGATTATTAAAGATGAGTTTTATATTTCTACCTTTTTTTCCATTCACGAAAAGTATTGGGGGGAATTTTTTTTTTTTCAAAAATATTGAAGAAAGAAAAATTTACATACATTTTTTTTTTTTTAGTAACGAGTTCGCGTCCTTCGGAATGAAAATCGTTTTGATGGTGTTCTTGGAGTAATTTGTGGACATAGACGACGTTTTTTAACTTGAAATTGAATTGATGTCTGATGGCCAAAATGAACATTTGTTTGGGGAATTGATGATGGATTTAGATTGGAAGAAGTCGAAGACTGTGATGAGTCGGTGGTGGTGATGGATTCACGAACATGCCATGGCAGAATAAATTCGCCCGAATTTAGACGTGGTATTGATTCTCCAAATGCCTGAACTGGTAGATCTTCGGTGATTTCTATAAAGCGTATGGCATCTGATGTTGGATAGAATGATGTCATCTCTTGGCTAGCTGTATCCGAATCGGGCACTTCATTTTTATAGTGGCGTCTTTTTAAACGTTCAATTGTTCGTTGTTCTCGTATCCTTTGTACATCCCATTTTTTGCGTCGCTTTTCGTCAATTTCCAGTCTTGCATGCCTTTTCAAAAATACCTCATCAGACAAATCTTCAGTACCTTCGATACTGTACAGTCCAGTATAATCTTTAACTGTCCATTTCGGCACTTCCAAATTGATCGTATCCGATTTGAATGAGTCCGCTTCTTCTCGTATCTCCTCATCAATCGCATCTTGTTCCCATTCACGTGTCGAATATAATTGTTTTGTTGTCATATAACCGTCACGTTTGAAATTTTTTAATGATTTTCTTAACTCATCATTTCTACTACGATCATCGTCGCCTCGTTCACCTTCAATTGTTGATGTACAACTATCCTCGGTATCATGTTGACTCTGATGTTCAATTTCAAATTCATCAAAAATTCTCATTCGACTTTTCTCTATATTAACAACATCAGTTTTACTTTCATTTTGATTTTCATCAGATACAGTCGTTAATTGATAATTAATTCGACTCATCTGATGTTCGAAATCTTTTTGATAAGATTTCATTTGTTCACGATTTACATTTTCTATTTTAATATTATTTTGAATTTTTTCTATTAGAACATTTTCAATATCAGCACTAGCGCCAGCACCAGCACCAGCACCAACACCAACACCTACACCAACAGTAGCAACAGTCCTATTTGCATTATGGCCAGCGATTTTATCACAAATGATTTTATCTCGATTCGAATAATTTGTCAATTGTACTCTCGATAATATTATTTTACTAATAAATTTTCCATTATTCTCACCAATAATGCTATCGCTTTTTGATGAATTCCTATTCTGATCACAAATTTTACTATCCGTAATTATCGGTGATGTTAAATTATTTGAACTTATAAGAATTGGTGATGAAATTCTTTCTAAATTTTTCAATCCTAATTGCCGATTCTGTAACTGGTGTTGTTGTTGATGGTGTTGTTGTTGTTGTTGTTGTTGTTGATGGTGTTGTTGTTGTTGTTGTTGCTGATGTTGTTGTTGTTGTTGTTGTTGCTGATGTTGTTGTTGTTGTTGTTGCTTTTGTTGTTGTTGTTGTTGCTGATGTTGTTGTTGTTGTTGTTGCTGCTGTTGTTGCTGCTGCTGCTGCTGTTGTTGTTGTTGTTGTTGTTGTTGTTGTTGTTGTTGTTGTTGTTGTTTATTTTGCTGATTAATCAATTGGGCTTGAGTTTGGTGCAATTGTAATGGTATATGCTGGAACTGTTGTTGCTGTTTTTCATGATGTTGACGCTGTTGGGATTGTGATTGTTGTTGTTGTTGCTTCTGTTGATTCTGATTAGTTTCAACTTTCTTTTCCAATTCTTTTAGATTCGGTTTCTTGTCAACATAAACATTTACTGATTCATTACCCCAAGTGTATTTCGATTGAAGACGACGTTCCATACGCTCCACACGAACTTTCAACACTTCATTCTCACTCTTCAAATTATTCATTATTTTATCTTTCGCCATTAATTGATCACTTTGCTCTTGTATTAAATCCAAATGTAATAATAGCATTGCTTTTAATTGTTTGTTCTCTTTTAGCAAAGCCAAAACATCGGTGGAATCGCCACCGGCACGAATGTACGTATTCGCATTCGTATGACAGTAAACATGATCCAAATTGAACTTTTTACTATTCGCTTCCATTCTTGGCTTTATTGGTCGCTCCAGCCAATTGGGAACCTGTCTGTCACTTAACTATTATTATCACTGGCTAAAAATTAGAGAAAAATAATTATGTAAACAATATGTAAATTATTAATTATAAATTGGAAATCATGTAAATAAACAAACAGAATTTTTTAGCGTTTCCGATAAACACTGTCATTTCCGCAAAAGTACCAGCTAACAACGCATTTATATTAATTGAACTCACCGGCCAATTGATGGCGCCGATAACTATTTACCAATTTCTAAATAATTACCAATTATTTTCAAATACTTTACCTTCAAAATTATTAATATGTAATTAATTTTAATAGATGTTTTATTGAAGAAATTGTATTGGTTTTCGGCAAAAAAATTTTGCAAATGTACGGCGTTTTTGACAGTCTCTTCACAAACAAAACGAAGCGCATTATCTCTCAATTCTTCACAGGTTGGCCAACATGGTAGATGTTGTTTTGGTTCTATTTTTGATTTTTGGTAAGTCTCCACTGTTGACGCACAGAAATGTCAACGGGTCACTTTTCTTTTATTTTTGTTATTCTATTAGCCTTTCATAATTGTTGACTAGATTCTAGCTCTAGATTGATTATTTGGCGGGATATATTATGCAGTTTTGTTAATTTCGTGTATTCTTAGATGTTATTTTGTTAATAATTTATTCATTATTTTTTGGTTTGTTTGTTTAAAATATAATATATTAAAAAAATGTCAATATTTAGTGAAGATATAATTAATGATATTTTGGGGGAGAATATCGAAAGTGAACCGAATGAACAACAATACAACGAAGCTTTTGCCGGTGATGATGATGAAAATGGCGATGAAAATGATAAGAAAATTGAGATTAAAGTTGAGCCAAAAAAGAGAGTCGTCCGAAATCCTCGCCAAAGGCTTACAGTTGATGTACTGAAGAGTAGCCGTGGAATTCATACTATTGAGAATTATTTCAAAGATATTAAATTCCATGGGAAATATCATGAAAAAGCTGATTTGGATGAAATATTGCGAAGATTACAACATTGGGCACATCGGATGTATCCGAATTATAATTTTGATGATGTGCTGAGGAACATTGAGCGACTTGGCAGAAAGAAACCTCTCCAACAGTATATGCAGTCGTACAGGCATGACCGGCTACCATCGAATTTTGAAGAGCAAACAGAACCGATTAATACAGAAGATCAAGTCATGGAGGAGGAACCGTTCGATGAGTTCGACGCGCTGTTAGGTGAACAAATTGCGATATCCAAACTCCATCAGCCAACATCTCCGACTTCCAGTCATGGTGATATGAGTTCAGTTAGCAGCATTTTTAATACACCTAAATTTAAAGAGGGAAATAAAATCTCCTCGACACCATTGCATATGCAGTTTATTCCAGAGGATGAGGAACTGGACCTACTAAACATGCAAGCCGGTCCCTCATCCAGTTCTGTCAGTACACCAGTACCATTGAAAACGCAAAATCCTCCATCGAAATTGACACCAGAACAAATGGCCAAAATAGCAGAGAATCGACGTTTGGCGCAGGAAAAACTCAAACAGAAAATCCAAGCCAATCAATTGAAGACCAATTCTCTATAGGATAAATTAATTATATTTTTTTTTTGTAATTTTACTCAATAGATTCGTTAATATTTTTACAATAACTCAAGTATTTATTTATTATATCCGGATCCTTGATAGTTTGTGTTATTCGAATATTTTTTGGTAAACTAACGTGCGATTTGTAAATGTTTAAACTTTCCTCACTGACTGTTGGCGGTTCAACTGATTTATAATTTGCATTAGTAAAATTACTAATTGGCCTTAATTCAATTCCTTTCATCAATTTGCTTGAATATGACTTACGGTGATTTATTTCTTGCAAATGCTGCGATGATAATTTTCCAATCTTAACGTATTCTTTGTATTTCGCCATACTTTCAGGACTAGGATTAGATATGGTACAGCCGTAAACTGTTTGCATCGATGGTAGCACCTTTTCGAATGTTATAGTACGTTGATTTTTTGCATTTAATTGCTGCTCTGATCGTTTGGCTTCGTTGAGTGTTTCATCTTCGGAAAAGGACTCTTCATCCATGCTTGAGTTACTACTAGTTTAGAAAAATAAAATTAACTCACAAAAATGAACGAATTTTTTTTTAAATAATCTAAGATATAAATACTTTGAAGAGCTCGTCGTTGAACTTGTAGAACTTTGACCAGTTAAATTAGGATTCTTATTGGTAGCTCTCTCTTCACGTCTTCGTCCTGGTTGAAAGGGACTGTAATTCGTTCGAAATGTTGGCATTAAAGTCCGTGCGGTCTTACTAATCTGATATGCAATATGCTCCTCGAATGAGGTGATTTTAAACGACAAATGATAATTCGAATAGGAATCAATCATTTCCAGATCTTTCGAATGGACTCGTATCAGTTCGTTTACAATTTTATTCAAGTCACTACACGAGTAAGGTAGCGATTTTCTCACAATAGGACGAACCCAATCTGTTAATGGCGTCGAGGAGACTGTACAAGGAGGCGAAATATAATTATGCATATAATAGTCGGTTTGTAATTCCCATATTGCGGGATTTTCTAAAAAATAATTCAACAAAACAAACACCATTTAAAAATTTCCATTTCACCGTGTATCCAAACTCCATACCTCTATTATTATTCTTATACGGAATATAATATCCCAAGAACAAATTGATACTGTGCTGTTTTTCTGTGTCGCTGAACGTATTGCTCAGATATCGGCTGACGGTTTGCATAATATCATTGCCTTGCGATGCCCATGCAGCAGTTTTACGATAAGTTTTTATTCTGTGTACCAACTGGGAGCCACCATACTGTAAAGCTAGAGTATCACCATGATCTTCGTATAAATTCTCCAACATCGTAACACAATCGGAGTCGAACTCTAATTTGCCAGGTTTAATGAGACCCAATTTGCTCAACTGAAGCGCCAGAACACATTTTCCAATAGCAAATTGAGCTGTGTTCGTTCTGTCTAAACAGTCGACACAATTTACACGAACAATTCCCGTCTGATAGGTTACTTCAGAGCGATCTTAAAAGGAAAGGGCAAAATTTAAATGGAATAAGTATTTTTTGAACCTTTTACCTTTGAAGAACATGCCAGTTTGTTCAAGAATATTATCAGCAATTGTAGCTAAACTTTCCATAACATTTTTGCCACCACGACTCTTTCTGGCCATGTCAAAGTGTCTGTATTTGATTCGAAATGCTGGTGGTAGGAATTGATTAAGATATTTAATACTTCCCCTCACCTCCTTCGTAAGTATGCTCTCATGTTTGCGTTTCTCTCTCACTTTTACCAAATTCAAAACGACAATTGGTGCTCCAAAATGGTACAACAATCTTTCGAAATGTTTCGATGCTGTTTGAGCATACGGATCGGATAGATCTAATGTGATCGGAGGTTTCGGTACCATTTTGCTTTGATCTTGAGACCAATGCGATGGTATTGAACCTCGCATTTGTGTAAAACTACACACCCGATTACCATCCATGACAATTTGTTCGGTTTCAACCTCATTGGCTACATCGCCCATAAAATTTGCACCGCGCTTTAAGAATCTTGTTCCAGCGAAACGTGTACTTCGTCTAGCTATCAGGCAGACATAAATCGGTCTACCAAATATACTGAAATTTGATTCGCTTATAAAACCGTGTGTAACCTCCAACAACCAGTCTTTCAATATAATATTTTCCAAAGGTTTCAGAAGGAATGCATTCCAAACAAATCGTTTCCGGGAGTTATTCCGAAACGCATAATCCACACGTTCATTCTCATTTGCAACATTATTCGTAACAGTATCCCAATCGGGGAGCGGTTCCTCTTTTTCAATGTTCACATTCGTACCAACATACCTTGGTGCTGACATATTATACTGCAGAGTTCTAGTTATATCGTAACTGTAACTAAAGTAGAAATTACTTTTTAAATCAATGTTACAGAACATTTTCAAATATCTCTGTTCGAATGGGTGTGGATTTTTCGAAGTTTGCTCATTGACACGAACCATAACGCTGTCTTTAATGGTGTAAATCAGATGCATACCAACAAATGCACATATCGTACGCTTTATCACTAAGATCAGATAGTATCCCTCGAGAAATCGTACAAAACCTAAGATTCCATAGGCGCTGATGACTCTGCTGGATCCCAATGAGGCCACAATACGTTTAATCTCTTTCGGTCCATATTCGTGAGGATCTTCAGTGAATTTCAACTCTTCCTGTGATGTTCTATCGATAACCAAAATTCGGAAACGAGTCTCACGGTTGTTACTACCGAGAAGATACAATTTCTACACAACAGAACAGATTTTTTTACGCACTTTCTTTTTTTCTTGAAATAGGAAGCTCGCGAATATATTATACTCACCGATTTGGTTTCATATAAAACAACTTTTTGTATACTGCTTATAATTGGATTAAAGAAAATATTCGGATTTTTATTATTCATTTTTAGAATTTTCGATGAATCCGATTTGTGCCTCAACACAACTGTCAATAATTGTGCCTGTGCGAACGAATATGACAGTTCTGGTTTCATGTTTTCATGGACGAGGGAAAATGTTTTTCGGGGGAAAAAAAACCAAAAATTTCTATTTGTTTTTAAAAGATATTTATTACAATAAAAACAATTATAAAAGTGAATATTTAATTATGTACTATGTACTTTTGTTGTTATCTAAACACTTTTTGTTGAATTCGATTCCGTGCATGTTTCTGTTCTGTTATTATCGGTTGAATCTACAGTATCGGAACTTTCCTCTTCATCATCGTCATCGCTTGAAGTATTTTCAATTGTAAAATTCTGATCCATATTATTCATCCTTTCCAGAAGTGATTTTAATAAATGCCGATTTATACGATCATTTTGGGTTATTTCGACAGTTTTTGGTGAATCCTCTTCAATATTTTGCTCCATTATTACTCCTTCCGTTACTCGATCAACTGTTTCTAATTCTGGCAAACCAGGCATTTTATAATATTTAATTTCTATTGTTTTTCCACGTAAATGGAAGGAAAGCTTAATAGCAACAACGGTGGGCAATTTTAGAATTGTTGACAACAGATCTGTCAAAATAAATACACCCAAAAAAAAGAAAAAATATTCCATGAAGTTGGGTTCAAAAGACCTGTCATAATATATGCAAAAAAAAAAATTCGGTGATGTTGGCTCTCCGCCAACCTAATAAAAGAATGACTCCTTTATACTGTATGAGAGGGGATTCGTCGGTGTTCACAGAGAATTTATTTAAAGCAATAATTTTTAAAAAAAATTATGTATAGCAAATAAAATTCCCCTATAAATAAATTTCCATTAATTTTCTTATAAATAAATTTCCAACTAAGTCGGCCAACTGGTCGGCCAACTAGTCAAATTGTATCGTGTATGGGGCAGTTGGCCGACTATTTTGATAGTTGGTGAGTTGGTTGGAAGAAAATTAAAATATTTTAATTTTTATGGGCGGCTTAGATTAAAGAAGAACTGGATAGACCTCTATACAAAAATGCTGTCCAAATTTTGTTCGTAGAACGCACACACATGCAATATAACAGAAACGGCGTAAATCATTGGGAGCCAATTTTAAACTTCAGTATGCGATTGGGTTCAATTTGAGGAGTCGAACTGGCAGACGTGTGTTTTATAGCGGAGATGTTAAAAAGAAAATGACAATAAACAAAACAGAAATACAAACACCAACAACTAGCACCGCCAATCGTTTTCAAATACTGTCAATTATGCATATCGAGCCAGAGAGAATCAGCACACCAAATGAAACCGTCAAGCCACCGCCAATCTTTGGTAAAAATATTGTAAATTTTGTTGAGATTGGCCGTGCTATTGACAACAGAATTGGCCCTGATGCATTCATTTGCAAGGCTCATATTAAAGGCCTTGCAATTCAAGCGAATAGTGGGATGGCCGACTGAAGTATCGTAGAATACTTGGACGAAATTAAGGCGGACTTCCACACGTACCAAGCGAAGGATGAACAACCTTTCAAAGTGGTAGTTCAAAATCTGCACCACACCACTCCCGTAGAGGAAATACGAAACGAACTGGAGATGCTGAGTAACGAAGTAACTAGCATCTCCAATGTTAAGCAGAGGAACATTAAGACAAGCGGCTAATAAAAAAACCATTTTTGATCTTGAAACGCTTGTCTATACAAGAATCAAAGTGGAGGAGCCTTATCCTACTAAGGACAGAGTTCAATGCCACAGATGTCAACAGTACGGGCACACCAAATCATACTGTCGGCACAAGCCAAAATGCGTAAAATGTGCAGGGGAACACCTGACCACAGAATGGTCTAAAACGCGGGACAATCCAGCAAGGTGTGTACTTTGTGCTGGAAGCCACCCGGCAAACTACAAAGGCTGCTCCACATATAGAATGCTCCAGACAAAAATTCGCCCAAATACAAATACATCCACCAATAATACGGGACTAACATCATTGCCAGTGCGACGAAACCTGACATTTGCTGAGATTGCATCTGGGTAGAAACAACATCAACAGCAGCAACAACAACCTCAACAACAAAACCATCCACATGAACCTCCTCATCAACAACAACAACAACCACAACATCAGCAGCAGCACCAACAACAGCGCCAGCAACATTACCAACACCAGGAACAGCAGCAACAACAAGAACAGCAGAAAAATGGTAGTCATGTTCCTATTCCTCCCCCATTACCCTCCTCCATGAACCTAACAACACTTCTTTCTACAATAACTAACAAATTAATTCAAGAAATTACTATTCTTCTCACTCCTCTGTTAACTGCTTTAACAACCGCCATTTCCTCACTAACAACCAATATGAATAAATAAATGTTCTCGTTAACCGATAAATCCCTATCCATCCTTCTCTGGAATGCTAATGGACTGACTTTACACCGACAAGAACTAGATGTTCTCATACACAACAAACGCATAGACGTTGCATTGATTACAGAAACTCACTTTACGTCCAGGTCGTTTTTTGCTATACGTGACTATAAAACATACAGAACTGACCACCCAGATAACACAGCACACGGTGGAACTGCCATCCTTATAAGAAACTCCTTAAATCATTCCTTCCACTCACAAACTGCCACCGAATCCCTTCAGTCAATAGTTATTACCCTTCAATGTAAATCCTTTACCTTTAACGTTGCATCCGTTTATTGTCCTCCAAATAAAAAATTAACTCCCATACAATTTGATTCCTTCCTCAAATCAATTGGAAAATCCTTCATCGCGGGAGGAGATTATAATGCCAAGCACCCTAAATGGGGTTGGCGTGTTTCGAATCCCCGAGGAAAGATTCTCCAAGAACTCCTCTCCCATACCACTCTTGAGGTCCTATCTCCTCCAACGCCCACATATTGACCGACCAGTGCCAGAAATCTTCCCGATATTTTAGACTATTTCATAACCACACTTATCCATTCCATTAATACTACCATAGATACAGTCCTTGACCTGAATTCCGACCATTCCCCGGTTTTCCTAACACTAGACACTTCTCCTTCCTTAAAATCCTATCCTGCCAAACTTGTAAATGGGAAAGTTGATTGGAACATTTTCAGACAGAACTTAGACCAACAGATTCACTTACAACAAAGCCTTAAGAGCGTACAAGAAATAGACGATGCCGTAAACGACTTGACTGTTTGCATACAGAACTCAATCACTAACGCCCACATAACTCATAACAAACCAACCATACGAGAACATGACTATAATCTTCCGCAAAAAATTTGCAGCTTGATAAGCGAGAAACGTCGAGCCAGGGCCCAGTGGCAACGTTCAAGAATGCCAAATGAGAAGAAAAAACTGAACCAACTACAACGAGAACTGAAACAAGAAATAATTAATTATGACAACGAACGATTTACTGAATATACAAAATCACTGACAACTAATAAGTCACTCTGGACAGCTACCAGACGAATTGTCAAATACAAAACAGCTACACACCCGCTCCGGAATACCGACGGAACCTGGGCAAAAACGAACAAACAGAAAGCCGACATCTTTGGCAAACACTTAGAAAACATCTTTAAATCTCACGAAGATGTCCAAGACATTCTGCATGACGAACAAATATTCCGACAAATATCAACTCAGTTGCCCATAAGTCCACCTCCTAAGTTTTTCACTCCTTCCGAAGTTAAATTCACAATAGAACACCTTTCCAATAAAAAAGCCCCAGGATATGACCTAATAACTTCAGAAATCCTGAAGCAAATTTCCAAAAAAAAACCCTCGTCCTGATAACCTATATTTATAATAGTATCCGCCGCACATAATTTTTTCCTTCCCTGTGGAAGTTTTCCATAATTAAGATGATCCCAAAACCCAATAAGCCCAAAAACCTTCCTATCTCATATAGACCTATAAGCCTCCTTCCCATGTTATCAAAAATCCTAAAAAAATTAATTCTAAAATGCCTTTATCCCATTTTTGAAACCGAGCGTGTCATTCCTCAGCATCAGTTTGGATCTCGACCTGAGCATTCCACTATCCAGCAGTGTCGTCGCGTAGTCGATTACATAGCGTGTTCGCTAGAGCGAAAGAAATACTGCCCAGGCGTATTTCTTGACATTTCGCATGCTTTCGACCGTGTATGGCACCCTGGATTGCTTTGGAAGTTGCAGCGAGTCCTACCCTGGGGCTATTTCCACATCCTTAAATCTTATCTCTCAGACCGATATTTTCAGGTAGCTGAAAATATTGAGTACTCCGACATTTATCCAATTTCAGCCGGTGTCCTTCAAGGAAGTATCCTAGGTCCTATCCTTTATAACATTTATACCCATGACATTCCTTGCCACAACAACATCCTAACCGCGACATATGCTGACGATACAGCCATCCTGACACATCACAAAGATCCTTCCACAGCCATTAGGATCCTACAGAACCATATCCACTCCTTAGAAACTTGATTCAAAAGGTGGAGAGTGAAGGTAAATGAGCAAAAATCTGCTCATGTAACTTTCACACTCTGCCGAGAACAAATTCCCGACATAACCCTACACGGCAGTAATATTCCACAAAAAAATAGCGTACGTTACCTTGGACTTATATTCGACAAACGGTTAGCCTGGAACCTTCATACGAAAACTAAAAGACGTGAACTTAACGGATGATACAAACAATTATTACGTCTCCTAGACAGTAAATCAAAACTTACAACAACAAGTAAACTATTACTATACAATACGGTTCTGAAACCAATATGGACATATGGTCTAGAACTTTGGGTTTCGACTAAGCATTCCAACTCCCTTCCAATCCAATCCCTACAATCCCGAATCCTTCGTAAAATTGTCAATGCCCCCTTTTATGTGCGAAACACTGTCATCCACCGTGACCTAAATGTTCCATTTGTTCGTGAGCTGTGCATCTCCCGATATAAAAAATTCCATTCGCATCTATCCTTCCACCCTAATCCTTTAGGAAGGGAACTGTTCACTCACACCCTTCCAGTATACACCCATCGACGTTTAAACCGTCGATGGCCGAGAGATTCTCTAAAATTATAATATAAAATTACCCTGTTCTAGAGGTAACATCGATGGGTGTTTCCTCCACATGTCTTCATGTCCTTGTATATTCCCTTAAAAAATCTATTTGTTACTAGCATAATACTTATATATAGTTGTAGATAACATTTAAAATAAAAAATATATATAAAAAAAAAGTATGCGATTGAAGCGGTTTGTTCAAAATCATTTTCATATGTGATGTCATTTATGCGTAAACGAGTAGATTTTTTAATATTGCGGATTTGGTAGTTTGAGGGAATTAGTTGTGGAAATTTATAATGAAACACAATATTTTATTTTAAAATATTATTTATTTATTTTTTAGATATTTCACTATATATTATTTATTAAAATAGCATTATAAAGTAAAAGAGCATATAAAAATATAAATTGTAAGTTATTTGATTATATGAAAACAATTATGTGCACAATAAGAAATTAATCGTATACAACATTGAAGGAAATGCTTTAAAAACAAAATTATGTTACAAGATGAAAAATTTAATGTACTTAAATAATTAATAACTAATATTCTTAAAAAAAATGAAAACAATATTATTTAGTAAATGCATTAGAACATGGTCTGATAGAGCAAACAAAAGCACGAATGCAAAAAATTTATTTAAATAATAAGCCTACCGAAGAATATACTTTATTTATTTTAACACAGTGAATACAGCAATGGAAAACAGACTGGAAAATTCGTTCCCTTAAATTTTCTTCAACACACTTTACGTACACCGGCACTGTACTATTTTATGGTAAACATTGAACTGTCAAAATCGCATTTGTTTACATTTATTGAAAGCCGAACTTTTCCTTTTCTAACCACTTTTTACACAAAACATTTCACTAAAATCCATTTAGGTACATCACAAACTAAATTTTTATTAATTTATGTAGTAGAAATGAAGATGTCAACTTACCGAAAGAAAGAAATTCCCGGTTTCCTCATTTCGTCGAATTTGTAGCACTTTCTAATAAATTGCTTAATTTTCTGAAATAAAAATTTCGTTTTAAATTCCACCTCACAAGAAAAGAATTGGTCGTGCACCACCTTACAAGACCAAAAAAGTGAACGAATTTTTTATGAAAAAACGGATTTCTCTCATCAACCACCCTTCGTATTCGCCTGATCTATCACCATGTGACTATTTTCTATTTCCAAAACTGAAAACCAAGATGAAAGGAGCATTTTATGATCATTTTATGATCATATCCCAGCCATTCAAGCAGCCGTAACCGAGGTGCTGAATAACATTCCTATAAATGGCTGTAACTTTCACATCTGTGAAAGTTTAGGTGCGTTTGAAAGAGGATGAATGTATTTAATGCTGCAAATTTGCAATAGATGGCGCAGCATGTTGTATGATTTAAATTTAAAGTTCGGTTAAAAATATCTTTTTCATCTTCGTATTGCTATTATGAAACGGAACAAAAAATATTATTTTTATAATAATATTAAATCTCGAATAAAGATACTATATTTGCTTTTGCGGCTGTTCTGCAGTGTATATTGAATACAGCAAGGGAGCTAATACCGAGCCTTGTGGAACACCTTTTAGTTATATCTAGGGAGCAAGCAACGGTTGACTCTTTACGGTTTAACCCAGTTGTTATCTCACTATGTAGTAGGAAAAGCGCATCCAAAGTTGAGTGACCTTTCCGAAATCCGAATTGAAAGTCGGCGATAATTTTATTTTCATTACAAAATTCATTTACCTTTTCGTAAAAGAATTTTTCTAATATTTTTCCCAAATAGGGAAGAAGAGATATAGACATAGGTTGATGTTGTTGGATGGCTGCTCTACCTTGAGTTGCTATACCGAACCCGGTTATGTTTACATCTGCTTGGACTGCAAAATAGTTTGGAAATCAAAAGTACGACTACTTTCGGGGTAAGTCCTATTTTTCTACGTGTATACTCAAAAATTACTGAACGATTATAAACAAAAACAAATTTTCATTTCATAAATGATTTTTCAATTGTAGGAATAAAAAAGGCTATTCTATAAAAATGACTAAATTAACAGGAAGACACAGAAAATTTCGATTGGTTATTATTCGATTGACAAAGAGACCAAAATCACCCCTGCAGGATTATTGGCATAACCAGTACAATAATATAAAAATAATGAAATAGTTTTAAAAAATAAAGTCTACACTCAAAGATATTACATTCCAACATACAATACACATACAATAAAAATTCGAAGTCTTCTTGTGCAAAAAAAGTTAATCAGAAAATAAAATCAAATGAATTAATATATTAAATAGAATGATCTATTTTAGAATAAAAATGCTAATTGTTGGATTACTTTGAATACCGAACATAATTGTACATTGACGAAGTCACTCCCAATTACTTGTAGAAGAGTACGTAATGTTGAGCAAACAGCAGCAAAATATGGCATTGCACTTTTTTAAATATTTCCTTCATTTGTAAAGATACACAGAAACTTTGTTCAAAGGACACCTAGAATATACTTTTATCTATAAAATGCTATCAAAAAAATTTTGATAGTTCTTAAGGATATTGAGTCAGAACACCTAACCTTCAGCTTATTTGAAGAGGAAATTTTCACAAAGGAATCTGAAAAAATTGAATATTTACATGATGCCCCCACATATTTGATATTTTATTACATATACGCAAAGACAAATCTTCACTCTATGATTTAAGATAAAATTTGTCCAAAAATTATAATTGTTAAAAATACTAATATAAATTTCTTTCACTTATAGTATTATTACTTTTTCTTATGTAATGTGTAACGTGATCAAAAATATTTTTCAGCCAAATCCAAGATAATTTCTAGGCCTTTAATTTGATATATAAAATGTCAAAAATGATGCCTGCGTACGACCTGTAGGTGAGAAAGTATAACGGATCTAATTGAAAAATTTGAATTATTTCGGATATTTTATATTATTTCGTATATTTTCTCAATAAAAATATTTATTTAAAATTACATAACTTAGACAGCTAGATCTCGTTATGACCTTTCATTTGATATATAATTTGTTAAGATTGATGTGAAAATTTGGACTTACGAGCACAAAACGGAATAAAAATTTCAAAAAATTCCGATTTTCCGAGAGGATTTTTAAGTTATCTCACCACTACATATATATAATAATAAGCTTATTATGTTATTACATAGCCACACTATCTGTGGTCGATTTGGCACTTAAATTATTTCGATCGGTTTAAGAATGACGGTCCTAGAGTAAAAAGTGTGTTCTATGGACGAAAAATCGCTCGGCAACTCTTTTCAGCTGCTAACAATACTTTTTGCCAACGACGACTGCTGTGAATTTCGTTCTGCGTAATCGGTCACACTAAATATTGGCTCGCGTGACGGATTTTTCGCTTTTCTCGCTAAAGGATTAACGTATGGACATGATTTTTTTTTTATTCTTTTGGAAAATATTCATTCTTTACGTATGAGGATAGTTTCCTTATTTCGTCCTTACAAGAATATAGTATTTTGACTAATTAATATGAATTTTTATTTTTTTTTAAATAATGTCCGAATACGTAGCTGGCTCCCTTTTCACAGGATACAAATTTATCTATATCGTCCTTGCAAGGACAAACAACTTATTTTCGGAAAAAAAACTAAAAAATCTTTTCTAATTAATTTTATTGAAAATTTTTAGTAAAAATGTTCAATTAAAAATTTTCAGTAAAAATGTTCAGTACAAAATTTCAGTATAATTATGCTATTAAGGATTTTAGAATTTTTTGAAAAAATAAGTTCTTTGTCCTTGCATGGACGATAAGGATAAAACTGCTCCAGAGGAGCTAGATATATATTTAGGATTCTTTTTTCTTAAAATGAAAATTAAAATTAATTAACAGAAAAACTATATCCTTGTAAGGACGAAAGAAGGAAAATATCCTTATCGGTAAAGAATGAACATTTTCCAAGAGAATAAAAAAAAATTAAAGTCGATACGTTAATCCTTTCATGAGAAAACCGAAAAATTCGTCACGTGAACTAAAATTCAGTTTGACCAATTACGCAGAACGAAATTTGCAGAAGTCGTCATTGGCAAAAAGTATTGTTAGCATACCATAAATGTTGCCGAGCAATTTTTCGACTACAGAACACATTTTTTACTCTAGGATCATCATTCCTAAACCAATCGAAATAATTTAAGTGCCAAATTCACCGCAGTTAGTGTGGCTATGTGATTGCATAATAAGCTTGCTATTATGTATATGTAGTGGTGAGATAATTTAAAAAACCTTTCGAAAAATCGGAATATTGTGGAATTGTTATTCCGTTTTGTGCTCGTAAGTCCAAATTTTCACATCAATCTTAACAAATTATATATCAAATGAAAGGTCATAATGAGCTCTGGCTGTCTAGATTATACAATTTTAGATAAATATCTTCATTGAAAAAATATACTAAATAATATAAAATATCTGAAATAATTGAAATTTTTCTATTAGATCCGGTGTACTTTCTCACCTACAGGTCGTATGCAGCCATCATTTTTGAAATTTTATATGTCAAATTAAAGGCCTAGAATTTGGTTGGAAAATATTTTTGATCAGGTTATACATAACATAAGAAAAATTAATAATACTATAAGTAATAACATAATAAGCTTATTATTATATATATAGAAAAATCGGAATATTGTGAAATTGTTATTCCGTTTTGTGCTCGTAAGTCCAAATTTTCACATCAATCTTAACAAATTATATATCAAATGAAAGGTCATAATGAGCTCTGGCTGTCTAGATTATACAATTTTAGATAAATATCTTCATTGAAAAAATATACTAAATAATATAAAATATCTGAAATAATTGAAATTTTTCTATTAGATCCGGTGTACTTTCTCACCTACAGGTCGTATGCAGCCATCATTTTTGAAATTTTATATGTCAAATTAAAGGCCTAGAATTTGGTTGGAAAATATTTTTGATCAGGTTATACATAACATAAGAAAAATTAATAATACTATAAGTAATAACATAATAAGCTTATTATTATATATATAGAAAAATCGGAATATTGTGAAATTGTTATTCCGTTTTGTGCTCGTAAGTCCAAATTTTCACATCAATCTTAACAGATTATATATCAAATGAAAGGTCATAATGAGCTCTGGCTGTCTAGATTATACAATTTTAGATAAATATCTTCATTGAGAAAATATACTAAATAATATAAAATATCTGAAATAATTGAAATTTTTCTATTAGATCCGGTGTACTTTCTCACCTACAGGTCGTATGCAGCCATCATTTTTGACATTTTATATGTCAAATTAAAGGCCTAGAATTTGGTTGGAAAATATTTTTGATCAGGTTATACATAACATAAGAAAAATTAATAATACTATAAGTGAAGGAAAATTATATAAGTATTTTTAGGAATTTTCCTTTTTGGACAAATTTGATCTTAAATCATAGAGTGAAGATTTGTCTTTGGGCATTTGCAATAATATATACGTGTATGTGTTATATATGTGGGGACATCATGTAAATATTAAATTTTTTCAGATTCCTTGGTGAAAATTTCCTCTTCAAATAAGCCGAAAGTTTTATTTTGATCCCGGAAAAGTTGGGCTTACGATTCCTGCGATTTTTTGATTGTTGACATCTGGTATCTTTTTGTCTTTGCACTCAACATTTAGAGCGTTAGAGCGTGATTGAGAGAACAAGCCTGTCTCACTCGTAAATCAACTGTAAGAGAACCCGCAAGAACGAATGTTTGAGGTCGACCGGCGTCTAATAAGCGAGTAGAAGTACATGGTCTGAAAGCGATTGTGGATTTCGCCTGATTATGAGAGTATATTTTCGGCAGATCCTCTCTCGCAAACACCAACCGTCGAGTAATTTTGAAATGACAGTTTTTAAGCGTCTCTCAGTCAATTCAGTTGATTAATGTGTGTCTACTCGAATTATCTGAAAATATTCTTGGAATTTAATAAAAGTCCAACGACAGTTTATATTTGAGAAAAAGTCTATTTTTGAAATAAGAAAATAATTTCACTGACTGCCGAATTTGTTTACATTCGTTACTATAGGAGAATAATTATGTAAATAAAACACGTTTATCACTTTTTGGATTAGTCCGATATAAATAATCTTCCAATTGTACGTGTAGAAATCAAAATAGGAATGTTGTAAAAATGACTTAAGACTAAATAGGCAAACTGTTATACCGAACCCGGTTATGTTTACATCTGCTTGGACTGCAAAATAGTTTGGAAATCAAAAGTACGACTACTTTCGGGGTAAGTCCTATTTTTCTACGTGTATACTCAAAAATTACTGAACGATTATAAACAAAAACAAATTTTCATTTCATAAATGATTTTTCAATTGTAGGAATAAAAAAGGCTATTCTATAAAAATGACTAAATTAACAGGAAGACACAGAAAATTTCGATTGGTTATTATTCGATTGACAAAGAGACCAAAATCACCCCTGCAGGATTATTGGCATAATTAGTACAATAATATAAAAATAATGAAATAGTTTTAAAAAATAAAGTCTACACTCAAAGATATTACATTCCAACATACAATACACATACAATAAAAATTCGAAGTCTTCTTGTGCAAAAAAAGTTAATCAGAAAATAAAATCAAATGAATTAATATATTAAATAGAATGATCTATTTTAGAATAAAAATGCTAATTGTTGGATTACTTTGAATACCGAACATAATTGTACATTGACGAAGTCACTCCCAATTACTTGTAGAAGAGTACGTAATGTTGAGCAAACAGCAGCAAAATATGGCATTGCACTTTTTTAAATATTTCCTTCATTTGTAAAGATACACAGAAACTTTGTTCAAAGGACACCTAGAATATACTTTTATCTATAAAATGCTATCAAAAAAATTTTGATAGTTCTTAAGGATATTGAGTCAGAACACCTAACCTTCAGCTTATTTGAAGAGGAAATTTTCACAAAGGAATCTGAAAAAATTGAATATTTACATGATGCCCCCACATATTTGATATATTATTACATATACGCAAAGACAAATCTTCACTCTATGATTTAAGATAAAATTTGTCCAAAAATTATAATTGTTAAAAATACTAATATAAATTTCTTTCACTTATAGTATTATTACTTTTTCTTATGTAATGTGTAACGTGATCAAAAATATTTTTCAGCCAAATCCAAGATAATTTCTAGGCCTTTAATTTGATATATAAAATGTCAAAAATGATGCCTGCGTACGACCTGTAGGTGAGAAAGTATAACGGATCTAATTGAAAAATTTGAATTATTTCGGATATTTTATATTATTTCGTATATTTTCTCAATGAAAATATTTATTTAAAATTACATAACTTAGACAGCTAGATCTCGTTATGACCTTTCATTTGATATATAATTTGTTAAGATTGATGTGAAAATTTGGACTTACGAGCACAAAACGGAATAAAAATTTCAAAAAATTCCGATTTTCCGAGAGGATTTTTAAGTTATCTCACCACTACATATATATAATAATAAGCTTATTATGTTATTACATAGCCACACTATCTGTGGTCGATTTGGCACTTAAATTATTTCGATCGGTTTAAGAATGACGGTCCTAGAGTAAAAAGTGTGTTCTATGGACGAAAAATCGCTCGGCAACTCTTTTCAGCTGCTAACAATACTCTTTGCCAACGACGACTGCTGTGAATTTCGTTCTGCGTAATCGGTCACACTAAATATTGGCTCGCGTGACGGATTTTTCGCTTTTCTCGCTAAAGGATTAACGTATGGACATGATTTTTTTTTTATTCTTTTGGAAAATATTCATTCTTTACGTATGAGGATATTTTCCTTATTTCGTCCTTACAAGGATATAGTATTTTGACTAATTAATATGAATTTTTATTTTTTTTTAAATAATGTCCGAATACGTAGCTGGCTCCCTTTTCACAGGATACAAATTTATCTATATCGTCCTTGCAAGGACAAACAACTTATTTTCGGAAAAAAAAACTAAAAAATCTTTTCTAATTAATTTTATTGAAAATTTTTAATAAAAATGTTCAATTAAAAATTTTCAGTAAAAATGTTCAGTACAAAATTTCAGTATAATTATGCTATTAAGGATTTTAGAATTTTTTGAAAAAATAAGTTCTTTGTCCTTGCATGGACGATAAGGATAAAACTGCTCCAGAGGAGCTAGATATATATTTAGGATTTTTTTTTCTTAAAATGAAAATTAAAATTAATTAACAGAAAAACTATATCCTTGTAAGGACGAAAGAAGGAAAATATCCTTATCGGTAAAGAATGAACATTTTCCAAGAGAATAAAAAAAAATTAAAGTCGATACGTTAATCCTTTCATGAGAAAACCGAAAAATTCGTCACGTGAACTAAAATTCAGTTTGACCAATTACGCAGAACGAAATTTGCAGAAGTCGTCATTGGCAAAAAGTATTGTTAGCATACCATAAATGTTGCCGAGCAATTTTTCGACTACAGAACACATTTTTTACTCTAGGATCATCATTCCTAAACCAATCGAAATAATTTAAGTGCCAAATTCACCGCAGTTAGTGTGGTTATGTGATTGCATAATAAGCTTGCTATTATGTATATGTAGTGGTGAGCTAATTTAAAAAACCTTTCGAAAAATCGGAATATTGTGGAATTGTTATTCCGTTTTGTGCTCGTAAGTCCAAATTTTCACATCAATCTTAACAAATTATATATCAAATGAAAGGTCATAATGAGCTCTGGCTGTCTAGATTATACAATTTTAGATAAATATCTTCATTGAGAAAATATACTAAATAATATAAAATATCTGAAATAATTGAAATTTTTCTATTAGATCCGGTGTACTTTCTCACCTACAGGTCGTATGCAGCCATCATTTTTGACATTTTATATGTCAAATTAAAGGCCTAGAATTTGGTTGGAAAATATTTTTGATCAGGTTATACATAACATAAGAAAAATTAATAATACTATAAGTGAAGGAAAATTATATAAGTATTTTTAGGAATTTTCCTTTTTGGACAAATTTGATCTTAAATCATAGAGTGAAGATTTGTCTTTGGGCATTTGCAATAATATATACGTGTATGTGTAATATATGTGGGGACATCATGTAAATATTAAATTTTTTCAGATTCCTTGGTGAAAATTTCCTCTTCAAATAAGCCGAAAGTTTTATTTTGATCCCGGAAAAGTTGGGCTTACGATTCCTGCGATTTTTTGATTGTTGACATCTGGTATCTTTTTGTCTTTGCACTCAACATTTAGAGCGTTATAGCGTGATTGAGAGAACAAGCCTGTCTCACTCGTAAATCAACTGTAAGAGAACCCGCAAGAACGAATGTTTGAGGTCGACCGGCGTCTAATAAGCGAGTAGAAGTACATGGTCTGAAAGCGATTGTGGATTTCGCCTGATTATGAGAGTATATTTTCAGCAGATCCTCTCTCGCAAACACCAACCGTCGAGTAATTTTGAAATGACAGTTTTTAAGCGTCTCTCAGTCAATTCAGTTGATTAATGTGTGTCTACTCGAATTATCTGAAAATATTCTTGGAATTTAATAAAAGTCCAACGACAGTTTATATTTGAGAAAAAGTCTATTTTTGAAATAAGAAAATAATTTCACTGACTGCCGAATTTGTTTACATTCGTTACTATAGGAGAATAATTATGTAAATAAAACACGTTTATCACTTTTTGGATTAGTCCGATATAAATAATCTTCCAATTGTACGTGTAGAAATCAAAATAGGAATGTTGTAAAAATGACTTAAGACTAAATAGGCAAACTGTTATACCGAACCCGGTTATGTTTACATCTGCTTGGACTGCAAAATAGTTTGGAAATCAAAAGTACGACTACTTTCGGGGTAAGTCCTATTTTTCTACGTGTATACTCAAAAATTACTGAACGATTATAAACAAAAACAAATTTTCATTTCATAAATGATTTTTCAATTGTGGGAATAAAAAAGGCTATTCTATAAAAATGACTAAATTAACAGGAAGACACAGAAAATTTCGATTGGTTATTATTCGATTGACAAAGAGACCAAAATCACCCCTGCAGGATTATTGGCATAATTAGTACAATAATATAAAAATAATGAAATAGTTTTAAAAAATAAAGTCTACACTCAAAGATATTACATTCCAACATACAATACACATACAATAAAAATTCGAAGTCTTCTTGTGCAAAAAAAGTTAATCAGAAAATAAAATCAAATGAATTAATATATTAAATAGAATGATCTATTTTAGAATAAAAATGCTAATTGTTGGATTACTTTGAATACCGAACATAATTGTACATTGACGAAGTCACTCCCAATTACTTGTAGAAGAGTACGTAATGTTGAGCAAACAGCAGCAAAATATGGCATTGCACTTTTTTAAATATTTCCTTCATTTGTAAAGATACACAGAAACTTTGTTCAAAGGACACCTAGAATATACTTTTATCTATAAAATGCTATCAAAAAAATTTTGATAGTTCTTAAGGATATTGAGTCAGAACACCTAACCTTCAGCTTATTTGAAGAGGAAATTTTCACAAAGGAATCTGAAAAAATTGAATATTTACATGATGCCCCCACATATTTGATATATTATTACATATACGCAAAGACAAATCTTCACTCTATGATTTAAGATAAAATTTGTCCAAAAATTATAATTGTTAAAAATACTAATATAAATTTCTTTCACTTATAGTATTATTACTTTTTCTTATGTAATGTGTAACGTGATCAAAAATATTTTTCAGCCAAATCCAAGATAATTTCTAGGCCTTTAATTTGATATATAAAATGTCAAAAATGATGCCTGCGTACGACCTGTAGGTGAGAAAGTATAACGGATCTAATTGAAAAATTTGAATTATTTCGGATATTTTATATTATTTCGTATATTTTCTCAATGAAAATATTTATTTAAAATTACATAACTTAGACAGCTAGATCTCGTTATGACCTTTCATTTGATATATAATTTGTTAAGATTGATGTGAAAATTTGGACTTACGAGCACAAAACGGAATAAAAATTTCAAAAAATTCCGATTTTCCGAGAGGATTTTTAAGTTATCTCACCACTACATATATATAATAATAAGCTTATTATGTTATTACATAGCCACACTATCTGTGGTCGATTTGGCACTTAAATTATTTCGATCGGTTTAAGAATGACGGTCCTAGAGTAAAAAGTGTGTTCTATGGACGAAAAATCGCTCGGCAACTCTTTTCAGCTGCTAACAATACTTTTTGCCAACGACGACTGCTGTGAATTTCGTTCTGCGTAATCGGTCACACTAAATATTGGCTCGCGTGACGGATTTTTCGCTTTTCTCGCTAAAGGATTAACGTATGGACATGATTTTTTTTTTATTCTTTTGGAAAATATTCATTCTTTACGTATGAGGATATTTTCCTTATTTCGTCCTTACAAGGATATAGTATTTTGACTAATTAATATGAATTTTTATTTTTTTTTAAAT
This sequence comes from Atherix ibis, assembly GCA_958298945.1. Taxonomy (NCBI): domain Eukaryota; kingdom Metazoa; phylum Arthropoda; class Insecta; order Diptera; family Athericidae; genus Atherix; species Atherix ibis. Next base: position 78,338,566 of record OY282609.1, read on the forward strand.
AATGTCCGAATACGTAGCTGGCTCCCTTTTCACAGGATACAAATTTATCTATATCGTCCTTGCAAGGACAAACAACTTATTTTCGGAAAAAAAAACTAAAAAATCTTTTCTAATTAATTTTATTGAAAATTTTTAATAAAAATGTTCAATTAAAAATTTTCAGTAAAAATGTTCAGTACAAAATTTCAGTATAATTATGCTATTAAGGATTTTAGAATTTTTTGAAAAAATAAGTTCTTTGTCCTTGCATGGACGATAAGGATAAAACTGCTCCAGAGGAGCTAGATATATATTTAGGATTTTTTTTTCTTAAAATGAAAATTAAAATTAATTAACAGAAAAACTATATCCTTGTAAGGACGAAAGAAGGAAAATATCCTTATCGGTAAAGAATGAACATTTTCCAAGAGAATAAAAAAAAATTAAAGTCGATACGTTAATCCTTTCATGAGAAAACCGAAAAATTCGTCACGTGAACTAAAATTCAGTTTGACCAATTACGCAGAACGAAATTTGGAGAAGTCGTCATTGGCAAAAAGTATTGTTAGCATACCATAAATGTTGCCGAGCAATTTTTCGACTACAGAACACATTTTTTACTCTAGGATCATCATTCCTAAACCAATCGAAATAATTTAAGTGCCAAATTCACCGCAGTTAGTGTGGCTATGTGATTGCATAATAAGCTTGCTATTATGTATATGTAGTGGTGAGATAATTTAAAAAACCTTTCGAAAAATCGGAATATTGTGGAATTGTTATTCCGTTTTGTGCTCGTAAGTCCAAATTTTCACATCAATCTTAACAAATTATATATCAAATGAAAGGTCATAATGAGCTCTGGCTGTCTAGATTATACAATTTTAGATAAATATCTTCATTGAGAAAATATACTAAATAATATAAAATATCTGAAATAATTGAAATTTTTCTATTAGATCCGGTGTACTTTCTCACCTACAGGTCGTATGCAGCCATCATTTTTGACATTTTATATGTCAAATTAAAGGCCTAGAATTTGGTTGGAAAATATTTTTGATCAGGTTATACATAACATAAGAAAAATTAATAATACTATAAGTGAAGGAAAATTATATAAGTATTTTTAGGAATTTTCCTTTTTGGACAAATTTGATCTTAAATCATAGAGTGAAGATTTGTCTTTGGGCATTTGCAATAATATATACGTGTATGTGTAATATATGTGGGGACATCATGTAAATATTAAATTTTTTCAGATTCCTTGGTGAAAATTTCCTCTTCAAATAAGCCGAAAGTTTTATTTTGATCCCGGAAAAGTTGGGCTTACGATTCCTGCGATTTTTTGATTGTTGACATCTGGTATCTTTTTGTCTTTGCACTCAACATTTAGAGCGTTAGAGCGTGATTGAGAGAACAAGCCTGTCTCACTCGTAAATCAACTGTAAGAGAACCCGCAAGAACGAATGTTTGAGGTCGACCGGCGTCTAATAAGCGAGTAGAAGTACATGGTCTGAAAGCGATTGTGGATTTCGCCTGATTATGAGAGTATATTTTCGGCAGATCCTCTCTCGCAAACACCAACCGTCGAGTAATTTTGAAATGACAGTTTTTAAGCGTCTCTCAGTCAATTCAGTTGATTAATGTGTGTCTACTCGAATTATCTGAAAATATTCTTGGAATTTAATAAAAGTCCAACGACAGTTTATATTTGAGAAAAAGTCTATTTTTGAAATAAGAAAATAATTTCACTGACTGCCGAATTTGTTTACATTCGTTACTATAGGAGAATAATTATGTAAATAAAACACGTTTATCACTTTTTGGATTAGTCCGATATAAATAATCTTCCAATTTTACGTGTAGAAATCAAAATAGGAATGTTGTAAAAATGACTTAAGACTAAATAGGCAAACTGTTATACCGAACCCGGTTATGTTTACATCTGCTTGGACTGCAAAATAGTTTGGAAATCAAAAGTACGACTACTTTCGGGGTAAGTCCTATTTTTCTACGTGTATACTCAAAAATTACTGAACGATTATAAACAAAAACAAATTTTCATTTCATAAATGATTTTTCAATTGTAGGAATAAAAAAGGCTATTCTATAAAAATGACTAAATTAACAGGAAGACACAGAAAATTTCGATTGGTTATTATTCGATTGACAAAGAGACCAAAATCACCCCTGCAGGATTATTGGCATAATCAGTACAATAATATAAAAATAATGAAATAGTTTTAAAAAATAAAGTCTACACTCAAAGATATTACATTCCAACATACAATACACATACAATAAAAATTCGAAGTCTTCTTGTGCAAAAAAAGTTAATCAGAAAATAAAATCAAATGAATTAATATATTAAATAGAATGATCTATTTTAGAATAAAAATGCTAATTGTTGGATTACTTTGAATACCGAACATAATTGTACATTGACGAAGTCACTCCCAATTACTTGTAGAAGAGTACGTAATGTTGAGCAAACAGCAGCAAAATATGGCATTGCACTTTTTTAAATATTTCCTTCATTTGTAAAGATACACAGAAACTTTGTTCAAAGGACACCTAGAATATACTTTTATCTATAAAATGCTATCAAAAAAATTTTGATAGTTCTTAAGGATATTGAGTCAGAACACCTAACCTTCAGCTTATTTGAAGAGGAAATTTTCAAAAAGGAATCTGAAAAAATTGAATATTTACATGATGCCCCCACATATTTGATATATTATTACATATACGCAAAGACAAATCTTCACTGTATGATTTAAGATAAAATTTGTCCAAAAATTATAATTGTTAAAAATACTAATATAAATTTCTTTCACTTATAGTATTATTACTTTTTCTTATGTAATGTGTAACGTGATCAAAAATATTTTTCAGCCAAATCCAAGATAATTTCTAGGCCTTTAATTTGATATATAAAATGTCAAAAATGATGCCTGCGTACGACCTGTAGGTGAGAAAGTACAACGGATCTAATAGAAAAATTTGAATTATTTCGGATATTTTATATTATTTCGTATATTTTCTCAATGAAAATATTTATTTAAAATTACATAACTTAGACAGCTAGATCTCGTTATGACCTTTCATTTGATATATAATTTGTTAAGATTGATGTGAAAATTTGGACTTACGAGCACAAAACGGAATAAAAATTTCAAAAAATTCCGATTTTCCGAGAGGATTTTTAAGTTATCTCACCACTACATATATATAATAATAAGCTTATTATGTTATTACATAGCCACACTATCTGTGGTCGATTTGGCACTTAAATTATTTCGATCGGCTTAAGAATGACGGTCCTAGAGTAAAAAGTGTGTTCTATGGACGAAAAATCGCTCGGCAACTCTTTTCAGCTGCTAACAATACTTTTTGCCAACGACGACTGCTGTGAATTTCGTTCTGCGTAATCGGTCACACTAAATATTGGCTCGCGTGACGGATTTTTCGCTTTTCTCGCTAAAGGATTAACGTATGGACATGATTTTTTTTTTATTCTTTTGGAAAATATTCATTCTTTACGTATGAGGATATTTTCCTTATTTCGTCCTTACAAGGATATAGTATTTTGACTAATTAATATGAATTTTTATTTTTTTTTAAATAATGTCCGAATACGTAGCTGGCTCCCTTTTCACAGGATACAAATTTATCTATATCGTCCTTGCAAGGACAAACAACTTATTTTCGGAAAAAAAAACTAAAAAATCTTTTCTAATTAATTTTATTGAAAATTTTTAATAAAAATGTTCAATTAAAAATTTTCAGTAAAAATGTTCAGTACAAAATTTCAGTATAATTATGCTATTAAGGATTTTAGAATTTTTTGAAAAAATAAGTTCTTTGTCCTTGCATGGACGATAAGGATAAAACTGCTCCAGAGGAGCTAGATATATATTTAGGATTTTTTTTTCTTAAAATGAAAATTAAAATTAATTAACAGAAAAACTATATCCTTGTAAGGACGAAAGAAGGAAAATATCCTTATCGGTAAAGAATGAACATTTTCCAAGAGAATAAAAAAAAATTAAAGTCGATACGTTAATCCTTTCATGAGAAAACCGAAAAATTCGTCACGTGAACTAAAATTCAGTTTGACCAATTACGCAGAACGAAATTTGCAGAAGTCGTCATTGGCAAAAAGTATTGTTAGCATACCATAAATGTTGCCGAGCAATTTTTCGACTACAGAACACATTTTTTACTCTAGGATCATCATTCCTAAACCAATCGAAATAATTTAAGTGCCAAATTCACCGCAGTTAGTGTGGCTATGTGATTGCATAATAAGCTTGCTATTATGTATATGTAGTGGTGAGATAATTTAAAAAACCTTTCGAAAAATCGGAATATTGTGGAATTGTTATTCCGTTTTGTGCTCGTAAGTCCAAATTTTCACATCAATCTTAACAAATTATATATCAAATGAAAGGTCATAATGAGCTCTGGCTGTCTAGATTATACAATTTTAGATAAATATCTTCATTGAGAAAATATACTAAATAATATAAAATATCTGAAATAATTGAAATTTTTCTATTAGATCCGGTGTACTTTCTCACCTACAGGTCGTATGCAGCCATCATTTTTGACATTTTATATGTCAAATTAAAGGCCTAGAATTTGGTTGGAAAATATTTTTGATCAGGTTATACATAACATAAGAAAAATTAATAATACTATAAGTGAAGGAAAATTATATAAGTATTTTTAGGAATTTTCCTTTTTGGACAAATTTGATCTTAAATCATAGAGTGAAGATTTGTCTTTGGGCATTTGCAATAATATATACGTGTATGTGTAATATATGTGGGGACATCATGTAAATATTAAATTTTTTCAGATTCCTTGGTGAAAATTTCCTCTTCAAATAAGCCGAAAGTTTTATTTTGATCCCGGAAAAGTTGGGCTTACGATTCCTGCGATTTTTTGATTGTTGACATCTGGTATCTTTTTGTCTTTGCACTCAACATTTAGAGCGTTATAGCGTGATTGAGAGAACAAGCCTGTCTCACTCGTAAATCAACTGTAAGAGAACCCGCAAGAACGAATGTTTGAGGTCGACCGGCGTCTAATAAGCGAGTAGAAGTACATGGTCTGAAAGCGATTGTGGATTTCGCCTGATTATGAGAGTATATTTTCAGCAGATCCTCTCTCGCAAACACCAACCGTCGAGTAATTTTGAAATGACAGTTTTTAAGCGTCTCTCAGTCAATTCAGTTGATTAATGTGTGTCTACTCGAATTATCTGAAAATATTCTTGGAATTTAATAAAAGTCCAACGACAGTTTATATTTGAGAAAAAGTCTATTTTTGAAATAAGAAAATAATTTCACTGACTGCCGAATTTGTTTACATTCGTTACTATAGGAGAATAATTATGTAAATAAAACACGTTTATCACTTTTTGGATTAGTCCGATATAAATAATCTTCCAATTTTACGTGTAGAAATCAAAATAGGAATGTTGTAAAAATGACTTAAGACTAAATAGGCAAACTGTTATACCGAACCCGGTTATGTTTACATCTGCTTGGACTGCAAAATAGTTTGGAAATCAAAAGTACGACTACTTTCGGGGTAAGTCCTATTTTTCTACGTGTATACTCAAAAATTACTGAACGATTATAAACAAAAACAAATTTTCATTTCATAAATGATTTTTCAATTGTAGGAATAAAAAAGGCTATTCTATAAAAATGACTAAATTAACAGGAAGACACAGAAAATTTCGATTGGTTATTATTCGATTGACAAAGAGACCAAAATCACCCCTGCAGGATTATTGGCATAATTAGTACAATAATATAAAAATAATGAAATAGTTTTAAAAAATAAAGTCTACACTCAAAGATATTACATTCCAACATACAATACACATACAATAAAAATTCGAAGTCTTCTTGTGCAAAAAAAGTTAATCAGAAAATAAAATCAAATGAATTAATATATTAAATAGAATGATCTATTTTAGAATAAAAATGCTAATTGTTGGATTACTTTGAATACCGAACATAATTGTACATTGACGAAGTCACTCCCAATTACTTGTAGAAGAGTACGTAATGTTGAGCAAACAGCAGCAAAATATGGCATTGCACTTTTTTAAATATTTCCTTCATTTGTAAAGATACACAGAAACTTTGTTCAAAGGACACCTAGAATATACTTTTATCTATAAAATGCTATCAAAAAAATTTTGATAGTTCTTAAGGATATTGAGTCAGAACACCTAACCTTCAGCTTATTTGAAGAGGAAATTTTCACAAAGGAATCTGAAAAAATTGAATATTTACATGATGCCCCCACATATTTGATATTTTATTACATATACGCAAAGACAAATCTTCACTCTATGATTTAAGATAAAATTTGTCCAAAAATTATAATTGTTAAAAATACTAATATAAATTTCTTTCACTTATAGTATTATTACTTTTTCTTATGTAATGTGTAACGTGATCAAAAATATTTTTCAGCCAAATCCAAGATAATTTCTAGGCCTTTAATTTGATATATAAAATGTCAAAAATGATGCCTGCGTACGACCTGTAGGTGAGAGAGTATAACGGATCTAATTGAAAAATTTGAATTATTTCGGATATTTTATATTATTTCGTATATTTTCTCAATAAAAATATTTATTTAAAATTACATAACTTAGACAGCTAGATCTCGTTATGACCTTTCATTTGATATATAATTTGTTAAGATTGATGTGAAAATTTGGACTTACGAGCACAAAACGGAATAAAAATTTCAAAAAATTCCGATTTTCCGAGAGGATTTTTAAGTTATCTCACCACTACATATATATAATAATAAGCTTATTATGTTATTACATAGCCACACTATCTGTGGTCGATTTGGCACTTAAATTATTTCGATCGGTTTAAGAATGACGGTCCTAGAGTAAAAAGTGTGTTCTATGGACGAAAAATCGCTCGGCAACTCTTTTCAGCTGCTAACAATACTTTTTGCCAACGACGACTGCTGTGAATTTCGTTCTGCGTAATCGGTCACACTAAATATTGGCTCGCGTGACGGATTTTTCGCTTTTCTCGCTAAAGGATTAACGTATGGACATGATTTTTTTTTATTCTTTTGGAAAATATTCATTCTTTACGTATGAGGATATTTTCCTTATTTCGTCCTTACAAGGATATAGTATTTTGACTAATTAATATGAATTTTTATTTTTTTTTAAATAATGTCCGAATACGTAGCTGGCTCCCTTTTCACAGGATACAAATTTATCTATATCGTCCTTGCAAGGACAAACAACTTATTTTCGGAAAAAAAAACTAAAAAATCTTTTCTAATTAATTTTATTGAAAATTTTTAATAAAAATGTTCAATTAAAAATTTTCAGTAAAAATGTTCAGTACAAAATTTCAGTATAATTATGCTATTAAGGATTTTAGAATTTTTTGAAAAAATAAGTTCTTTGTCCTTGCATGGACGATAAGGATAAAACTGCTCCAGAGGAGCTAGATATATATTTAGGATTTTTTTTTTCTTAAAATGAAAATTAAAATTAATTAACAGAAAAACTATATCCTTGTAAGGACGAAAGAAGGAAAATATCCTTATCGGTAAAGAATGAACATTTTCCAAGAGAATAAAAAAAAATTAAAGTCGATACGTTAATCCTTTCATGAGAAAACCGAAAAATTCGTCACGTGAACTAAAATTTAGTTTGACCAATTACGCAGAACGAAATTTGCAGAAGTCGTCATTGGCAAAAAGTATTGTTAGCATACCATAAATGTTGCCGAGCAATTTTTCGACTACAGAACACATTTTTTACTCTAGGATCATCATTCCTAAACCAATCGAAATAATTTAAGTGCCAAATTCACCGCAGTTAGTGTGGCTATGTGATTGCATAATAAGCTTGCTATTATGTATATGTAGTGGTGAGATAATTTAAAAAACCTTTCGAAAAATCGGAATATTGTGGAATTGTTATTCCGTTTTGTGCTCGTAAGTCCAAATTTTCACATCAATCTTAACAAATTATATATCAAATGAAAGGTCATAATGAGCTCTGGCTGTCTAGATTATACAATTTTAGATAAATATCTTCATTGAGAAAATATACTAAATAATATAAAATATCTGAAATAATTGAAATTTTTCTATTAGATCCGGTGTACTTTCTCACCTACAGGTCGTATGCAGCCATCATTTTTGACATTTTATATGTCAAATTAAAGGCCTAGAATTTGGTTGGAAAATATTTTTGATCAGGTTATACATAACATAAGAAAAATTAATAATACTATAAGTGAAGGAAAATTATATAAGTATTTTTAGGAATTTTCCTTTTTGGACAAATTTGATCTTAAATCATAGAGTGAAGATTTGTCTTTGGGCATTTGCAATAATATATACGTGTATGTGTAATATATGTGGGGACATCATGTAAATATTAAATTTTTTCAGATTCCTTGGTGAAAATTTCCTCTTCAAATAAGCCGAAAGTTTTATTTTGATCCCGGAAAAGTTGGGCTTACGATTCCTGCGATTTTTTGATTGTTGACATCTGGTATCTTTTTGTCTTTGCACTCAACATTTAGAGCGTTAGAGCGTGATTGAGAGAACAAGCCTGTCTCACTCGTAAATCAACTGTAAGAGAACCCGCAAGAACGAATGTTTGAGGTCGACCGGCGTCTAATAAGCGAGTAGAAGTACATGGTCTGAAAGCGATTGTGGATTTCGCCTGATTATGAGAGTATATTTTCGGCAGATCCTCTCTCGCAAACACCAACCGTCGAGTAATTTTGAAATGACAGTTTTTAAGCGTCTCTCAGTCAATTCAGTTGATTAATGTGTGTCTACTCGAATTATCTGAAAATATTCTTGGAATTTAATAAAAGTCCAACGACAGTTTATATTTGAGAAAAAGTCTATTTTTGAAATAAGAAAATAATTTCACTGACTGCCGAATTTGTTTACATTCGTTACTATAGGAGAATAATTATGTAAATAAAACACGTTTATCACTTTTTGGATTAGTCCGATATAAATAATCTTCCAATTTTACGTGTAGAAATCAAAATAGGAATGTTGTAAAAATGACTTAAGACTAAATAGGCAAACTGTTATACCGAACCCGGTTATGTTTACATCTGCTTGGACTGCAAAATAGTTTGGAAATCAAAAGTACGACTACTTTCGGGGTAAGTCCTATTTTTCTACGTGTATACTCAAAAATTACTGAACGATTATAAACAAAAACAAATTTTCATTTCATAAATGATTTTTCAATTGTAGGAATAAAAAAGGCTATTCTATAAAAATGACTAAATTAACAGGAAGACACAGAAAATTTCGATTGGTTATTATTCGATTGACAAAGAGACCAAAATCACCCCTGCAGGATTATTGGCATAATCAGTACAATAATATAAAAATAATGAAATAGTTTTAAAAAATAAAGTCTACACTCAAAGATATTACATTCCAACATACAATACACATACAATAAAAATTCGAAGTCTTCTTGTGCAAAAAAAGTTAATCAGAAAATAAAATCAAATGAATTAATATATTAAATAGAATGATCTATTTTAGAATAAAAATGCTAATTGTTGGATTACTTTGAATACCGAACATAATTGTACATTGACGAAGTCACTCCCAATTACTTGTAGAAGAGTACGTAATGTTGAGCAAACAGCAGCAAAATATGGCATTGCACTTTTTTAAATATTTCCTTCATTTGTAAAGATACACAGAAACTTTGTTCAAAGGACACCTAGAATATACTTTTATCTATAAAATGCTATCAAAAAAATTTTGATAGTTCTTAAGGATATTGAGTCAGAACACCTAACCTTCAGCTTATTTGAAGAGGAAATTTTCAAAAAGGAATCTGAAAAAATTGAATATTTACATGATGCCCCCACATATTTGATATATTATTACATATACGCAAAGAAAAATCTTCACTCTATGATTTAAGATAAAATTTGTCCAAAAATTATAATTGTTAAAAATACTAATATAAATTTCTTTCACTTATAGTATTATTACTTTTTCTTATGTAATGTGTAACGTGATCAAAAATATTTTTCAGCCAAATCCAAGATAATTTCTAGGCCTTTAATTTGATATATAAAATGTCAAAAATGATGCCTGCGTACGACCTGTAGGTGAGAAAGTACAACGGATCTAATAGAAAAATTTGAATTATTTCGGATATTTTATATTATTTCGTATATTTTCTCAATGAAAATATTTATTTAAAATTACATAACTTAGACAGCTAGATCTCGTTATGACCTTTCATTTGATATATAATTTGTTAAGATTGATGTGAAAATTTGGACTTACGAGCACAAAACGGAATAAAAATTTCAAAAAATTCCGATTTTCCGAGAGGATTTTTAAGTTATCTCACCACTACATATATATAATAATAAGCTTATTATGTTATTACATAGCCACACTATCTGTGGTCGATTTGGCACTTAAATTATTTCGATCGGTTTAAGAATGACGGTCCTAGAGTAAAAAGTGTGTTCTATGGACGAAAAATCGCTCGGCAACTCTTTTCAGCTGCTAACAATACTTTTTGCCAACGACGACTGCTGTGAATTTCGTTCTGCGTAATCGGTCACACTAAATATTGGCTCGCGTGACGGATTTTTCGCTTTTCTCGCTAAAGGATTAACGTATGGACATGATTTTTTTTTTATTCTTTTGGAAAATATTCATTCTTTACGTATGAGGATATTTTCCTTATTTCGTCCTTACAAGGATATAGTATTTTGACTAATTAATATGAATTTTTATTTTTTTTTAAATAATGTCCGAATACGTAGCTGGCTCCCTTTTCACAGGATACAAATTTATCTATATCGTCCTTGCAAGGACAAACAACTTATTTTCGGAAAAAAAAACTAAAAAATCTTTTCTAATTAATTTTATTGAAAATTTTTAATAAAAATGTTCAATTAAAAATTTTCAGTAAAAATGTTCAGTACAAAATTTCAGTATAATTATGCTATTAAGGATTTTAGAATTTTTTGAAAAAATAAGTTCTTTGTCCTTGCATGGACGATAAGGATAAAACTGCTCCAGAGGAGCTAGATATATATTTAGGATTTTTTTTTCTTAAAATGAAAATTAAAATTAATTAACAGAAAAACTATATCCTTGTAAGGACGAAAGAAGGAAAATATCCTTATCGGTAAAGAATGAACATTTTCCAAGAGAATAAAAAAAAATTAAAGTCGATACGTTAATCCTTTCATGAGAAAACCGAAAAATTCGTCACGTGAACTAAAATTCAGTTTGACCAATTACGCAGAACGAAATTTGCAGAAGTCGTCATTGGCAAAAAGTATTGTTAGCATACCATAAATGTTGCCGAGCAATTTTTCGACTACAGAACACATTTTTTACTCTAGGATCATCATTCCTAAACCAATCGAAATAATTTAAGTGCCAAATTCACCGCAGTTAGTGTGGCTATGTGATTGCATAATAAGCTTGCTATTATGTATATGTAGTGGTGAGATAATTTAAAAAACCTTTCGAAAAATCGGAATATTGTGGAATTGTTATTCCGTTTTGTGCTCGTAAGTCCAAATTTTCACATCAATCTTAACAAATTATATATCAAATGAAAGGTCATAATGAGCTCTGGCTGTCTAGATTATACAATTTTAGATAAATATCTTCATTGAGAAAATATACTAAATAATATAAAATATCTGAAATAATTGAAATTTTTCTATTAGATCCGGTGTACTTTCTCACCTACAGGTCGTATGCAGCCATCATTTTTGACATTTTATATGTCAAATTAAAGGCCTAGAATTTGGTTGGAAAATATTTTTGATCAGGTTATACATAACATAAGAAAAATTAATAATACTATAAGTGAAGGAAAATTATATAAGTATTTTTAGGAATTTTCCTTTTTGGACAAATTTGATCTTAAATCATAGAGTGAAGATTTGTCTTTGGGCATTTGCAATAATATATACGTGTATGTGTAATATATGTGGGGACATCATGTAAATATTAAATTTTTTCAGATTCCTTGGTGAAAATTTCCTCTTCAAATAAGCCGAAAGTTTTATTTTGATCCCGGAAAAGTTGGGCTTACGATTCCTGCGATTTTTTGATTGTTGACATCTGGTATCTTTTTGTCTTTGCACTCAACATTTAGAGCGTTAGAGCGTGATTGAGAGAACAAGCCTGTCTCACTCGTAAATCAACTGTAAGAGAACCCGCAAGAACGAATGTTTGAGGTCGACCGGCGTCTAATAAGCGAGTAGAAGTACATGGTCTGAAAGCGATTGTGGATTTCGCCTGATTATGAGAGTATATTTTTGGCAGATCCTCTCTCGCAAACACCAACCGTCGAGTAATTTTGAAATGACAGTTTTTAAGCGTCTCTCAGTCAATTCAGTTGATTAATGTGTGTCTACTCGAATTATCTGAAAATATTCTTGGAATTTAATAAAAGTCCAACGACAGTTTATATTTGAGAAAAAGTCTATTTTTGAAATAAGAAAATAATTTCACTGACTGCCGAATTTGTTTACATTCGTTACTATAGGAGAATAATTATGTAAATAAAACACGTTTATCACTTTTTGGATTAGTCCGATATAAATAATCTTCCAATTTTACGTGTAGAAATCAAAATAGGAATGTTGTAAAAATGACTTAAGACTAAATAGGCAAACTGTTATACCGAACCCGGTTATGTTTACATCTGCTTGGACTGCAAAATAGTTTGGAAATCAAAAGTACGACTACTTTCGGGGTAAGTCCTATTTTTCTACGTGTATACTCAAAAATTACTGAACGATTATAAACAAAAACAAATTTTCATTTCATAAATGATTTTTCAATTGTAGGAATAAAAAAGGCTATTCTATAAAAATGACTAAATTAACAGGAAGACACAGAAAATTTCGATTGGTTATTATTCGATTGACAAAGAGACCAAAATCACCCCTGCAGGATTATTGGCATAATCAGTACAATAATATAAAAATAATGAAATAGTTTTAAAAAATAAAGTCTACACTCAAAGATATTACATTCCAACATACAATACACATACAATAAAAATTCGAAGTCTTCTTGTGCAAAAAAAGTTAATCAGAAAATAAAATCAAATGAATTAATATATTAAATAGAATGATCTATTTTAGAATAAAAATGCTAATTGTTGGATTACTTTGAATACCGAACATAATTGTACATTGACGAAGTCACTCCCAATTACTTGTAGAAGAGTACGTAATGTTGAGCAAACAGCAGCAAAATATGGCATTGCACTTTTTTAAATATTTCCTTCATTTGTAAAGATACACAGAAACTTTGTTCAAAGGACACCTAGAATATACTTTTATCTATAAAATGCTATCAAAAAAATTTTGATAGTTCTTAAGGATATTGAGTCAGAACACCTAACCTTCAGCTTATTTGAAGAGGAAATTTTCAAAAAGGAATCTGAAAAAATTGAATATTTACATGATGCCCCCACATATTTGATATATTATTACATATACGCAAAGAAAAATCTTCACTCTATGATTTAAGATAAAATTTGTCCAAAAATTATAATTGTTAAAAATACTAATATAAATTTCTTTCACTTATAGTATTATTACTTTTTCTTATGTAATGTGTAACGTGATCAAAAATATTTTTCAGCCAAATCCAAGATAATTTCTAGGCCTTTAATTTGATATATAAAATGTCAAAAATGATGCCTGCGTACGACCTGTAGGTGAGAAAGTACAACGGATCTAATAGAAAAATTTGAATTATTTCGGATATTTTATATTATTTCGTATATTTTCTCAATGAAAATATTTATTTAAAATTACATAACTTAGACAGCTAGATCTCGTTATGACCTTTCATTTGATATATAATTTGTTAAGATTGATGTGAAAATTTGGACTTACGAGCACAAAACGGAATAAAAATTTCAAAAAATTCCGATTTTCCGAGAGGATTTTTAAGTTATCTCACCACTACATATATATAATAATAAGCTTATTATGTTATTACATAGCCACACTATCTGTGGTCGATTTGGCACTTAAATTATTTCGATCGGTTTAAGAATGACGGTCCTAGAGTAAAAAGTGTGTTCTATGGACGAAAAATCGCTCGGCAACTCTTTTCAGCTGCTAACAATACTTTTTGCCAACGACGACTGCTGTGAATTTCGTTCTGCGTAATCGGTCACACTAAATATTGGCTCGCGTGACGGATTTTTCGCTTTTCTCGCTAAAGGATTAACGTATGGACATGATTTTTTTTTTATTCTTTTGGAAAATATTCATTCTTTACGTATGAGGATATTTTCCTTATTTCGTCCTTACAAGGATATAGTATTTTGACTAATTAATATGAATTTTTATTTTTTTTTAAATAATGTCCGAATACGTAGCTGGCTCCCTTTTCACAGGATACAAATTTATCTATATCGTCCTTGCAAGGACAAACAACTTATTTTCGGAAAAAAAAACTAAAAAATCTTTTCTAATTAATTTTATTGAAAATTTTTAATAAAAATGTTCAATTAAAAATTTTCAGTAAAAATGTTCAGTACAAAATTTCAGTATAATTATGCTATTAAGGATTTTAGAATTTTTTGAAAAAATAAGTTCTTTGTCCTTGCATGGACGATAAGGATAAAACTGCTCCAGAGGAGCTAGATATATATTTAGGATTTTTTTTTCTTAAAATGAAAATTAAAATTAATTAACAGAAAAACTATATCCTTGTAAGGACGAAAGAAGGAAAATATCCTTATCGGTAAAGAATGAACATTTTCCAAGAGAATAAAAAAAAATTAAAGTCGATACGTTAATCCTTTCATGAGAAAACCGAAAAATTCGTCACGTGAACTAAAATTCAGTTTGACCAATTACGCAGAACGAAATTTGCAGAAGTCGTCATTGGCAAAAAGTATTGTTAGCATACCATAAATGTTGCCGAGCAATTTTTCGACTACAGAACACATTTTTTACTCTAGGATCATCATTCCTAAACCAATCGAAATAATTTAAGTGCCAAATTCACCGCAGTTAGTGTGGCTATATGATTGCATAATAAGCTTGCTATTATGTATATGTAGTGGTGAGATAATTTAAAAAACCTTTCGAAAAATCGGAATATTGTGGAATTGTTATTCCGTTTTGTGCTCGTAAGTCCAAATTTTCACATCAATCTTAACAAATTATATATCAAATGAAAGGTCATAATGAGCTCTGGCTGTCTAGATTATACAATTTTAGATAAATATCTTCATTGAGAAAATATACTAAATAATATAAAATATCTGAAATAATTGAAATTTTTCTATTAGATCCGGTGTACTTTCTCACCTACAGGTCGTATGCAGCCATCATTTTTGACATTTTATATGTCAAATTAAAGGCCTAGAATTTGGTTGGAAAATATTTTTGATCAGGTTATACATAACATAAGAAAAATTAATAATACTATAAGTGAAGGAAAATTATATAAGTATTTTTAGGAATTTTCCTTTTTGGACAAATTTGATCTTAAATCATAGAGTGAAGATTTGTCTTTGGGCATTTGCAATAATATATACGTGTATGTGTAATATATGTGGGGACATCATGTAAATATTAAATTTTTTCAGATTCCTTGGTGAAAATTTCCTCTTCAAATAAGCCGAAAGTTTTATTTTGATCCCGGAAAAGTTGGGCTTACGATTCCTGCGATTTTTTGATTGTTGACATCTGGTATCTTTTTGTCTTTGCACTCAACATTTAGAGCGTTAGAGCGTGATTGAGAGAACAAGCCTGTCTCACTCGTAAATCAACTGTAAGAGAACCCGCAAGAACGAATGTTTGAGGTCGACCGGCGTCTAATAAGCGAGTAGAAGTACATGGTCTGAAAGCGATTGTGGATTTCGCCTGATTATGAGAGTATATTTTCGGCAGATCCTCTCTCGCAAACACCAACCGTCGAGTAATTTTGAAATGACAGTTTTTAAGCGTCTCTCAGTCAATTCAGTTGATTAATGTGTGTCTACTCGAATTATCTGAAAATATTCTTGGAATTTAATAAAAGTCCAACGACAGTTTATATTTGAGAAAAAGTCTATTTTTGAAATAAGAAAATAATTTCACTGACTGCCGAATTTGTTTACATTCGTTACTATAGGAGAATAATTATGTAAATAAAACACGTTTATCACTTTTTGGATTAGTCCGATATAAATAATCTTCCAATTTTACGTGTAGAAATCAAAATAGGAATGTTGTAAAAATGACTTAAGACTAAATAGGCAAACTGTTATACCGAACCCGGTTATGTTTACATCTGCTTGGACTGCAAAATAGTTTGGAAATCAAAAGTACGACTACTTTCGGGGTAAGTCCTATTTTTCTACGTGTATACTCAAAAATTACTGAACGATTATAAACAAAAACAAATTTTCATTTCATAAATGATTTTTCAATTGTAGGAATAAAAAAGGCTATTCTATAAAAATGACTAAATTAACAGGAAGACACAGAAAATTTCGATTGGTTATTATTCGATTGACAAAGAGACCAAAATCACCCCTGCAGGATTATTGGCATAATCAGTACAATAATATAAAAATAATGAAATAGTTTTAAAAAATAAAGTCTACACTCAAAGATATTACATTCCAACATACAATACACATACAATAAAAATTCGAAGTCTTCTTGTGCAAAAAAAGTTAATCAGAAAATAAAATCAAATGAATTAATATATTAAATAGAATGATCTATTTTAGAATAAAAATGCTAATTGTTGGATTACTTTGAATACCGAACATAATTGTACATTGACGAAGTCACTCCCAATTACTTGTAGAAGAGTACGTAATGTTGAGCAAACAGCAGCAAAATATGGCATTGCACTTTTTTAAATATTTCCTTCATTTATAAAGATACACAGAAACTTTGTTCAAAGGACACCTAGAATATACTTTTATCTATAAAATGCTATCAAAAAAATTTTGATAGTTCTTAAGGATATTGAGTCAGAACACCTAACCTTCAGCTTATTTGAAGAGGAAATTTTCAAAAAGGAATCTGAAAAAATTGAATATTTACATGATGCCCCCACATATTTGATATATTATTACATATACGCAAAGACAAATCTTCACTCTATGATTTAAGATAAAATTTGTCCAAAAATTATAATTGTTAAAAATACTAATATAAATTTCTTTCACTTATAGTATTATTACTTTTTCTTATGTAATGTGTAACGTGATCAAAAATATTTTTCAGCCAAATCCAAGATAATTTCTAGGCCTTTAATTTGATATATAAAATGTCAAAAATGATGCCTGCGTACGACCTGTAGGTGAGAAAGTACAACGGATCTAATAGAAAAATTTGAATTATTTCGGATATTTTATATTATTTCGTATATTTTCTCAATGAAAATATTTATTTAAAATTACATAACTTAGACAGCTAGATCTCGTTATGACCTTTCATTTGATATATAATTTGTTAAGATTGATGTGAAAATTTGGACTTACGAGCACAAAACGGAATAAAAATTTCAAAAAATTCCGATTTTCCGAGAGGATTTTTAAGTTATCTCACCACTACATATATATAATAATAAGCTTATTATGTTATTACATAGCCACACTATCTGTGGTCGATTTGGCACTTAAATTATTTCGATCGGTTTAAGAATGACGGTCCTAGAGTAAAAAGTGTGTTCTATGGACGAAAAATCGCTCGGCAACTCTTTTCAGCTGCTAACAATACTTTTTGCCAACGACGACTGCTGTGAATTTCGTTCTGCGTAATCGGTCACACTAAATATTGGCTCGCGTGACGGATTTTTCGCTTTTCTCGCTAAAGGATTAACGTATGGACATGATTTTTTTTTTATTCTTTTGGAAAATATTCATTCTTTACGTATGAGGATATTTTCCTTATTTCGTCCTTACAAGGATATAGTATTTTGACTAATTAATATGAATTTTTATTTTTTTTTAAATAATGTCCGAATACGTAGCTGGCTCCCTTTTCACAGGATACAAATTTATCTATATCGTCCTTGCAAGGACAAACAACTTATTTTCGGAAAAAAAAACTAAAAAATCTTTTCTAATTAATTTTATTGAAAATTTTTAATAAAAATGTTCAATTAAAAATTTCCAGTAAAAATGTTCAGTACAAAATTTCAGTATAATTATGCTATTAAGGATTTTAGAATTTTTTGAAAAAATAAGTTCTTTGTCCTTGCATGGACGATAAGGATAAAACTGCTCCAGAGGAGCTAGATATATATTTAGGATTTTTTTTTCTTAAAATGAAAATTAAAATTAATTAACAGAAAAACTATATCCTTGTAAGGACGAAAGAAGGAAAATATCCTTATCGGTAAAGAATGAACATTTTCCAAGAGAATAAAAAAAAATTAAAGTCGATACGTTAATCCTTTCATGAGAAAACCGAAAAATTCGTCACGTGAACTAAAATTCAGTTTGACCAATTACGCAGAACGAAATTTGCAGAAGTCATCATTGGCAAAAAGTATTGTTAGCATACCATAAATGTTGCCGAGCAATTTTTCGACTACAGAACACATTTTTTACTCTAGGATCATCATTCCTAAACCAATCGAAATAATTTAAGTGCCAAATTCACCGCAGTTAGTGTGGCTATGTGATTGCATAATAAGCTTGCTATTATGTATATGTAGTGGTGAGATAATTTAAAAAACCTTTCGAAAAATCGGAATATTGTGGAATTGTTATTCCGTTTTGTGCTCGTAAGTCCAAATTTTCACATCAATCTTAACAAATTATATATCAAATGAAAGGTCATAATGAGCTCTGGCTGTCTAGATTATACAATTTTAGATAAATATCTTCATTGAGAAAATATACTAAATAATATAAAATATCTGAAATAATTGAAATTTTTCTATTAGATCCGGTGTACTTTCTCACCTACAGGTCGTATGCAGCCATCATTTTTGACATTTTATATGTCAAATTAAAGGCCTAGAATTTGGTTGGAAAATATTTTTGATCAGGTTATACATAACATAAGAAAAATTAATAATACTATAAGTGAAGGAAAATTATATAAGTATTTTTAGGAATTTTCCTTTTTGGACAAATTTGATCTTAAATCATAGAGTGAAGATTTGTCTTTGGGCATTTGCAATAATATATACGTGTATGTGTAATATATGTGGGGACATCATGTAAATATTAAATTTTTTCAGATTCCTTGGTGAAAATTTCCTCTTCAAATAAGCCGAAAGTTTTATTTTGATCCCGGAAAAGTTGGGCTTACGATTCCTGCGATTTTTTGATTGTTGACATCTGGTATCTTTTTGTCTTTGCACTCAACATTTAGAGCGTTAGAGCGTGATTGAGAGAACAAGCCTGTCTCACTCGTAAATCAACTGTAAGAGAACCCGCAAGAACGAATGTTTGAGGTCGACCGGCGTCTAATAAGCGAGTAGAAGTACATGGTCTGAAAGCGATTGTGGATTTCGCCTGATTATGAGAGTATATTTTCGGCAGATCCTCTCTCGCAAACACCAACCGTCGAGTAATTTTGAAATGACAGTTTTTAAGCGTCTCTCAGTCAATTCAGTTGATTAATGTGTGTCTACTCGAATTATCTGAAAATATTCTTGGAATTTAATAAAAGTCCAACGACAGTTTATATTTGAGAAAAAGTCTATTTTTGAAATAAGAAAATAATTTCACTGACTGCCGAATTTGTTTACATTCGTTACTATAGGAGAATAATTATGTAAATAAAACACGTTTATCACTTTTTGGATTAGTCCGATATAAATAATCTTCCAATTTTACGTGTAGAAATCAAAATAGGAATGTTGTAAAAATGACTTAAGACTAAATAGGCAAACTGTTATACCGAACCCGATTATGTTTACATCTGCTTGGACTGCAAAATAGTTTGGAAATCAAAAGTACGACTACTTTCGGGGTAAGTCCTATTTTTCTACGTGTATACTCAAAAATTACTGAACGATTATAAACAAAAACAAATTTTCATTTCATAAATGATTTTTCAATTGTAGGAATAAAAAAGGCTATTCTATAAAAATGACTAAATTAACAGGAAGACACAGAAAATTTCGATTGGTTATTATTCGATTGACAAAGAGACCAAAATCACCCCTGCAGGATTATTGGCATAATCAGTACAATAATATAAAAATAATGAAATAGTTTTAAAAAATAAAGTCTACACTCAAAGATATTACATTCCAACATACAATACACATACAATAAAAATTCGAAGTCTTCTTGTGCAAAAAAAGTTAATCAGAAAATAAAATCAAATTAATTAATATATTAAATAGAATGATCTATTTTAGAATAAAAATGCTAATTGTTGGATTACTTTGAATACCGAACATAATTGTACATTGACGAAGTCACTCCCAATTACTTGTAGAAGAGTACGTAATGTTGAGCAAACAGCAGCAAAATATGGCATTGCACTTTTTTAAATATTTCCTTCATTTGTAAAGATACACAGAAACTTTGTTCAAAGGACACCTAGAATATACTTTCAGCTTATTTGAAAGTATATTCTAGGTGTCCTTTGAACCTAGAATATATTCTAGGTGTCCTTTGATAACCTTCAGCTTATTTGAAGAGGAAATTTTCAAAAAGGAATCTGAAAAAATTGAATATTTACATGATGCCCCCACATATTTGATATATTATTACATATACGCAAAGACAAATCTTCACTCTATGATTTAAGATAAAATTTGTCCAAAAATTATAATTGTTAAAAATACTAATATAAATTTCTTTCACTTATAGTATTATTACTTTTTCTTATGTAATGTGTAACGTGATCAAAAATATTTTTCAGCCAAATCCAAGATAATTTCTAGGCCTTTAATTTGATATATAAAATGTCAAAAATGATGCCTGCGTACGACCTGTAGGTGAGAAAGTACAACGGATCTAATAGAAAAATTTGAATTATTTCGGATATTTTATATTATTTCGTATATTTTCTCAATAAAAATATTTATTTAAAATTACATAACTTAGACAGCTAGATCTCGTTACGACCTTTCATTTGATATATAATTTGTTAAGATTGATGTGAAAATTTGGACTTACGAGCACAAAACGGAATAAAAATTTCAAAAAATTCCGATTTTCCGAGAGGATTTTTAAGTTATCTCACCACTACATATATATAATAATAAGCTTATTATGTTATTACATAGCCACACTATCTGTGGTCGATTTGGCACTTAAATTATTTCGATCGGTTTAAGAATGACGGTCCTAGAGTAAAAAGTGTGTTCTATGGACGAAAAATCGCTCGGCAACTCTTTTCAGCTGCTAACAATACTTTTTGCCAACGACGACTGCTGTGAATTTCGTTCTGCGTAATCGGTCACACTAAATATTGGCTCGCGTGACGGATTTTTCGCTTTTCTCGCTAAAGGATTAACGTATGGACATGATTTTTTTTTTATTCTTTTGGAAAATATTCATTCTTTACGTATGAGGATATTTTCCTTATTTCGTCCTTACAAGGATATAGTATTTTGACTAATTAATATGAATTTTTATTTTTTTTTAAATAATGTCCGAATACGTAGCTGGCTCCCTTTTCACAGGATACAAATTTATCTATATCGTCCTTGCAAGGACAAACAACTTATTTTCGGAAAAAAAAACTAAAAAATCTTTTCTAATTAATTTTATTGAAAATTTTTAGTAAAAATGTTCAATTAAAAATTTTCAGTAAAAATGTTCAGTACAAAATTTCAGTATAATTATGCTATTAAGGATTTTAGAATTTTTTGAAAAAATAAGTTCTTTGTCCTTGCATGGACGATAAGGATAAAACTGCTCCAGAGGAGCTAGATATATAATTAGGATTTTTTTTTCTTAAAATGAAAATTAAAATTAATTAACAGAAAAACTATATCCTTGTAAGGACGAAAGAAGGAAAATATCCTTATCGGTAAATAATGAACATTTTCCAAGAGAATAAAAAAAAATTAAAGTCGATACGTTAATCCTTTCATGAGAAAACCGAAAAATTCGTCACGTGAACTAAAATTCAGTTTGACCAATTACGCAGAACGAAATTTGCAGAAGTCGTCATTGGCAAAAAGTATTGTTAGCATACCATAAATGTTGCCGAGCAATTTTTCGACTACAGAACACATTTTTTACTCTAGGATCATCATTCCTAAACCAATCGAAATAATTTAAGTGCCAAATTCACCGCAGTTAGTGTGGCTATGTGATTGCATAATAAGCTTGCTATTATGTATATGTAGTGGTGAGATAATTTAAAAAACCTTTCGAAAAATCGGAATATTGTGGAATTGTTATTCCGTTTTGTGCTCGTAAGTCCAAATTTTCACATCAATCTTAACAAATTATATATCAAATGAAAGGTCATAATGAGCTCTGGCTGTCTAGATTATACAATTTTAGATAAATATCTTCATTGAGAAAATATACTAAATAATATAAAATATCTGAAATAATTGAAATTTTTCTATTAGATCCGGTGTACTTTCTCACCTACAGGTCGTATGCAGCCATCATTTTTGACATTTTATATGTCAAATTAAAGGCCTAGAATTTGGTTGGAAAATATTTTTGATCAGGTTATACATAACATAAGAAAAATTAATAATACTATAAGTGAAGGAAAATTATATAAGTATTTTTAGGAATTTTCCTTTTTGGACAAATTTGATCTTAAATCATAGAGTGAAGATTTGTCTTTGGGCATTTGCAATAATATATACGTGTATGTGTAATATATGTGGGGACATCATGTAAATATTAAATTTTTTCAGATTCCTTGGTGAAAATTTCCTCTTCAAATAAGCCGAAAGTTTTATTTTGATCCCGGAAAAGTTGGGCTTACGATTCCTGCGATTTTTTGATTGTTGACATCTGGTATCTTTTTGTTTTTGCACTCAACATTTAGAGCGTTATAGCGTGATTGAGAGAACAAGCCTGTCTCACTCGTAAATCAACTGTAAGAGAACCCGCAAGAACGAATGTTTGAGGTCGACCGGCGTCTAATAAGCGAGTAGAAGTACATGGTCTGAAAGCGATTGTGGATTTCGCCTGATTATGAGAGTATATTTTCAGCAGATCCTCTCTCGCAAACACCAACCGTCGAGTAATTTTGAAATGACAGTTTTTAAGCGTCTCTCAGTCAATTCAGTTGATTAATGTGTGTCTACTCGAATTATCTGAAAATATTCTTGGAATTTAATAAAAGTCCAACGACAGTTTATATTTGAGAAAAAGTCTATTTTTGAAATAAGAAAATAATTTCACTGACTGCCGAATTTGTTTACATTCGTTACTATAGGAGAATAATTATATAAATAAAACACGTTTATCACTTTTTGGATTAGTCCGATATAAATAATCTTCCAATTGTACGTGTAGAAATCAAAATAGGAATGTTGTAAAAATGACTTAAGACTAACATAAATAGGAAAACTGCTATACCGAACCCGGTTATGTTTACATCTGCTTGGACTGCAAAATAGTTTGGAAATCAAAAGTACGACTACTTTCGGGGTAAGTCCTATTTTTCTACGTGTATACTCAAAAATTACTGAACGATTATAAACAAAAACAAATTTTCATTTCATAAATGATTTTTCAATTGTAGGAATAAAAAAGGCTATTCTATAAAAATGACTAAATTAACAGGAAGACACAGAAAATTTCGATTGGTTATTATTCGATTGACAAAGAGACCAAAATCACCCCTGCAGGATTATTGGCATAATCAGTACAATAATATAAAAATAATGAAATAGTTTTAAAAAATAAAGTCTACACTCAAAGATATTACATTCCAACATACAATACACATACAATAAAAATTCGAAGTCTTCTTGTGCAAAAAAAGTTAATCAGAAAATAAAATCAAATGAATTAATATATTAAATAGAATGATCTATTTTAGAATAAAAATGCTAATTGTTGGATTACTTTGAATACCGAACATAATTGTACATTGACGAAGTCACTCCCAATTACTTGTAGAAGAGTACGTAATGTTGAGCAAACAGCAGCAAAATATGGCATTGCACTTTTTTAAATATTTCCTTCATTTGTAAAGATACACAGAAACTTTGTTCAAAGGACACCTAGAATATACTTTTATCTATAAAATGCTATCAAAAAAATTTTGATAGTTCTTAAGGATATTGAGTCAGAACACCTAACCTTCAGCTTATTTGAAGAGGAAATTTTCACAAAGGAATCTGAAAAAATTGAATATTTACATGATGCCCCCACATATTTGATATTTTATTACATATACGCAAAGACAAATCTTCACTCTATGATTTAAGATAAAATTTGTCCAAAAATTATAATTGTTAAAAATACTAATATAAATTTCTTTCACTTATAGTATTATTACTTTTTCTTATGTAATGTGTAACGTGATCAAAAATATTTTTTAGCCAAATCCAAGATAATTTCTAGGCCTTTAATTTGATATATAAAATGTCAAAAATGATGCCTGCGTACGACCTGTAGGTGAGAAAGTACAACGGATCTAATAGAAAAATTTGAATTATTTCGGATATTTTATATTATTTCGTATATTTTCTCAATAAAAATATTTATTTAAAATTACATAACTTAGACAGCTAGATCTCGTTACGACCTTTCATTTGATATATAATTTGTTAAGATTGATGTGAAAATTTGGACTTACGAGCACAAAACGGAATAAAAATTTCAAAAAATTCCGATTTTCCGAGAGGATTTTTAAGTTATCTCACCACTACATATATATAATAATAAGCTTATTATGTTATTACATAGCCACACTATCTGTGGTCGATTTGGCACTTAAATTATTTCGATCGGTTTAAGAATGACGGTCCTAGAGTAAAAAGTGTGTTCTATGGACGAAAAATCGCTCGGCAACTCTTTTCAGCTGCTAACAATACTTTTTGCCAACGACGACTGCTGTGAATTTCGTTCTGCGTAATCGGTCACACTAAATATTGGCTCGCGTGACGGATTTTTCGCTTTTCTCGCTAAAGGATTAACGTATGGACATGATTTTTTTTTTATTCTTTTGGAAAATATTCATTCTTTACGTATGAGGATATTTTCCTTATTTCGTCCTTACAAGGATATAGTATTTTGACTAATTAATATGAATTTTTATTTTTTTTTAAATAATGTCCGAATACGTAGCTGGCTCCCTTTTCACAGGATACAAATTTATCTATATCGTCCTTGCAAGGACAAACAACTTATTTTCGGAAAAAAAAACTAAAAAATCTTTTCTAATTAATTTTATTGAAAATTTTTAGTAAAAATGTTCAATTAAAAATTTTCAGTAAAAATGTTCAGTACAAAATTTCAGTATAATTATGCTATTAAGGATTTTAGAATTTTTTGAAAAAATAAGTTCTTTGTCCTTGCATGGACGATAAGGATAAAACTGCTCCAGAGGAGCTAGATATATATTTAGGATTTTTTTTTCTTAAAATGAAAATTAAAATTAATTAACAGAAAAACTATATCCTTGTAAGGACGAAAGAAGGAAAATATCCTTATCGGTAAATAATGAACATTTTCCAAGAGAATAAAAAAAAATTAAAGTCGATACGTTAATCCTTTCATGAGAAAACCGAAAAATTCGTCACGTGAACTAAAATTTAGTTTGACCAATTACGCAGAACGAAATTTGCAGAAGTCGTCATTGGCAAAAAGTATTGTTAGCATACCATAAATGTTGCCGAGCAATTTTTCGACTACAGAACACATTTTTTACTCTAGGATCATCATTCCTAAACCAATCGAAATAATTTAAGTGCCAAATTCACCGCAGTTAGTGTGGCTATGTGATTGCATAATAAGCTTGCTATTATGTATATGTAGTGGTGAGATAATTTAAAAAACCTTTCGAAAAATCGGAATATTGTGGAATTGTTATTCCGTTTTGTGCTCGTAAGTCCAAATTTTCACATCAATCTTAACAAATTATATATCAAATGAAAGGTCATAATGAGCTCTGGCTGTCTAGATTATACAATTTTAGATAAATATCTTCATTGAGAAAATATACTAAATAATATAAAATATCTGAAATAATTGAAATTTTTCTATTAGATCCGGTGTACTTTCTCACCTACAGGTCGTATGCAGCCATCATTTTTGACATTTTATATGTCAAATTAAAGGCCTAGAATTTGGTTGGAAAATATTTTTGATCAGGTTATACATAACATAAGAAAAATTAATAATACTATAAGTGAAGGAAAATTATATAAGTATTTTTAGGAATTTTCCTTTTTGGACAAATTTGATCTTAAATCATAGAGTGAAGATTTGTCTTTGGGCATTTGCAATAATATATACGTGTATGTGTAATATATGTGGGGACATCATGTAAATATTAAATTTTTTCAGATTCCTTGGTGAAAATTTCCTCTTCA
Source organism: Atherix ibis (assembly GCA_958298945.1). Lineage (NCBI taxonomy): Eukaryota > Metazoa > Arthropoda > Insecta > Diptera > Athericidae > Atherix > Atherix ibis. Next base: position 78,365,074 of record OY282609.1, read on the forward strand.
AATAAGCCGAAAGTTTTATTTTGATCCCGGAAAAGTTGGGCTTACGATTCCTGCGATTTTTTGATTGTTGACATCTGGTATCTTTTTGTTTTTGCACTCAACATTTAGAGCGTTATAGCGTGATTGAGAGAACAAGCCTGTCTCACTCGTAAATCAACTGTAAGAGAACCCGCAAGAACGAATGTTTGAGGTCGACCGGCGTCTAATAAGCGAGTAGAAGTACATGGTCTGAAAGCGATTGTGGATTTCGCCTGATTATGAGAGTATATTTTCAGCAGATCCTCTCTCGCAAACACCAACCGTCGAGTAATTTTGAAATGACAGTTTTTAAGCGTCTCTCAGTCAATTCAGTTGATTAATGTGTGTCTACTCGAATTATCTGAAAATATTCTTGGAATTTAATAAAAGTCCAACGACAGTTTATATTTGAGAAAAAGTCTATTTTTGAAATAAGAAAATAATTTCACTGACTGCCGAATTTGTTTACATTCGTTACTATAGGAGAATAATTATATAAATAAAACACGTTTATCACTTTTTGGATTAGTCCGATATAAATAATCTTCCAATTGTACGTGTAGAAATCAAAATAGGAATGTTGTAAAAATGACTTAAGACTAACATAAATAGGAAAACTGCTATACCGAACCCGGTTATGTTTACATCTGCTTGGACTGCAAAATAGTTTGGAAATCAAAAGTACGACTACTTTCGGGGTAAGTCCTATTTTTCTACGTGTATACTCAAAAATTACTGAACGATTATAAACAAAAACAAATTTTCATTTCATAAATGATTTTTCAATTGTAGGAATAAAAAAGGCTATTCTATAAAAATGACTAAATTAACAGGAAGACACAGAAAATTTCGATTGGTTATTATTCGATTGACAAAGAGACCAAAATCACCCCTGCAGGATTATTGGCATAATCAGTACAATAATATAAAAATAATGAAATAGTTTTAAAAAATAAAGTCTACACTCAAAGATATTACATTCCAACATACAATACACATACAATAAAAATTCGAAGTCTTCTTGTGCAAAAAAAGTTAATCAGAAAATAAAATCAAATGAATTAATATATTAAATAGAATGATCTATTTTAGAATAAAAATGCTAATTGTTGGATTACTTTGAATACCGAACATAATTGTACATTGACGAAGTCACTCCCAATTACTTGTAGAAGAGTACGTAATGTTGAGCAAACAGCAGCAAAATATGGCATTGCACTTTTTTAAATATTTCCTTCATTTGTAAAGATACACAGAAACTTTGTTCAAAGGACACCTAGAATATACTTTTATCTATAAAATGCTATCAAAAAAATTTTGATAGTTCTTAAGGATATTGAGTCAGAACACCTAACCTTCAGCTTATTTGAAGAGGAAATTTTCAAAAAGGAATCTGAAAAAATTGAATATTTACATGATGCCCCCACATATTTGATATATTATTACATATACGCAAAGACAAATCTTCACTGTATGATTTAAGATAAAATTTGTCCAAAAATTATAATTGTTAAAAATACTAATATAAATTTCTTTCACTTATAGTATTATTACTTTTTCTTATGTAATGTGTAACGTGATCAAAAATATTTTTCAGCCAAATCCAAGATAATTTCTAGGCCTTTAATTTGATATATAAAATGTCAAAAATGATGCCTGCGTACGACCTGTAGGTGAGAAAGTACAACGGATCTAATAGAAAAATTTGAATTATTTCGGATATTTTATATTATTTCGTATATTTTCTCAATGAAAATATTTATTTAAAATTACATAACTTAGACAGCTAGATCTCGTTATGACCTTTCATTTGATATATAATTTGTTAAGATTGATGTGAAAATTTGGACTTACGAGCACAAAACGGAATAAAAATTTCAAAAAATTCCGATTTTCCGAGAGGATTTTTAAGTTATCTCACCACTACATATATATAATAATAAGCTTATTATGTTATTACATAGCCACACTATCTGTGGTCGATTTGGCACTTAAATTATTTCGATCGGTTTAAGAATGACGGTCCTAGAGTAAAAAGTGTGTTCTATGGACGAAAAATCGCTCGGCAACTCTTTTCAGCTGCTAACAATACTTTTTGCCAACGACGACTGCTGTGAATTTCGTTCTGCGTAATCGGTCACACTAAATATTGGCTCGCGTGCCGGATTTTTCGCTTTTCTCGCTAAAGAATTAACGTATGGACATGATTTTTTTTTTATTCTTTTGGAAAATATTCATTCTTTACGTATGAGGATATTTTCCTTATTTCGTCCTTACAAGGATATAGTATTTTGACTAATTAATATGAATTTTTATTTTTTTTTAAATAATGTCCGAATACGTAGCTGGCTCCCTTTTCACAGGATACAAATTTATCTATATCGTCCTTGCAAGGACAAACAACTTATTTTCGGAAAAAAAAACTAAAAAATCTTTTCTAATTAATTTTATTGAAAATTTTTAATAAAAATGTTCAATTAAAAATTTTCAGTAAAAATGTTCAGTACAAAATTTCAGTATAATTATGCTATTAAGGATTTTAGAATTTTTTGAAAAAATAAGTTCTTTGTCCTTGCATGGACGATAAGGATAAAACTGCTCCAGAGGAGCTAGATATATATTTAGGATTTTTTTTTCTTAAAATGAAAATTAAAATTAATTAACAGAAAAACTATATCCTTGTAAGGACGAAAGAAGGAAAATATCCTTATCGGTAAAGAATGAACATTTTCCAAGAGAATAAAAAAAAATTAAAGTCGATACGTTAATCCTTTCATGAGAAAACCGAAAAATTCGTCACGTGAACTAAAATTCAGTTTGACCAATTACGCAGAACGAAATTTGCAGAAGTCGTCATTGGCAAAAAGTATTGTTAGCATACCATAAATGTTGCCGAGCAATTTTTCGACTACAGAACACATTTTTTACTCTAGGATCATCATTCCTAAACCAATCGAAATAATTTAAGTGCCAAATTCACCGCAGTTAGTGTGGCTATGTGATTGCATAATAAGCTTGCTATTATGTATATGTAGTGGTGAGCTAATTTAAAAAACCTTTCGAAAAATCGGAATATTGTGGAATTCTTATTCCGTTTTGTGCTCGTAAGTCCAAATTTTCACATCAATCTTAACAAATTATATATCAAATGAAAGGTCATAATGAGTTCTGGCTGTCTAGATTATACAATTTTAGATAAATATCTTCATTGAGAAAATATACTAAATAATATAAAATATCTGAAATAATTGAAATTTTTCTATTAGATCCGGTGTACTTTCTCACCTACAGGTCGTATGCAGCCATCATTTTTGACATTTTATATGTCAAATTAAAGGCCTAGAATTTGGTTGGAAAATATTTTTGATCAGGTTATACATAACATAAGAAAAATTAATAATACTATAAGTGAAGGAAAATTATATAAGTATTTTTAGGAATTTTCCTTTTTGGACAAATTTGATCTTAAATCATAGAGTGAAGATTTGTCTTTGGGCATTTGCAATAATATATACGTGTATGTGTAATATATGTGGGGACATCATGTAAATATTAAATTTTTTCAGATTCCTTGGTGAAAATTTCCTCTTCAAATAAGCCGAAAGTTTTATTTTGATCCCGGAAAAGTTGGGCTTACGATTCCTGCGATTTTTTGATTGTTGACATCTGGTATCTTTTTGTCTTTGCACTCAACATTTAGAGCGTTAGAGCGTGATTGAGAGAACAAGCCTGTCTCACTCGTAAATCAACTGTAAGAGAACCCGCAAGAACGAATGTTTGAGGTCGACCGGCGTCTAATAAGCGAGTAGAAGTACATGGTCTGAAAGCGATTGTGGATTTCGCCTGATTATGAGAGTATATTTTCAGCAGATCCTCTCTCGCAAACACCAACCGTCGAGTAATTTTGAAATGACAGTTTTTAAGCGTCTCTCAGTCAATTCAGTTGATTAATGTGTGTCTACTCGAATTATCTGAAAATATTCTTGGAATTTAATAAAAGTCCAACGACAGTTTATATTTGAGAAAAAGTCTATTTTTGAAATAAGAAAATAATTTCACTGACTGCCGAATTTGTTTACATTCGTTACTATAGGAGAATAATTATGTAAATAAAACACGTTTATCACTTTTTGGATTAGTCCGATATAAATAATCTTCCAATTGTACGTGTAGAAATCAAAATAGGAATGTTGTAAAAATGACTTAAGACTAACATAAATAGGAAAACTGCTATACCGAACCCGGTTATGTTTACATCTGCTTGGACTGCAAAATAGTTTGGAAATCAAAAGTACGACTACTTTCGGGGTAAGTCCTATTTTTCTACGTGTATACTCAAAAATTACTGAACGATTATAAACAAAAACAAATTTTCATTTCATAAATGATTTTTCAATTGTAGGAATAAAAAAGGCTATTCTATAAAAATGACTAAATTAACAGGAAGACACAGAAAATTTCGATTGGTTATTATTCGATTGACAAAGAGACCAAAATCACCCCTGCAGGATTATTGGCATAATCAGTACAATAATATAAAAATAATGAAATAGTTTTAAAAAATAAAGTCTACACTCAAAGATATTACATTCCAACATACAATACACATACAATAAAAATTCGAAGTCTTCTTGTGCAAAAAAAGTTAATCAGAAAATAAAATCAAATTAATTAATATATTAAATAGAATGATCTATTTTAGAATAAAAATGCTAATTGTTGGATTACTTTGAATACCGAACATAATTGTACATTGACGAAGTCACTCCCAATTACTTGTAGAAGAGTACGTAATGTTGAGCAAACAGCAGCAAAATATGGCATTGCACTTTTTTAAATATTTCCTTCATTTGTAAAGATACACAGAAACTTTGTTCAAAGGACACCTAGAATATACTTTTATCTATAAAATGCTATCAAAAAAATTTTGATAGTTCTTAAGGATATTGAGTCAGAACACCTAACCTTCAGCTTATTTGAAGAGGAAATTTTCACAAAGGAATCTGAAAAAATTGAATATTTACATGATGCCCCCACATATTTGATATTTTATTACATATACGCAAAGACAAATCTTCACTCTATGATTTAAGATAAAATTTGTCCAAAAATTATAATTGTTAAAAATACTAATATAAATTTCTTTCACTTATAGTATTATTACTTTTTCTTATGTAATGTGTAACGTGATCAAAAATATTTTTCAACCAAATCCAAGATAATTTCTAGGCCTTTAATTTGATATATAAAATGTCAAAAATGATGCCTGCGTACGACCTGTAGGTGAGAAAGTACAACGGATCTAATAGAAAAATTTGAATTATTTCGGATATTTTATATTATTTCGTATATTTTCTCAATGAAAATATTTATTTAAAATTACATAACTTAGACAGCTAGATCTCGTTATGACCTTTCATTTGATATATAATTTGTTAAGATTGATGTGAAAATTTGGACTTACGAGCACAAAACGGAATAAAAATTTCAAAAAATTCCGATTTTCCGAGAGGATTTTTAAGTTATCTCACCACTACATATATATAATAATAAGCTTATTATGTTATTACATAGCCACACTATCTGTTGTCGATTTGGCACTTAAATTATTTCGATCGGTTTAAGAATGACGGTCCTAGAGTAAAAAGTGTGTTCTATGGACGAAAAATCGCTCGGCAACTCTTTTCAGCTGCTAACAATACTTTTTGCCAACGACGACTGCTGTGAATTTCGTTCTGCGTAATCGGTCACACTAAATATTGGCTCGCGTGACGGATTTTTCGCTTTTCTCGCTAAAGAATTAACGTATGGACATGATTTTTTTTTTATTCTTTTGGAAAATATTCATTCTTTACGTATGAGGATATTTTCCTTATTTCGTCCTTACAAGGATATAGTATTTTGACTAATTAATATGAATTTTTATTTTTTTTTAAATAATGTCCGAATACGTAGCTGGCTCCCTTTTCACAGGATACAAATTTATCTATATCGTCCTTGCAAGGACAAACAACTTATTTTCGGAAAAAAAAACTAAAAAATCTTTTCTAATTAATTTTATTGAAAATTTTTAATAAAAATGTTCAATTAAAAATTTTCAGTAAAAATGTTCAGTACAAAATTTCAGTATAATTATGCTATTAAGGATTTTAGAATTTTTTGAAAAAATAAGTTCTTTGTCCTTGCATGGACGATAAGGATAAAACTGCTCCAGAGGAGCTAGATATATATTTAGGATTTTTTTTTCTTAAAATGAAAATTAAAATTAATTAACAGAAAAACTATATCCTTGTAAGGACGAAAGAAGGAAAATATCCTTATCGGTAAAGAATGAACATTTTCCAAGAGAATAAAAAAAAATTAAAGTCGATACGTTAATCCTTTCATGAGAAAACCGAAAAATTCGTCACGTGAACTAAAATTCAGTTTGACCAATTACGCAGAACGAAATTTGCAGAAGTCGTCATTGGCAAAAAGTATTGTTAGCATACCATAAATGTTGCCGAGCAATTTTTCGACTACAGAACACATTTTTTACTCTAGGATCATCATTCCTAAACCAATCGAAATAATTTAAGTGCCAAATTCACCGCATTTAGTGTGGCTATGTGATTGCATAATAAGCTTGCTATTATGTATATGTAGTGGTGAGCTAATTTAAAAAACCTTTCGAAAAATCGGAATATTGTGGAATTCTTATTCCGTTTTGTGCTCGTAAGTCCAAATTTTCACATCAATCTTAACAAATTATATATCAAATGAAAGGTCATAATGAGTTCTGGCTGTCTAGATTATACAATTTTAGATAAATATCTTCATTGAGAAAATATACTAAATAATATAAAATATCTGAAATAATTGAAATTTTTCTATTAGATCCGGTGTACTTTCTCACCTACAGGTCGTATGCAGCCATCATTTTTGACATTTTATATGTCAAATTAAAGGCCTAGAATTTGGTTGGAAAATATTTTTGATCAGGTTATACATAACATAAGAAAAATTAATAATACTATAAGTGAAGGAAAATTATATAAGTATTTTTAGGAATTTTCCTTTTTGGACAAATTTGATCTTAAATCATAGAGTGAAGATTTGTCTTTGGGCATTTGCAATAATATATACGTGTATGTGTAATATATGTGGGGACATCATGTAAATATTAAATTTTTTCAGATTCCTTGGTGAAAATTTCCTCTTCAAATAAGCCGAAAGTTTTATTTTGATCCCGGAAAAGTTGGGCTTACGATTCCTGCGATTTTTTGATTGTTGACATCTGGTATCTTTTTGTCTTTGCACTCAACATTTAGAGCGTTATAGCGTGATTGAGAGAACAAGCCTGTCTCACTCGTAAATCAACTGTAAGAGAACCCGCAAGAACGAATGTTTGAGGTCGACCGGCGTCTAATAAGCGAGTAGAAGTACATGGTCTGAAAGCGATTGTGGATTTCGCCTGATTATGAGAGTATATTTTCAGCAGATCCTCTCTCGCAAACACCAACCGTCGAGTAATTTTGAAATGACAGTTTTTAAGCGTCTCTCAGTCAATTCAGTTGATTAATGTGTGTCTACTCGAATTATCTGAAAATATTCTTGGAATTTAATAAAAGTCCAACGACAGTTTATATTTGAGAAAAAGTCTATTTTTGAAATAAGAAAATAATTTCACTGACTGCCGAATTTGTTTACATTCGTTACTATAGGAGAATAATTATGTAAATAAAACACGTTTATCACTTTTTGGATTAGTCCGATATAAATAATCTTCCAATTGTACGTGTAGAAATCAAAATAGGAATGTTGTAAAAATGACTTAAGACTAAATAGGCAAACTGTTATACCGAACCCGATTATGTTTACATCTGCTTGGACTGCAAAATAGTTTGGAAATCAAAAGTACGACTACTTTCGGGGTAAGTCCTATTTTTCTACGTGTATACTCAAAAATTACTGAACGATTATAAACAAAAACAAATTTTCATTTCATAAATGATTTTTCAATTGTAGGAATAAAAAAGGCTATTCTATAAAAATGACTAAATTAACAGGAAGACACAGAAAATTTCGATTGGTTATTATTCGATTGACAAAGAGACCAAAATCACCCCTGCAGGATTATTGGCATAATCAGTACAATAATATAAAAATAATGAAATAGTTTTAAAAAATAAAGTCTACACTCAAAGATATTACATTCCAACATACAATACACATACAATAAAAATTCGAAGTCTTCTTGTGCAAAAAAAGTTAATCAGAAAATAAAATCAAATTAATTAATATATTAAATAGAATGATCTATTTTAGAATAAAAATGCTAATTGTTGGATTACTTTGAATACCGAACATAATTGTACATTGACGAAGTCACTCCCAATTACTTGTAGAAGAGTACGTAATGTTGAGCAAACAGCAGCAAAATATGGCATTGCACTTTTTTAAATATTTCCTTCATTTGTAAAGATACACAGAAACTTTGTTCAAAGGACACCTAGAATATACTTTTATCTATAAAATGCTATCAAAAAAATTTTGATAGTTCTTAAGGATATTGAGTCAGAACACCTAACCTTCAGCTTATTTGAAGAGGAAATTTTCACAAAGGAATCTGAAAAAATTGAATATTTACATGATGCCCCCACATATTTGATATTTTATTACATATACGCAAAGACAAATCTTCACTCTATGATTTAAGATAAAATTTGTCCAAAAATTATAATTGTTAAAAATACTAATATAAATTTCTTTCACTTATAGTATTATTACTTTTTCTTATGTAATGTGTAACGTGATCAAAAATATTTTTCAACCAAATCCAAGATAATTTCTAGGCCTTTAATTTGATATATAAAATGTCAAAAATGATGCCTGCGTACGACCTGTAGGTGAGAAAGTACAACGGATCTAATAGAAAAATTTGAATTATTTCGGATATTTTATATTATTTCGTATATTTTCTCAATGAAAATATTTATTTAAAATTACATAACTTAGACAGCTAGATCTCGTTATGACCTTTCATTTGATATATAATTTGTTAAGATTGATGTGAAAATTTGGACTTACGAGCACAAAACGGAATAAAAATTTCAAAAAATTCCGATTTTCCGAGAGGATTTTTAAGTTATCTCACCACTACATATATATAATAATAAGCTTATTATGTTATTACATAGCCACACTATCTGTTGTCGATTTGGCACTTAAATTATTTCGATCGGTTTAAGAATGACGGTCCTAGAGTAAAAAGTGTGTTCTATGGACGAAAAATCGCTCGGCAACTCTTTTCAGCTGCTAACAATACTTTTTGCCAACGACGACTGCTGTGAATTTCGTTCTGCGTAATCGGTCACACTAAATATTGGCTCGCGTGACGGATTTTTCGCTTTTCTCGCTAAAGAATTAACGTATGGACATGATTTTTTTTTTATTCTTTTGGAAAATATTCATTCTTTACGTATGAGGATATTTTCCTTATTTCGTCCTTACAAGGATATAGTATTTTGACTAATTAATATGAATTTTTATTTTTTTTTAAATAATGTCCGAATACGTAGCTGGCTCCCTTTTCACAGGATACAAATTTATCTATATCGTCCTTGCAAGGACAAACAACTTATTTTCGGAAAAAAAAACTAAAAAATCTTTTCTAATTAATTTTATTGAAAATTTTTAATAAAAATGTTCAATTAAAAATTTTCAGTAAAAATGTTCAGTACAAAATTTCAGTATAATTATGCTATTAAGGATTTTAGAATTTTTTGAAAAAATAAGTTCTTTGTCCTTGCATGGACGATAAGGATAAAACTGCTCCAGAGGAGCTAGATATATATTTAGGATTTTTTTTTCTTAAAATGAAAATTAAAATTAATTAACAGAAAAACTATATCCTTGTAAGGACGAAAGAAGGAAAATATCCTTATCGGTAAAGAATGAACATTTTCCAAGAGAATAAAAAAAAATTAAAGTCGATACGTTAATCCTTTCATGAGAAAACCGAAAAATTCGTCACGTGAACTAAAATTCAGTTTGACCAATTACGCAGAACGAAATTTGCAGAAGTCGTCATTGGCAAAAAGTATTGTTAGCATACCATAAATGTTGCCGAGCAATTTTTCGACTACAGAACACATTTTTTACTCTAGGATCATCATTCCTAAACCAATCGAAATAATTTAAGTGCCAAATTCACCGCATTTAGTGTGGCTATGTGATTGCATAATAAGCTTGCTATTATGTATATGTAGTGGTGAGCTAATTTAAAAAACCTTTCGAAAAATCGGAATATTGTGGAATTCTTATTCCGTTTTGTGCTCGTAAGTCCAAATTTTCACATCAATCTTAACAAATTATATATCAAATGAAAGGTCATAATGAGTTCTGGCTGTCTAGATTATACAATTTTAGATAAATATCTTCATTGAGAAAATATACTAAATAATATAAAATATCTGAAATAATTGAAATTTTTCTATTAGATCCGGTGTACTTTCTCACCTACAGGTCGTATGCAGCCATCATTTTTGACATTTTATATGTCAAATTAAAGGCCTAGAATTTGGTTGGAAAATATTTTTGATCAGGTTATACATAACATAAGAAAAATTAATAATACTATAAGTGAAGGAAAATTATATAAGTATTTTTAGGAATTTTCCTTTTTGGACAAATTTGATCTTAAATCATAGAGTGAAGATTTGTCTTTGGGCATTTGCAATAATATATACGTGTATGTGTAATATATGTGGGGACATCATGTAAATATTAAATTTTTTCAGATTCCTTGGTGAAAATTTCCTCTTCAAATAAGCCGAAAGTTTTATTTTGATCCCGGAAAAGTTGGGCTTACGATTCCTGCGATTTTTTGATTGTTGACATCTGGTATCTTTTTGTCTTTGCACTCAACATTTAGAGCGTTATAGCGTGATTGAGAGAACAAGCCTGTCTCACTCGTAAATCAACTGTAAGAGAACCCGCAAGAACGAATGTTTGAGGTCGACCGGCGTCTAATAAGCGAGTAGAAGTACATGGTCTGAAAGCGATTGTGGATTTCGCCTGATTATGAGAGTATATTTTCAGCAGATCCTCTCTCGCAAACACCAACCGTCGAGTAATTTTGAAATGACAGTTTTTAAGCGTCTCTCAGTCAATTCAGTTGATTAATGTGTGTCTACTCGAATTATCTGAAAATATTCTTGGAATTTAATAAAAGTCCAACGACAGTTTATATTTGAGAAAAAGTCTATTTTTGAAATAAGAAAATAATTTCACTGACTGCCGAATTTGTTTACATTCGTTACTATAGGAGAATAATTATGTAAATAAAACACGTTTATCACTTTTTGGATTAGTCCGATATAAATAATCTTCCAATTGTACGTGTAGAAATCAAAATAGGAATGTTGTAAAAATGACTTAAGACTAAATAGGCAAACTGTTATACCGAACCCGATTATGTTTACATCTGCTTGGACTGCAAAATAGTTTGGAAATCAAAAGTACGACTACTTTCGGGGTAAGTCCTATTTTTCTACGTGTATACTCAAAAATTACTGAACGATTATAAACAAAAACAAATTTTCATTTCATAAATGATTTTTCAATTGTAGGAATAAAAAAGGCTATTCTATAAAAATGACTAAATTAACAGGAAGACACAGAAAATTTCGATTGGTTATTATTCGATTGACAAAGAGACCAAAATCACCCCTGCAGGATTATTGGCATAATCAGTACAATAATATAAAAATAATGAAATAGTTTTAAAAAATAAAGTCTACACTCAAAGATATTACATTCCAACATACAATACACATACAATAAAAATTCGAAGTCTTCTTGTGCAAAAAAAGTTAATCAGAAAATAAAATCAAATTAATTAATATATTAAATAGAATGATCTATTTTAGAATAAAAATGCTAATTGTTGGATTACTTTGAATACCGAACATAATTGTACATTGACGAAGTCACTCCCAATTACTTGTAGAAGAGTACGTAATGTTGAGCAAACAGCAGCAAAATATGGCATTGCACTTTTTTAAATATTTCCTTCATTTGTAAAGATACACAGAAACTTTGTTCAAAGGACACCTAGAATATACTTTTATCTATAAAATGCTATCAAAAAAATTTTGATAGTTCTTAAGGATATTGAGTCAGAACACCTAACCTTCAGCTTATTTGAAGAGGAAATTTTCAAAAAGGAATCTGAAAAAATTGAATATTTACATGATGCCCCCACATATTTGATATATTATTACATATACGCAAAGACAAATCTTCACTCTATGATTTAAGATAAAATTTGTCCAAAAATTATAATTGTTAAAAATACTAATATAAATTTCTTTCACTTATAGTATTATTACTTTTTCTTATGTAATGTGTAACGTGATCAAAAATATTTTTCAGCCAAATCCAAGATAATTTCTAGGCCTTTAATTTGATATATAAAATGTCAAAAATGATGCCTGCGTACGACCTGTAGGTGAGAAAGTACAACGGATCTAATAGAAAAATTTGAATTATTTCGGATATTTTATATTATTTCGTATATTTTCTCAATGAAAATATTTATTTAAAATTACATAACTTAGACAGCTAGATCTCGTTATGACCTTTCATTTGATATATAATTTGTTAAGATTGATGTGAAAATTTGGACTTACGAGCACAAAACGGAATAAAAATTTCAAAAAATTCCGATTTTCCGAGAGGATTTTTAAGTTATCTCACCACTACATATATATAATAATAAGCTTATTATGTTATTACATAGCCACACTATCTGTGGTCGATTTGGCACTTAAATTATTTCGATCGGTTTAAGAATGACGGTCCTAGAGTAAAAAGTGTGTTCTATGGACGAAAAATCGCTCGGCAACTCTTTTCAGCTGCTAACAATACTTTTTGCCAACGACGACTGCTGTGAATTTCGTTCTGCGTAATCGGTCACACTAAATATTGGCTCGCGTGCCGGATTTTTCGCTTTTCTCGCTAAAGGATTAACGTATGGACATGATTTTTTTTTATTCTTTTGGAAAATATTCATTCTTTACGTATGAGGATATTTTCCTTATTTCGTCCTTACAAGGATATAGTATTTTGACTAATTAATATGAATTTTTATTTTTTTTTAAATAATGTCCGAATACGTAGCTGGCTCCCTTTTCACAGGATACAAATTTATCTATATCGTCCTTGCAAGGACAAACAACTTATTTTCGGAAAAAAAACTAAAAAATCTTTTCTAATTAATTTTATTGAAAATTTTTAGTAAAAATGTTCAATTAAAAATTTTCAGTAAAAATGTTCAGTACAAAATTTCAGTATAATTATGCTATTAAGGATTTTAGAATTTTTTGAAAAAATAAGTTCTTTGTCCTTGCATGGACGATAAGGATAAAACTGCTCCAGAGGAGCTAGATATATATTTAGGATTTTTTTTTCTTAAAATGAAAATTAAAATTAATTAACAGAAAAACTATATCCTTGTAAGGACGAAAGAAGGAAAATATCCTTATCGGTAAAGAATGAACATTTTCCAAGAGAATAAAAAAAAATTAAAGTCGATACGTTAATCCTTTCATGAGAAAACCGAAAAATTCGTCACGTGAACTAAAATTCAGTTTGACCAATTACGCAGAACGAAATTTGCAGAAGTCGTCATTGGCAAAAAGTATTGTTAGCATACCATAAATGTTGCCGAGCAATTTTTCGACTACAGAACACATTTTTTACTCTAGGATCATCATTCCTAAACCAATCGAAATAATTTAAGTGCCAAATTCACCGCAGTTAGTGTGGCTATGTGATTGCATAATAAGCTTGCTATTATGTATATGTAGTGGTGAGCTAATTTAAAAAACCTTTCGAAAAATCGGAATATTGTGGAATTGTTATTCCGTTTTGTGCTCGTAAGTCCAAATTTTCACATCAATCTTAACAAATTATATATCAAATGAAAGGTCATAATGAGCTCTGGCTGTCTAGATTATACAATTTTAGATAAATATCTTCATTGAGAAAATATACTAAATAATATAAAATATCTGAAATAATTGAAATTTTTCTATTAGATCCGGTGTACTTTCTCACCTACAGGTCGTATGCAGCCATCATTTTTGACATTTTATATGTCAAATTAAAGGCCTAGAATTTGGTTGGAAAATATTTTTGATCAGGTTATACATAACATAAGAAAAATTAATAATACTATAAGTAATAACATAATAAGCTTATTATTATATAAATAGAAAAATCGGAATATTGTGGAATTGTTATTCCGTTTTGTGCTCGTAAGTCCAAATTTTCACATCAATCTTAACAAATTATATATCAAATGAAAGGTCATAATGAGCTCTGGCTGTCTAGATTATACAATTTTAGATAAATATCTTCATTGAGAAAATATACTAAATAATATAAAATATCTGAAATAATTGAAATTTTTCTATTAGATCCGGTGTACTTTCTCACCTACAGGTCGTATGCAGCCATCATTTTTGACATTTTATATGTCAAATTAAAGGCCTAGAATTTGGTTGGAAAATATTTTTGATCAGGTTATACATAACATAAGAAAAATTAATAATACTATAAGTGAAGGAAAATTATATAAGTATTTTTAGGAATTTTCCTTTTTGGACAAATTTGATCTTAAATCATAGAGTGAAGATTTGTCTTTGGGCATTTGCAATAATATATACGTGTATGTGTAATATATGTGGGGACATCATGTAAATATTAAATTTTTTCAGATTCCTTGGTGAAAATTTCCTCTTCAAATAAGCCGAAGGTTTTATTTTGATCCCGGAAAAGTTGGGCTTACGATTCCTGCGATTTTTTGATTGTTGACATCTGGTATCTTTTTATCTTTGCACTCAACATTTAGAGCGTTAGAGCGTGATTGAGAGAACAAGCCTGTATATGTCAAATTAAAGGCGTAGAAATTATCTTGGATTTTTCGTTAGAGCATGATTTTATATGTCAAATTAAAGGCCTAGAAATTATCTTGGATTTGGCTAAAAAAATAGTGGGGAGCCGTTATGGATAAATGTTACGCAAGCCATCCAGAGACAATTGAGGCCTTAAAACACGAAATCAAAGTTGCCATTGAAGAGATACAGGCCCAGACAATCGAAAATGTATTGAAAAATTGGGTCGAGCGAATGGGGTATTGTAAGGCCAGCCGTGGCAGTCATTTAAATGATGTTGTGTTTCATTCTTAAATTTCAAGGTTCAATCACTTGATCGGCCGACTGGTCCACCGACTAGGCAAATTGTATCGTGTGTGGGGCAGTCGGCCAACTATTTTGATGGTTGGTGAGTTGGTTGGAAGAAAATCAAAATATTTTTATTTTATGGGCGGAGTCAATGGTTGGTAGCTGAAGTTGGCTGTGTATGGGCAAGTTGTGACAACCGTATGTCAAAAAATCATTTGTTTTTCAGTTTTTGTGTTGAACACATCGCAGTGTTCGACAAATGGCTGTTGTTAATAATGAACTTTGGACAGAGTTTTTGATTGAAGTATTTTTTACCATTGAAGTATTTTTTACCATCTGGATTTTTTACCAGATAGAGAGGTCTCTGCTAATTTAGGAATTTTATGTGTCCAACTCTCTTAATATGGAATAACGAATCTCATTGAGATACTACAGATGCAAATAAGACCACAATTCTGACATCATCCTTATAAGGTTATGGAAAGTTTTAAGATATTGACAACGATAATATTAAATGTCGCTTTCTTTGTCGTAGCAATATTGTTCTTTCCTTCTGGTAAATATTGAACACAATTCCGACGATAACAATCGCTGTATCAAAACTATGAAACCTTATCATACAAAAAAAATTTCTATCCAGATACTTTTTTAAAAAAATTATCTGATGTACAAAATTGCCTATTCTATTAGATGTATTTTTATGGAACCAACTAAAAGAACCAATTTCAAAAATTTCTAAACATAAAAATAAATATTAATACAATATGGTTAGAGTCTGTAGAAAAATTAGTGTATTCCAAAGTTTATAAAAACTCTTTAAATGGTTGCCGTTCTTGGTCCGTTTTCCTGTCTATTCAGTTCTTTTTTCCCTTCGCATTGGATCATAGTAGACAATTAATTTGCATTTGCAAATATTTATCACTTTGCCTAGATAGTGCAAGGACAAATAAAAACCTTTTTTGACTAATCTGCCAAAGGGCAAATAATTTATTACATATTTTCCATATTAAAATAACAAATAAAAATATAAGCATGCACTTTTTTCAACTGGTAAATTCTGAAGTAAATAACTTCTTTACTTAATTTGTTTTTTTATACCAGAGAGAAGATATACTAGAGAATATTCTATGCTTGGTTGTGGAGAGATGCTTCGGCATTTACGTGGTGGCTGTGGTCTTAGATTAAAGAAGAACTGGATAGGCCTCTACACAAAAATTCTGACCGAATTTTGTGGCAATACATTCATAGAACGCACACACATGCAATACAACAGAAACGGCGTAAATCATTGGGGGCCAATTTAAAAGTTCAGTATGCTATTGAAGCGGTTCATTTAAAACCATTTTTCATATGTGATATCATTTATGTGTAAAGAAGCAGATTTTTTAATATTGCGTGTTTTGTTGTTTGATGGAATTAGTTTTGTAAATATGCAATAAAACACAGTTTTATTTTTTTTTAAATATTTATTTATTTATTATGTATTTTCATTTTATTTATTTCACTGTATATTATTTATTAAAACAGAATTTTTAAAGTAGGTAATAGTATATAAAAATATGAATTGTAAGTTATTTGATTATATGAAAGCAATTATGTGCACATTAAGATGTTAATCGTATACAATATTAAAGAAAATGTTTTAAAACTAAATTACAAAATGAAAAATTTAATGTACTTAAAAACTTAATAACTAATATTTTTTAAAAATAAAAAAAATATTATTTAGTAAATGCATTATAATGTGGTATAATAGAGCAAGTAAAACAAATTTATTTAAATAATAAGCTTACCGAAGTATAAACTTTAATTATTCTAACACAATGAAAACAGCAATGGAAAATAGACAGAAAAATTCGGTCCCTTAAACTTTCTTACACACACTTTATATACACCGGCACTGTACTATTTTATGGTAAACATTGAACTGTCAACATCGGATTCACAAATGACAAAGCTAACCCCCAAGTCTCCACTTTCATGAAGAATTAAAGTTTTCAAACTCTCCGAAAGTCTACAAAATTGAGGCGGTTTATATTTGATTGATATTTACGAAATGTATAATAAACCTAAAATAGAATTCCATTTCGTATCAAAAGATTGTACAAAAAATAAAAATGACTTATCGTTGTATTTAAATTGTATTTTTGTTTCCAATAAGTGAATTAAAATAAATATAAATTATGCTTTTGCAATTAAATAAATTTCCATTACGACACATAGATGGCAGTGGGTGTCATGTCTACATAAAAATTTTTTGACAGTTATATCAACCACGTAAAAATTCTTACACAAAATTGCGTATACATATACGGTAGGGGCCTATCCAGGTATTCTTTAATCTAAGGCTGTGGTTGATACCCACAGCGCGGGTATGATCTGCAGATCGCTCGCGGGAGATATTGTCATTTATCTCTGGCGCTGTCACCGCTCATGGCAGTAGATGTTTAGGTCGGCCTCATTACTAGCAGTTGAACTAATCAGCTTGCAACTGATTACTGATTGTCAACTGCCAGTAATTATGATGCGCTGATTGACCGTAATCTCAATCCCTATTATTATGGTCATAGGCGACTCGTGGTAGTATATCTAACGATGGGTATGCCAAGTAAAACAAATAGAATAAATCTGTCCAAATAAATTTTACCGTTATTGGACGCACGTGTCGTTCTGTCAGTTGTGTGTCAGTTATAGGTTATAGAACATGTGTTCAGTAGTAGTACAAGAATAGTGACGCAATTATATAATAAAAAAAGTAAATAAATTCTTAAAGAGTTTTGTTACCAGCTTTGTTGCAGCTCTTAGCATTGATACCAACGGAAAACCATTTACAGACGGCGGCGAGTTTTCTGAAAAACGCATTCATAAATTATTCCAAACACTTATTTAATGACTTTCAAATAAAAAAACAACAACAAATAATTGATATGAGAATCAAAGAAATGCCATTGTCGCGTTGAAGATATGGAAAAAAATATTGATGAACAGGTCAAAAATGATTTGCTATCTTGTGTATAATTATTAGATTTGCATCAATAAATAGCACGAATGTCAATAGCTGTATTCCATTGGGAAAATTTTGCTACTCACAAGTACGTCTAGCCACTCGCAGCTACTCTTGCTCATACAGATAAGTATTTCGCGCGAGTAGTTGCACTTCTCCCCTTAGGGTAAGGGGATTGTAGTTTTCTACCTGGCAATAGATGGCTTAGCGGGTTCATTGGTTATGTTGAAGTGTCATATTTTTGTTATATTTACTTATTTGACTTTATAGACTCTACATCATTATCAGATTCTGATGAAGATGTGGCTCAATGTATCAAGAAAAGTAAAGTTGAAAATTATGTGCATATAATTGCAAATTACACAGATTTGTACGCAAAATAATGCGTTCCATTGGTTATCTACTCGCAAGTACTTGCGAGTAGCAAAATTGGCCCAATGGAATACAGCTAATGAAGAACTATGCGTTCTTGCGTCAATGAATGACACGACCAAAGGAAACTGATATTTTTCGTCAAATACAAGAGTTTACAAATTTCATGAAAATGGGCAAGTAATGGATTTAAAAAGTAAATTGTTTTCCATAACAACTGAATGGTGCTCCAAGAATGAGAGGAAAAAATGTTGGATTTGTAAAACTAATGGAAAATGAGCTTGGGGGCGCTTTCATGAAGAAAATTTATTTGCAAAGGCGTCTCTACGCAATAACTTAACGATGTAATGGAAAAAGGTTGCTGAAGATCGTAAATATGATAATAGTGCGATCGGCATTAATATACAGGCGCTTTAAAGCTTTTTTTGAGCAAATTGAATCGAAATATGGAGATTTGTTGTTACATTCAGAAATACTATAGTTAATAGATTTGTAGTGTATTTTGATGATATACAAATATCTCTTCACGAATAATGGTTTTTAAGACTTTTGTTCTTAACATATTTGTACATAATGAACCATTATAATGATTGCAACCAACGTACAACTCCAAGGAAATAACCATACAATTTTGAAAATGTATGAGCAATGGAAGAGTTTTAAAACTAAAAAATTTCATTTCTTTCCCTTGTTAAAAAAAAGGGAACATGAAAAAGAAAATATCGATGAAAGCAAAAAGTGAATATAAAAGTCGGTTTCAAAGTTTTCAGAAACATGGAGAAATGTTTACATTTATAATAAAACCCCGAGGAAATAGAAAAAAATGTTTAGAAATTTGCATTATTTTCAATATTTAAAAATTGATAATTTCAGTTTAGAAATGATTGATTATAAAAGTTCAGCGTTATGAACGGATAAATTCAAAATGGAGAAAAATTTAAAATAAAAAAACAGAAGATAATATCAAACATGTTGGGCACCACTTCCTAGTCTTTGAAGAAAAAATAGCCTTTGCCATTTTGCCCACATTTGGTTCAACTTATAAATGTGAGCAAATATTTTCACAAATAAAATTTATATTAAGCAAGAACAGGAACAGATTAACTACCGTAAATTCAGATGTTTGTACGAAGTCTGTTAAAAAAGTATCACGAATTTTGAATTTCCGCGACTTACGTATATTCGATTTTCGATTTTTTGTGGCGTTATGTTGGTACTCATGTCTCTCACTTATGCCGACAAGTTCGGTCATTTTGAATGTTCAGTTAATTTTTGACAGCTGCTTTGCTTGCACGTGTTTTGGCTCGTCTTCGATTTTTAACGTAACCCGCGGAAGTTCAAAATTCGCGATACTTGTTTAACAGACCTCGTATTCGTCTTAGAACGACTTGACTATAAATCAGACTTGACTAAATTGACGTCAGACGTTCTTCATTAGGGAGGGGGAGCCATTGATATAGAAGAAAACATTTATAATTAAAATTGATTCAACTATGTTTGGAATTATTTTCTTAATAAAAAACCATATATCTCATTATTTACTAAAAGACTGTTTTAATATGAAAATATCTCTGACCCCAAACGTCTCTTTAATTTCTCACATTTTGGTTGATTTTAAACACCCCTAATCCCCACTTCCCGTTTAAAAAAAATTTTCTGACCCTGGTTTAGATGTTAAAATATTAATAAATCTTTCAATATTAACGGTATATGCAATAGTATTTATTTTCAACTTAGATTATAGAAGAACTGGATAGACGCCTCTACACAAAAATTGTGCCGAATTTTGTTGGCAATTCATTCGTAAGAACGCACACACATGCAAAATAACACAAACGGCGTAAATTGATGGGGGCCAATTTTAAACGTCAGTATACGATTGAAACCGATTCGTTTAAAACCATTTTCATATGTAAGATGTCATTTATGCATAAATAAATAGATTTTTATAAGTTCTTAATAATATTGAAGTTAATTATATACAATATTATAGCAAATGCTTTAAAACTTAATTACAAGTTGGAAAATAGAATGAAAATATTATTATTTTGTAAATTCATTACAAAATGGTCTAATAGAGCAAGCGAAAGCACAAATGCAAATAAATTTATCTAAATAATAAACCGACCGAAGATATTTTTTTTTATTTTAACACAATGAAAACAGCAATGAAAAATTCGTTCCTTTAAATTTTCTTACACATACATTATGTACACTATTTTTCTGGTAAACTATTTTCGGGTAAACAGTGAACTGTTAACATCATATTTGCTTACAATTTTTTAATGACGAACATTTCACTTTTTAATCACTTTTTTTTTGGACCAAATAAATCATTAAAAGCCATTTAGGCACATTATAAAATAATTTTTTCTAATTTATGTAGTAAAAATGAAAATGTCATCTTATCGAAAGAAAGAAATTCTTGGCTTTCTACTATTATAAAACAAAAACGTATTTATTTGCATAAATACTTACTTTTTCGTAAATACTACAAAAAAAAAACATAAAAACTACACTTTCACTTGCACTTTCCGGTAAGTGCCAAAATAACAACTTGAAAAACAACAAAAGTATGCAAGCATTTCGGTAGGCTGCCACCCACTTTCATGGAGAATAGCGTGTTTTAAAACTCTCCGAAAGTCTACAAAATTGAGCCGTTCGATATTTACAAAATAAATAATAAACCTAAAATACAATTCCATTTCATATCGAAAGATTGTACAAAAAATAAACATTGTCTTCTGTTGTGTTTAAATTATATTTTTGTTTGCAATAAGTAAATTAAAATGAATATAAATTATACTTTTGCAATTTAATAAATTTCTTTTACAAAAACTAGATATCAGTGGGTGTTATGTCTTTTTCAATTAAAGAAAAAAATAAATTCCCTTAAATTTTCATACACACACTTTACGGACGCCGGCACTGAACTATTTTCTGGTAAACATTAAACTGTCAAAATCACATTTGTTCATGAACTTTTCATTTTTACCAACATTTTTTTTCGAATAAATAAATCATTAAAAACCATTTAATTACATCACAAAGTAAATTTTTGTTAATTTCTCTAGTAAAAATAAAGATGTTAACTTACCTTTATATAAAAAAAACACTTTCTATTCTAAAATAAAAGCTTTCTAATTAAATATTATCAATAATATAACTATTTATAATAAATATTTAGATTTTTTGCAAATACTTGAAAAAAAAACCACACTCGCACTTTCCGATAATTTTAAAAAATAACAACTTAAAAACAATAAAAAGTATGCAAGCATTTCGGTATCATGGAGAATGGCGTATTTTAAAACTATCCCAAAGTCTACAAAATTGAGGCACCTTGATTTAATATAATTGCATTTAATACCAGAAGATTGGGGAAAAAATAAATGTTTCTTATATTATCAATAATATAACTATTTATAATAAATATTGAATTTTTCTTTCAAATACTTAAAAAAAAATAAAAACCACACCTTCACTTGCACTTTCCGATAATTTTAAAAAATAATAACTTAAAAAACAATAAAAAGTATGCAAGCATTTTGGTATGCTGCCACCCACTTTCATGTAGAATGGCGTATTTTAAAACTATCCAAAAGTCCGCAAAATTGAGGCGCCCTAATTGCATTTAATACCATAAGATTAGGAAAAAAATAAATGTTTTTATTGCGTTTAAATTGTATTTATAGTTTGGATTAAGAGAATTAAAATGAATATAAATAATTACTTTTGGAATTTAATAAATTTCTATTACGAAAATTAGATGTCAGTGGGTGTTATGTCTATATAAAAAAATTTACACAAAAGTATGCAAACGTTACGATTTCTCGCCGTTTTTGCAATAACTCAGACAGAAAATTGCATATACAATACATATGTACGAAAATCTCACGTATCCAGGTACTCTTCAATCGAAGAGTTTCAAAATAAATATTTCAGTAATATTGGATATTAAATACAATAGAAAAACCTTTTTACAATCCAATAGAAAAAACATTTTTATATAATCATGTCAAATTAAATATAATTTATTTTGATATAATATAGAAAAGTTCTTCTAAAGTAATATAGTAAATTTATTGATATTTTTCAAAATTTTCTACTCTAAATAAATAGATAACTTCTATTAGATAGAAAATACTTGCGTATGTATATCAAATATTGAATTGTTCATAATTTTCGAATTACGATATATTAAAAAAGAAGATATTTCGAATTATATTAAAAATAATATTTGAAAATAATAGATTTTTTTTAGATAGATTTAAAAAATAAATAAAAAAACTATTATATATTTTTTTGGTACAAAATTTTAATGGATGACACATTTTATGTCGAATTGTGTCGAAATTTGATTCTCGAATTTTTATTGTACATACGACAACGTGTATGCGAATGTGGCGCACTAAAGTGGCAACTACTAAATCTGTCGAAATCGAAACGTTGAGAACATCGAGTCTTTCTTGTGTCGCTTTGACAGGTTGTGTGCTTGCAAATTAATTTAAGCAAGCATTGTTCGTTGAGGAGAACGCAATTTTTATAGGCATTCAATTAATTGGATTTACATCTGAGAGGGATGCAAATTTAACTAAACTAGGCCAATTAACGAAAGTGTACATAAAAAAAATAAATTAGTGTTGTTTTGTTTGTGGCGATTCTTTGAATCATAAGTTTATGGTCTTACATTTTCTACAAAAGTTTTTTTCTATTTAAAAAAAAAAAAGCATCATGGGTGATGATACAACTCTTTACGATTTGTTGAATGTTAACAAAAATGCATCTGACACCGAAATTAAAAAGGTAAAATTTCAATAATATTAAAGAAGAAAAAATGCCTATCACGCCCGTGGTTGGTTAGGTTAGAGGCTTTTGCAAAGTGGATATTGAGGTTAGGTTTGTGTCGATTCTGTGTATTGTACGGTGTTTTTTTTTCTTCTTTTTTTTCTGGACAAAGTCGATTTTCTATTATTTACCGAAATAAATGTTATTTCCGTAAACAAATAGAAATGTTCGTTTACCTTTTAGCCGTTTTTTTAATGTTGTTTTTGTTGGTGTAACTACTTAAACATGTTCGTCGATTGTCAAAAAAAAAAATTTTTTTTCTAGAAATCGATTAGATTCTTGCGTGGAATTGGTTTTGTTAAATGCGGTAATTTTGCACGCACACACACAAAATGGCGTTGTAAATTATAATAGAAAAGAATTCCATGGAAACAAAAACGAGAGTTGATTGATCGTTAAAAAGTGGTTGGCAATTTCTGTATTCTCATAGAAAATAAAATCGATTCCATGGCATCCGTTATTCTAAAGAAAATTATTCACACTTTTTTAAATAGTCGAAAAATTTTTTTTTTTTAAATTTAATTTTCTTTTGTTGACATTTGCAGAGCTACAGAAAATTAGCCAAAGAATTCCATCCTGACAAGAATCCTGAACAAGGTGAAAAATTCAAAGAGATTTCGTACGCGTACGAAGTACTTTCGAATCCGGAAAAGCGTAAATTTTACGATCAATATGGTTTGGAGGCTTTACAGAAGGGCGGTGCCGAAAGCAGTTCTGGTTTTCCTAGTAATTTATTCTTTGGCGGTTTTATGAAGAAGCAGGTGCGTGAAATTGTGATAAAAATCTCGGTAACACTTGAGGATCTGTACAATGGAAACAAATCCATACCAACAACATACAAGCGAATGCAAATTTGTGGACGATGCGAAGGCCGTGGCGGTGCCGCTGGCTCTACATGGCAATGTACCAAATGCAATGGTAAAGGTACACAAACCATACTTAAACAATTAGCTCCAGGTTTTATAACTCAAGTAAGTATTGGAATAGTTAGTTACATTTTGTTATTCGTTAAATATTTTGAAATTTGAAAAGTAAAATTTTTTCTTCTTTTCTTTTGTTGATTTTTGCAAATTTAGATGAATCGGCCGTGTACTACATGTAAGGGGAAGGGATTTATGGTTAATGATAAGGATCTATGCCGTGAATGTGAAGGCGCTAGAATATACGAACAGATGAATACAGTTGAAGTGCATGTGGAGAAGGGTATGCAGCATAAACAACGTATCGTATTCCGTGATCAAGGCAATCAAACGCTCGAAGGTGAACGGGGTGATGTTATTGTACTGCTTAGCCAGGAGGAGCATTCGTTCTTTACACGCAGTGACGATGATCTTATTATACGGGAATTTAAAATAACTTTGGCACAAGCGTTATGCGGTTTGGAATTTGTATTTAAACATCTCGATGGTAGAGATATTGTTATACGAAATCAACCTGGTGTGGTTATTAAGAGTAAAGATCTCAAGGGTATTGTTGGTGAAGGTATGCCCATCTATAAGAATCCGTTCGAAAAGGGTAATCTTTATATTGAATTCAAAATTGAATTCCCCGACAATAATTTCGCAACACCAGAACAAATGATGAAATTGGAGGCTATTCTACCACCAAGAACACCGTTCATTCGGCCGACTGGACCGGATGTTGAAGATGTTAATATGATCGATTTTATAACACCGCATTCGGATAGTACCGAACAGGAAGATGGTGATATAAACTTTACGAATATGGGTGGGGGAACAGGAATGGAATGCCGTTCGAATTAGGCGGACAAAATTTAAGGTCTATCGAAAGAAAAAAAAAACAATTAAAATAAATATCAAAAAAGAAAAACAAAATGTGCGTCACAGTATTTTTCATTATAATTGACACTTCAAAAAAGAAAAGAACAAAAATAAAAACGAAAATTAATTTTCACCACTACCTACCCAAACACAACACATTTTTATGGCTGTTTCTCATCGGTTTTTTTTTTTAATTTAAACTTAAAAATTTTCTATAAAACAAAAAAAGTTAATGTTCAATAATGTGCTTAAACAAAAAAAAACAACTAAAAACTAATTAATATATATTTTTTTCAACTTAATATCATTTAATTTTTTCTCCTAAAAATTTTGGATTATTTGGAATTAAGGGAAATTGTTTCATATTTTTTTTGTAAATGTTCTTTTGATCTTAGAAGATAAAAATTATTGTTCGAAATGTTTAGTTTCATTTCTTCTAATTTAAGTAAATGAAAAATTTTATGTAAAAATTAAATTTTTCCTCTTTTTTAAGAAGATTAAACTCTTCGTTTTTTTTCTCACTGAAAAATCTCTTAAACAATTTTAAAACTTAATTTGTGATTATCTTTATTTATTGTTTTTTAGAATGGAATTTTATAAAAACAATCCATTATAGAAAAAAAGAATTAAACATTTTTTGAACGAGCAGCAATTTTGTTTATAATTTTTTTTATTTTTTCTTTATGATTTAAAGTAGAGATAAATATAAGAAAAAACAAAAGCGAAACGACAGACGAACTAAAAAATTTGGTATAATGTGGAAAATATATGATGGAGGAAATTTGTAGCAAAAAAAATGCAACCAATAATAAATATTTAATAAAATTAAATAAAAATAAGTTAAAAAGAAAACTACTTTATGAAATTTTAAAAAGAATTTTTTTTTAAATAGTGAAAACTATTTTAAATTATGTATTTTTTAGTATGTAATCTCACTATTATTATTATTATTATTATGTCTGCCT
Source organism: Atherix ibis (assembly GCA_958298945.1). Taxonomy (NCBI): domain Eukaryota; kingdom Metazoa; phylum Arthropoda; class Insecta; order Diptera; family Athericidae; genus Atherix; species Atherix ibis. Next base: position 78,391,292 of record OY282609.1, read on the forward strand.
TTTGTGCTGTATAGGGTAAAAAAATTTCGAATTTAATTTTTTGTCGTTTGTTATACGTTGTGGTTTTGGTTTGTTGTGTAGGGGGGCGGGAGGTAGGGGAGGTGGTATTTGGTAGGAGACGTGAATACAGCAGGCAAGCAAGCAGTGAACTCAGCCGGCAAACAAGTAGTAAATCTGGCAGCCAAACAAATTGCTTGAAAACAAGTGGCGAATCCAGTTGGTAAACAAGCAGCTTGCAATAAATCAGGAACGGTACATGCAGTTTTAAAACAATCAGCGATCCAGAAGGAAAAAAATAGCAGTCAGCAGCGAATCCAGCAGGAAAAAAAACAGCAAATTCAGCAGCGAATACAGCAGGAAAACAAATGGTGAATTCAGCTGGAAAAAAGCGAATTCAGCGGGCAAACAAGCAGCGAATTTAGCGGGCAAACAAACGGTAAATCCAGCAGGCAAATAAGCAGCGAATTCAGTTGGGAAATTAACAACAACAGGTAAACAAACACCAAAAAAGCAGCGAATTCAGCTGGAAAACAATCAGCGAATTCAGCAAGCAAAGAAGCAGCGAATTCAGCAGGCAAACAACCAGCGAATTCAGCTTGAAAACAAGTGGCGAATCTAGCCGGAAAACAAGCAACTGATTCCAGCAAGTAAACAAGCAGCGAATTCTGCTGGAAAACAAGCAGCGAATTCAGGAGGAAAACAAGTGGCGAATCCAGTTGGTAAACAATCAGCGAATACAGCTGGAAAACAAGTAGCTAATTCAGCTGGTTAACAAGCAATGAATTCCCTCAGGAAAATTAGCAGCGAATCCAGCAGGTAAATAAGCAGCAAATCTAGCACGCGAACTAATAGCGAATTGAGCTGGTAAACAATCAGCGAATCCAGCAGGAAAACAAGTATGTATCTCACATACAAGGATAAAAAAATTCGAATTTAATTTTTTGGGTTTGAATACGTCGTTGATGTGTAGATGCCGGGGGGAGGGGGGCGGGCAGGAGTGTGGGTTTGCGTATGTGTTAGGAGAAGAGTATGAAATAATTTGAAATTTTTATTTAATTTTTTTAATTATTGATTAAAAAGTAAAATTGTGAATAATTGATTTTCTCTGTCACAATAATGTCGGTATCCGTTGTAGAGAAAGGGGTTCGTTCTTCCTGTATTTATTTAATCAGATCCCCTGTCTTTTTTTTTTAACACGCTAAGGTTTTTTTATTTTCAAAATTATTGGTTAATAATATTATTAAAATGGAAGAAATAATCTAGAAACGGTTAATGCCTATTAAGAAAATATTATAAAAAAAGGGCTGACTATAATTAATTAAAATAATTACTTATGAATAAAAGTGAAGAAAAAAAATCTTTTTGTGGTAAAATTTCATCCATCAAATCATTTATTTTTTTTGGTTTGTTTGTTTGCTTTTAAGAATTTAACAATATTAATAATAATAATAATACAATATCAAATAATTAAAATCTCTTATAATTAAGTACATGTACAGCAGAAATAGTAATAATATAATCAATGAATATTGAAATAATCGCAGAAAATAGAGTAATAGACAACCAGCATCAGCAATAATTACAAACTGTAATATAATGTGAAGTAGGCAAAAATTGATGATAATATAAATTTGGTAAAGATTCTTTTTTATTTTCTAAAAAGTTCTAATAAAAAATAAAAAACATTGGCTAAGGCCTAAAAAAAAACTTGCCTTTTTTTGCTTTCTTTTTAAATATTTTTTTGTAATTTTTCAATTTGATTTTTAAATAAAGACAAACTATAAGTTAAAAAAAAAATACAAATACTTTAAGAATTTACAAAAAAATGCGTTGATCAAAGAGGTGGGGGGAGGGGTTGGATGTTCACTTTCTAGGAAATGATTATAAAATTTGTTTACAGACTTTTAAACTTACAATGCCCAAAATAAAAGATCAAATTTGTACTTTGGCATGAATTTCAGATTTTGATTAGGTTTTTTATATTTTTCGATTTGGGACTATAATTCAGGTATAAAGTTTAAGGACTATTTTCGTGAACACTTTTCTTTATGTAGTCCTACAAGAAAAAAAGGCTGGAAGAGAGCAGGGGCTTTAATCTAAATTACGATTCACACGACACTTGTTTTCCTGATGGTTTGTTGCTTGCTAACTTATCGTTGGCTGCGATGGTACTAGAAATGATGTCGCTGCTTAGCTCTCCGCTGCTTGTTTTCAAGCTAGATTTCAGAATTAGAACCGGTTCTATTTTTCGTGTTTGTATTCTTGCGAGAACCAATGCGAAAACATTGCCTTGTCGCGTTGATTCTATCAGCAAAGGAAATCACTGCGAAAGTATCAAAACCAGATAGAGATCCAACTTTAAAATTAGTATTGTTTGTAGCAGCAAGCAAAAAAGTAGCGTATTCGGCAGGAAAACAAGTAGCAATTCCAGCAAGAAAACAAACAACTAATTCAGCAAGCAAACAAGTGGTAAATTCAGCAGGGAAACAAGCAGCGAATCCAGCAAGCAAACAAGCGGCGAATCCAGCAGGTAAAGAGCAGAAAATTCAGCAGGTAAACAAGCGGCGTTTCCAGCAGTCAAAAAAGCAACGAATTCAGCTGAAAAACAAGCAGCTAGTCCAGTAGGGAAACAAACAGCGTTTTCAGCTGGAAAACAAGCAGATAATCCAGTAGGAAAACAAGCGGCAAATCCAGCAGGCAAACAAACAGCAATTCCAGTAGGCAAACAAGCAGCGAATCCAGCATGAAAACAAGCAGCAAATTCAGCAGGCAAACAAGCAGCGAATACAGCAAGCAAACAATCACCGACTCTAGCAGGCAAAAAATCAGCAAATACAGCTGAAAAACAAGCACAAAAAAAAGCTTCGTCTGCAGAGGGCTTAAGGAGGCCAATTGGCAATTTTTCGCTCAATAAAGCAGAAATTCGTCTTGTTTTATGGCGTCGTCTTGTTGAAACCACATATTTCCCAGAAAAAAAATATTCAAATTTAGGCCGGAAAAAATTGGTCTTAGCGATTAGAATTTTCTGTAGCGGACTCTCTCTTCATTTACAATGAAATATGGATAAATGACACTTTCAGATCAAGCAGTCACTTTTTGCAAATACAGTGAATTGTTCACAGTCACTTATGGGTTTTCAAAAGGCAAAATTACCGTATATGGGGGCTCTGAAAACCCATAAGTAACTGTGGACAAGTCACTGTATTCTTCATACTAGAAGAAAATTTTGTTCGATAAATCAGCATCCAAAGACTGTTGTTCAGTCACCTGTCGATCTATAATAAAAAAATCGCAAACATACTAAATAAATACAATCTTGGATAACATATTTTTTTGCCAGCAGTTAAATGACACAGAATTGTACTTTCCGAATTCCGCAATCTAGATTACGTTGTATAAGTATTTTTATAGTCAAATGTGGTGGATATAACCTTAAAAATAAATAATGAGCAAAATAAAGGGCGTGCCCATAAGCTATTCCACGTGTTGATGTATATCAAGTGCTTAATTGTAATATTTTATTTTTTTAAATCAAAAAAATTTCTCATCACATTTAAGAATTATTTAAGAAGAACTTGTTTTTGGTCACATTTTATAGGATTATATTTATTAAATTCTCAACAAATCACTTTAAGCTGTACGAAAATTTATTTAGAAACAATTAGGCGTTGTTGCCAAAATAAAGATCTACGAAAATTAGACCCGTTAAATTTATTGTTTGGACCTTTTCAAAATAATTATCCACAAGTAGTCTTAAATTTATCTATTAAATTTAGAGATAAATATTTAATATTTAATAAGACCAAATCATTATTTTTACCCTCTTTATTAAGCCTTCGAACAGGTACCATCCAAAAATAATTTTCACCAATATTATAGGCGATATTATAATATAAGTCCTTATATTTTTTTTACTCTCAACTTTTCAGACCACTAATGTTCGGTTAATTTTAATGGCCGTGATTTGGCGTTCAATTTTAACTAATCTTAAGATTTTCTGATTTTTTTTAAAGAATTTCAACTCGATTTCTTCCACTACTTTTAATTAATTTTAATTTTATAATAAAATGCGAGGTCTGTTCAAAAAAGTATCGCGAATTTTGAATTTCCGCGGGTTACGTATATTTGATTTTCGATTTTTTTGTGGCATTATGTTGGTACTCATGTCTCTCACTTATGCCGAAAAGTTCGGCCATTTTGAATGTTCAGTTAATTTTTAACAGCTGGTTTGATTGCACGTGCTTTTTTCTCGTCTTCGATTTTTGCCCATTGCAAAAAATGGATCAAAGAATTTGTTTGGGGAACAAGAAAAAGTCGCAGGTGGCCAGATCTGGGGAATACGGTGGCAGTGGCATTAATAGTGTGTTGTTTTTGGCCAGAAGCAACGATGCGGGGGAGCAGGGGCGCGTAATCATGGTGCAAAAGCCAATTTTTCTTCCACAAATCCAGGCGTTTCTGGCGTTCATCCTTTTTAAGGAGAAAAAAAAGTTGGGTGCAGTTAATCCTTTTTTAAGGGGGATTGTTTTAATACTAATCTTAATGAGATATTGTTTTAATTATGGCAGAGATTTCGTTGTGAGTAGCGAAATTTTTGGCGTCTGATGACCTATAAGAATAAAATTGCATTACCAATCGGCGCAATTGAAAAGCTTATTGAAATTCAACTGTTTTTTTTCGCCAGAAATTATAGTAAAACTAATTAGAAAGAAATAATTATAAAATCTGAATGAGAAATTAATTAAATTTTGGTTTAAATGTTGGGGAAATAAGACAGATTCCGGGTTGTAATCAGCGGAATTTTGGCACCCAACAACCATAAGAAAAAATTGCATAACCAACAGGCGCAGTTGAAAAACTCTTTCTCTGCATAAAAAAATCCCAATCTGTCAATGGTTGTTTGGCTGCTGAAGAGAGTGGTGGGCGGTTCTTGTGTCATGGCATGGCAAATAACTCCGTTCTGATGGTGCTGATCGCCTATTCGAATTTGTTGTGTTTTGGTATAAAATTATTTATTGAATTTTTCTTGTTGCTGGCGGCAGTGGTATAATTTTTTTGACCCTGGCAGCATTAATGTTTACCAGCACTGTCTGATTGAACGTCCATCCATTCGTGTTGTTCGTATTCCGGACGAACAAGAAGAAGAAACTAGAATTAAAATTAATTTCGAGTCTTTTTTTTTGCTATTGTTAAAAATCAAATAAATTAAATTATAATAAAATATAAAAAATGTAATTTAATAAAATTTCGGATTTTATCATAAAAATAAAAATGTTGTAAATAAAAACCAATTAAGCTTTTTCAAAGCTCAGTTTTGCTAGTGGTTTCTTTGATGGTGTGGTGGGATTTTCTTTTAAACTGGCGCACTTTAGGGACTACTGAAACTTATGTGTGCCTGTTTGCAGAAATTAATTTGATTGCAAAACCAACTACCACACCACACTATCAGTAGAGTGGCCCATATCACCAGTTTGACTGTTTTGTTGGGCTTCGACCCAGCGTAATGTGGAATTTCCGCATCGGAACGCACACCTTATCACTTCGGCCTACTTGCACAATTTTGAGTATTTTGGCCACGAGTTCGCCATGGTCTCCTCCAAATGGAATTGCGGAGTGCGGAAAGTGTTTTTGTGGCGTCGCTGGTCTGTATTTGGTTATCATATCGGGTACCACCAAACTGTATTGGCTGTTACAGAACTTTTTTTTTTCTTTGTAAAAGCTTTTGTTTGTGATTGACTGAAGTTAAGAGTCTCGTTCTCTTATGCACGGACACTTGCTTCTCTATCAGTTAACCATGATTAAAATAAAAATGTTTTTATTTTATCAGTGACCATTTACTGAACAATTTCTATTTTTATAAATTTAAAGCAAATCATTATATCATGGTTGACTGAAAAAAGCACGTTCAGGAATAAACAAAAAGTGAAGAATTCAAAAATATACACGTAACCACACGATAATCTTTGTTTCTTTGGAATTTTTAAATAAATCCCTTAAAGTGTTAGTAAAATTTAAAAAAAAAATTGTTTTGCGTTACTGGTATCAGTGCTTCTCAACAGAAAAACATAATTTTCATCGGAAATTTTTTGAAAATTATTTTTACTGAAAATTTTCAATTTTTACTGAAAAATTATTTTTATTGAAATTTTTTTTACCGAAAATTATTTTTACTGAAATTTTTTTTACTGAAAATTTGTTTTCGTGAAATTTATTTTTACTGAAATTTTTTTTACCCAAACTTATTTTTACTGACAATTTTTATCGAAAATTAATTTTATTCAAAATTATTTTGACTGAAATTTTTTTCACTAAACATTTTTAAGCTAAAATTATTTTTACCCAAAATTGTTTTTAATGAAATTTTTTTTTATTGAAAATTATTTTTACCGAATTTCTTTTACTGAAAATTATTTTTACTGACAAATTTTATCGAAAATTGTTTTTACTAATAATTTTTAACGAAAATTATTTTTACTGAGAAATTTTTTTACTTAATTTTTTTTTTACCGAAAATTTTTTTGACTGCATTTTTAATTTTTTTTAAACATTTTTTTAGTGAGATTTTTATACCGAAAATTATTTTTACTCACAATTATTTTTACTAAACATTTTTTAAGCGAAAAGTATTTTCACCTAACATTATTTTTCTGCAAATTATCTTGACTGAAATTTTTTTTTACAGAAAATATTTTTTACTGAAATTATTTTTACTAAACCTTTTTTAACCGAAAATTATTTTTACCCAAAATTATTTTTACTGCAAATTTTTTGACTTAAAATTAATTTTACTGACTACAATTTTTACTGAACAGTTTTTTAACGAAAATTATTTTCCTGCGAATTATCTTGCCTGAAATTTTTTTTACACAATTATTTTTACTAAACACTTTTTTACCGAAAATTACTTTTACTCAAAATTATTTTTACTGAAAATTTGCAATTTTTACTGACAATTATTTTTCCTGACAATTTTTTTTACTGAAATTTTTTTAACCCAAAATTATTTTTACTGCCAATTTTTTGACTGAAAATTAATTTTACTGACAACAATTTTCACGGAAGATTTTTTGACTGAAAATTATTTTGAACTGAAATTTTTTGTTACCAAAAAATTATTATTTTTTTAACTGACAACAATTTTTATTCAACATATTTTTTTCTCATAGTATTTTGATGAAAACTTTTTGTAGTTATTACTAGAATTTGTTTTACTAGAACAAATTTCTTTGTAAATAATTTTTTATTTTAAAGTTTTTTATTGGAAAATTTCCAATTAGAATTTATAAAAAAATTCTTCATATTTTTTTTCTTTATTTTTTATCACAACAATTCTTCCTTTTTAAATATATTTAATCTAGAAAATTAATTATTATTATTATTACTGTTATTATTATTATTATTATTATTATTATGGCAATAAAATAAATACAATATTTTTGTAGCAACATTTAAAAAAAACGATTAACTGAAAATGAATTCTGAAAAATGCAACTTTTTCGTTTTGAATCTGAAAAAAATGTGACAAAAAACGTGCTCAACGTTTTCATTAATTTTATGAGAAATCAGCTTCAAGATCATTATTTTGATAATTTATTATCGCTTTTAATATTATGTTATTTAAATTTTATTGACTAAAATGTAGTAGATCTTTGGCAATGGAAAAAGTCATTCTGATCTCACTAAACAATCGTTTTTCTTCAACCAATCATCATAAATCTTTCCAATAACAAATTATTTATGTGCGATAGAATAGAACAAACTATCAAATAAAAATATCTAAATATTAAAAGTGCAGACGAAAATTAACAAAATCTCTACAAAGTATGGCGTTTGAAAAGTAATTTTTTACGACTACGAAATCAGAAGAAAATTGTTCATTATTTTTTTTTGTAGTTTTTTTGATTAATAATCACATAACTTTGAGAACTATATGGAATTTATAAAAATGAAAAAAGGAAAAAAAAGAAAATCGCCACATTTAAGATTTTTTGATTAATAATCACAGTTTCTGCTTTAATCAAATGTGCTGTTGCGCTTCGGAGAGTTCTGCTAACCCAGTTCTTTGGGGTTCACTTAAACAGACTTTTAATTATTGTTGGTCTAATTGTGAGTGTAGAAAAAATTACTCAAAAGAAGTTGGAACTCTTGCTGAATCGTAGACTAATTTCCGGTGCATCTATTGCCCACCACCAGGCAGTCAGCAATGTTTCGTTAAAGGAAAACCGTGGATTATCGAAGAAAATGACAACCACAAAATTTTGACGATTCAAGAATAGTATGTGTAGACTGACGACGAGGGAGGAATATTGTTGCAAAATTCATTGGGAATGGAGATCAACGCGAAAGTGTGTGTTGGAATTCCAGTCAGCTCCACTATTATTCAACAACTGACCATGCAAGTGCAGTCAGCTCCCCAAATGGAAAAAAACAAACACCAGAAACGATTATCAGTTTGAGAAGTTAGTCTGGAAGGAGAAATATTGCAAATTTACGCTAAATAAGCAAGAATTGTGGACGAAATTGGACCAAATTTAGAACAAAATTTATTTAGTAATTTAAAAAAATTTTTTTTTTTATTTAACAAAATTTTCGGAGAACTTTTAGCAAAAAATATTTTTACGTTTTTGACTGACTAATTTTCTTTTGTGGCTAAAATCTTACGACTTCAATTTTTTCTGAAAATTATTTTTACTAAAAATTGTTTTTATTGGAAATTATTTTTACCTAAATTATTTTTACTGAAAATTTTTGGGTTTTTAATGGAAATTTTAAATTTTTACTGAAAAATTATTTTTACCGAAATTATTTTTACTGAAAATTTTTAATTTTTACCGAAAAATGTTTTTACTGAAAAATTGTTTTTTACTGAAAATTATTTTTACCGAAAATTGTTTTTACTGAAAATTTATTTTTGCTGCAAATTGTTTTACTGAAAATTTTTAATTTTTACTGAAAAATTATTTTTAGCGAAACTTATTTTTACTGAAAATTATTTTTTTTTTAAATTGGTTTTACTGAAAATTATTTTTAACAAAATTGTTTTTAACAAAAGTTATTTTTACTAAAAAATTGTTTTTACTGAAAATTTTTAATTTTTACTGAAATTTTTTAATTTTTACTGAAAATGATTTTTATTGGTAATTTTTAAATTTTACTGAAAAATTGTTTTTACTGACAATTATTTTCACCGAAAATTATTTTTACTAAAAATTGTTTTTACTGGAAATTTTTAATTTTTACTGAAAAATTATTTTTACAGGAAATTATTTTTACTGAAAATTTTTAATTTTTACTGAAAATTTTTAATTTTTACTGAAAATTTTTAATTTTTACTGAAAATGATTTTTATTGGTAATTTTTAAATTTTACTGAAAAATTGTTTTTACTGACAATTATTTTCACCGAAAATTATTTTTACTAAAAATTGTTTTTGCTGGAAATTTTTAATATTTACTGAAAAATTATTTTTACAGGAAATTATTTTTACTGAAAATTTTTAATTTTTACCGAAAATTGCTTTTACTGAAAAGTTTTAATTTTTACTGAAAAATTGTTTTTAGCGAAAATTATTTTTACTGAAAATTATTTTTACTGAAAGTGTTTTTAACAAAAGTTATTTTTACTAAAAAATTGTTTTTACTGAAAATTTTTAATTTTTGCTGAAAAATGATCTTTACTGAAAGTTAGTTCTAAGAACTTCTAGGAAAAAACTTTTGAGAAAATAATAATTTTCTTAAATTTAACATAAAATTTGTTTCCATAAAAAATTATTGTTGCTTCGTCACGCTTGAATATGGATTGACTTCGGCTGTGCTGTCTTCCCCAACGAACTTGTTTAGGCAGCGGGGAGCGCAGCATATTTACTCATTACGCGTTCTTTCAACATCTTCGATGCGGAATAGAATTTTTCAAAGATCGTTGCTGTTAGATAAGAAGACTTGGTGGGGCGAATTATGTACTCGTATTGACCAGGAAAATTCATATTCTTGTGTTTGCGGGGGAGGCGTGTAGGAACATCGGAAAACTTTAGACGTTTATGACTGCATTATGCAAATTACCGAGGAGCAAAGAGGGGAAGTGGGAGAACCTATGACATTGCGCCTATATTCTGATCTGAAACTGTTGTGGCTACTCTGGACTGAGATGACTGCGATTACGACCACGATTACGGTTACGATTCTGAGTCCGAACCCGATTCCGATCGATTATGCAATTCTTGGAAATCGAACTCGTATGAATAATAATAAATGGAAAAAATCTCGGACACAAATGCATTAATGGACGACGAGCCCAGAGATCAGTGGTTCTTAGAGTCTACGATTTAAAGATTCGGAAAATTTTCTCCGCACAATCCGCCTATAAAAATACGATTCGTCTCCATACGCGTGTGTATTAGTAAATGCGTCCCTGTAAGTAAATCGTAAAAATTCTCCATTTGTGAATTGGTGATTTTGTATGCGAATTTATGCACATGCACTTAACTTTATGTTCTACAATATTTGACCGACTGATGAGATTTTGAAGCGGAATTGAGTGGATTTTTGTTTTTCCAACTGGAAAATGCACATTATTTATTTTAAATATTATTTTTTTTCTTCTAAATTAATAAAATGTGAAAAGTAGAAAAATCTGTAAAAATAAGGGAATATCCATTTTGTGGTTTGGAAAGTAAAATGGTGGAATTGATAATATACTGTCCAAAATATAAATTATTTTATATAACATTTATTTTGATTAATAATTGCCATTTTAGATTATAGAATTTTTTATGGCATATATGGGAAATATTTAATTCTGTTGTGGACACGTTTCTTCAGCCCATGTGGCTCATTTTTCGCTTGGTGGCAATGTCAATAGGCAAATATATTTTCATCGATGGGGCTCTGAAAAGCCACAAATGGCTGTACGAAGACATATTCTCATCGAGTGTGTCCTGTACGGGGATTTGCGTGACCTATAGGTGCCTGTGGAATTGTAGTGAATGGTGATAGTGTGGATTAAGCCATAGAGAGGTATGAATGGCTTAATAGGTTTGCCGGGGTACTTTTTGAGAGGAGAGTAAGAATGGGCCTGAATAAGTGTGTGAATGGAACGCTAGGTGGCTGCAACCGGGTTAAAGACCAAGATCGATTCCGTTTGTACTTTTAGGGCTTGGCGAATATACGTATTTGAGTTGGTTTAGCGGTGCCTAGGAATTTACAAGTACTCTTAAAACAAAAATTGCTACCAGGGGAATCGGGGTGCCGCATGGTATTAAAACACACTGTGCCCAACAATGTGGAGGCGTCTTAGGCAGCAATGTGATGGCTGTGTTTAGTACCCACATCGGGGGTACGGTCTTCGAATTGCTGGTGGGAGATACTGGTAATTATCTCGGACGTTGTCACTCCTTATGACCGTAGATGTTTAGATAGGCCTCGCCACAAACAGTTGGAGTAATCGGCTTGAAACTGCTTACTGACTGTAAACTGGCAGTAATTGTGATGCGTTGATTGACCGTAACTCAATCCCCATGTTATCCCCATAATGACAGATAAGTCACAATACGACTTGTGCGAAGCCATTATATCTTAACAAAGTGATATCCCGGAGTGAATTTTTGTCTATAGGTGTTAATTGGTTATATTACCGTCAATTCTAAACAACCTTTCTTTTTTAGCCTGAATTTAAACAATTTTTTTTTCTTTGGTCGTTTTTATGTACCAGGTTAATTCTGTTTGTTTGACCGTCATTTTTGTTTTGGATGACATTTATCTGTCAAAAGAAAACAGTGAGCCTGTTTTTACTTAAAAATTATTTATTTAAAATATTTTTATTTCTGTCTATGCTGGGTGTGAGAGCACATGTCAGCACCAATTTTGAATAACCCTAAACAACATAACCCCGCTTCCCCCCAACAACCAAAAATACCTAGTATTTTTTCTCAAAACCATAACAGTTCACGGCGGAGAGAAAAAGTCACGTGGGTAGATTAACGTTCATTAATTTTTATTCTCCACCTGGTAAAGCAATTATGCAGGTTTTGGATTTGGGTTTGGAGAACTTCGGAAGCATGATGGGGATTTTTTTGTATATAGATGCAAGTCAGCCCGAATTTATCTGCATATGTTTGAAAAGAAGGTATGAGGATAGACTGGAATGTTGGAGGTATAAAATATTGTAGAGAATGGGCCCAAGTATAGTTTCCTGTGGAATACCAGCCAATATCGCTGGATACGATTACTTGGAAGTGTCGGTTGGAAAGGAATGATTTTATGATCAGGAAATGGGCAGACGGAAGAATCTTCTTGAGTTTCCTGAGTAAGTCCGGGTGCCAAACTCTATCAAAAGCTTGATTTATATCAAGAAACACACCGGGACAGTACTCTTTCCTTTCTAAGGAGGATGCAATGAGCTCGCTGATACTGCTGGCTGTTGGAGTGTTCGCAGCGAAAACCGAACTGATGATTACGAAAATTGAATTTGAGGATATTTTTTGAAAGGATTGGAAGGAAGGAGACTTATTGGTCTAATATCATGAACAAAAGGAATATTCTATGTAGATAATAGTATTGCGAACATAAAAGGGAGCGTCGCCAATTGTACGGAATATTTTTGATTGAAGAAATTGCATTCGACGGGAATTAGAAGGCTCAGTAGGACCACAGAGTTCTAGCCTGTAAGTCCAGATGGGTTGTCTAGAGGTCGATATAGTTGTAGGTATCATCTTTTTATCTCTTGTCTTTTAAGTCTTGTATGTGGTTCAAATGTCAAGAGTTTGTCTAAGTTCAGTCCTAGATGCCGAACTTCGGTGTGTTTGTGTATTTTGCTCCTATTAACGTATATGGGAGGACATGATTCACGGCAGAGAGTAAACACGACAGAGATTCACGGCAGAGATTATGTGGGTAGATTTACGTTCATTGACTTTTATTCTCTACCTGGTAAAACCAGTTCTGAAGTAACACCCAAAAAAATACCTAATATTTTTTATAGAAACCATAACAGTTAACGGCGGATAGTAAAAGTCACGTGGGTACATTAACGTTCATTGGTAAACCAGTTCTGAAGGGTTTGGTTTTTGGATATGGAGAACTTCCAGAAGCATGTTAGGGAAATTTCGAAATAGGGATTAAATCCTTAGTCCTTTAGTTCACACGAACAATTCTAACTGAAGTTGACCGTGACAAGACAATGATCTCTTCAAGGACCGACAATCTTGAGGTAGAGGTAAGCTTGAGTTTTAATTTTTTCGAATTTTTTTCCTCAAAATTGTTAAAACGAAAATGTTTTTTGGTAATTTTTATCAAAATTGTACTAATTATTAAAAAAACAAAATTTAAAAGCTTCTACAAATCTAAAAATCGGAAATTGCCAAAATAAATTTTTTTTCCCCATCAATATACACAGTGTGGGCCATTTTGGACTAACTGATTTAAAATACAATATAAGTTTTTTGTTTTTTGTTTTTTTTTGCAGATTATAAAGAATTTTATAAAAAAATTTTAATGTCTTCATACTTAGTGCAAGAACGTGTCATAATTATTGAATTTTATTTTTCATTCGGAAATAATTAATAATCGAAACTTAATAAGCCGTTTTAAGGGGAGTATTTGATGAGCTACAAGCAAATTTTAATCGATTTGTTCGCAATGAAGAAGCTTTGGAGGCTGTACGCGCGAAAGTGTCAACAATGATCCATCTGTGTCTACTCGGTGAGAGTCGCTACTCAAGTGGGCATCTCCAGAGGCATTGTTACGACGCATTTTGACACTTGATCTGAGGATACAGTGGTATGCAGCACAACCGGGGGATACAGCACAACGGTAACACAATATGCCAAAGTCAGTCCAAATTGGCCAACGCCGTATTAATGATCTTTCTGTTCAACCCGGTTAGCTCAGTCGATATAGTGAAAGAGTCTTAATCTTAGGGTTGTGGGTTCGGGACGCCATTTTTTTATGGTATGCAAAAAAAAACCTTTGGTGTATTCTTGGGTGTGGTTTGGAAAGGACGCAAAAGTATTACAATTTGGATACAAATGAAAATTTTGTTGTGGAAGAGTTGGGGGGAGGAGGGGTTGGTACTGTCGAATACACAAGCATTTTTTTTTGCAAACCATAAAAGAATGGCGGCCCGAAATAAACCAGTGCAGTGCGTTCTCATTTTTCTTTCCGTCATTAAATGTAATTAAATAGAAATTTCCATCAAAATCTCACATTTAAATTGCGTTTTCATTTAACTATTCTCTTCGCGGGCAGCATAAATTGGATAATTTTTTTTTTAAATTATTAATTTCATTTTTTTTTGGTTAAAAATGTCTGCACTTGTTAAGAAATAAAACAACAATAAAATTATCGAATTCCGGGAAGAGGAGAGGTGGAGGAGAATTGGCGAGACACAAACACACTACCAAAGATAAGAAAATACACTTTGCAATATTTACTATAATTTTATTTTTTTATTTTGCTTAAAAATTTCAACTTACGACCAATTTGATAAAAGTGGTCTCACCGTTTCTGATAAGAAGTAAACAACCGAATCGCCCCGCTTTAAGTTGATGAGATCTACGGTGTTGCGTCATAAAAAAAAACGACAAAAACTTCCCCGCCGAATTTATTTTAAAATAGAAACTTTTCGTAATACGATAGAACGATACTCGTCGATTGAAAAGGGAGTGAAGGGAAGATAGTGGATTGAACAAAAAAAAAACAATAGAAATTAATATGAACAAAGATTTTGACGGAGAATGGAAAAAAATTACCAGTCAACAGATAAGGTAGAGATGATAAGCAAAATGGCGGCAGATGATCACTGATAATAGGCAGAAGAGGTCGCTAGTGAGAAGGTAAAATGTGCTTATTCGAATTTGTAAGGTTTTTTCTTTCTTTCTATTTATTACGTGATAAATGCACACACACACTCACACACACGTCTGGCTTTTATTGTGTATAAATACTATTTACCATAATTGTTTGGACAAGTGTTTTTCGTAAAAATAATTTAATGCAAAAAACACCATAAAAGTGAATTTACTGATTATACCTTCAATTGTACATTAATAAGCGCATGGATTTTGAGTGTAGGTGTGTGTGCATATAAATATAGAGCAACAAAAAAGAAGAAGAAGATGAAAAAAAACCAACCAATCGCGATGGTGTTTGTAGAATTGAGAATTCTTGGCTAACGACTCACGCTCACGCCGGAGCCAGGGGGCCTTGTGGACAAAGAAACTTCGAGCCAATTCTGTGAAATTGAAGGCAAACTTTAGACTTACGAGTAGAAAAAAATCCCTTATCGCCGTTTAACATTTTGATAAGAGAAGGCTAGGCTAATTTAGCATAGTTTTCTTGGGTTGTTTTCTTTTGTAAAATCATAAGAAAACAAATTCTAAACCAAACTAACAACAACAGAAACAATACGAAACAATACAACAACGGATTTTATACGATTTATTAATGCGCTTAAAATTTTGTAAATTTACTTAAAGATTTTTTTTTTTAGATTCGGTTATTTTTAATTTTATATTTTTTTCCATACGTTTTAGAGGATGATTATTGGGGGTTTTTTTTTTGTTAAGTCCTAAAAATCTCGGCAAAATTGGTTTGGTTTGAAGTTTAAAAAAAAATCAAAATGGCCGTCACAAAGAGAAAAAAAATGGTAACGCTTTCTTTTTTTAAACTCTCTGTCCTAGAACATTATTTTTACTCAGTTTTTTAAAAAAAAATTGTTGGGCTCTTCTATAAGTTAAAAAGAAAATAATTACAAATATTTTTTTTTTTAATTTAATTTTTAAATAATTTTTTATAGCAGCTTTCTTTGATTAATATTTTTTAAGATTTTTTACACTAAGTTTCTAAGGATTTTTCTTTATTAAGTCCTAACAATCTTGGCAGAATTGGTTTGGTTTGAAATTTTTTTAAAAACCAAAATTGCCGTAACAAATTGAAAAGAAAATGGTTACGCTTTTTGGTGGTATTTAAAATAAAAAATTTTATGCGAAATGCTTTTTTTTGAACTGTTCTTCCAAGAATATCCTTTCTAATAAATTTCTTTTAAATAATTTTCTTTTATAATATTTTTTTAAATAAATTTTAACCTGTTTTTTATAGCGTCTTTTTGTGATTAATAACTTTCAAGGATGTTTTACGACTATTTTCGTGGTTTTTTTTTTTAATTGTTTACGTCTAATTTTTAAGATTTTTTAAAAACCAAAATGGTCGTCAAAAAAAAGACAAAATGGCTACGCTTTGATGATGACATTTAAAATGGAAAAACTTACGCACAATCCTTTTTTGAACTCTTCTTTCAAGAATATCCTTTTCACTAATTTTTTTAATGATTTTGCCTCTTCAATAAATTTTTAATATGGTTTGTTTTTTTTTTAAATTTAAAAAAAAAAATTTAAAATTTAAAAACCTTAAAAATTTGAAAGAAAACATCTTTTTCGATTGAATTTAATTTTTAAAGTATTTGTGTTTCTTTTTTTTTAAATAAATTTTAAATTTTTTGTTATTTTTATGTTGAAATGGTAAATTTTGATAATGTCATTTAGTGTCATTTCTTAAAGAGTTAAAAATTAAAAAATTGTAAAAGCACCATTCTTGTTTGAATTTGATTGTTTACCTGTTTTTTAATGTTTTATGATAATTAATAATTTTCTAGAAACATTTTTTCTAAAGGATTTTTAATTAGTGCCACTTAAAAAATTAAAAAGGATTAAAAATTGAAGAAAAGCAGTTTTCTTGGCTGGATTTGGATTTTTAAATAGTTTTGATTTTAAAATAAATTTTGAATATTTTTTTTTAATGATAATTTTTAGAGAATTTTTTGCTCATTCTTTAAAAAAATTTTTTTTTTGCTGCAGATTTTTCCCTAAAAAAAAATAAAAATGATAGAAAAATTCAAAAAAAGCCTCTTTTAACTAATTTTGGAGAAAATGTTTGTGTTTTTTGTTTGGTAACTAATAATTTTAACGCCTAATAAATTTGTGAGGATTTTTTTTTAGATATAATAATCTAAGTAGGAATTGGTTTGCTTAGACAATTTTCTAAAAATCAAAATGGCCGTCACAAAAACGAAAAAAAAATGGCTACGCTTTGGTGATGACATTTAAAATGGAAAAACTTACACAGAATATTTTTTTTTGCAGGGATTTTTTTTATTATTTTTTGTCTTAACGATTTTTTAGACTTTTTCAATAACTTTTTGAAAAAAAAAATTATTTTTTGAATGTGTTTTTTTAAAATTTGTGAAGGTGTCTCTTTGTCACGTTATTTTAAAATAAAAAAAATTATTTTTCAGTAATTTTCTTTAGTTTTTTATTAAATTTATTAATATTTTTTAACTAAATAATAATTTTGTTTAAGGTCCTGTTAATTCTCTAAGAACAAATTTTCCAATAGGCACAATTTAAAATATTAAAAAAAAGACACTATAAAATTTGCAAGCCTTTATTTTTGAATAAAAATGTTTGAGAGCAGCTGACGCATTTAAGTTCTCACAACTCGGAGAAACTTTTATTCTTACTAAAAATAAGAAAAGGTTATCCAATTTGCTGCTTTGGAAAGTAAAATTAAATAAAACACAATTAAAATTTAGATTTTAATAATATTACTATTTAATTATATTGCATAAATTGTGCCATAATTTATATGATTTTTTATTATTAATAATATTACAATTTATATATATAGAATGGCAATATTTATATAATATAATTAAATTGATTGCAGTTTAAAGACTTCTCGCAGGACTCGATCCTTTTAGGAGTATTTTTTTCGCAGATATTTCAGGCTGTTATATTCGTCCATTACTTGATGGATGTTTGTTTTTAAATGCATTGAAGTTTAAGAATTATTAGCGTGGCTTTTGTCTCTGTTAAAAAAAAATCAGTAACCATTTCTTATTCTTAATTATCAATGATAAATTTAGTCCTAAATGCATACGAAACAGTCAGTTTTTCCGGATACAAACAATTGCTTCTCTACAGTCAGAACTTTTTATATAAAAATTTCCCCTATTAAAGTATTCCTCAAGCGCAGAAATTAAAGAAAAATTTTATTCGGAAAATCCGAACCCAGTGCCTGTTGTTCCAGCATCGAATCGGTATATTTTCTACGCATTCTATACCTAGTTTGGTGCTAAAATCCATAATATAAAATGGCATATATTTAACAAACTAAATATTACCTTGAATGATCTATACATTTTTGAAATTTATCAAATAACAGAGCCTACATAATCAGAACCACAAAATGAATAATCCTTCATTTTCGATTGCAATCGCACTCAAATTGGAGCCATAATTTTATGATTGAATATTTTTTTATTGTTGAAATTATTCAATTAATTATCACATCTAATTCTTTTAGTTGTTTTTATTTTTATTTTTTAATTCGCAATAAAAACGATGGATTTTTTAAAAACATATTTCATGAAATAATTTCATTATTAATCATAGATGTTTGCGATCCATTGCAATATTTAATATTATTGGTAATGGGTTGATTGGAACAATTGTGTTAAAAATAAGCGTACGGTACAAGAAATTCAATTAAGAATAAAATAAAATGAGCAGAAAATAAACGAACCAAGAACACTTTGTTGGGGGGCCTTGATCATCTCAACGTTGACGGTAACGTTTTCTGATCGTTTTTTAATGAAGGTAAACTCAATCGAAAAAGTTCACCGATAGTCGTTGACGGATTAATTATTGGATGATTGGAAGATGATGCCAATAACAATAGTGACTGACACCCAGAGTATGCGGCCATATAACAGAGGCTACAACCACACGGAAATAAGTGAACATGGTTGAGAGCAGCAGTAGCAGCGGTAGCAGCAGCAGCAGCAGAACAATGGAATTTCTTTATCACAAATCGAATTATTTTGTTTTCCTCCAATTTATGCATAAAAAGACAGAATATTTCCCCCCCCATTCATGCATACATACACACACACACACAACTAAACGCACCGTTTGTTTTTTGAGATTTTTTTATTTTGCAATAATACATTTGAGTTTTCGATTCAAAACTAAACGCATACTAATTTCTAATCTCTTAAATATTTTTGCAAATGGTTTTCTCTATCTTTAAGTTTATTAGGAATTTTTCAACCGTTCCTCATACCAATTTCGAATGATTTTATTAAAAAAAAATTAAATTAAAAATTAACCGAAATTAAAGAAAATCTTATCGAAACTTTGATAAGGACGTTAGCTGATACCAAAGATCGGAATGGCTTTTATTAAGGTATATTGATATTGATTAGAAAATCGAATTGGAATAATATCTATTAACATTCTAAGCGTTGGGTGGGAAGGTTAGGTTCGATGATAACCGTTAAAGATAGATAATTCGATGATGTGCGAAAACGAGTACGTTTTCTGTCACTGGTTATCACTTAACAAATACTTTTTAAATTTAAAATAATTTAAAATCTTGATTTTCTTTTAAAAGTACTTTATAAAAATAATGATAATTCAAATTTTTTTGAAATTTTTAAGCGGGTTTTGCTGAAAAAACACTTCGCAAATGAGTCCAAAAACACCTTTTTTTCGTAAAACCGGGAAAATAGTTTAAAAATACTTTAAAAAAATTATTTTGAAAAAGTTTTTTTTGAATTTTTTACGATTGTCTCATTAAAAATATTTTACAAAAATTTCTAAAAATGGCCCCCTAAAACAATTACTTAGTAATTACCAAAAAAAAGAGGGAAAAAAATTCAAAAATTATTTAAAAAAATGAAAATTATTTGAATTTGCATTTTGTATTTTTTAGTATTTTTAAATTTTTTTAAGTGGGACTTTCGAAAAGTTTCTTTTAAAAAAAAATTTCTAAACAATCAAAGAATGAGACTAAAAAGAACTGGAATAATTATCAACCAGCAAGAAGAATTAAAAAAATATTGGCTAGTCGAAAAAATTCGTGGTGTTTTTGGAGTAAAATAGAGAGCCCTTAAACCAGCGTGTCCAAATCAATTTATGTTAACCAAATATCCTTATAAAAACATTTAGTAATTACCAAAAAAAACTAAAAAAAAAAATTCTAAAAATATTTAAAAAAATTAAAATCATTTCAATTTTTTTCAAAATTTTTTTAAGTATTTTTGAATTTTTTTTTACGTAGGACTATCGGAAAATTACTTTTAAAAAAAATTTCCAAAAATTCAAAGAAAAAGACTAAAAAGTACTGGAACAATTATCAACCAGCCAGAAATATTGGCTAATCGAAAAAAATTCGTGGTGTTTTTTGAGTAAAATGGAAACGCCCTTAAACCAGCGTGTTAAAATCAATTTATTTTAACCAAATATTCTCTATTATGATCGACTCCTTATAAAAACATTTAGTAATTAGCAAAAAAAAAAGAGAAAAAAAAACAAAAATTATATTAAAAAAAATTCAATTTTATTTTTGAATTTTTTAGTATTTTTGAATTTTCTTTAAGTGGGACTATCGGAAAATTACTTTTAAAAAACAGTTTACAAAAATTCACAGAATGAAACTAAAAAGTACTGCAACAATTATCAACCAGTAAGAAACATTAACAAATATTGGCCAGTCGAAAAAGTTCGTGGTGTTTTTTTAAGGAGTCGATCATAATAGATAATATTTGGTTTTTAAACAAAATATTTTGTATTATGATCGACTCCTTAAAGAATACTCAGTAATTACAAAAAAAGGGAAAAAAATTCAATAATTATTAAAAAAAATAAAATTATTTCAATTCAGAAATATTGGCTAGTCGAAAAGGTTCGTGGTGTTTTTTGAGTAAAATAGAGACGCCTTAAACCAGCGTATCAAAATCAATTTATTTAATCAAATATTTTCTATTATGATCAACCCCTTATAAAAACATTTAGTGATAACCAAAAAAACCCAAATATAAAATTCAAAAATTCTTTAAAAAAAATTAAAATTATTTCAATTTTATTTAAATTTTTTTTAGTATTTTTGAATGTTTTTTTAAGTGGACCTCTCGGAGAATTACTTTTATACAAAATTTCTAAACAATCAAAGAAACTTAAGAAATATTAACCAGTCGAAAATGTTCGTGGTGTTTTTGGAGTAAATTAGAGACGCCCTTAAATCAGCGTATTAAAATCAATTTATTTAAACCAAATATTCTCTATTATGATCTACAATATAGTGTATAGCTTCTGTGGTTTCTGGTTGAAAAATTGAACCAAGTGGTTTGCACAGGTCTCTCTTGAGGCTTATCGATATTAAAAAGCTTATGACACGTTCAATAAATTGTTCTGAAACTTTAGTTTTCAAATCTAAATAAAAATTGCTTTAGCAAAAATTTCAAAATAGTTTTAACCGCTTAGGTTTTTAATAAAAAAAATGCATAAAAAATTAGAATTTGTGATTTGTTATCAGAAAAAAAAAATAAAAAATTCTTCGGAAAACATACCCCAAAAATTATTCTGGACTCTTATGCCTAGAATAAATTATGTTACGACTTCTTTGATTTCGATTTGTTTGATTTCGAATGTGAATCAATTCTGCTTGGATTCTTAAAAGTAAATTAAATCCTTTATATTAATTTTTTCTATTCAATATGAACCCCCCCCCTCCACAAAAAAAAAATCGACAGTTAACACTCAATCATCTCAACTAAAGTCTAATTCTTCTCAGTTTCAACAAGATGACATTATTGCAAATAAAAAATTCCAAAAGCCATCTTGTCGAAAAGTTTCTAATTTCCAACAAAATGGCGGAATTATGCACAGTTTTCGCAGTCAAATTCAAGTGAATTTCATTACAAAAAAATATGCAAGAAAATCAAATATTTGTTTTAAAAGTATCTAAAAAGTATCTTTCAGGCGTAAGAAAATGGATTTCCTTAAATCGTTTGAGCACTTTTTTTCTCGTTTATTTTTTTCCCAAAGAAAAGACAAATTAAAAATGGCTTAGATTCTTTTATGGAAGGGATATTATCAATTTTTTTCTAAACTTTTTTGCAAAAGAAATTAATAATAGTAAGAATTTTTAGCGACAACCTTGACAATAATTAACGCATTTTTGACATAGCCTAGTACTAAGAAATAGGTGGGCTGGAGTTGCATGGGGTGTTGGGGCATGTGAGAATTTTGGGTGCTGGCAAGTTTGTCTCCAATCTGACTCTAATGTTAGTGCAACTAACACCATTAGCCATCCGCAGACACATTAACTGAACCAATAGCGACACATTTTTGTCGACTCATTGGGTAACTACCAATAAACTGAAATTCTGGACACGTAAGCTCCTAAGAGTCCAATATGGTTTTCTTTTTGACGCTCAGTTATAATATGAATCCCACTTGACCAAGAATTTCTTTGCCAGCAGGTATTTCCTGAGATCCAACAACTCAATTCCGAAGTGCACTTTTGAATCTTCTACAATTAAACCTTTTTTAAATAGCTTCCCAGATAAACAATTAATTAACAGCCATGGCACATGTCAAACCATCCTTACATCCCCACAAACAAACAACAAATAAAATTAAGAATCAGAACATACTCGGATATAAATTACTTGTTCCGATCAGCTTAACCAAACGAAGATCGTCAATTATTTAAAAAAAATTCTTCAAAATGTCCTTAACTGACAGTAAAATGACTTAGCCTAAAATTAGAAGAAAAAAAATCCTATCCAAAAAATTATTTTTTGTAATGACCCAAATTTTTTTTATATAATTACTTTTCCAAAAAAACAAAAAACTTAGAAATTTCTATAAACTCTTACTGGTATGGGTGTTTATGGGTGCGCGTGTGTGGAGAGATTTTTCCCACATAGGACTTGATAGTCGTTGGCAGGGGAGGAGGGTTTGATAAGACAACTTGACGGGATAAAAGAAAAAAAAATTATTCGCAAAATAATGTCAGTACTAAGAGCCGCGCACGTTCGCATCTTTTTTTACTGTTCCCGTATTCGGACACCAATAAGCGTCATAATTTTATTAGGCCGCATTGGGGGGATATTTTCATTAGAAAATCTAAGCTTTTCTCGAATCTTTAAACACGCAATATTCTATGAGAATGTATGCGTGTACACGTTTTTCTTTTTCTATGGGCTCTGTTTGTCCGAACACATATGCATGTTTGGATGGGGCGTGTGGGGATTGTTGTGTATCACATCACCTTCCCTTTCCATCGCCTTCCTCTCTTGATACATCTATCAACCGACAATCGTTTAAAAAAAAAAAAAAAATTTTAACTGGTCAACGGAGAAGTAGGGGGGTGTGGGGATATAGCCTAACGATCGGTGGAATTTATGCGATTGCAGAGAATTTTGGACTAAATAGCTGAGAGATGTTGGGTGTGATATGGTTTGATATTGTTGGTTGGTTGGAAATAAAATAAAAACCAAAAGGAAATGAAACAAAACCGTTTACTGTGCTGTGCTCTTACTTGGCCCATGCTCTGCACTCCTAATCAGAGTAATTTAACAAAATTAGGTCGCTATCATCAGCAGCCGCAACGCAACATCTTCTTCGTTCGTCGCCGCCAAACTTACAACTGCCAGGAGAGCAGCTGGTTGGTTTTCATCCTCTCCGGCTTCTATGGCCAACAGATTCCTTATTTTCAACTATTGAATTTTTCTACAGATTTTCCTGCCGTCATCAGTACCATCATCACCGCGTTATCCGCCCGCAATAGTAAAGTCAGCAGGGGCAACAGCACCGATAGTATCAGGATGCTGCTTCGGTGGTGTGACGCAGAATGAACATGTGCGATGGTGTATGCCACAGAGCAAGAGAAGTGAAGCAGCAGGAATTAATTTAGAACAGCGTGCATGGATGTGCGCCCGTGTTTACTGAAATCGTCCCAACAATGAATATTGATTGTGTGTACGTGTGTGTGCATAGGTAGGCAAGTTTTATTCTGCGTATTGCTGCTGTTGTTCGAATCAACCCCAGCAGAGGTGGGGGAGCACCGAGGCCGCCATGGTAGAGTACCAATAGCAGCGCACACCGGCACGCCATCATACAGCACTTGTGCTGGATATCGTCAATAATTGAAGCAGACTCTACCATTTTGCGGCAAGTCAAAGTCGAAGTTTTCGGTATCGTAAACGTAATGGACTGCAGAAGAGAAAAGCCTGCAGCACTACTGCTTCGGCTTCTTTTTTGCTATTCCGCGTTTTCCTTGTCGGTGGTAGCGAACAGGCCGGACGAGAGCCGCCAAACTTTGATGAGTGGTAACGCTGCGCTCTATGGATTTGGACAGAGTGTTCGCGGCTGATTGTGTTGGCCTAGCCCGTGACTCTGAATACACACAAACTGCCGAGGTAAGTACGAACAGTCAATCAGTATGAGTACGTGGACGAGTGGATGGATGGTGGATAAGTGCGCTGATTAGAATTGTTGACTGCTAAATGTTAAGTGTATCGACAATCGAATTCGCTGGTGTATCGCTGCTGTCACATGGTACGCTGGGCGACTGTTGGCCGCTGTGCTTCTGCTGCCGACACTGGCCATGGTTCATTAGTTCGACCTGCCTATTCGCGTGCGTCTGCAGCTACCGCGGTCTGTGCTTCTTTTTCCAATTTGTTCCGATAAAACTGCTGCAGATAGCACAGCACAGCTCATGGTCGATGGTATTGTATGTCGGCGGCCGTTGGCACAACTTAAGCCAGCGCCACTATTGCTGAGGTTTCCTCTACCTACTGATGACTGCTGCTGCTGTATACTATGTGAAGTGGTCGATCGGTTTGGTTTCTGGTGCGGTGCTTGCTGCTAGAGCTTCAGAACTTGGTGGTGGTGTTTTGAATGAATCAATCTCTCGAAGTTGGCAGTCATTTGAGAGCCGTCGATGTGAGTACATATTTTATTATTATTGTGTGGTACGTATCTGCCTATATATATATATATATATACCTACATGTGTACATCTAAAGTTCATGTGACAAATTCTGCAAATAGTAAAAAAAAAAGAAAATAAAAGTTAAACGAAAAGACAATAGACGAGAAAGAGTAAAAGAGACGAGAGAGTAATTATAATAATTTACAATCGTCACAATACCATCCAAAAGGGATCAAGTAATTAATTTGTTGAAGTAGTTTTTTTTTTGTTGAGTGTTTAAAAGAAGTTTTTTTTTTATTTGGTGTTATTGTTGTGTTGTTGTCGCTGTTGAACTTTTGGTATTGTTTACTTGTCTGTCAGTTGTTAAATTAATTCTTTATTGATTCTATCGTTTTTATATAATAAAATAAAAGAAGGAACAAAAAAAGAACAAATAACATTTAAAAAACGTCAAAATAAAAGTCAATTTACTCTTTACTTAAAAATAAGGAAATTTTTTTAAAAACTATAAAATTTTTTGATTTTGTATTTTCTTTTCTTTTTTTTTTTGGTATTGTGACTTTGAAAAATTCTATCAATTGTAAGAAGTTCTACTGGTATTGTTTTTATTATTATTATTATTTATATAAATTGTCTCTATTTTTTGTTTTTTTTTCTTCTTTTTGTTTTATTCAATTCTTATTTGTACGCAATATTTGATTAGGAATTTTATTTTTTTGAGGTTTATTTCTTTTTCTCTTTTGAAATGTGATTTATTTTTTTATCAGTGCCTCTTTTATAAATCCGTCTATTCAACATGTGTGTGTTTGTGTGTGTGTGTGTGTGTGTACATATGTGCATATAAATTGATGTACGCTGTCGAAAAGTAAAGTGGATGAAGAACGAACATTTTTTAGAACGCTAAAAAAAAAACACTTTCTTAAATAAATGCAGTACAATTTCTTTTTTTTGAATAATTTTTTTTTTTGGAATATTATATTAAATAATATTAAGAGAGTAAAACAAAAAAAAAAAAAAACAAAAACAAAAACAAACTAAATAATGAATGGGACATTAATCATTTTTTCATTGAGAATTAGTTGTGACCTTTTTTTTGTTTGTTATTGTTTTTCTTTTGGTGATAAAATTGAATGGATTTAATTATCAAAAAAAAAATTTAAATAATTTTTTTAACTAAAAAAAAACACAAAAAGATTGCATTAAAATATTTTTAATAAAAAAAAAAAAAAAATTTTTATAAATTCTTAAAAAAAAATTGATCCCCTAAAGAGGGTGTTTTTTTTATAAACTATAAACAAAAGAGCCAAAATAATAAGAAAAAAAAATATTTTCAATTTAAATAAAAAAAATTTTTTTTTTTAACTTTTTTAAGTTTAATGTTAAAAATAAAAATAAAAAAATAAACATTTCCACGAAAAAAAGCGCAATAAAATAAAAATAAAAAGTAAAAGTGTTAAAGAAGTTGAAACAACAATAAACAAAACAAAAATACCTAAAAACTGAACAATTTAGAAAAATGTGCTCTATTTTTTTTTGTTTTTTTTTCCTCAAATCGCGCGTTTGAATGGGATGTTTTTTCTTCTTCTACTATGGCACATATACTATGTAAATGAAAATATATATTACATTATCTATACACAAGAAAGGGTAAATTTCTATATGTAGCAAGCAATCTCACGTATGAGTGCTTTTGGATAATTGTGAATAAACTAATTTTTATATGTGTCAATACTTACTCTATGTACATATATGTATGGATATATACAATAGTTTGACGTCTAGTATTCGATAGCAATGACAACTGATTCTCTTTGCTCTGCTCGTCTTTAATGGTAGTATGCATGCACACACATGTGTATCTAGTTAGTTCTTTATCGTAGATAACGATGAACTTTATTATTAATCAGTTTGGTATGTGTGGTGTGGCTATTACTTATTATCACAAAGCACAACCAATATTGCAGGTTCTTTTTTTTCCCTTTCTATCGTGTAACAATGTTAGGGAGAAGAAGGTTAATTTTTTTGTGGTTTATTATTATTTTGGTTATGTATTTAATCACCAATAACACTTTGGTACCTTATGGGTTATGTCAGAAACTAAAATGCTCATTAAAAAGCCTATATTTTCATATATATATATTTATGTATACATGTGTGTTCATTAATGAGTGTGGGGCCTAAGATTAAAACTTCTCAGAGTTGGTAAACAGTAGAAGGGAACAGTTTGCAGCTACAGCAATGAGACTCGTTAGGTTTGAGAGCGTGTTATCACTATAATCAGCAGCCACAAGAGCAACAGCAGCGGACAAACGGACTATATTCACTGCGGTCGATATTTGGCCAAAATCAAAAACGAAATCCACAAAAAAAGAGTCAGTCAGTCAGTTAGTCAGTTAGTTAGTCAGTTAGTTAGTCAGTCAGTCAGTCAGTCAGTCAGTCAGTCAGTCAGTCAGTCATTTAGTCATTTAGTTATGATGGTAATCAAGAACCGATGGAATCCACCAACACGTCCATTTACCACCCACTCTCACCCACTGCGCTTTCTCACATGTTACAGCATATGCCCGTCGTCTATAATGTGTGAATCTTCTCTGCACGACGACGACGAAATATTTTTAATAATTTTACTTTTTTCTTATCTTAATTCCACCCCCCTCTCTCTCTTCCCCCTTTCTTCAATACTAAATACAATTTCTCATAGTTTTCTTACTCTGTTGTTGAAGTTGTCACAATTGTTGCTGTTGATTTTTCGTAAGGGGCCATTTTAAGCTCTTCTTTCACTTTAGTTTCTGCAGCATTAACTTCTGCAATATTAGTTGAGAGAGAGAAATTCTAAGAAAATGCACTTAGAAAAGAAAAGAAAAAAACTGGAAAAAAAGACAAAATGCAAGAGAAAATAAAAACAAAACAAATAAAAACTGAAAAAAGTGAAAAAGTCAATAAGAGAGAGAAGGTAAAAGAGAATCTTCAGGAAAAATAAAAAGAAAAGAACTTGAAAAGAATAAAAATAAGAGAAAGACAGCAAGAGGTGGAATCCAGTTTTCAGTTTCATTAGAGAAGAACCGTTGTTTGTTATGTGAACTCATTTCCCTTTCTTCACAGTAAGTTTCTTTTCTTTTCATTTCATCTTCTCTTTTTTATTATTGCCTGCCTCTTGTTTATTATGTCCAGTTATTTATTTTCACTTTTTCTTCATCTGCGATTCATTACGATACGATACAATACGACACGATCCCGATCAAAAAAAAAAAAAGTTTAGAGCTTTTTTTTCCCCGTAAGGTTTCTTGTTCTTGTAACCTACTCTGCGTGAATGAGTAAATTGGTTGAATGACAGAATGAGTAAATGAGTGAGTGAATGAAGAAGTAATATAAATGGGTATTCTGTCGGTGTGGTGTACTCTTCCAATCAGACAGAAGTTGGAATAATTAAGCTCGTGGCTCTGTGCATACCACGAATATTGTTAGATGATGTCGATAGAAGAGTAGTTGGGACGAGAGAAGAGCAGAAATGATGAGAAAATAGATCAGAACAGAAAAGAACTGAACAGAAGAGATGAGTGTAGAAGAGCAGATAGGAAGATAAAAAAAGACATTCCCCTTACCCTGTACGTGATGTTTACGAGTACGCTGTGACTACTGTAGGATGGATGTATCGTTCGTTGGTGGTGGTGGTGGGTTGGCTGGGCAAATGGATAAGGTGAATGATGGCCCAACAATATGTTAGCATATTACAGTCTATGCCATAATCAATGGTCAGTGGAGTTGTTAATTGGTCGTTTGTTCATTGGTTTTATGGTTGATTGAATTGTTGTTGTTGTTGGAGGACAATTGTCGGTGGTGGTTACCTTAAAAAAGTTATATTGCCAATGTGGCGGCAAAAAAAAAAATTAAGTAGGACAACATTCAAAAATCAAAATAATAAACTTTTTTTTTATTTTTTTTTTTTTACAAATTTCTCATTTTCTGGTTGACCGTTTTTCTTGTTGTTGTTTTTAGTTTTTTTTTTTTTTTAAATATTATACAATATTGTTTTTTTTTTTCTATAAAACATTTTTTCTCCTCTGATCCATAATAATTTATTCTGGTTTTAAATCTATTTAAAAAAAAAAAACCCAAAAAAAATTATTTAAAATAAAAAATTCTTTTATGGTACGAAATTTTTTTTTTTACTTACCCAAATTGCTGGCTGTTAAAGCTGCTTACTCATATTTGGGGATGAGACTGTAAGTTGTTTAAAAATTTTAACCCAATTTTAGGTTATTGATAAAATAGAAAATAAAAATTAGCCCATAAAATTATAATTTTTAGAAATTTTAGTTTTTTTTTTACAAAAATTTTTTTTTTTAAAATTTTTTTTTTTTTGCAATTTTTGTAAAATGTAAGAAAAAAAGCAAATTTTTGTAAGGTGCAAAAAGTAAATACCAAATTTTAATGTGAAAAAAGAAGGGCACAAAAGGGGAATAAATAAATTATATATCATAGGCCATTTTCTTCCTCTCAGTCTGCAATTGCATTTCATTTACAAATAATAACTTTTAATATGTACGCGTACTAGCATACCTGTAGATACACTCACTACTATTGAAAGTGCATTGTTTATTTTTTGTCAGAAAATTTGGTAAATAAATATTTTAAAAAATATTTAACACTTGATTAAGTAAACAAGAAGGAAGGCGTGAAAATAATTATTATAATAAATTGCTGTAAGAGAAATGTTTCAAAAGAAAAAAAAATGTTTTTCCTTTGCAGAGAGAGACTTTTCGTTGTTGTGCATAAGAAATTAACAAGAATTTCTTCTTAACAATGAAAAAAAAATGTTTGTTCTTATTTTAAATATTTTTTGTACCTAAGAAATTTGTAATTTTTTTGGAGTATTTTCAAAGGATTTTTCTTTTGGACATTTTTAGAGGAATTTTTTTGGACATTTCTTAAAAAAAGATAATTTTGAGAAAACATTTTTTTTTTTAAAGAATTTTTGTTTATTTTTTTTAAAAGAATTTTAATTTGTAACAATTTTTTTTGATATGCTTTTCAAAACAAAATCCTTTTTTTTTCTTCTTAAATTTATAAATATTTTGTCAAAGAATTTTTTGAAAATAATCGAATATTTTTCAGGCAGTTTTTTTTGAAAAAGTTCTTTGAAAAGATTTTTTTTTTCACTAATTTTCAGTTATTTTTTTGAACAAATTTTTGGAGTATATTTTAAGGTATTTTCAATTAGGCCTTAGGGGGAGTAGTTTTTCAACAATAAAAGTATTTAAAATAATTATTTAAGACCTTATTGGGTATTTTTGAATATTTTTGGTTATTTTTTGAGTAATTTTAAAGAAACGAAATGTTATCTATTTTTTTGTCATTTTTTTTTTGAATATTCTTTAAATTTTTTAACGGATAAAAAATACCAAAAAAAATTTAAATAAATTTTTTTATTTTATAAAGTTTTTCGATTAATTTTAAAAATTATTTAATTTTTGTAAGGATTTTTTGATAAATATTTTCCTAATTTTTTTTGGATTATTTATTGAATCATTTTACAAAAAATATTAATTATTTTTGAAAAAGCTTTATTTTTGATTAATTTTTTAAGAATTTTTTTTAAATATATTTAGAAGAATTTTTTTAAATTATTTGTTGAGTAATTTTTAACTTACATTTTTAATTGGGTGGGTTTTTTTTGTAAAGAATTTTTCGAGTATACTTTTAAGGAATTTTTTTTATGATTTTTGAAAGAAGTTTTATTTTTATTTTTAGTAAGAAAAACAAATTGAAAAAAAATCATTTAAAAATATAAATTTTTTTGTTGAAAATTTGTTTTAATACTTTTTTAAGAATTTTTATGCAATTTTGTAAATTTTTTTTTTTTAAATTTTTAAGTAATTTTTTTAAAGAAATAATTCCAAGAATTTAATAGGTTTTTTTTTCGAGAATTTTTTAAGCATATTTTAAGAAACTTTTTTCAAAAGAATTTTTTTTTTTCACTAATTTCCAACATTTTTGATTATTTTTTTAAACAAATTTTTGGAGTATTTTTTAAAGTTTTTTTTAAAGGTATTTCCAATTAGGCCTTGGTGAGTGAGTATTTTTTCAACAACAAAACAATTTCAAATAATTATTTAAGAGTTTTGTGAGTAGTTTTTTTAAGCATTTTTTAAAAGATTTTTTTAAATTTTTATTAAAGTTTTTTTTTGTGAATAATTTTTAACATTTTTGCTTATTTTTCGAGTATTTTTAAAAGAAGGAAATGTTCACCTATTTTTTTTGGCATATTCTTTAAATTTTTTAACGCATATTCTTTAAAATAAATTTTTGGTACTAATTTTGTGAAGATTTTAAAAGAAATAATTTTTTTTTAAATAATTTTTTTTAAAAAGTTTCTTTGAGTCATTTTTAAAACAAGTTTTTTTTTTTTTTAAATATTTTTAGAATTTTTTTAAATCATTTGTTGAGTATACATTTAATGAAGTTTTTTAATGATTTTTGGGGAAAACATTTTTAAATTTTGTTGTTTGTAGAGAAATGACAATTTGAAAAAAAATATAAATTTTGTGTAATTTTGAACATATTTGCTAATTTTTGGAGTACTTTTTTGAGTACTTTTAAAAGAAGGAAATGTTCATCTATTTTTTTTTTGGCCTTTTTTTTAAAAATTTTAACGGATATTTTCCAAAATTTTTAAGTAAATTTTTCTTATCTTATAAATAATTATTCAATTATTTTTAAAAATGTTTGTCACTATTTTTGTGAGAATTTTTTTAAGATTTATTTTTTGAGTAATTTAAAAAAAAATTAATTACTTTAAAAAAAACTTTTTAGGAGGTTTTTTTTTTTAAATATTTTGAGAATTTTTTAAAATAATTATTGAAGTTATTTTTAATTTATATTTTAAGTTGTTTCTGAACAATTTTTTATGGTTTTTTTTTTAAAAGAATTTTTTGAGTACACTTTTATGGAAGTTTTCTCAAGATTTTTGGAGAAAAACAATTTTTTAATTAATTTTATGCAATTTTCTAAATATTTTTAAAATATATATCTTTTTTTTAAATTTCCTAAATAAGAACTTTTAACTAAGTTTTTTTTTTAAGAAATTTTTCGAAGAATTTCTTAGTTTTTTTTTTGAAAATAATTTTTAAGCATATTTTTTCAAAGAAGTTTTTTTCATTCTTTTTGTACAATTTTATTGAGTTGCTCTTAAAGGAATTTTTCTTGAGTATATCTTTTACTATAAAATATTCACATTTTATTATTTAAAAGAAAAAGTTTAGTTTTGAAATTATTAAAAATTATTTTTAAAATTCAAATAAGTGTAAAATTATCCTTTATATTAAATAAACCAAAAACTAAAAGATAATTTTCTTTTAGTGATCGTTTTAAATTTCATGGTTTCTTTTCTGTTGGTTTTTAAAGAAAAAAATCTCAAATTTTTATAAAATTAAAAAATCAAACTAAATTTTTAACTGTCGTCAATCTTTTTTATTAACCAGTTTATAATTTATAAACTGCAATTTTTGTTCAACAGTTTTTAGATTAGATTAACATATCAAAGAGTTGTTACTATATTAATTTGCAAAATAAAATAAATTAAAAAAAAAAAATACGAATTTATTTTTTTGGAAACTTGATGCTTTCGTCATTTGGTCTGGTCGGTTGGTGGTCGGAACTGTTGACATTCGTCCAATAGAAACCAGTTGCAAAAAGATGCTGTCATCGTCGTCGACTTCTTGTTTTCTTTCTCAAGAAGTCTTATGGTTTTTTTTGGACAAAATTAGGATTTTTAAGAAAATTTTGGGAGACAATTTTTTTTTCTGTTGACTTTTACTAGAAAGTTAAGACTAACAAAAAAAAAACTCCCGTCGAATTAAAAAAAAAATGTAAATTGATCCAAACTTGATCGACGAAAATACGGAAAAAATGGATTAAAATATATTGTCAATAAAAAAAATTCAAGCTTTTTTAAAAGTCATGGACATCTACTGAATGGTTCTTTTTCTTAAAGGCAGTCAAAAAAAAAAAAAAACCGAAAACAACTGCTCGTATTTACTCAGCAACGCCAACATATGAGTTGGCTGACAGCAAGTGTTGCAATCAGAAAATATTCAGCGCAGCGCAGATGTTTTACGTTTTATTATCAGCACTTTTCTTAAACGAACATAATTTTTTGTGCTTTCTGAAAAGAAACAAAATTTTTAACACATTTTTCTTTGATTATTTCCCACCACAGCTCCCCCTCCGTTGCACCATAAATTTTTCTTCTTTTGTACAATGGTAAATATTGCATTTTTCACCTTTTTTTTAAATTTTTTTATCACAATTGTACTATCAATTTTTGGTGTTTTTTCATCTTTTGTTGATGAAAGCAGGTGCAAAGATGTACTTATCGTGTACTTATGTGCATAATGATGATGAGTAAACTGCAAAAATGGCTAATTTACTTCATCCAAATAAGCTGAGATAAATGATGGGGCTTCCATCTTGGTTTGGGGGTCAATATTCTTTAAGAAAAAATGAGACTTGCTAAATTTTGGGTAATACAATATTTTTTTTTTTTTTTCGAAAGGAAAGGAAAAATAATTTTTTTTTTGTTAAATTTTCTTTTTTGTAAATTTTTAAAAATTCAAAATCTTTTATTTTGTGTTAAATTTATGTTAATAGGTACAATTTTAAATTTAAACATTTTTAACATATAAACAATTTTAAAAATGCAAATTTAGAAATTTTATTATTTTTTAAGAAAATTAAATTTAATAAAATTTGTCTAATTTTATGATTTTTTTTTTATTTTTAAGCACAAAAAATAATTAAATTTTGAAAAGTTTTACGAACGCAAAAAAAAAAATTTTAATGACATTAAAAATTTCAAATAATTAAAAATATAAAATCATTATGAAAATGCAAAATTATTGACAATTATAAAAAAATTTATATTTAATCGAAATGAAAAATGAAAAAAAGAATAGTTTTTAAAAATTAGGCATTTTAAAAGTTGAATAAAAAATTCTGTAATTTTTTTTTTTTGGTATTTTTTAATGATTTTATTTAACATTTGTCGTTTTTACTCTTCAGAAAAGCTTACAAAAAAATTTTTTGTATAAAAAATTTTATTTATTGTAATTTCTTTAAGAATTTTTGGAGTATTTATTTTTAACGAATTTTTGTATTATTTTTTAGGGTTTTTTTTGTAATTATTTTCTGATGAATTTTTTAGAAAGATTTTTTTCACAAACTGTTTTTAAGAATTATTTTGAATACGTTTTTTGAATTTTTTTTTTGTTATTTTTTATAACGGTTTTATTTAATATTTTTCATTATTAACTTCAGAAAATCTAACAAAAATTCCTTGAAAAATTTACTTTTCAATATAAAAGAAAAAATGTTATTTGAAATTTAAAAAATTAATTTGATTAAAAATTATAATAAAAATATTGTTTTTTAACAATTTTTCGGATATTTTAATAAAATTCTTTTGGGAAACTTAATGTTTTATATAAAAAATTTTTTTATTTAATTTCTTGAAGAATTTTTGGTGTGTTTTTTAACTTTTTGATTATTTAAATTTTGTTTATTTTTAAAGAATTTTATATTGTATAAAAAATATTTTTTGTTTTAAAAAAGTTTTAAATTTTCGAAATAACCGAAAATGATAAAAAATTTAAAAATATATATAAAAAAAATTGAAATACAATAAAAAAGAAACGAAAACATTAGATAAATTTTTAATACTTTGAAATAAATTTAGGGAAATTTCTAATTAAAAAAGAAAAATATTTAGTTTTTAAGAACTTTCAAAAGTATTTAAGGGCAATTTTTTGTTGTTTTTCCATTATTTCTTGAATAATATTCCTAATGTTTTTAATCAATTTTTAGAGTATATTTTTTTTTAGTGAATTTTTTCTCTTGTTTCTTTAAAACGAATTTTTCCCATTAATTTTCCACTTTACAAAAGCTTAAAAACAAAAAAAAACAACAAAAAAATGATAACATTTTTAAATTCTAGAACAAAAATTGTAAAATTAAAAAAACAATTAAAAATTGAAAAAAAAAATTAAATTATAATGAAAATTTTGTAATTGTTTTTATGAGAATTTTTGGCAATAGTTTTAGAGAATTTTTCAAGCATTTTTCTAAGGAAATTTTTGAATATTATTTTTAAGAATTTTTTTGAAATTTTCTCTGAATTTTTATATTTTCTTCAGGTTTTTTTTATATAAAAATTGTCTTTAAATTTTCAACTTTACAAAAAGCTGATAAAATTATTAAAAATTTTAAAATGGTTTAAAAATTTTACAGAAAAAGAAAAGAAAAATTTATTATTTTTAAGGATATTTCGGGGTAATTGCTTTTAAGGATATTTCGGGGTATTTTCTTTTGTAAAGAATTTTTATGCTGTTATTTATATTTTTTGGATATTTTGTTTATTATTGTAGTTTTTACTTTTTTTTGCCCTTTTAATAATTGTTAAAATATTTTTTAAAAAAATGTTTTCTTATAAAAATTTTTTATTAAAAAAAAATAAATACTTTTCCAGTTTCGGTTTTTCACAAATTTTTTATTGTACGAAAAAAGAACTAGTTTTCATTGGTTGGTGGTATACAGTTTTATTCGGTTTCTACTTTTTAATGTTGCTATAAAAATTTCAGATTAGACAATTACCAAAAAACGAAGAGGGACCTGTGCGCGCACACATAAAATTAAGTATTTTTAAAGAAATTGTCAATGCAAAAGTAAAACCGAGGTTTTTGTGAAAGAAAAAAAAATTTATGTTTAGAAATAGCTTCAGTGCAAATAACTTTAGCGGAGGTAATGGTGGTGTCCAAGTTGTCTTCTCTGTCCTTTTCTCTATTCCATACTTACTTGATGAGCGCCGAACTATCCTGTGTACTCTTTATATTTTTCTGCAGAAAATTTTCAACACGCCCCGCCCCATTGGTACTATTTCCATTAATTGTGCAGCAAAGAAGTCATCAGAGGTGAACTATGACTGACTTTCTGTGTTTGGTAATTACAGTGATGAGAAAAAGTGTATACGCGGGACTACTCGCATGTACATTATTCGGGATAAGTGTTTATGGCTGGCATTTGACAGAAGGGTGAACTGTTTGTGATTATAAGTGACCACGTAGTCAAACGTCTGCATTTCGGAATACTTGTTTGGTCGTGTATGTGTTTGTATTCATATTTTGGTTGTGCTTTGATAATAATACAAAATTTTAAGTACGTAAAATTTGCGATTCACGTGAGCGTGCGATTACCAAGAGTTATTTAGTTGCAAACAATGACATTGTTTTTACTCGTGTATGGATGCGTGTGTGTGCGTTAATGTGTGGTGGATGTTACAATTCGTTGTGATTTACTGTCATACATGCATGCTCATATGAACATACATGCCTGATCATATGTACGTACTAGCAGTTCTGTGCGCGATAAGCTTTTCCGATTCTTCAACGTACGAAGAAGTCGTCTGACGTTTGTGCACACAACCCCACGGAGTGGTAAGTCACGAAATCGTCCAATTTTAAGAACGCATGGCCAACACGAAGCGATTGAAAAACAGCTCCAAAAACGAATTCATTTCTGTCCGATTCGTTACGTAAAGAAGTGGTGTACGAGTAGTTGTTAAAAAAAACGATTTGCCTGCAAGCGCGGTTGGATGGTTAGTGTGTGTGTTTGTGTTGAAATAGCTGAGAACGCTCGTTATCAGTAGAGCTGTGGTGCCTATAACTATTGTGGCTGTCGCGCGATCTAGCATTGATTGCGTGCGATTATGACTACAAAAGTGATTACGAGTAGCACGGCTGCAGCTACCCGCTACCACTACTACTGCTACTCATACTGATACTGTTGCAGCCAAAATCGACAATTTTTTTAAAAATTGCTTTTCTTTCACCTCTCTCCTACTTCCATTTTTAAATTTTTTTTTTTTGGCGTTAAGCTTTCTTAGCGCTTAGTTATTGTTGATTTTTTTTGTCCGTATTTCCTTGTGGTTTTTTTTGGCTGGTTTGCTTCTTATAAAAATTCTTATATCTTTAATAATTCTTCACATTTAAAAAGTTGTAATTTTTCCTATTAATTTTCCACTTTACAAAAGCTTAAAAACAAAAAAAAAACAAAAAAATGATAACATTTTCCAAAGTTCCTTAAAATAAACCAATAAAAAAAATTATATTTATAAACAAGAAGTGTTACCATACTACAATAAAAAGAAAAATTAATTTCCTTCCTTATTTTTTTTGGCAAAATTATAAAAAAAAATTATATGCATTTTAAAAATGTCAGCTTTTTAAGAAATTTTTTACTCAATTTTAGCTAACATATTTTCTATTTTTTTCCCTAAATCATCCTTAAAACAACAACAAACAAATTGGTTTTGTAGAAAGGAAAAGTGTTACCGCTGGAATTTAAATTTACCTATTTTTTTTGTTGGTTTTTTTGCTTTTAGGTTATTTTTTAATTAAATTTTTGAGTTATAAACAATTTTGTTTTTACTTTTTACTACATTTTAGTTTTTTTTTGCCTCTTTTTTGGCTTTAATTCTTTTTTTATATGGCTTCCAAAAACCATTTTTCTTTTTTGATTTTAAAAAAAAAAAAAAAAAAAAACAAATTTTTTTTTTTCGGTCGCAAAAAACCAATTTTCTTTTTCGGTCGCAAAAAACCTGTTCTTTTTTGGTCCCAAAATATTGATTTTTTTTTGGTAACATCAAAAAAATTACCTCTTTTTTGGCTTTTTATGGCCTCAAAACAAATTCAAACAAAAATACCAAAAATTAAATAGTTCAAAAATGCTAAAATTTATTGGAAAACTGTCAAACACTTCTTAAATAATTTTTTAGATTCTTTTTTAAAAAAAATTATACTTGAATTTTTCGATTTTTTTTTGTAATTTTCAAAATACCAATGAAAAAATTGTTACTTTTTGAAGTTTTTCCTATATTTTATTCCTTTACGTAGACTTTAAATTTTGGTAAGATTTGTTTTTAATGTAAAAAAAAATTTTATAATTTTTTTACCCATAAATTCAAATTTTTTTAGTAATTTTTTTTTATTGAAACATTTTAAAATACATAAAAAAAATTTGCATTTTGTACCTTTTTATTTTAATTTATTTTCTTTTAAACAAATTTAAACGTGAATTTTCATTTTTTTTTCACAATTTTAGAAAAACTAACACAAAAATTTGCCAATTTGAAAATTGAAAAAAAAAAATTTTTTTGTAAGTTTTAAAAAAGTTCCCATTTTTAAGCCTGTTTTTTTTTTTAATTTCAAATCA
Organism: Atherix ibis; assembly: GCA_958298945.1. Lineage (NCBI taxonomy): Eukaryota > Metazoa > Arthropoda > Insecta > Diptera > Athericidae > Atherix > Atherix ibis. Next base: position 78,429,325 of record OY282609.1, read on the forward strand.
TAAATTTAAGAATTCCGACAAAAAAACCACAAATATTTTATGGATTTTTTTCCAAAATTGTTCAATTTTAGTGGACATTTTTTTTAGTATTAAAATTTGTATAAATGGAATTTTCGCTTTTTTTTTAAATTAAAAAAATTCAAATATTTTTCTAACAATTTCACCTCCCCTCCCCTCTATCCCTTCTCCGCTATACCTTCCATAATAGGGAGGGTTTTTTTTTACCTTTAAAAAGGTGAATATACTTTTTGATATAAGTTTTTTTTCTGAATTTTTATTTCGAAAACAAAATTGATTTTTTTTGCAAAATAAATGTTAAAACCCAAAAGAAAATATCTCTTTTATTTTTTATTAAAAAAAAAGTAATTAAAAATAATACCTATTTAATACTATTGAGATAAAGTTACTCATAAAAGGGAAACTCATAAAAACTTTTGTCATGTTAAAAAAACTCCAAAATACCATAAGAAAAATTACTATCAGTTATTATTATGAGTTAAATTAACCTCCCCCAACCCCAAAAAGAAAATAGTTTTTTTTTTAATTTTAAAAATGGAAAAAAAAAAATTTCGTATTTTTTTTTGCAAATTGTTCCATTTCGAAAGCGAAGAATTATTAAACATGAAATATTTGCCAAATGAGAACAAATGCCAAGATAAGAGCTGATGGCTGATGAAGTTGATGGCATGGAGCGAATGGGGCCACGAATGTGGTAGCTGCTGATATACTAACAATGTGTTGAGTAGGTGGTGCGGAGAGTTTGGAAACTACTTTTGAAAATTGCTACTCGGAATCGCACTTGTACAACTGATAACTTTGGTCTCAACAACGTGTATACTCCTCTGTGTGGGTGGATGGGCATGTGAATATATTTACACACACACAATTGTGTACACCCATACGTGCACACATTTGTTCATTCTTGCTGATATCATTTGATGAAGGAAGGCCTAAATTTTTCGCCGATTATCCAACAAGTTTTACGGAGTTTTACTCTTTTTTAGCACATTTTACTGCAAGTTAATCACATATTCACATTCGCATAAACGAAGCTTTTTTTGTATGGCATTTTTTCCGTTTTTTCCTGTTCACATTTCTATTATTATTATTATCGTTTTCTGCATCATCTGTGTTTAAGTTGATAAGAAATTCAGTGTTGAAAACAATTGAAAAACTAGTAAAAATTACTAGCCAACAAAAATCCAAATGAGATGAATTTGGGCTTCCCGTCTTGTTGTTCTCTTCGCTGTTTTTGCTCTCCTATTTACTACTTTTTTTTATGTTTAGAAAAAGGTTCTTCTCTTAAGAAATTGTAAAATATCAAAACAAAAAGAAAACAGGAAAAAACGCAAAAATTTACTTGATTTTTGGCAAAATAAAATTTATTTCTTGATTTCTTCTTCTTATTCTTCAGTCTCAATTGGAATAGATTACGTAGCTTCGAACACACATTATCATCGTCAACTGATGATGATAACTCAAAAAATTGTTTGATTTTTTTCTTATCTTTTTTGACTTAAAGAGAGGAGTTTATGGAGAGTAATTTCTCTCTCAATGAATCCGCCAAGAGGAAAAGTTGCTCTATAAAATGCTCTGAAAAACTCACAATTGACAAAAAGTGACTTATCGGTGTTAATTTTGGTCTAAAGATGTAATTGGGCCCGTTTTTTTTTGAAAATTAAGAATGGAAAATTGTGCCAGTCAAAACACTGTTTTTTTTTGACCTCAAAAAACCGACTCAAAAAGGAGATTTTTCTTTGACCTCAAAAAAAAAAACGATTTTTCTTTGGTCTCTAAAAAAATAGCTTTTTCTTTGGCGTCAAAAAACCATTTTTCTTTTTGGCCTCAAAAAAGCTGATTTTTCTTTGGTCTCAAAAAACCGATTTCATTTTGGTCTCAAAAAACCAATTTTTTTTATTTGGTCTCAAAAAACCAATTTTTTTTTGGTCTCAAAAAACCGATTCTTTTTTGGTCTCAAAAAACGGGTTTTTTTTTGGTCCCAAAAAACCACTTTTTTTCTTTGGCATAAAAAAAAAACGATTTTATTCTTTGGTCCCAAAAAAATATTTTTTTCTTTGGCCTCAAAAAATTGATTCTTTTTTGGTCCCAAAAAAACAAATTTTTTCTATGGCCTCAAAAAAAGAATTTTCTTTTTTGGCCTCAAGAAACCCAACTTATTTTTTGCCTCAAAAAACCGATTTTTTTCTTTGGCCTCTAAAAACAATTTTTCTTATCTGGCCTCAAAAAAATTTTTTTTTTGTTGGTCGCAGAAGATCATTTTTCGGTATTTTTGAGGCTTAAAAAAGGAAAATCCACAAAACGGCTCCAAAAGTAACACAACACGACAAATTTTTTAGCCTTATTGTGCACAGGATGAATAATTTCTAGATTTGGTTATATCAACATTGACATTCAAGATCGTAACACTTCACGGCGTTGGACTTTTTTTTCTTCTGAAGGTTCATGAAAAATTGTGTATTTGTAGAAAATTCTCAAGCCGTTAAGTGATGACCAAATTACAGTCCGAAATGTGCCATCGACAATTACTTTAGAAAGGATCGATTTTCGGAAAAAGTCCTTTGGTAGGCCTTTTAATGATGTTATATTTTAATATAACAAGGATCGATTTTCGCATAATGGCAAAAAGTTGAAGCAATTTATTATGTTAAAAAGATTTACCAAAGTCCTACTCTTAAGTGTCGTTTATTTAACTTTACTTTCCGAACCACAAATTGTACATGAAAAACTGTACGATTCAATGTGAACGAATTTCTTTGTAATTTGCATACACAATGAACACCTTAGTTTAAACAGTCTCAGGTGTAATAAGATGGTCTCTCTTAACGCTGATTACGTAAACTATCGTTAATTGTTAGTTGGTAAATTTTTAATTGAATATCGTGTACATTGTGGCCTCTCTCCATTAGTCCGAACGCTTCAAGCTAAACTTTTCTTCTAGGTAAGTTTCCTAGGTAATTTTCTCCCCTTTTATTATGAAAATAGTTCTATTCTCAGATTACTTAATATTATGTCTGGGGGGACGACGACTGATCGTAGTTAGAGTTACTCTATTATTATTAAGATTATTTTAATTATTACACTTTACCGGTTATTCATAAACTAATTTTTGAAATGACTAATTTTCTCTTCTCCTTATATGATTAATTTTAGAAATAATTTTAAGAAAAAAATCTTTGTACAAAGGAAGTTAAAATTCTATCCGACAGTAAGTGGGGGAATTCTGTTCAAGTTGGTGGGTGGTGGTGGGTAGTTTTAATGTGCGATACTGTGCCGTATATGAGATGAGGAAGAGAAAAAAAATATTATTAAATGTTGTTTTTTTCTTCATTTAATTTAATAACTTAAAAAATTTTATTCTAGTTTAGAAAAAAAAAATATTTTCTTTCCTTCATAAAAGCAAAGAAGTTTGAGCAACACTTTTGTAAATATTGAAGCAAAACCTAAGTCTTTTCCGTGCGGAATTTTTTTTCTTTTCGTTTGTAAATTTAGTTTATTTTCAATTTTGAATTTTTTTTGTTTTCTTTAAGAGAAACCAACAACAACACAAAAAATATAAAGTAATTAAAAATAAAATGTTTTTTTTTTGTTTTTCGGTTCGAAATTTTTAATTTTAGAAATTTTATTTCTATTTGCTTAGGTGTAAGAGCTTTTGAAGAATTTTTTTTCTCTCTATTTGATGTAAGTCTGCATTCTGGTTCCTATTTAATTAAGTCTGCGTTTTATTTGAACTTTTATATTAATATTTATATATTAAAAAAAAGTTTTTAAAATTAACTATGAAAAAGAAAAACAAATAAAATTTGTACAATACAAATTTTTTTCTATTCGAAAATTTACTTAATAAGAAAAATATGGAATTTTTAATTGAAGAATGGATAATTTTTGTGGATTTTTTTTACTGTCCCCAAGGTTTTTAACAACAAAATTGAAAAAATATTAATTGAAACTTATTGGTTTTTATTTAGTCAGCTGAATTTTGAAACCATAAAAATTATTTTCTTCTTATAAAAATTATTTTGTGTTTAAAAAGATTATTTTTCGATTTTTTTTTTTATTATTTAAGTAAATTTTTTCTTAAAATTTTTTTTAAAAAACTCAGAAAAGTAACTTTTTTTTTATTTTCAATTTTTATGAAAATTTTTTAATAAATTTCCAAAATAAAATCGGTTTATTGGGACCAAAGGAAAAAAATCGTTTTTTAGAGGCCAAAGAAAAAAAATCGGTTTTTTAGGCCAAAGAAAAAAGTCCGGTTTTTTTGAGACCAAAGGAAAAAATCGGTTTTTTGAGACCAAAGAAAATAAATCATTTTTTTGAGGCCAAAGAAAAAAATCGGTTTTTTGGGGTCAAAGAAAAAAACGGTTTTTTGGGGTAAAAGATTAAAATCGGTTTTTGAGACCAAAGAAAAATATCAATTTTTTGAGACCAAAGAAAAATATCGATTTTTTGAGGCCAAAGAAAAAAAAACGGTTTTTTTGGGGCCAAAAGGCAAAAAAGAAATTTAATTTATTTAAGGCTAAGGAAAAAAATCCTTTTTCAAAGAAAAAAAAATAGAATGGCTTCTCGCTCTTGGTTCAGAAAGCTAAGAACAGTGGAATGGCCTTTGTCTCTTTTTTGGAGACCTTAGAATAAGATAATGGCTTGTTTCAGAGACCTTAGAATAAGGAAATCGCCTCTGGCTCTTGTTTCAGAGACCTTAGAATAAGGGAATGAATTCTCGCTCTTGTTTCAAAGACCTTAGAACAATGGAATGACCTCTGACTCTTGTTCTAGAGACCTTAGAACTATATAAAGGCCTTTGGGTCTTGTTTCAGAGACCTTAGAACAAAAAAAATGTTTCGAATCAAGGAAGATGCCCTCATGGTTCTGAAACTACAGAATAATGGCATCTGGCTCTTGTCTTACATATAAAAAATTATGTGGAACATCCAAAAAAAAAATGGATTAATTTTGTTCATAAACATTTTCTGATTTATATTTGGATAAAAATGTTTATAAACAAAATGAAGTATTTTCAATGAAGAAAAAAAGAATTTGCACAAAAAAAACCATTTTTTATGTGATTTTTTTTATATAAAATTTTTTTATCTAAGTTAAAAAAAAATTTCTTTTTTATTGTATTTTTGAGTAAAAACTAATGATTTTATTGAAATAAAAATTAATTTTTTTGTCTTATTGCAGAAAACGTTTCTTCAAGACTTTCAATTAAAAACAAAAAGAATTGTTAAATAAAAAAAACAAAGTGATGGACGAATTGTTAAAAACAAACAAAAAATGTAAATACAATAGTTGTAAAAGTTATGCAAAAGATTAAAAGTTTACCATAAAAAAATAAATAACGTATGCCAAAACATCCACAAATAGAAAAATTTAAATAATAATAAAAAAATATATTCAAATAAAAATACTTCTACAAATAAAAAGGTAAAAATTTACCTTATTCCTGTTAATAAATTTTAATAGTGTACAAAAAAAAAATATAATTTATTGGAAAAAGTTGAAGTAAAAATTATTAATCAAAAAAATAGTTACCAAAATAGTATAAACGATCAAAGTGAATAAATTAAAAAATAATTATGGGATACTGTAGTGGGTTTTTTTAAGTGAAAATAAAAAAAACTAAAAATTGTTAAAATTTATTGTTGTGGACATGCACGAGACTATTCTAAACGAAAAGGAGGATAATTTTCAAATAGAAGTATTTGTGGTCATCCCGTTTTGTCAGCGACTGTAATTTTTGTTGAGGTGAGTTTTCAAAGAAAATTTTTCTGTTTGAATACAGAAGAGTATATTTAAAAAAAAAGGATTTTTTACTCCTTTTTTTGGGGATTAGATTAATATTACATATTTTGATATGATTTTTCAGCGTTTATTTTATTTGTTAACACTTTTAAATTGAACTTTTTAACATTTAAGCTTAAAATATTTAGTTAAATTCACATTTCTCCTCAACAATTTCCTAGAAAAATGTTTGCTACATAAAATATTTTCAAAAAAATTTGAAAATAAAATTTTGTCCTTAAAAAATTGTTTAGGGAACAAATTTTTACTTATTGGAAAAATATCCGCTGAAAATTAGTTTAGTTTTTTTTGGAAACATTTTTATTTGTAAATTTTTTTAGTGAACTAGATTTATTTTTACTGAATGGGTTTTTTTTATACTGAAAAAGTTTTAGGGGAAAATTTCTTAACTGTAAACATTTTTACTAGTAAATTTTTTTACCGGGAAATTTACTAGAGAAATTTTCACTAAAAAAGTTTTGATAAGAAAATTTTAATTTTACCGGAAAGGATTCTCTTCTACAGGAGAAATATTTCTACGCAAATAATTTTGTTTGAAAAAATGGCCAATTTCAATTTGCCATAGAAAAAAGAAGGAAATTGTAAATTTTTAGAATAAAAAATGTTTTTTTTTAAGCAATTATTTTTACTAAAAAATTTTCCATCTGAAAAAGTTTTTATAAAAAAATTGTTTAACCTAAAAATTTTTCAATGGAATTGATTTTACTGCAAAAGTTTTACGGAAAAATTTACTGCAATTTTATTTAACGAATTTTTTAAAAAACAGACAAAAATCTATTTAACTGGAAATTTTTTTAAGGAAACTATTTTGACTGCAAATTTTTTTATTAAAAACTGTAAAAGTTTTACAGGAAAATTTAAGAGAATAATTTTTACTGCAAAAGTTTTACGACAAAATTTACTAGAATTTTTTTTTACTGAAATTTTCTCAACAGTAAAAATCTAATTTTTGTAAGGAAACTATTTTGACTAAAAAATTCTTTATTAAAAACTAAAAATTTTATGGGAAAATCTTTTTTTTTGCTCAAAATTTTTTTTATGAAAAGATATTTTTGTTTTACTTAAAAACAATTGTATGAAAAAATTTTCAACTGGAAAGTTTTTTTTACTGCAACATTTTTTACTGGAAAACTTTAAAAACTTTATTTTTTGACTGAAAAAGTTTTGCCTGTAAATTTTTTTACTAAAACAATTTCTACTTTAAAAAGATCACTGAAATTTTTTTTACGGAAAGAAAATTTTATTTAGAAATGAAGATGTTTTTAACTTAACAGTAAATATTTTTACTGGTAATTTTAATGGAGAAGTTTTTAACTGGAAATAAAAATTTTCTATTAATTTTTAATTTTTTTTTGACTGAGTAATTTTTACGGGATTTTTTAACTGAGTAATTTTTACGGGACAATTAACCAAAAAATGCTTTTTACTGAAATGGTCTTACAGGAAAATTGTGGTCGGACAACTTTCTTTTATATAAACAACTTTAATGGAACCAATTTTTACTGAAAACAATTTATAACTGAAAAAACTTTCATGGAAAAATTTTATACTAAAAAAGTTTGGCCCGTAAAATTTTTATTGATAAAATTTCTACTGAAAAATTCACTTAAAAAATGTTTATTAAATTTTTTTTACGGAAACTATTTTTCATAAAAAATGTTTTGACGGAAAAAAATTTTACTCAGACATTTTTGTTTTGCTTAAAAACTTTTAATTAAAAGGTTTTTAACTGGTAATTTTTTAACTGGACATTTTTTACAGAAAATTTTTCAAAAAACAGAAAAAATATTATATTTATGACAAGAAAATTATAATGAAAAATTATTTATTGAAAAAAAGGTTTTTTTTCTGACTGAACAAGTTTTTATTTAAAAAGTTTTGCCTATAAAATTTCTTACTACAATAAAAAAATTCACTTAAAAAATATTCATTGAATTTTTTTTACGGAAACAACTTTTACTAAAAAAAGAAAAATTTACGGAAAAGAAGTTTTAATTTCTAATATAAAAGTTTTCAACTGTAAAAAAAAATTATTTGAATTTCATTTTTAAATACAAAAACTTTTGCAATAATAAGTTTTTTTTTGCAATTTTTTGTTTGTATGAGAATTATTGGTAAAATTTTTTTTCCCAATAATTTTTTTAACCAGAATTTGCCTATAGAAAATGTTTATCTGAAAAGACTCCTAAACATAAAATTACTCCAATCTTACAAGAAAATCGTACAAAAAGACTAAAAATGTTTTAAGAAAACTAAAATAATTTCTATGTGAAAATAGAAAAAAAGAACTGATAGAAAAAATTCCAATGAAAAAAAGATTGTTTGATCAACAGCAACCAACAAGCAACGATTACGCAACGAAGAACAGACAACGTAATACAATGTAATGTGGCGGCGGTTGTTATCATCCAGCTTTACGATAATAATGACAGTAAAACTATCGTGACAGTGACAATGGCAACGAAGGAAGGCTTTCTCGTTCGTTTATGGCCGTTACTGTTGTTAGGGCACGTTATCACCATCATCAATCGGGTCATATCAATGCGATATTTATGCATTTTGCGAATATTAACTGCCAACAAAACTATAATATTCCATGGAATTTTGAAAGGAAAAAAAAAAATGGAGAAGAAGAAGAGAATAAGAAGCAAGAGAAAAAAAAATTGCAATAAACGCTAAACAATTACAGCAGGTAACGATGACGACGACAATAACGAGTAATTAAATTTTTTTTTTGTTGAAAACTTTTCATAACAACCTGCCGCGATCGGTGGTGTGTAGTTTTTTTGTTGTATTCTGCGTTCGGAAAGCACATAACATCGACCTTGAACTTGATAAATGCAGATCTCGACTATTTCTATTGTTGTTGCTGTTTTTATAGCTAAACATGGTTGAGGGTATGGCAGCAGATCAGCGCGGGGTAAATGGGGATGAAATGAAAAAAAAACAGCGATAAAAATATCTAACCAATCACCATGCGGACAGTGATCGATGCAATCAAATAAATTTTTTTTTTACTTCTTTTCTATGCACTCTCAATCTTGTTTTGTTTGCTGGGCGTTGTAAAAATTTTATTAACAATCATGCCCAGAAAGCAAAGCAGCCACTCGTAATAGAGTTCAGAGTCGATCGGTGCGATCATGCGATAATTTCAAACGATTCCACCCCAACCCACCACTCTTACGAAATCATCCAACACCCCCTTTCGTCTCCCTCACCTATGGCTCGAATCATACAAAAAATGGGTTCAGTTTTGATAAAATAAATTTCAGTGTGCCAACAACAAAAGCCCCAACAAAATGGTAAAAGCTCACCATTGCGGGTAAAGCTATCTAATCGCTCAACTGATCATAGCCATCAGATATTAAAGTCTGTTGGTTTAATGTGTTTGTATTTAAGGTTCCTAAGACATATGACGGGAGTTACTTTACAGCGCCACGACAATGAGGCCATTTGTCAATTTCATGTTACATGTCAGATGGCACTGTTAGTTTAGACATTAAATTCATATCTTTAATTTCCCATAAAAAAAATTTACCAATTAAAAACCACCTACCTCCTCTTTAAATGTGACTCTTTAATAGAACTATCCTCTTTAATAGAACTACCGTCAGATATTACTGTCATGGGGAATAGACTGGCATTAAGTCTTATACTTTTTAGGCTGACCTTTTTTTATTCTTTCTTTCTGACAGAGCTTCTTTATTACTCGGGGGATACGTATTCAGTTACCTTCTGGGCCACTCGTTTACCAATTTATTTCTCTACTTCCTTTCTTTCTCCGATAAATCGTGGACAGTGAAATAAGCGTGGACAATTGTGGCATGCCGCATCAAACCCCAATGTCCCTTTCAGAAACTAGGCTATATTGTGGTGTAATTCTCTTCATGACATCTTCCGATCCACGTGGATCAGTACGGAATACACTAGGCTTTTTCCTAATTTAGAAATGATTTTTTTTATTAATAAAATTTCCCATTTTCTTAGTAAAGTTGCTATTTTTCTTTATCAAATTTCTATATTTTCTCCTTGAAATTTATGTTTTTTTTCTTTTTCAAATTTAAATTTGCCCCTTTTTTAATCGGAATTATATTTTAAATTAACAAAATTTCCCTTTTGCTTGTGGAAATTGCGTTTTTGTAAAAATAAATGTTCCTTTTCTATTCCAAAAATTTAAAATTATTATTACTTTTTTTGTATTGTTGGTAGAGGAAAATTTTCTAAAGACTCTGTTAAGATTTTCTAAAGACCCTGAATTTCCATTTTTTTTTACCATTTGCAAATTTCCCTTTTCCTCATCAAGATTTATAAAATTTCCCTTTGCCATTTTTTATTAACAATATTTTCCATTTTTAATACATTAAATATAAAATTTCCCTTTTCCCTTTGCAATTACCTTTTTTTCGTAATCAATATTGACCATTACCTAATTAAAATTACCTTTTATATTATTAAATTTCTATTTTCTTCTTAAAATTGAAAATTTCCCCTTTTTTTTTGGCCAATTGAAAATTTTCCTTTATTTTAAGCCAATAGAAAATTTCATTTTTTTATGGCAAATCAAAGTTGGCCTTTTCCTAATCAAAATTACATTTTTTTTTATTAAATTTATTTTTTCTTAGCGGAATCGCTATTTACTTACGTAACTTTCCATATTTCTTCTTAAAATTTAAAATTTCCCTTTTTTTAAAACCAATTTAAAATTTCTCTGTTTTTATGGCCATTCGAAGTTCACCTTTTCCTATTCAAAATTACATTTTTTTTAAATTAAATTTCTATTTTCTTAACAGAATTGATATTTTCTTAAGAAAATTTCCATATTTTCTTCTTAAAATTTAAAATTTCCCCTCTTTTTTAAAGCCTCTGTTTTTTAAGTCAATTGAAAATTTTCCTTTTTTTATGGTCATTCGAAGTTGTCCTTTTCCTAATCAAAATTAACTTTTTTTTAAATACATTTTTATGTTCTTAGCAGAATCGCTATTTTCTTAAAAAAAACTTTACCTTTTTTTTATACTTTAAATAAAAAAATTGCCTTTTGCGTTAGCAAAAATTTCCACTTTAAATATTAAATTTCCCGTTTACCTAAACGCAACTAAAACTGTCTTCTTTCTTAGATCAATATCAATTTTATTTGCCTTTTAACTAGTAAGAAGAAAACATTGCCTTTTAACTAATAAGAAGAAAAAATTGCCTTTTTACTAACAAAATTTCCTTTTTCATAAGTAAAATTCAAAATTACCTTCATTTATTCAAAAAATTATTTTTCTATGAATCCTTTTTTTAAGCATTTGACAAGCAAAAATGCCAGTAAGAAAGTGCAAAATTTACTGAATATTGTTGCGATCAGCACAGCACAGTTGCGCTCAGGTCAGCACAGCACGGATGCGCTCTGTACAGCACGGTTGCGCTTAGCACAGCACGGTTGCGCTTAGCACAGTACGGTTGCGCTTAACGTTGCTGCACTCAACATTGTTAATAAAGGCGTGGTCATTAGTATTGTTGACAGTCCCAACAATATTGTTGCGTTCAACATTGTTGCGTTCAACATTGTTGATGACGTTTCTGTTAAAATTTCGGTTTTTTTCCTGCTATTTCCTTTGATCAAAAACTGTTTTTTATGAAATAAATATTTTTATTTATCTCTTGTAAAAGTTTTGAAAATTCTTTAAAAAAAAAACCATATAAAAACAATTTTTAGACCCATTTAAATATATTTTAAACCTTAAATAAATGGTTTTTAATACTTCAAAATGATAAAATGTTCTCATAAACAAGGACGACAATTATTCAAAACAAACTGGAATTTATTGAAATTATTTATTTATGTTAATAGTCGGTTTTTTACAGAAAATTTAAAAATCACAAACTTTGGATGTTATTGTTTCTTTATTTTTATAATAAATTCATTTTAAATCAACTTATAGTCAAATTAGAAACATTTTTTTTTTCAAAGACATGTTATTAAAATTTTTATGTTAACAATCAATTAAGCGAGGAGATTTCATACAATTTTCTATTGATAATTAAAGGAAGAAAAGATGGAAAAATAATTAATTGTGAGAATTTTTCATGGAAATTTCGTCAATACATTAAAAGTAGACTTAACTGATATCTCCTACAATAATAATAATAATAATAATAACAAAATTGATGGAAACTGATTAAACTTGGCATATGGGGGGAAAAAACAACAACAACAAGTAAATTGCACAGTAAAATTGAATTTTTGCATAACTTAATGCGGTTTGTTGTTTTCTTGTTTGTTTTTATCTTCATTTAGTCAAGTTAGTTAGTCTGAAGATTTTTCCGTGAATCATTTTCTTATGTTATGCAACAAGATTTCATGGTCACCACATCGCGTGAAGCACTTCTTTTAACTCTCGCTCTACCCCCTTCCTATACCTCTGCTAGTTTGTCTCCATTTCTGTCTTGATTGTGGCAATATATTTTTCTATACAATACAATTTATTATATATTTAATGGATACACAGCAAAACATGGAAATTTTGTTGAAGGCTTGGAGGAGGAGGCTCGTTGGATCGCTGGCGCATTTGCTTGGACAGCTTTCGATATTGGTTTTGAATAGTCGCGGTCAATTTTTAATACTCAAAAGCCCCCTTCCCACCCTTCCGATGGAGCACATATATTTTCATGACAATACTGGAAACTTGTCGCTGTGTTTACTTAATCTTCACATTTGATAGTGCCGATGAGTTGTAAGTGGTTGGTTGCATTCGAATGGGTTTTGTTCAACTTTTATTTCTTCTTCAGTTCATTTGTGATTTGTTTTTTGTTGCCATCTCCTTTAAGTAGTTTTGCTATGTACGGACAAGGATATGCGCTTTGGAGATGAACTTTGGGGAAAAATTTAATAATTAATCTTTTGAAAATTTGAAGGAAAAAAAAACACAAAGCGAAATTAAGGTGATAAAAATTAAACGAAATTAAATTTCTTCGAAATCAAAAAAGGATTTGTTTTTTGATTTCGGAGAAGTTTGATTTTTAATTGAAGGAGGGGGGGGGGGGGGTTGTAGAGGGCATACACGTTGTAATAAAAAAAAAGAATAAGTAAAAAAAAACACTAAAACAGCTTAAAGTTAATTTTGGTCTTATCACAGCAACTTTTTATTGCCCAAAAAAAATGAAGTTTTTATTGAAGTTTTTTGCAATAATCAGAAAAAAACCGAAAAAAAAGTTTTTCGATATTTTTTTTTCTCTAATTAAAATTCTAATTAATTGTTTTTTTTTAAATGATCGTAAATATAATTTCTGAGAGCGCTATGGCCTTTTTAAAAAAAAAAACAAATTTCTTTGATCACAAGCTACACAATATGACAAATTATTTCGGCTTTATTGCACAAAAACATCCCAGAACACGTATTTAATCAGATTTTGTGATTTCAATTTGACGCCGTTGATGTTTTTCTTTGTAAAAAATTTGCATATTTACGCAGATTTTTTACAAGAAAAACTTCAACTTTAGAGCATATATCAAACTTTAGAGCATATCTCAAACTTTAGAGCATTTAAAAACCAACATCCGTTAAGTAATGGGCAAATTTTGAAGCCAAAATATGCAAAAAAGTCATCAAAAATTACCCTAAAAAAGGATTGAGTTTTTTAAGAATATTTCTGGCTACTATTTAAATTTATTATTATATTCGTTGTATATTGGCAAAGTTCAGGTAATATTATTATAATAAAAGTTTTATCAAAAATTTTCCAGTTAAGTGTGTTTTATTTAACTTTACTTTCCCAAATGCAAATTGGATAACCCTTTGATATTTCGGTAAGAACAAAAGTTTCCGAGTTAAGAGAACTTAAGTGCGAATAGATCTGAGAGGCTCTCAAACTTTCCTACTCCTCTAACATTCAGCTGAGTCTTTACCTAAATTTTCATCATGTTTAATATACTTTCTAGGATTTTATCCATAATTGCATTGAAAAAATAACAATAAATATATTTTATTAAAGTTTTATTTCCGAAACACAAATTGGATAAACATAAATGATCATATTTCCGTTCGTGTTAGGAGAAAAAAAACTTAAAATCAACTAAAAAAAAGAGCGAAATGAGATGAAAGGAATTTTGATGGAAGAGTGACTAAGAAATTACTGATTAGACGGTTGAGAAGAGAAGAGACAGAAACGAAAACACTTCCTGCGTTAATGAATTAATGAGAGACCTTGCATTTAATGCAGATACCAGTTTGGATTCGTTTTGGCCAATTGGATTGCTGTAATTTAATGGAGAGTGTAAAGTGTACTGAATTGATTGATACACGTACTCTCGCGGCAAGCATCCTCCACCTTTGGCAGCACGGCGATTTGGATTTCTTTGCTCTTCTTTCTCTTGTTGTTGTTTTTTTCTTCTTTTTTCTTCATTCTATTGTATTAAGAAATATTCCCGCTTTTGAAGTACAATTATAATTTTTTTTTATTTTTTCTAAAAAAATATTTTCATGATTGTTAAAAAAAAATTTAAATACGAATTTTTCAAAAAATCTAATTAATTTTTATAACTATTTTTTCAATATTATTTTTGTAAATCTTTAGAAAAGATAAAAGTAAAATTTTTAACTGCCAAGAAAGTAAAATTTTTCCAAAAATAAACTATTTTTTTTCTCCCGAAGATCATCAAAGAATTGAGGTACCATATTTTTATCTTTTATCTTTTTTTACAAGTAAATTAATAAAATTTTTTTGGACTCCCAAAAGAATTTTTGGTTAAAAATTCTTCAAAAAACTGAAAATATTTTTTTTTCTGAAGATTATCATAGAATTGAAGTACAAATTTTTATCTTTTATCTTTTTTTTTAGAAAATAAAAGAAATTTTTTTAGACTACCAAAGAAAGTCAAGTAAACATGTTTATCCCATTTTCAAAAAGCCCTAAACCGGTTTTTCTTTTGTATCATCAAAAAAATGAGGTAAACATTTTTATCGTCTATCTTTTTTCTTCAGAAAATTAAAGAAATTTTTTTAGACTACTAAGAATTATATGTTAAAAATTTTCCAAAAACCTAAACTATTTTTTTTCTATAGATCAACAAAGAATTGAGGTAAAAATTTTTATCTTTTATTTTTTTTTGTTCAGAAAATTAAAGACAAATTTTTGGACTACCAAGAAAGTCAAGTAAAAATGTTTATCCCATTTTCCAAAATCCCAAACCTGTTTTTCTTCTGGATCATCAAAAAAATTAGGTACAAATTTTTATCGTTTATCTTTTTTTTAGAAAAATAAACCAATTTTTTTGGACTACCAAAAAAATTTTTCAAAAAACTGAAAAAATTTTTTTCTGTAAATTATCAAAGAATTGAGGTACTAAAGTTTTATCGTTTATCTTTTTTTTTTTTTAGAAAAATAAACAAATTTTTTTGGACTACCAAGAATTTTAGGTTAAAAATTAATTTAAAAAAACTGAAAATATTTTTTTTCTGAAGATTATCAAAGAATTGAGGTACAAATTTTTGCCTTTGATTTTTTTTCTTCAAAAAATCGAATAAATTTTTTTAGACTACCAAGAAAGTAAGGTAACATTTTTTATCCCATTTTCTAAAATCCTAAACCTGTTTTTCTTCTGGATTATCAAAAATTGTGGTACAAATTTTTTATCTGTAACCTTTTTTCCAGTAAATTAAAAAAAAACTTTTGAACTCTCAAGAAATTGAACTAAAAAATGTTCTCGAAATTACAAAAAAGAAGGACTAAAATTATTTCCCAAGAAAAAAAATGGCTTACAATAGAAAAACTCCAGCCCTCTTGAGCTTCAGTCGAACCCATAAACGAAAAATGTAAAGAAATTTTTAAAAAATACCTTAAAGAAAAACAAAAATAATTTAGAAAAAAAAATTAGTTTTTATCTTAACACCAAAAAGAAAAAGAAAAGATAGAATCACTTTCAGGTAAGAGAAGAAAGAAAAAAAAACCGCAAAATTGAAAGTCTTTTGGGCGCGTGCTTCTCGTGACATTGGGTTTTCGCCGCCGCATCTTTTTCTTAATACGAAAAATTTATTTTTCTACCTCAATTCCGTCCCCTCACCCCCCAGTACCACAATTATTATTTATTATGACTGTTTTGTGACCGCGTGCGCTCAAAGGTATATTAAAAATTTTGTTGTGTTTTGTTGATTTTTTCTATTAACCAATAACAGGTAAACTTAAACTGGTAACAGGTACACTCAATCGTATACGTAACCGCGGTGGTGGTGTCTCTAGCCACAAGCCAATAGGACGGCAGACAATTCATTATGAAGAAGAAAGATTGCCATAAGCTTTCAGGCATAAATAAGTTTTTTTCTGTTTGTTTGTTGTTTTTTTTATGGAGTTGAAAATTATGGACAGAAAAATAAAATAAGTAACAAAAAAAATATGGAGAATTTTTTTTCCGTCCTTCTTGATTTGATGACTTTTCTTATTATTCTCTTTTCTTATGTTGTCATTTTTGGTAAATAGTAGAGAGAGAAAAAAAATGTGTGAGCAATGACTACTACTATAAACTATTATTCAATAATAATAATAATAGTAATTTTTTTTTTGCCAATTTCTGAATAATGGTTCTTGTATAAATTCTTATTCTTGGAAAAATAAGAATAAAAATTCCACTTTGGAAATAACTCGTCTCCACACTATCTATCACCTTACCAGTGATGGATCAACCAGCAGCGCCATCGCAGTTCCATCATCCCCCCATTGTCATCGTCATTATTCGTGTGTTGCCATTGTTATTATGATTATACCATTTTCTAGTCGTTTTTATTAATTATTTGAAAAATGTTTTTGTAAAATCTTCAAGATAAAAATTATTCAATAATCTTGTCAGATAAATAACTAATTGCATATTAATTTCATATTATTACGTACTTAGTTTATTATCCCCGCTATTTTCAGTTATTTCCATTAAAATTTTACTTCGGTAATTATTAGATGACATAATCGTTCTGCATAGAAGATAATTTCAAGTTATTTTTTTACAAATTTTCTATTAAAACTCTTATTTTTATGGTAATTTCGAATAAGAATTGTAATGAAATTTACTAAAGTACACTTTTTAATAGTGGTTTTTTTTTTGATTAACCAGGAAGAGGAAGTCAACGTTTTTTTTTTTTAAATAAAAACTATTTGGAAAAGATTGTACAAAAATATTGGTTCAAAAAATATCTAGAATTCTTTTCTGTATAAGATTTACTATAAAAAAAATGTTTTATGGAAAATTCTATTTTTATATTTTTTTATATTGTACATTCTAAAATGTTTACAACGAAAAAAAAACAAAAAAAATATTTAATTTTTGCATAGCTCATAATTTTCCTATAAAATTGCATTTTTTCTAAAATTCTATTTTTTAGAATTTTCTTTATATTTTTATAGTAGTAAGTCCTTTGCATAAGCAGTTAATTTATAAAAAAAAAATTTCTAAGATTCTATAAAATTATATACTCTTTTTTATAATATAACCTTTATAAAATTCATAATTATGAAATATGTTTTTTTGCGCCTTTGTAAATTATATATTTTTTTTTTGCCAACAAAAAATAAAAAAAAAAGATTAGTAGTAAAATAAAAACTATTTTTTAAGCATTTTTCTGCTGTTTTTCAAAATTAAAATTAATTTACTATAAATATTTTTTCAGGAGAAAATTAATAATAAAAAATGTAAAGATCTTAGAATAAAATGTACAAGTTTTTTTATAAAATTTCTATATTAAAGTTTACTATAAAAATATGTCAGATTTTCCATTAAATTTTTCTAAACTTTTTTAATAAAAATCACCATAAAAGTTAACTTTAAAAATATGTAAAATTTTCCATAATATTTTTGAACATTTATAAAAAAATAATATAAAAGACCAAACTTTTCGTTAATATTTTTCTTTAATTTTTAGAACAAAAAAAAATTCTACAAAAAATTACCATAAAAATTTGTAGACATTTTTTTTATAAAATAAATAATATTAAATTCTTTCGGGATGATTTTTCGAAAAATTTTTATTCAAAATCTGGCCTTTTTGTATCTAAACTCATAAAAGGTCAGATTTTCCATAAAAACTGTTTGAAAAAGCATCCCGAAAGATATAATTTGTTAAATTTCCTATAAAAATTTACTATAAAAATATGTCAGATTTTCCATAAAAGTATTCTAAACTTTTTTAATAAGAGTTTACTATAAAAATATGCGAAAATTTTCTATAATATTTTTTAACATTTATAAAAAAAAAACATAAAAAGCCAAATTTTTCATAATATTTTTCTTTAATTTTTAGAAAAATTTCTACAAAAAATCACCATAAAAATTAGTAGACAATTTTTTTTTAAATACAAAAATCTGTCCCTTTTGTATATTAAACCCATAAAAGGCCAGTTTTTTCATATAAAGTATCCTCAAAAAAATAACTTTACTTTTTGTTCGGAAAAGTAAAGTATCCTCAAAAAAATAAATGGTATATTTGCCATAAGAATTTTCTATAAAAAATTTACTATAAAAATATGTAAGATTTTCCAAAAAAAATTTCAAAATTTTTTTAATAAAAACAATACCATAAAAGTTTACTTTACAAAAATCTCAGATTTTTTATATATTTTTTTAAATTTTTACCATAAGAAATTTATACACTAAAATAACTATAAAAATTTGTAAACATTTTTTATTATAAAAAATTGAAAAAAAAAATCTAGTATTTTCGTATAATAAAGCCATAAAAGGCCAGATTTCCCATAAAAACTGTTCGGAAAAGTATCCCCAAAAAATTAAATGGCTAAATTTTCCATAAAAATTCTTTATTATAACAAATTACTAAAAAAATATGTTAGATTTCCCCATAAAAATTTACATAAAATTAGGTCCGATTTTTCATAATTTATTTTAAATTTTTAATAAAAAATCGTCACTAAAGCTTACTATAATAATAGTACTGATTTTCCATAAAAATATTTGCAAAAATAAAACAACACCCCCCCCCCCCCACTCCCTCCCACTGCTTCCAAAAAAATGGTCGATTTTGTACATAAAAGCTTCATAAAAAATTTACTATAAAAACTAGACAAATTTTTCAATAAAAACTTTTGAGCTTTGTTTTTCTAAAAATTCTTTGAAAATATTTACTGTAAATATGTCAAATTTTCCATAATAATTGATCGCAAACATTCTTATTTTATAGAAATTTTCTTATTTTATAGAAATTTTCTTATTTTATAGAAAAATCTATAACTTAAAAAAAAATTTAGTATTAAAAAGCTCGCCACCCAACCTTACCATAAGAACAGGACCGATTTTCCATAAAACTTGTTCGTAAAAATTGTTCTAAATCAAATGACAAAACAGATCATCATCAAATGGTAAAAATTTATTATAAAAAGTAGGTGAAAATTTTTTAATTATTTTTTCATTTAAAATCATACCGTTTTTCCAAACGGGTTTTTTTTTTAATTTCCATCAACAAAACAATTTATTTTATAGTACAATTTTCCATAAAAAAATGTTCATAAAACTTTTCCCATTTTATAGCAAATTTGCCATTGTTTTTTCTTTAAAATAAAGACTTTATAATAAAAACATTTTTGAAAATAACTAAAAGATTAATTCTAAATAAAAAAAAAAAAAATTAAATGTATTAAATAAAGTCAAAAAAATACTGAGTAACTATAAAAAAAAATTAAAAAATAAAGTATAAAAAAATTTAAATTTTTAAAATTTTATAATTTACATTATAATAAGCTGCATCTTGTCGCTCTTTAAAAATACTGCCAATATTAAGCTTAGTGTTCCTTTAATATTTATCATATTTAACAAAAAAAAAACAAAAAAAAAATATATCGGTAATGGGGGGTTTCGGTTTCAAATGGTTTTTTTTTCTCTTATATTTTGTATTAAAATGACATTAAAGAATAAAGAAAACTAACAATAACTCAGACAACTCAAATGTTGCAAAAAAACCAAAAAAAGAAACTATTATTCTGTTCAGTCTCTCAGAAAAAAATTAAAAAATAAATAAATACCAAATATTTGAGTAAAAATGCATCAGAATCAAATGATTTGCAAATAAATGAATTTTGTTAAAAAAAAAAAAAAAAAAAAAAAGAGGAAAGAAAGAAAAAAGCTCACATGCCAAACCAGAAATTTTTTCGAGACAAGCAAGACAAAGTCAAATCAAAGACGTCCTCGAGTATAATAATGACGGTCAACCGTAATGCTATGGTAACTATAACTAGCCGCAGCCGGAAAGAGAGGGCGCTGAGTCTGGGGGGCAGACTCTAATTGTATGGCTCGATGATGATGCTGTTCTGTTGTTTTGGGGATTTTTGTGTCTCTTCCACAAACTCTTCCTTCCAAGTACAAAAGTTAACCATTTTTTTTTTCATCGATGATTTCATAAAAAAAACTAATATCAGTTAACGTGACAAGAGCAGATAGAAGTTAGTAATACGGCCGGTTGATGTCGCCCTCGGTTGATGCTGCTGCAGCGAAAGATCGGTGATGGTTGAAGAGGTATTTGCTGCTGCAGCAACGGATGTGGGCATTTTTTTTTTATTGTAATTTTCGACTAACTGCGGTCATGTTGATTGTTGGGGGAGGGGGAAGGGGACAGGAGGGGGGATGGTGATGATGATGATGGTGGCAATTTTGATTTGGCAAAGTTCGGTTGGTGATTGGCAATGGAAATCAAATTCAAACGGATGTGATGCCGGAGACTAAGAAGGCGGTAATAATTATGATGATGAAGGCAATGTTAAGTAAAAAAAAAAAAAAATTAAAAAAAAAAATTGGTAAAGCGGAATTGGTATGCACTTAACATTTGGACATTATCGTTAAATGAGAGGATCTCTGAATAGTACCGATTCAGAGATTATTCTCAAAGATTCAAAGATAAACAAACACATAACCGCACGGGGCCAACAAAAGAAACTCTCCTCAATCGACCGTGATGATTGTTATGCTAATGACTTGAACGGAAATCCAACAGAGAGAGAGAGAGAGAGAAAGAGAGAGGAGATGGTGGTTATTATTGGTTTTGCAGGCAATCGGGCAGAAAAATTATCACAAGAAGAAGCCCACAACAAGAAGAAGAATCAACAACACAAAAATAAACAAAATGAATAACAACAGCCGATATACGCGTACACAACATAATAAGAGATGGAAGAAGCCAAATTGAGCTAGACTATCAAAATTGTACGATGTTGATTCGCTGGAGATTACAGAAGCTGAAAGAAGGAAATCATCGTTTGCAGAGGTCACCACCACCAACACCACCACCTTATCTCTTGGGTTTTTGTTAAATCAACAAAAAAAGGAGAGGGAAACAAAATGGGAAAAAGACAAAGAAAAAGAGTAACAGAATTTTTTTTTTTGCATTCGTCAGTATTGCTTCCGTATTCCCTTCACCTATTATCAAATAGTGAGCATAGCAAAAAAAAAGAAAAAAAAATGATCATTTTTCTAAGTGAATTTAAATAAACCCACAACGCGCTCTATCTACCCCGTTACTTCTCTTATTCAGTAATTGTCTCTTTTGATGATGGACAATCATCTCTGATCATGGAAGGCTCTTTTACATACCATATGTGTGTGTGTGCACGTACAATTTTGAGCGTATTTTTATCATCATTTAAGATTGGCTGTACATAGTATGTGTGTGTTTGGTAAAAACAACAAAAATATTATGTATGAACGAGTATAAATAAATATTGGGTCTTGTTTGTACTCTTTTAGACGTGCATATGGTATATGTGTAGATACGGGGAACACGGATAGTTTCTCGAAAATTACAATATTTTCCATGCTTTTTTTTCCTCGG
This sequence comes from Atherix ibis, assembly GCA_958298945.1. Classification (NCBI taxonomy): domain Eukaryota; kingdom Metazoa; phylum Arthropoda; class Insecta; order Diptera; family Athericidae; genus Atherix; species Atherix ibis. The sequence goes on from OY282609.1 coordinate 78,450,939, forward strand.
AATTTTTTATTCCCCTTCTACCCCTAATCATCCATCAGCTTATTATAAAGGGTTTTCAAATAAGAGTGATATGATTTCTTTTCAACAAAAAAAAAACACACTAATTGTTAAGGAAATTCAAATGTTTTTTTATTTAATGTGAAGTACAATCAATACAATTAAATTCTGAATAAAACGTCATTCAAATGGCCTCCACGACTTCTTTTGCAGGAACGAATTCGATGAAGCCAATTTTATAGCACTTTTTCCACTAATAAATCAAGTCGTATGTCATGAATAGCACGTTCATTATTGACTTCTAAAGCTTGAAGAGAGTCTGGTTTATTGCTTAAGACCAATGACTTCAAATAACTCCACAAGAAATAATCTAATTGTGTTAAATCACAACTTCTTGGAGGCCATTCAATGTCACAATTTCTTGAAATAATCGAATCTCCAAAATTTTCTCGCAATAATTCGGTTGTTGCACATGCTGTGTGGCATGTAGCCCCGTCTTGTGGGGAACCAGATATTGTCAAGATAAACTTCTTCCAAATTTCGGTCACAAAAATTTGGTTATCATCGATCTATACCGCTCTCCATTGACAGTAACGGTGTTACCAGCTTCATTTCGTAAGAAGTACGGACCGATGATTCCACCAGACCAAAAAAAACCACACCAAACTGTCAATTTAGGTGAATGTAATGGTTGTTAATGAATAATTTGTGGATTTTCTTCGCACCAGAATCGACAGTTTTGTTTATTTACCCGCACCACTCAGATGAAAGTGAGCCTCATCGGAGAAGATGATTTTCTTTTAAAAAATCGTTATCGTTTTCAAGTTGTTCCAAGACAAAATCAGTAAATTCACGACGTTTACAGTAGTCCAATATGGCTTCAGTTCTTTAGTGATAACAATTTTATACGGATGCAAGCCCAAATTCTTTCTCAAAATCCGCCAGGTTGTGGTTTGAGATAGTCCCAATTCTTGAGAATGTCTTGGAATCGAAAAATTTCGGTCTTCAGCAACACTTGCCTGATCGGCAGCAATATTTTCATTACTTCGAGCGGTTCTTTGTTTTATTGGCACTTGAACATTATGTAAAGAAAATGTACGCTCGAAATTTTTAACAATTCGACGAATAGCGAGCATAGTTGGACGATTATTGCGACCATAAAATGACAAAAGTGCACGAAAAGTTGCAATTGGAGAACAATTATTTTGATAATAACTGTAAACGTTGCTCTTGCGTACATGTCTCCATGATGAAATTGTAAACATTACTGAATACAATGAAAAAAAAAAGACAGATCATGACATATTGCAAATGGCCGAAACGTCACTTAGAAATCATATCACTCTTATTGGAAAACGCTATATATACTACGTGTAGGTCTGTTCAAAAAGCATCGCGAATTTATTACATTAAAAATTTTAAATAAATAACAAAAATTAAATCGTTATAAAAATGCAAAATTATTGAAAATTATATAAAAAAAACTATATTTAATCGAAATTAAAAGTAAAAAATATTCAAAAAATCAAGCATTTTAAAAGTTGAATAATTTTTAATAGCGAATTTTTTTGTAATATTTTTGAATGTTTTTTTTTCAATTATTTTCTAATGAATTTTTTAAAAAGATTTTTTTTACAAACTGTTTTTAAGAATTATTTTGAATATTTTTTTTTTTTTTGTATTTTTTATAACGTTTTTACTTAATATTTTAAGTTTTTAACTTCAGAAAAGCTTATAAAAATTGCCTGAACAATTTTAATTTGTATTTAATATAAATGAGAAAAAGTTAGTTGAAATTTTAAAAAAATAATGTGATTATAATAATTGAAATAAAAATATTGTTTTTAAGGAATAATTTTTTTAACAATTTAATAAAATTCTTTTGGAAAACTCGATATTTTATATAAAAAAAAAATTTCTTTAATAAATTTTTGAGTATTTTTTTTATGATTGTTTATTTTTAAAGAATTTTATATAAAAAATATTTGTTGTTTTTCTAAATTACCGAAAATGATAAAAAATTTGAAAATATACGAGGTCTGTTCAAAAAGTATCGTGAATTTTAAATTTCCGCGGATGACGTATATTCGATTTTCGATTTTGTTTGTGGCGTTATGTTGGTACTCATGTTTCTCACTTATACCGACAAGTTCGGCCATTTTGAATGTTCAGTTAATTTTCGACAGCTGCTTTGATTGCACTTGTTTTGGCTCGTCTTCGATTTTTGCTCAATTTTGACCGCCCGAATTTGTGGAAGAACAAAAATTGACTTTTGCCATTTTTGGCCAAAAAACAACACACTAATAATACCGCAGCCACCGTATTCCCCCCATATCTGGCCCCCCTGTGACTTTTTCTTGTTCCAGAAACTGAAGAGCACCATGAAGACTGCATCAAAGGAGGAGCTGAACAAGATCACAAAAAATGATTTTTTGAAGTACTTCGAGAATTGGAAAAAACGTTGGCCACAACAAGTGTATAATATCTGGGGTGGGGATTACTTTGAAGGTGACAAAATAGATAAATAAATAAATAATTTTTGAAAAAAACACAAAATTTCCGATACTTTTTGAACAGACCTCGTATTTTCTTATATTTAATAAAATACACAAATAAAAATAAATATATCAATGATGATAATCATAAAAGTAATCTTTGTACAATCCACGCTGAAGTTGGTCAACAAAACAGTACACAGTCCATCGAAGATTTACGGAAAAAGACAAGAAGTAGTTTTTGTATCGATTTGGAAAAATCATAATCCGAAAATTGAAATCGAAACGAAAATTGAAATGGAAATGAAACGAAAACGAAATCGAACGAAAATGAAAATTATTATTTTTGTTCTCTTTCAATTTAGTTTGTTCGGTTAGACAACATAACGTGTGTTGTGTCCAATTCGATGCGGTACGGTACGTTACGGCTCGATCTGATCTGATCTGATACGATCCGGTCCGATGCGATGGTATGATGTGAAGATTTTGATTCTAGAGAGGAGAGCGGCTGTGATTTGATTCGATTCGATTCAATTCGATTCAATTCGAGTGTCCGCCGCACCTTTTTGACCAAATTCTTTACTCGACTGTGACCAAAAAGAGAGCACCGGAGAATAATAGTAAACCATCGAGCAAATGAGACAATCAAAGTGAGGCACAGACAGCAAGCAACTAAGAGAGAAAGACTGTAAGTTAGAGTGTTGATAGAGAAGAAGAAGAGGTGAAAGAAGAAGAAATAATAATAAAATCGAAAACTGGCTGCCCAGCTGATGAGATGGATTTTTTTTTTGCTTTTTTTTTGTTTTTTTTTGGTAATTCTGTGTCAGTATATCGATTATAACAGTACCAGTCGTATACGGAAAATTGTGTGGAGGCCGCAGACATATTATTGTTTTTTCGTTTTTCCCCCCCCTTTTTTTTATTATCATTTTAATGTTAGTTTTTTTTTGTTAAACTGATGATGATGATGATGGCTTGTGACAATGAAAGTGAAGATGATGGTTGAGTTGGCGACGATGATGATAATAAGAATGGCGGTGTGGTGAGTTTGAGCGTTGGTCGTGGTGGTAGTGGTGAAGGTGATGAACTGGTTTCGTGTGGAACAAGATAAGATATTCACGATGGCGATAGCAGCAATGCCACAATGTGCCTCAAGTAAACGAGAAGAATTTTGACTATGATTTTTGGTATTTTTTGTTTCTGTAGTTAAAATTTGATGATCATTTCGGTGATTGTTTTTTTTTTTTGGATGATCATTTCGTTGGCGTTGGCGTTTAAGATGATGATGGAAATGGCGATTTTGATATTTATGAAAAGTTGTAACTCGATTCGAATAAAAGCGGGAAAAACCACCCTCAGAGAGAATGTTAACGCGACGATTTCAAGAACTAACAATAAAAAGGGGAAAAACCCGATTCAAACCTATGTTAACGGTGTTTTTTTTTGGTTAGAACCCGTTGGCGTCCTCGATAACAAATATGCACAAAAAATATCACTTCATATTCTGATCACGTACGGCTAAGAAAGGTGAATTATCTGCAAATCATTATTACGAAAATTGTGACAACCGTCATGGAAATAATGCGTAGCGATATCATATCTTTAATCTAAAAATTTCTATGCACACCTTCACATATCAGCGATCTTTTGAAATTGTTAAATTAAAAATTATTCGTTTATGGATGAAATCGATAGTAGAGAAAAGTCGGTGGGGCGGCCTCTCTTACAAAAGTGCACACTCTATATGAATTTCCATCAAAAACTATTAATAGTTTTATGTGAATTTTAATGGGGTTCTCTTACAACTTTTAACTAAAGAAAAGTTAACTGAAAATATTTTGATCAAACAAAAAGTTTTACTGCAACACAAAAATTTTCATAATACTAAAAAAAATTTTCTAGTTAAAATTTTTTTACAAATATAAATTGTTATTGAAAAGATTTTTTGCTAAAAAAAAATTGTTACCTACGTAAAAGTAATGGAAAATAAAAATGAATTTACAAAAAAAACTTTCATTGGAAAAGTTTTTATTGGACATTATTTTACTTAAAAAAAAAAAGAATTCCTTGAAAAATGTTTACAGACAAGATGGTTATTGTCAAAAAAATTTTACTGGTAATATTTTGGCTAAAAAGAAGAATTTTCTAAAAAAAAAAAACGTTTACTAAAAAAGTTTTTATTGAAAATAATTTTAAGTGAAAAAAAATTTTACTATTGTAGAAAAATGTTTACCAGAAAAATATGTACGGGATAAATTTTTAATAGAAAAAATTCGAATTAAAAATTACAAAACAAAACTTAAAAAATTTTACTTCTTTTTTTTACTGAACGCTTGAAAAATTAAAAAATCTTTTAAGCAGAAAATTTTTTTACTAATGAAAAATTTACTGCAAAAAAATAGAAAGAAATTTACTAAAAAATATTGATTGGAAAAGTTTTTACTGGAAATAATTTTTTTTTAAAAGCTTAAAAATTTTCACTAAAAACACTTTTTTGTAAAAAATTTTGCTGAAAAAGTTTCTTTTTAAAAATACCTTTGTTTACTTACTAATAAACAAATTTCCTTAGAAATTTTTTAATGAATAACTGAAAAAATTGCTAAAATAAATTTAAATACTTTTCCTTGGGAAAATTTTAGCCCAAAAATTTTTTTATTGAAAGTAATTTTTGTTAACCGAACATTTTTCTTTTTGAAAATAAAAACAATTTTTATTGGAAAAAAATTCAAATTGAAAATTTTTTACTTGAAAACGAAGTATTATTTATTCAAAAAAAAAATTTTTATTAGAAAAAGTTTTTATCGGAAATACTTTAGAACTGGAAAAAAGTTTTCATTGGAAAAATGTTTTTAAATAATTAAAAAATAATTCTTACTGAAAATCTGCAAATGTTTTTACTGGTATCGATAAAAAAATGTTTACTGGCTAAAAATTTTGAAAATAAAAAAAGAATTTACTAAAAAATATGAACTGATAAAATTAAATTTTGCAAAATTTTTTACCAAAAATATTTTTACTAATGAAAAATCTTTACTGATGAAAAATTTACTGAATATTAGAAAGAAAATTTAACCAAAAAATTATTACCAAAAAAAGTGTTCACTGGAAAAATATTAAAAAAAAAAAATTTGATAAGTAAAAATTCATCATGGAAATTTTTTATTGAAAAGTTAAAAAATTACTAAAAGAATTGCTAGAAAATATTTTGACTGGAAAAATTTTTACTAGAAAAAGTTTTATCGGAAATAATTTTGAACTTGAAAAAAATGTTTACTGCAGAAATGTTTAAATGCAAAAATTTTTATTGGGAAAAAATAATTTTTATTGAAAAACTGGAAATATTTTTACTGGAAAAATTTTCGCTAAAAAATGAAATGTTTGCTGACAAAAAATTTACTAAAAAGTGTTTACTGGTGAATTTTTTTTGAAAAACGGTTATTTTTAATAATGAAAAATCTTTACTGAATATTAAAAAAAAACATTTAATTAAAAATATTGGAAAAGTTCATTAGTTAATAAATTTTTTACACTGGAAAAATAATACCAAAAAAAGTGTCCACTGGAAAAATATTTAAACGAACATTTTTTTTAAAAAATTACCAAAAAATTATCAAAAAAAATTTCTTTAAAATATTTTGACTGAAAACAAAAAGTTTATTAGAAATAGAGAAAAATTTGTACTGGAAATTTTTTTTTATACTGACAACATTTTTTTATGAAATAAAATTCAACCTGGTCAGATTTTTAACTAAGAAATCATCTTCAAAAAATGTTTAACTGACAATAAAATTTTTAGTAAACTAATTTTTTTTTTTTTTTAAAAACTTTTTATTAAAAATTAAAAAAACTGAATATATTTGTAAATTTTATGTATAAAGCAAATAACCATGAATCATAAGGTGTACTCTCACTTTTGACTCCCACTGTCTCTTTTACTGAAGTTTAGTAGTCCATCCAGTCCATCTTAATAATAGCATTTGCGTAGGTGGTTCGGTCTGTGGCCGACAAGAAAGTGGGGACTCCGAAAGGGGAGAATTATTACCACCAGTTAAAAAATTTGTTCTTGTATACACGAAAGTGTCTCTTTTTGTGATGAATTTTGATAAAGACGACGGCATATTGCTTGCTGTCAACAAAGAAGAAGAAGAAAGAAAGAAACAATTGATCGAACACGAAGCCATCCATGTCAACCCTCCTAGCGCTCAGCACTCCTAATGACAATAATAATAATAATAATAAACAAAAAGAGAAACAAAATACAATATGGCCAAGATGAAAATGTCTTAAATGACAATGGCCATGATGATAATGACGAAGATGGTGGTGGCTGCGATATGCACGATTATCGATGTTGATGGCCGTTCACGTTTCCTCTATTTGACTTTGGACCCACAAAAATGGTCCTAGTGCGCGGAGGGAGGGACGACGACCAGAAGCATTGAGGTTGATATGGTGGAAAAGAGCGATTGATACGAAGCTACAAATTCGGTTTTGGTCACAGAATGCAGACGAAGACTATTTTTGTTGATCGAATTTTGCATAACTAATGAGACTGTATTTTTTGCAATTGGATTTCCTTACCCGCCTACTCTTTGCGGTAATGAATAGTCATTTTCCATTCTCAATTCGTCCATTATTTGGAGCAGTTGCCATCATTTAAATGCGTTTTTGGTATAAAAATACTCAATGATCATAATTATCGGCGGACAGAGAGTGGCGCTGCTCATCAGTTGTTGTCGATCAATCGAGGGAGTTGCGAACATCAAAATTCACAAAATTGAGTGTGCGTGCTATCATCTCCGGTTCTGCGCTCAGATCATCTCAACTTCACCACATCACAACACAACACACCACAGCACACAATCCCATTCAATTCAATTCAATTCAATTTTAAATCAACGCAACTCATCATCATCAGCTCAACTTTGATCTGCCATCCCGTCACATTGCCAGCAGCAGCAGCCGCCGCCAGCTTTTGACCTTTGAATATCATAAATACACACAATCGCATATAAAATACAAAAAGAAGAAAAAAACACAATTTTTTTTGTCGCATTTTTCTACTTTGGCGAGATGATGGTATTTTTGTGGGTTTTTTTATTTTTTATTTTTACATCCACAATTCCATGGGCGCTGCTGCGCTCTGTTGACAGATATTTGGTGAAGCTTTTTTCTTCTTCTATTTTTTTCCCCAATCTATTCTCGTTATATTGAGCTGTTACTAAATGGCAGTCAGTTTTACCACAGAGAACAACCAACCCCCTTGCATCCTCTCAGTTTTGTGTGTGTGGTGGCCTAAGTGTGTGATTCGTTGGGGTCACCCTCTTTACCTTTTTCAAGGTGAACTCGACCAAAAGTGATAATTTTTCTTTTGATGATCATCCATTTGGTAATTGTTCAGTAATTTTTTTTTTCATTCTTTCTTTCTTTCTTTCTTATTTATGTTATTTTGGTTTGTAGTTTTTTTCCTGATAATTTAAAGAGAGAGAAAAAAATGACAGTAAAGTTTGAAGACAAAGTTTCCATTTTGTGTGCTGTTATTTCCATCTTGAGAGATGACCTCCACCAGATTACAGCTAATTTGAAGAAGAAGCTTTTTTCGATTGGTTTTTTTTCTTTATATTTTCTATTTTTTCTTTTTGTTGAAATCGGAAACCAAAACAATTTGTACATTTTTATTTTGTTTTTCTTATTTAAAAAAAAACAACTAAACGTTCGATTATATAAGAAGTGATAAAAGGTGTAAAGGGGTAAAAAGTATCGAAAATCTTATAGACAATCGATACAGAATCGTAAATGGTTAATTTGCATTTTCTTAACTAATACCGAGAATGTGGTGTTGTTGTTGATGATCATTAAAAAAAAATTACAAGAAAAAATTCGTCTGCTTATAAATTTGGAGGAGCACTTTTTCGGTTTCATACCTTCTCAAGGTACACACAATTATCATTTCTTGTCGTAAGTGGGTACAATTCTCTCAGTAATCAATATTTATTTTTATTTAAGGAAAAAAAATCAACCAATGTTAATTCTTAATATATAAATAACTATTTTGGGTGCTCATATTTGTCATAATTACCAAATTTACGAATTTTTAACCAGACAAGAACGGATTTTTTTCTCTTAACATTTATTTTTAAGTTCTTTGCGAGATAAAACTGTCTATAAAGATTGTTTTTTTATTTTTCTTTTTAACAATTAATTAAATTCTTTTAAATTTTCAAAGGTTTTCCGTTTTGATTAAATGTTTTTTGGAAAAATTCTTTTTAGTTGTAAAAAATATATTTTTTTTGTTTTTATTGAAAAAGCTATTTTTAGTAAAAAAAAAAATTTTTTACTGCACAAATTTTTGCTAGTAAAAATGTTTACTGGAAAAAAGTTTTAATTTAAAAAAAAATTTTTTTACTAAAGTAATTTCATTGGGCAACTGGAGAAAAGTTAACTGTTAAAAATTTGAATTAAAATATTTTTTTGAATAAAATTTTGATTGGAAAAATTTTTGCAAAAAATTTGTTCGCTGAAGAAATTTTATTGGAAAAATTTGTTCACGGGCAAAATTGTTTTGGGAAAATGCTAACTGGAAGCACGTTTACTAAGAAAAACGTGGAAGCATGTTTACTAAGAAAAACATGCATTAGAAAACTTTTACTGGAAGCACGTTTACTAGAAACATATTTACTGAAAACACGATTAATGGAAACACGTTTACTGGAAACACTTTTACTGGAAACACTTTTACTAGAAAAACGTTTACTAGAAGCACGTATACTGAAAACACGTGTACTGGAAGCACTTTTATTTACTAGAAAAACGTTTACTGAAAATACGATTAATGGAAATACGTTTACTGGAAGCACGTTTACTGGAAGAACGTTTACTGGAAACACTTTTACTGGGAGCACGTTTACTGAAAACACGTTTACTGGAAGCACGTGCATTGGAAACACGTGCAGTGGAAACACGTTTACTGGAAACACGTTTACTGGTAACACGTTTACTGGAAGGCACGTTTACTGGAAGGCACGTTTACTGGAAGCATGTGTACTGGAAACACGTGCACTAGAAGCACGTGTACTGGAAACACGTGCAGTGGAACCACGTTTACTGGAAGCACATTTACTGGAAAAACTTTTAATAGGAAAAAGTTCACTGGAAAAACTTTCGTTTACTGGTGGGAGCACGTTTACTAGAAAAAAGTTCACTTCGATAAAAAAAATTTCTTAAGAAAATTTTACTGAAAAATTTTAACTGAAAATTTTTTAACTAAAAACGTTGTTCATTTGAAAAATAGTTACTAAAAAAATTTTTCTTCATAAAATTTGTAATGAAAAAAAAATTTACTAAAAACCACAAATCAACGGAAAAATAACTAATTTTTATTATCAGAAAGAAAAATTACTGGACAAATGATTTAAATCAAAAATTTACTACTAATGAGAATACTAACTACCTGAAAATTTCAATAGGGAACTTTTCAACCGTAAATAATTAAAGAAAGTGTTTAAAAAAAAAATTCGAATAAAACGTATTTTTTGTTGGTTCCTACAATTTTTGTGCAATCTAGAAACTAGTAAAAAAGCTCCAGTAACAGAAACTTAACGAAAATCGATCATATTTTTAAAAGCAGCATGAAAATTGATATTTTTTTAAAAAGAAAAGCTCTCAATTCGATTAATGTATAATGTCGTATCAAAAATGGAGACGAATTTACGACGTAAAAGCTTGTTTGTCTTATTTTTTACCTTCTTTTTTTTTTTAGAAATTCCAAAGTCAGCAGAAAAATTATTTACTTAAAAATTGTCTTGATATGGTGTATATGGTGTGTTTTAATTTCTCTGAATTTATGGTGTATTATTTTCAATTTTTTTATTTTGGGGAAAAATTTGGGTTTTTTTTAAACAAGAGGAAGTAGAGCCCCAGTCAAGATCTCTTCAGCTGAGTCAACATCTTCTTGTGAATACGCGACATGCTCGTTGAAGAGTTGATTGAGGTGTGCAGACGCATTTTTCTTGAAGGTTTTTTTTTTGTCTTCGGTTTTTATTCTTTTTTTTTTTAAGATGTCATTTACTCATAAACATGTGGTAGCCTGGCTAGTCGTAAAAAAGTAAAAAAAATATTTCAGTCAACACCTTTTGTGTATACCGTTTCGAACAAGATCACCCTTTCTGTTCGGTTAACAACCAATCGTAGTACTCAAATGGGCTTATTGTCATCTGGCAAGTTTTCGTTTTCGAAATTGAACGCGTTTTTTCTTTGTTAAATTTTCAAAACAAAAGTTACCAGATGACAATTAATAGTCCACTTACGACACATAACACGGCTGCGGTGGCGGCGGCATTAGCTTTTACGGAGTGAAAATGACCTCCTCCCACACATCAAAACTCTCTTTTGTGGCAACCGACCATACCAATAAATTGTTAGTTCTTTGTCTCTGTTCGGTTATTTTTAGTTGAATTTTTTTCTTCCTTTCAAGAATTTTCTGTGATAAAGAAGACGACACCAAATTTTGGCTGAAGAGTAGAAAAAGTGTTCATTTGGAAACCAATTGAATTGCTGCCCGCACGGCTTATCAGTTCAGTTACCGTCCGTGCCTTCTAAAACATTAAAGCGTTGTTGGCCTTTGGTGTCGGCCGCATCTTCCTAAGTTCTTGTTTTTCCTATTTTTGCCTTCTCCTTTCTTCTCCTTCTCTTCTACAGTTTATATCGCATTCGAACGATAAGCTAATCTGAAAATGATAATCAAAATCATCATGTTGATGTGTGTGTGGTGTGGAAATAACAAATCCGAATGAATGTGTTTGTTTATCTCTTTTTCAGTTGTTCATGTGTATGTGTACAAATATGATAGCTGATAAGCGAAAGGGAAGAGAGAATATTTGCTGTCCCATTTAATCACAAAACACCTTCACAAATCCATGCATACGTATGCATGTGCGTGCCGATTTTTCACACACAATAGACGATAATAATAACTTCTTCAGTTTTGTTAGTTTGGTCCAATTTTTTTTTTTGTTTTTCTATCATTTGTATACTGATACACATGTCCATCGTAAGTTTATACGAGAGTAGATATGAACTGATGGGCTTGTTGGTGGAGTGAGTGGTTGTCAAAAATTGTGCTTTTTCCAAGAACAGAACTTTCCATTTCAGCCGAAAATGTCCACGCTTCTGGGTGTGGTGTAATTGATGATCGTTCGGTGTGTGCGCTGTGATGTGCGGTGGAAAATACATTGCGTTGCGTTGCGTTGATTTTTTTGTAAACAACGTCAATTACGTCGAAATTTGGAAATTTGTTTGAGCATTAAAAAATTGACCACTTAAAAAAAAAGGTAAACTCCATAATTGTTGTCTTTTTTCTAGAGAATCAAATTTAGCACAAATAAAAATAACGTTGGCTGGCAATATTATGAAAAAAGTTATAATAAAAAATTAATATTTTTTTCCATTTTGAAAAATTGTTAAAAAAAGTGTTTTTTATGTAAAAAAATTTTTTTTATTAATCTAAATTATGTATCAAAATTAAAATACACAAATTTGCCTGTACTGGGCATACACGTAGGTAAATTTTAGTTTTAAATGAACAAATATTTTCAACCATAATCTTTTTTAGAAATTTTTCTAATCGATTTTTACTTCCAAAATTTTTAACTCAATATTTTGCAAAAAAAACTATCTAATACTTTTTTTAATAAAAAAAAATTTTAAGATATTAAAAAAAACCAAAATTCTCAAACTTTCTAAAAAATTTAAAAAAATGTATCAGATTAAAAAGAATATATTTTTAATTGACAATATTAAAAACAGATATTTTCCTAAATTTTGAAATTTAAAATTGTTCAACGAGAATTTTTTTCATCATCTTTTTTTTTTAAAAATAATTTATACTTTAGCATTTTTTCTGAACATTTATTTATAAACGCAAGATTTTTTTTTAAAGATAATATTTTAAATCAAAAATTTCTTTAAAAAAAAACTTCAACTCCACAATTTCCTTCAACAATTTTTTTTAAACTCAACATTTTATCTTAAATTTTTTAAAAACAGAATTTTTCCCTTAAAAAAATTAAATTTTTAACGTAACATTTTCCATTAGAACAAATAATTTTTAAACTCAGTTTTATTTCTCTAAATATTAATTTCAAAGTAAAAATATTTTTTCCTAAAATTTTAATATTTAAGTTGTTACCCCAAATTGGAAAGAAATTAAAACTAAAAAAAAATTAAAAAAAAATACATTTTTAAATTGAAAATTATTTTTTTAAAATTATTTTAATACGCCGAAAATTAATTTCTAAACTGAACATTTTTACTTAAAGAAAAATAATTTTTCAACTGAAAATTTTCCCCTAAAAATAGACTCGATAATTTTCTTCAACAAATTTTTTTTAAACTTAGAACTTTTCCTTTAAAAAATTCATTTTTAAACATTTTGCCTTAAAAATATAATTTATAAACTAAACCCTTTCGCTCAGAAAAAAAAACCTTAAAAACTCACCAATTTCCGTCAATAATTTAAACTCAACATTTTTACTTACAAAAAAAAAAAAATTTTAAACTCGACAATTTCGCTCAACAAATTTTTTTTCAAACTTAGAATTTTTCCTTTAACCTTTCCCTCAGCAAAAAATAACTTTAAAACCCAATAATTTCCCTCAAAATTTTTTTTTGCAAAATTAGAATTTTCCCTAAAAATTAAAAAAAAAATTTAAGAAAAATTACATTTTTAAATTGCAAATTACTTTTAAAAATTATTTTAATGCGAACAAAATTAATTTTTAAACGTAACAGTTTCATTAGAAAAATTTTAAACTCAAAATTTTCGCCTAAAAAAAAAACCATTTTTAAAATTAACCTTTTCTCTCAGAAAAAAATACCATTTTTAAAATTAACCTTTTCTCTCAGAAAAAAAAACTGAAATTTCCCTGAAATTTTTTTTTGCAAACTCATCTTTTTCCCTAAAAAAAATAGAAAAAAATTAAGAAAAATTACATTTTTAAATTGGAAATTATTTTAATGCGAACAAAATTAATTTTTAAACGTAACATTTTCGATTAGAAAAAATAATTTTTAAAGTCAACTTTTTCCCTCAAAAATTTTTTTTAAAACTCAGAAAATTTTTTCTTTAAAAAAATTCATTTGAAATATTTTGCTTTAAAAATATAATTTTTAAACTTAATTTTTTCCCCAGAAAAAAATAACTTTAAAACCCAATTAATGTCTTTCAACATTTCCCTAAAAATTAACAAAAATTTAACAAAAAATACATTTTTAAATTGCAAATTATTTTTAAAGATTAAAAATTAATTTTTAAACATAACGTTTTTCATTCCTAAACATAAAATGTTTCACTACAAAAAAAAACATAATCTCAACAATTTCCTTTAATATTTTTTTAGTAAACTCAGCTTTTTCCCTAAAAAATAAAAAAAAAATTAATAAAAATTACATTTTCAATTTGTAAATAATTTTTCTTTTCATTCGCAAATTAATTTTAAGCCCAACAAAGTTTAGACGGGAATTTTTTTTAGCATCACAAGCTTTTCTGAAATAATTTTTCTCATTTAAAATTTAGGAAAACTAAAAAATTTTATCAAATTTTTATTATTCAAATTTAATATTTAAAAAAGATTATCATCATTTTAAGCTCAATAATTATAATGATTATTTGTTTAAAAATATTTTTTAATTGTTACTCAAAAAGAAGGGAACACACCCCAAAAAGAAGAAAAATTCCTAAAAGTTTGCATTTTTTTTTTATTAGTTTTTACGAAAAGTTTTATGTTTAGTCGAGACAAATTTTTTTTTTTTTTTTATGAGTAAGTGAAAATGTGACCGGCCGGACGTGAATAATCCAAATTCGTAAGAAGCCCATTTCGAAGAGGTTACAGTATTCTTACGTGGGTTGAATAGTTTACAGTAGCCAGTCTTCTTACGAGTGGTAGAATGTGAAGCTGTGCAGTTAAAAAAAAAACAGATCGTAGAAGACACCCACCCAACCCCCATGATGGACACTGACACTCCACACGTTTGGGAAACGAAACGAAACTATTCGGTTACATGGAGAGACACACAGAGGAGTATTTGTGCCCCCAGTGGGCCATTGCCATTTGATATTAAGTTGCCAAGAACAGACCAGACCAGATACACGTACGTGCACATCGTGCGTTCCGTTTTGAATCTGACGTCGTTATTTTCGTGTACGATTAAAATTTGATATTTCTCAGTCTTGTATGCATTTGCTTCCCCACTTTTGGATGGCTGTGCATTTTCCACTGGTTCTATTTTCGTTTTGTTTCTGTTTTTGTGTGGTGTGCTTGGGGCCCATTAGGAGGAATATTGTAGAGTCGCTGACGACCCAAAAACCTGATGCAAATTGAGACATTTTGTTTTCTGATCTGTTCTGTTCGATACCTCCGGCCTGACCTCCTCCTTTTGGCGTATGACCGACCCCATCCTAATGCCACTCACATTCATCATCATTCAAATATTTTAATATTGTCCATAATAACAATCACAATCACCACGGATGGAATACGAGTACGTGAACGGGCGGACGTGTATCATCTGCAAAATGGAAACCAACAATTTCATCAAAGCGTTCATCAAATGCGTCTCCAATAATGTGGTTTGGTTTTTGGGCTGGAGCCTGGGGGGAGGTTGGTTGACTGATTTAAAACGAACATTTTCAACTATGACGAATATCATATTTATCATAGCCAAAATAATGACTATTGTGTGTTTTGTCCAATGGCATCCTCCATCGTTTTTGCATAAAGGCCTCTGAAAATTATGCTGCCTGGCATTAAATTAAATCAAAAGAAATTGAACGATCCGAACTTGTGAGGTGTTAAGTTTCGGAATTTTTTTTTTTTTGATGAATGCCTTAACGTTTATGCCCGTCCATATACGGACGGACAGGGTCACCACACACGTGCAATTGTGCATTTCGAGTATGACACAAAAATTCAAGTTTATACCGAGTACGAGTATGAAAATTCACTGTTCAAAAATTTGTTGTTTCCAATATTATTGTTAAGATGGAATTTTGCGAAAATAATTTAATCATCAGAATCCCATCCTACGACGACGAGCATTTAAGATAATTTCCAGGATTTTTTTTTTGAAGTTTTATCTCTTAACTCGAAAGTGTTGCCATTCATCGAATACACTGCAGGCTAAAATTATTCGAGCACCTTTTTTTTTTTTTGCTTTAACTTGAAACTCAAAATAATAATTTCTTTGTTTTAAATAAAATTTTTATTTGAATCTGAAAATATTATTTAATTAATTAATATCTTAAGAAATTGAAAAAAAAATTATTTACTTCGTGCCGTTTTCCGACAGATGGTGTTAAAAGCAGATAACTAAAAAAGCTTTGTGTAGCTCAAAATTGGTATTGTTTATCAAAATTTATTCAAGTCCAGCTTTTGTTCTGGAAATTTCGATGTCAAAGATGAGCCTGGCGTCCTGATCCGGTCAGTTACCAAAAAAGGTGATGAAGTTCTCTCAAGACCAGGCATGTCAACAGTCATGACAAAGCTTATGAATTAAACATTCATTGTCAAATCGTTTTAAAACATTTGCGAAAGGCTGGATTTAAAAAGAAACTCATGAATTTAGTGTGAACAATAAAATGTACCGACTGTGATACGCTGTGCTGAAGCACAATGAAATCGAGCCATTTCTGAAGCGATTCATAACTGGAAATGAAAAATGGATAAACTACACGAATATCGTTCGTTCGAAGCCAGTATTAACGGCCAATTAGGCTATGCTGTGTGTATGGTGGATACTGGATGGGAATCTTTTCATTATTCCACCACCCACAGTTTTAAGACATGCCAAAAATTTAACTCAAAAATTTTCTGAAAAAAAAAATTATTTTTAAACTCAGATTTTTTCTTTAAAAAAAAAATCAATTTAAAGTTAACAATTTTCCTCAAAAATCAAAATACTTTTTAAACTTCACAGTTTTACCCAAAAAATTAATTAAAAAAAAAAATCAAATATTTTTCCTTAAAAATAAAAAAATTCAAATATTTTTCTAAAATAAAAAAATATGTGACAGCATTTTTCCAAAAAAAAAAAATTTTTTAAACTCAGCATTTTCCCTTCAAAGTTTTAAACAGAATTTTTCCTTAAAAAATTGTAATTTTTAAATATTCTCCCTTAAAAAAAAACAACTTTTAAAATCAACATTTTACCTTTAAAAATTATTTTTAAACTCAACATTTTTTCTTTAAAAAAATTAATTTTAAATATTTTCGATAATAATGGAGAATATTTGGTTTGAATGAATTGGTTTTAACACACTGATTTAAGGCGTTTCTAACTTATTCCAAAAAGACCACAAACTTTTTCGACTAACCAATACAATGGCCGAAATTGATTTTTCGTCAAAAAAATTATCCCCTAAGTTTTGATTCGAGTTTGTATGATTGCGAGGCATTTGGTCGATTAGTTTTTCTTTTTAATGGTATCCTTTGAAATATTTTTTTCAAAAAGAACACGTTTTCTTTAAACGATGGACAGTGGTTAGCCAGGAGCGTTTCTATCTAGCAGATCTCAATAAATCTTCATTTTTATTTACCAAATCCTTACGTAATTTCTAGGCTATGTTGAGCATCTATTCTATAGTGAATCCTTCAGCAATTAACCAAAGTCCTTATGGAAAATTATTGATCTCAAAAATATGTTTTTAATATATGTTCTACTAACTATGCCTACCTCTTTTTAAAAATTGCAATTTTTTGGACCTACCAAAAGTGTCTTAAAATCTGATGACTTCTGATCTGGTCTGATAATAATTTTCTATAAGGGGTTATCGATTTTATGTTTCCTAAAGTATAGCACTCTCATTTGACAGCCCTCAATTTTACATGTCATCCAAGGCAGGAGTTTTTTAGACTTAAGGTTTTAATATTTTAAATAAAGAATTATTTACTCACCAAAAAAAAAACGCATTAAAATTTACAAAAGCAAAAATGCTAATTTTGCCGTATTTACATTTCGAATAATAATTCCTTCTCGTTCGCTTGATATGTCATCATCAGCCCAAATTGCCATATATGTGGCTCTAAAAAACCCACAAGTGACTGTGTAGAAGCTATTGCTGCGTTCTTAAAAAGTGATTGTCTGGTCTGTGGCTTAGACTGTGGTATTATTTACAATTAAGAGGGTGAGTCCGTTACCGTCAATTTGGAGCGCTATGGCCTCTATAATAACCTCACTGTTTTTGACTTGATCTTGAATATTTTGTTCTAACAAAAACGGCACTGTACGAGGTATGTTCACAAAGTATCATGAATTTTGAATTTCCGCGGGTAATGTATATTCGATTTCCGATTTTTTTTGTAGCGTTATGTTTATACTCATGTCTCTCACTTATCCGACAAGTTTTTTTTAGCGTTTCTTATGGGGTTAAAAAAAATTGTATCCACGAAGACAATTCTTCAATTTTACCTCATTTGAAAAATCAAAATCCATTAAGCAAAGGCAAAAATTACAGTACGAAATGTGCAAACAAAAGTCATTAAAAAAAAGGAATTGAGTCCTTCAAGACATCTCATGGCAACGATGTGAATGAAATTATGCTCCATGAATAATGGCAAGGTATATGCCACATAATTGGGAAATCCTACATTTAAGTGTAATTTATTTATTATTACTTTCCGCAACACAAATTGGATAACGCTTCATGGACAAAGAATTTCGAGAAAAATGTGGTCGCATACTTTTGGCCTGCAATTCACATTCAGTCCTGATAACAGAGCCTTAAAAAAAATGTTGATTGTTGTTGTTGAATTTACGTTGTTAATGAGCACAAAATATGGTCTCGGTAATTCTATGAAAATCATAGTGAATCATAATGGCTCCCTGGTTTGTTGGTGTGTTGTTAATCATGAAAATGTGTTCGTCATTTTTGGAGGATTGGTAACAAATCCAAAACGATTCATTGGAGATCTCTGCTTGCTGTTGGTGTTCGGCTGACTTTGCTAATAGCAGATTGTGTCGCGTTGTTAACCGATGGGTTCAGATTGGATTGCATTGGACTTCTGGAATTGCCGTTTCCAGTGATGACACATACGTGCTGAACTGACTTGGAATTTGAGAAGATATTCTTATTAAGTAACAACAGAAATAACAACTGTGGAATTTCTTCTATATTCTTCTTGGTCGGTGGGGGATGGGGTGGCCTAGACTACAAACCATACGTAACCAAAGTGGGGAATATGCTTTGTTCTTTTTTTAGCTGACATTATACTTACGATGATATTTCCAATCTATTGTTATAAATATTTTTGGACAATTTTCATAATAATTTATTTATTCTTAATGCAATTTTTTAAGTTTTTTTTTTTATTAGTCTTTTTAATTAAATTTTTTAAAAAAATACCGTGAAAGCGTAATTAAAAAATAATAATCCAGAAATAGTAAACTTAAAAGCAATTTCTACGTAAATTATTATAAAAATTAAACAATGTAAAAAAAATTTAAAAATTAATTTGCTAATTAATTAAAAATTCAGAAAAAAAATATTTTTTTTTTAACATTTTAAATTGAAGAATTAAAAATAGAAAAGGGAATTTTTTTTAAAAAAAAAAAATTTCAAATTATTAAAAAAGAATTATAGAAAATAATTTGATTTTTTTTTTCAAAATTTATTATAAAAAAAAAACTTCTTAAGACATTTAAAAGAAAAAAAAAGAAAAAATATTTAAAATCGATGTCGTTTGATGCGGTGATGAATCGCATCCGCATCCATTCGAACGTTAATTGCACGCACGACGCGTACAGCACGATGTCTCTTAACGCTGCTGTATGCTGGCGGAATTGCACGCACTGTGCGGAGAGAACGATTTTTCCTAATGCGAGATGTTCGAGAATTTTATTAACGCTGCTGTGCACTGTAGGAACGTTCCCTATTCTCTTACTGGCACTAATGTTCTCGCGAATGCGGGCTTTTCTACTGCTTTGCTGTGGGCTGGCATAACTCTGCATCGCTTACACACATTAGAAGATGTGATTAAGATCTAAAAAAAAAAAAGATTTGACCATAAAAAAAAATATTTTCTTTTTTAGATTTTAATCACTTTTCTGCCCTGCCTTCTCGCGTACGCCTTAAATGGGACCAAATCGATTTTATTATGCGGCACCGTGCATCTCGAAATGATCGAATTTGCATGCAAAATTCTGTAAAGCTTTTCGCCTTCATATTGCATACTGAACGGTATTCGTGCAAGTATGTATGTATGCAGGTCTGTATGTAGCTATGTGGTTGTAGGTGCATTTTATAGGCAAGCTTAGATTGCGCACGTTTGAATATTATTCGAGTGCGCAATAAGATCTAAGAATTCTTTTAATTACTTTAAGAAAAAACTAGTTTTTTTAAAAATATTTTTCTATTCTGTAATGTTTAGATCAGATACGATGAGTGTAGAAATGTAACAATGTCGTTACAAAATTAACATAAAATTATCTGAAAGCGGTTAGCTTATGACAGTCGCGGATGATTTAGATGGACAGAAAAATAATTTTGCAACATTTTCTTACGTAATAACCTTACATAAAATAATTGTTCTTTTTGTTTTGTTTTTGCCGTTTAACTGGTAAAGGCTTTTTTTCTGGAAATTGTTATAGTTTTTTATTTTACTGGAAATTATTTTTACTGAAATTTGTTTTTACTGAAAATTAGTTTTTAGTGAAAATTTGTGTTTACCGAAAATTATTTTTGCTAAAAATTTGTTTTTACTCAAATTTTGTTTTTACTGAAAATTATTTTTACTGAAATTTTTTTTTTAGTGAAAATTATTTTTACTGAAAATTTGTTTTTACTTAAAATTTGTTTTTATTGAAAATTAGTTTTTACTGAAAATTTGTTTTTACCGAAAATTAGTTTTTACTGAAAATTTGTGTTTACTGAAAATTATTTTTACTCAAAATTTGTTTTTACTGAAAATTATTTTTACTGAAAATTTGTTTTTACTAAAAATTTGCTTTTATTGAAAATTTGTTTTTTACTGAAAATTTGTTTTTACTGAAAATTATTTTTACTGGAAATTATTTTTACTGAAAATTTGTTTTTACTGAAAATTAGTTTTTAGTGAAAATTTGTGTTTACTGAAAATTATTTTTGCTAAAAATTTGTTTTTACTCAAATTTTGTTTTTACTGAAAATTATTTTTACTGAAATTTTTTTTTAGTGAAAATTATTTTTACTGAAAGTTTGTTTTTACTGACAATTATTTTTGCTGAAAATTTGTTTTTACTAAAATTTGTTTTTACTGAAAATCTGTTTTTACTGAAAATTATTTTTACTGGAAATTATTTTTACTGAAAATTTGTTTTTACCGAAAATTTGTTTTTACCGAAAATTTGTTTTTACTGAAAATTTGTTCTTACTGAAAATTATTTTTGCTGAAAATTTGTTTTTACTGAAAATAATTTTTACTGAAAATTTGTATTTGCTGAAAATTATTTTTACTGAAAATTGTTTTTACCGAAAATTTGTTTTTACTTAAAATTATCTTTACTCAAAATTTGTTTTTACTGAAAATAATTTTTACTGAAAATTTATTTTTACTAAAAATTTGTTTTTACTGAAAATAAGTTTTAACTGAAAAATTTGCTTTTACTGAAGAATTTGTTTTACTGAAAATTTTTAGCCGATGAATATTTTTGCCAAAAAAATTATCATTCAAAATAATTGAACTGAAAATTTTTTACTTAAAAATCTTTTCAACTAAAATTATTTATAAGTCAAAATTTCATTGCAAACGTTTTATTAAATTAATTTTATTTGAAAGAATTTTTACTAAAAATATTTCCACTGAAATTTTTTTACCTTAAATTATTTCCAAATGCAATTGAAAATTCATTTTTCTGAACAGTAATTTTACTAGAAAATTGTCTTGACTCAAAAATAACAGATTTTGACTGAAACTAAAAAAAAAAAGTTTTTACTAGAAACATTATTTTCTGAAAAAATATTGTAGAAAAAATTCATATTAACGAAAAATTTAAAATTTTCAAATTTTAATCTTAAAAACTTTTTTCCATAAAAATTATTTTGCTTAAGAAAAAAAGTTTTCAAGGAATGTTCTTCGTTGAAATTCTTTTAAAAATTCGATTTGTATAATTTCACCGAATATTTTCTTAGTTTCCGTTTAATAGTTGTTAAAACATGTTAAAAGGTAATATTTTTCTTTAGTGAAACTTTGAAGATGAAATCCTTCAGTAAAGTCTCAAATTACCATTCGTAAGTTTATAATTAGTTACAATTCCTGTTCGGACAATCTTTCCATAATGAAACGAAATATTTTTTTTTTATATGTTCTTAGAACAATGTGCGATGACGCACGCCCGATTATATTCCCACAATGAATAATGGATTATCATTAAAAGCCGAAACTGTTGCCAATCATTATTTTCTCTGTGCGTTTGAGGGTTAGGCCCCCAGATCTGCAGTCGTCCGTCTATTCGTAAATGATTGAAAATTGAAATTTTTATAAGATCAGTGAGAGGGAAGGGGGGCGGGGGTTACCATCGTCTATCATTTAAAACGATGGAATAAAGGCGGCCATTTAGAAAACTGATCGCTTGAAGAGAATAATATAAAAGTGACTAAAAGTGGAAGAATTTTCCAATAAGGCAAAAGTGTGTCGGAGTGGCGGTGGCGGTGACGATGGCGGATCGAAGAAACGTGCTCTGCCATGTTTCGTCTTTCATGCATCAACTAACAACAATATGCGCAGCGAATCGACAATATTGGAAAAATTTCTTGATCGACAATCCATATTGCGGTGAAGAAAATCGTTCATTTATAATTCATATGCACCCCACCCAGCCCCATCACCTCTCGCAGTCGGTTCTATTCAATGCTAAGATGAAAATAAGAACAAAATACCAGAAATAGCACTTGATAGAAATTATTGATTGGTTTCTGGTTAGAATGCAGAAAAGGCTGCAAATGCTTCATGCTGAATTCCGAATGCAGGCAGCTCTTAATAAACACACTTCTTGGTACACAAACGGAATAACAAATTGGAAATTTTTTTCTTAATGATCTCGAAAGTCTATCGAATCCGAAACGATCGATTGTTGGCATCTCGATTATGGCAGTGGCGATCGTATCGAGGTTGATTCTTTGGCGAAATTCCCCAAAAGGTAATCCAATCCTTCTGTTCTTTGACGAGGACGTTCTCCTCTTTAAATTTACGAGCATAAATAAAACGGAAAAAGAAAGTTTACAGCTTTTTTCCTATATGATCTCTTACGATAATAATATTAATTATTCTGTTACTGACGAAAAAAAAAAATTAAATTTAACAAAAAAAAAGGGGGAAATCACCGGAAAAAATTAAAAATTTTGAGGTCGGTGGGGAGTAGTCTTTGTATAAAGTGGATGTGATGATTTTGAGCAATGCCCTCATCAAATCCACAGTAGAACATTTGATATTTATGGTCATACCTGCACGATCAGGTATGCACTCCGAAATTTTGCCCCTGACCTGGACTCCTAATGAATATAAAAATCGTACGCTGGAGATAATCCGAATGGATTCTCAAAAAAATTTGAACATCATTTTTGTGTGTGTATAGGTCGCCTATCCAGTTCTTCTATAATCTAAGGTTCTGACAGTTGAAATGTCAAATCTCTTATCAAAATCGTGACGAAAATTTATTGGGTTTTCCAGTTTGTGTTGTTGTGGCAGCACTAAAATAAGATTTTGCAAAATTCACTTCATATCGCGACCATATTAACATGTGGCTTTTCTCAAATAATTTCACTGCACGCATCATCCCCCTTCCCCCACTCACCCGCATATAGCCGATACCTGTACAAATGTTACAGATGTGATACAACAGCAATCGAAACTGTGCAATGGCGTCCAATCGATTGTACAAGCATAGAAGTTGTGTGTTAGTACGTATTGCATAACAAGTGGCCCATTATCAGCGTTTGTTTAATTAAAAACCATTTTAATATTGATTCTTTTATTGCATGCACCATCAAGATTCAAGGTTAAACAGCATGACATCATCTCTCCATTGCAAATTACCTATGGTACACCTGGTAACAATAATAATAATAAAAAGAAAAAAATGAAAACTGAAGGAAAAAACACAAATTTATCATCATCATCTCATCATCACGATAGAAAAGCGGTAATAGCCGGGAGAGTAAGGCGGGACATACTCGTATATACTAAGAGAGTACGAAATATTTGTAGGCATAAAAACGCCATCATCAACAAATACGGCGATTCGTTCAACACAATAAGAGAAGCAGCAAATTTGTTGATGTCCCCTTCTACTACCACCTCAGTTCCACTAGACCAATATTCCCATAGAATAGACAGACAGTCCACAGTTCAAATTGTTCCCCTGTTCTCTTCCTTGTTGGTTTGCTTCTAATTCGATGTGTTTCTCTTCTCTTCATGCGAGCGAATCTTGTCGACAATTTCTTGTTCTATTGTTAATAATACTTGGCATTTTGTTGTTTTCTCCCTTTCTCTCTCTTATTTTATTGAATACTCCGTTGCCGTTGATGGTTGCTGTTTAACTTACTCTAAGAGTGATGGCCATTGTTATTTGGTTATTTTCAATGCTGAAGTTGATGCTACTACCAATACTGGCCCAACATATATATAAACTGTAATGAATAACTAATCGAACGGAGATGATGGACAAATTTTAGCGGGGAATTGGCACGAGCAAGAGAGATGGAAGGGAATATGGGCGAATTGGAAAAACCAAATGAGTACAAGTAGACCGATTGGTACTGTCAAAAGTTAATAGAAAATTAACTTTTGACAACACCAACACCAAGATGATCGGGTACGTACTAGGGTTGGGACTGTCCACCAATTTCCAATAAAGCAATTTCGAGAAGAATCAATTGTTTTTTCTTTTTCTTTTTGGTCAATCCAAGAAATATGGGGATGCCGTATAGCCCCCCAGATCGAAGATTATTTATTGTTATATTATGGCGGACCATCTGTTAATGCAAATAAAAATTGTATTAATTTTTTTGCAGATGAAAATGATTTTTAAAACAAAAAAGGAAATTTCATTAGAGATCCAAAATTAAAAAGGGATTTTCTTAAATGTTATCTTCCTGCTTAACGTAGGAATGTTATCTTCCTGCTTAACGTAGGATTTAATTTACTGTACAAATAGAAGACTTTGATTTTTTTTTTTTTTTTATATTTTTCATGTTGATCTCGCAATGTACGTGTAGAAGTATTTTTTTTTTTACACTTTTATAATAGCTTAAATAAAATATTTCGAATTTCAAAAAAAAACAAGAATCAAGAGATTTTGGATTATTTAAAAAATATGATTAAAAAAAAATTTCAAGAATATTGAAAAAAAATAATGGAATTTTCTTTTAGGGAGAAAATGTCCTTTATAAGACATGGTCATAAAATTTGCTTTTAAAACTTTTAAACTGAAGAAAAGGATTTTTCAATTTTATTGAATTGGCTAGGCTTTGTCCCAATATACGAGTATATGCAATTCAAATGACTGCCAAGAGACTTCTAGCAGGACTCGATCCTTTTGAGGTTATTTTTGACGGCATTTTCGATCATTTCGTACTGTAATTTGGCCATTACTTAAGGGCTCTAAAATTTTTTTAAACACAATCTTTTTTTTGTAGCTTTACAAGAAAGGGTGCCAAATTACACGATCTTGGACGCAAATTGACATTACCAAATCCGGAAATTATGCGTGGTACCGACCTATTGAAACCACATATGGTCCAGAATAAAATCTTCAAGTTCAGACTAAACAAAAGTCTCTTACAATTGACGGTAATGGTCTCTCGTATTTCAATTTCAAACAAATACGAGGCAATTAACACCTTCAGACCAAAATAAACACCAAGACAGTCACTTTTCGCAGATACAAAAGCTTCTCCCATAGTCATTTTTGTACTTAAAAATACACAAAATAAAAGAGTAACTAATTTATACTTTGGCTTGTAATTCAAATTTTCATTGGGTTTTTATTTTATTCGATTGATTTGGACATTGTCATTATTTAGGGAATATAAATGAGAGTTCTTGTAAGACTGAATCCGTTTGAGGTAATTTTTGATGACTTTTTCGCAACTTTTGGGACTATAATTCAGGGTATTACTTGACGGATATTGGTATTTGTGGACACATTCTTTTATGTAGTCCTACAAGAAAAAAAATGGTTGTGGGTGGGGGTCTGGGGTGGAGCAAGGGCTTTAATTCGTACAATCTAAATCTAAATCCCACTTCACATGACACTTGTTTTCCTGATTGTTTTATTGCTTGCTAACGTTGTGTCAGTTGCGGTGCTAGATATAATGCCGCTGCTTAGCTTCGCTGCTTGTTTTCAAGCTAGATTTCAGAATTAGAACCGGTTCTATTTTTCATGCTTGTTTTCTTACGAGAACCAATGAGCAAACATTGCCTTGTCACGTTGGCTCTATCAGCAAATCGAAATCCACATAATATCTGCATTTAAGCGAAATATATGAAGTAAATTATTTTTATATAATCTTGTTGCTGTCAATTTGTTTTGACATTCGGGCAGTCACTGTGGAAGCATCAAAACCAGCTATAAATCATACTTTAAAATTAGCATCAGGTAAATCTAACACGCATACAAACTATCAGAAAATCAAGCTGCACAACCAGCAAGCAAACAAGCAGCGAATACAGAAGGTAAACAAGCAGCTAATCCAGCTAACCAACAAGCAGCAAATCCAGTGGCAAATAAGCAGCGAATGCAGCAAGCAAACAAGCGGCAAATCCAGCTGGTAAAGAAGCAGCAAATCCAGCAGACAAACGATGAATCCAGTAGGAAAACAATCAGCGAATCCAGCAGGCAAACAAGCAGCAAACCCAGAAGGCAAACAAACAGCGAATCCAGTTGGTAAGCAAGCAGCAAATCCAGTTGGTAAACAAGCAACGAATTCAGCAGGCAAATAAGCAGTGAATCTAGTAGAAAAACAAACAGCGAATCTAGCAGGTAAACAATCAGCGAATCCAGCAGGTAAAAAAGCAGTGAATTCAGCAGGCAAACAAGCAGCAAATCCAGCAGGAAAATAAGCAACGAATCAGTAGGCAAACTATCAGTAAATCCGACAGGCAAACCAGGAGCAAATCCAGCTGGTTAAGAAGCAGCAAATCTAGCAGGCAAACAAGCAGCGAATCTAGCAGTCAAAAAAGCAGTGAATCCAGCAGGCAAACAAGTACGAAAACAAGCGTTGTCTGCAGAGGGTTTAAGGATGCCAATTGGCAATTTTTCGCTCAATAAAGCAAAAATTTGTCTTGTTTTTTTGGGCGCCGTCTCGTTGAAACCACATATGTCCCAGAATAAACTATTCAATTTTAGGCCGGAAAAATTGGTCTTAGAATTTTCTAAAAATCTATGGTCGATTATAAACGTTCTATAAAATCCAACCTTGGCTATCATATTTATTTGCCAGCTGTTAAATAACGCAGTTGTACTTTTCAAATCACGAAATGGATAATCCTTAATTTATAATTGCTGATAAACAATTCTTAGAAAATAATTTATTTATTTCGTTTTCCATTTTTCTATTATTTTTTTTGTGTGTTGCAATTATTATTATTTTAGATGCACTTTTAACATTTTCTATGCGTACGTAATTTTGTTTATTTTCAGTTGAAATAGTTTGCCTTTCTTGTAATAGCATTCTTTGTGCAAAGTTTATAAAAAATTGCACCGAATAAAACACGTACGAAAATATTTTTTCTTTTAATGACAAAGAGAAATAAATCAAACTAAAAAGCTTTTATACAACACTAAAGTCAGCAGCCCCCCTTCGTTATGAGACCGACCTACTAAAGTTCTTTAACTACTAATCTTTGTGTCGTGATAAAACTTTTATTGAATTTACTCTATTTTTTTTGTAGTTAATATAATTTAAAAAAAAAATTCATATAAAAACCGTCATTTTACTATAAAAAAATGTAACTGCATATCTTAGCTTTTAAAGTTTTGCTTTCTTTAGTAAAGTTGTAGAAAAACTAAAACACAATAAACAGAAGGAAAAATTTATTATATAAAAAATTACAAAACAAAATTATGCACGTGATTTCTTTATAAATTAATATTTATAGTTTTTTTTGAGATTTCAAACCATTTTATTTCATAAAACAAACAAAATTTGAAAAAAATAATAATTTTTTTATAAACAAAAAAATTAAAGTCAACTTAAAGAGAATCACGTACGTACTTATTGTTTTTTCTTAAGTAAGGAGAGAAAATCAGTAATTACAAGATGGTAAAATAATAAGAAAATATATAAAAAATTTCAAATTAAAAGAATTTAAAAAACAAAACGAAACAAGAAAAAAATTTGGAATATTTCAATGATAACAAAAAAATGTTTACAGAAAAATGTTTAGCAACATTTCTATATAAAAGAAATTTTTCAATTTGTTTCTTCCGAAAGTAAAGTTAAATAAAATGCACTTTTTTTATTAGATTTCGACATAAATTTTTATTTTCTAATATAAATCTAGATTATGCATAATAATGACTTGCAGGACTTGATCTTTTTGAGGTAATTTTTAAATGGCTTTTTTAGAATTTTCTGACTGGTTCGGTTGTTACTTGACAGAGTAAAATGCTATAAAATTTGGTTTTAAAATGTTATAAAATTTGAGGATATTTTGTGTAGCTTTACAAGAAAAAATGTGGAGCCAAATTGACCGAATTATGAAATTACGTGTCACGGCAACTTTTCTCTAAATAAAGCCAAAATTTATCGCATTATGTAGCTTGAGGGAACCGCCTTCTCTAAACCCCATATGGTACAGATTAATATCTTTAAGTTTAGTCCAGAATATCCGATTACCAGAACACGATCTTACCTACATTTTCAAAATATACAAAAAAAACCGCCCATTGACACTTTCAGACTAATTAAAAATGCACTTTTCGCAGTTACGATGGCTTCCGCGCAGTCACTTGTGGGTTTTTAGAGCCCCGTATTGAGGTAATTTTCCTTAGAGTCTTTAGAAAGCCTTATCATAAAAATATTGCTAAAAAATTGATGTTGCCAGTGCATTAAATTTCAACAACATTTATTATTGATTCTGAAGAAAAAAGTTAAAAAATAATATATTAAAAATTACTGTAAAAATTACAAATAAAAAAAAAGCCATAATAATGGACGTTTTAATTGTGAAAACCCCTTGAGACCAATTTTATTATCATCCTTCCACAGTGACTGTCAACTTATTGACAGGTAAATACGATGGACACTTTAGACTTTAAACACAGTTTGAAATTATTGTTTTTTCCCCCACTCCATTTAACTAACGGAAGAACAAATATAGATAAATATCCCCGTAAAAAAAATCTAATGAATCGATTTTATTTGATAGCAACAGAAAAATGGAACTGAGGAACTGCAAGCCAAAGTCCAGTCGCGTCAGTCCATCGTCGATTTGTTTGAGATGTTGACGAGTTTCTTGTTGACCATGCAATGCCATCGAATCAAATGAATTTTAAACAACCTTTCAATGTTATTGCTTTATTTTTTTTTATCAAAGATCAAATTACAAAAAAAAATTTTCCTCTGTTATTAAATAATATTTACTATTGGTTTTTTTTGTATTATTTTTTATTTTCTCAATTATTTTATTTATTAAGGAAAATTAGGCAAAAATAAAAGGATTTTTTTTCTTGGTGTAGTTTCGAGTGGTTTGTGAACATTTTGTTCAAAAATATTTTGTGCAGATTTAGTATTTTTTATAATGTAAAACTGATTTTCATTAAAAATAATTTTTGGTAGAAACAAAATTTCAGTAAACACAAAATTTCAGTAAAATGATTCTTCAGTAATAAAATGTCAGTAAAACCAATTTTCAGTAAAAACCAATTTTCAATAAAACTAATTTTCAGTAAAAGTAAATTTTCCGTAAAAACAAATTTTCACTAAAAATGGTTTTGAGCTACGACAAATTTTCAATAAAACCAATTTTCAGTAAAACCAATTTTCCGTAAAAATGATTTTCAGTAAAACTAATTTTCAATAAAAATAATTTTCAGTAAAAACAAATTTTCACTAAATATAATTTTGAGCAAAATAAATTTTCAATAAAACCAATTTTCAGTAAAAATAATTTTTAGTAAGAAAATGTCAGTAAAAACCAATTTTCAGTAAAAAGTAAATTTTTAGTCAAAATTATTTTCTGTAAAAATAATTTCCAGTTAAACCAATTTTCAGTAAAAATTATTTTGAGTAAAAACAAATTTTCAGTAAAAACCAATTTTTCAGTAAAAACCAATTTTCAGTAAAAAAACAAATTTTAAATAAAAACAAATATTCAGTAAAAACAAATTTTCAGTAAAAAACAAATTTTCATTAAAAAACCAATTTCAGTAAAAACAAATTTTCAGTAAAATGAATTTTCAGTAAAAACTAATTTTCACTAAAAATAATCTTTAGTAAGAAAATGTCAGAAAAACCAATTTTCAGTAAAAAGCAAACTTTCAGTCAAAAATTTTTTCAGTAAAAATAATTTTCAGTAGAAAGAATTTTCGGTAAAAATAATTTTGAGTAAAAAACTAATTTTCAATAAAAACGAATTTTCAGTAAAAAGAATTTTCAGTAAAAACTAATTTTCAGTAAAAATAATTTTTAGTAAGAAAATGTAGGTAAAAACCAATTTTCAGTAAAAAGCTTATTTTCAGTGAAAATAATTTTCTGTAAAAATAATTTTCAGTAAAAAGAATTTTCGGTAAAAATAATTTTGAGTAAAAAACAAATTTTCAGTAAAATGATTTTCTGTAAAAACAAATTTTCAGTAAAACAAATTTTCAGTAAAAACAAATTTTCAGTAAAAAAACAAATTTTCAATAAAAACAAATTTTCAGTAAAACAAATTTTCAGTAAAAACAAATTTTCAGTAAAAAACAAATTTTCAATAAAAACAAATTTTCAGTAAAAATAATTTTCAGTAAAAACCAATTTTTCAGTAAAAACCAATTTTCAGTAAATAACAAATTTTGAGTAAAAACAAATTTTCAGTGAAAATGATTTTCTGTAAAAAAAAAATTTTCAGTAAAAACAAATTTTCAGTAAAAACCAATTTTCAGTAAAAAAACAAATTTTCAATAAAAACAAATTTTCAGTAAAAACAAATTTTCAGTCAAAATAATTTTCAGGAAAAAACAAATTTTCAGTAAAAAGCAATTTTCAGTAAAAATACAAAAACAAAATTTTCAGAATCGTCAAGACTTCAAGTTCTGTAGTTAGAGGACGTCGGAATCTGTGTCGACAAATTTCTTAACATAAATAAATTCACAATAATTTTCTGCATTTCATTTGGTTTCAGTTTCCATCGTATTTGTTGCACTTTGGAATTTCGCACTGAGACTCCTTAGTTTAGAGGGCAAGTATCACTTATCTAACTTCTCACCTGGTTTGCCGATAAATTTCAAAAATCAACTTGAGATGCTTGTCAACATCTAACAGCAAATCGACTTTTGTATTTATGCAAGTGTCCAATACCGACAAACATGACAAATAAACAAGAAAAAAGAATTTTTTTTTCTGTTGTCTCATTTAGTGAGCTTTTAAAAGCAAGATCGAAAGGGGGAAGGGGGTTGGTTTTGGCGTGTCCATTTTTGAAGAGTAGAAGATATCATTGCTATTTAACCTCGAAATTTCTATTTTAGATTTTGTAGATATTTAAACGTTTTTCGCTTTGTTTTTTTTTCCTCCGTTTCTTGTCTTTTTTTCTCCATATTCGAATGCCTCACATTCGGTGTCTTATTCTGTTTAGCAGTAGAGTGAGACGACCATCTTTAGAGGCTCTTTTCCGATTTCGACTTGAATTTATTCAATGCCTTACGAAAAAGAAACTTTTTACGAACATGGCTGACCATTGATGCAATTTGAACACATGAACATAAATGCACACAAAAGAAATCATTGCAATCGCATTTATGGTTATTTAGTTTACATCAATTCAAAGTCAACTAGAATCCATCGAAAAAGCCATTCGGTTACCCTGTTTAGGCAAGACATCTGCTTAGAATTTCTGTACTTTCCTCTTTAGAACAAGCGAATTAATCTTATTCTTTGTTCAAGAAAAGTGGTTTTGTTGTTTTCATTTTGTTAATTATTCATTTGCACAAAGAAACAAATCCAAATGGCAGTTTCCATTAATCGTAAAATCAGAGAGTGATCAATGTTTGAAAGGGAAAAAAAACTGTGTTCAAAGAGCATTTTGGATTTGTTGTAGAACGATTTCTTCCTTTTCTTATTTTTACCGTTTTTTTTCCTGTTCTGGATGCTTTGTACTCTTCTGAGAACGTGCAAGAATAGAATCCTTTTCTAAATTCTCTTGTTTAATATTTCTATAATTTTATATGCTCCTGAAATTCTTTCCTTTATTAGTTAACCCACTTTATGAAATTATTTTAAAATCCTCGAAAATTCAAATTAAGGGATTTTGAGGTAACGGTCATTAAAAGGAGGACCAAGTTTTGATAAAATTTAAATTATACAAATGCCTCAGAGGTTTAACTTATCAAAGTGACTTTAAAACCCAAATAACTAGCATAGCTTGAGGTCAACCAAAAATGCTCTTGCCAAAATTCCTCCCAGGTCCAATAAACGAGTGTCTCTGTGATCTACGTGTAGGTTATCAAAATAGCTCCAAATTTCATATAATTAAAAGGTCTCTGAGGTCCTAGAATCATCATAATGGCTTAAGGGTCTAAATTATATATTGTCTTTGAGGTCCAACTCCTCAACATGGCCCTAAGACCTAAATGACTAGCATGGTTTGATGTCGAACTTACCAAAATTGCTCCAAAGTCCAAATGACGCGAAAAGTTTGACGTTTTACTTATCAAAGTGGCTTTAGGTTCAAATTACAAGAACGTGTCTGAGATCAATTTCATCAAAATGGCTCCAAAATCTAAATTATAAAAATTTCTCTGAGGTCCAACGCACCAAAATGGGCTTAGGATCTAATTAACTGGAATGATTCTGAAGTCCAATTCATCAAAATACTCGTAGGTCTCAGAGGTTATTTATTAAAATTCCTCTGAAATCCAAATTACGAGAATGTCGCTGAGGTCCAAGTAATCACAATTTTTTAAGATCTAAATTACGATAATGTCTCTTAGGTTCAACTAATCACAATTTTTAAGGTCCAAATAACGAGAAAGTCCCTGAGGTCCAGCGCATCACAATTGTTTTGAGGTTCAAATTACAACAATGTCCCTGAGGTTCAAATAATCACAATTTTTTTAAGGTACAAATTACGAGAATGTTTCTGAGGTCCAACTAATCACAATTTTTTTAAGGTTCAAATTACGAGAATGTTTCTGTGATCCAACTCATCACAATTTTTTTAAGGTCGAAATTACGACAAAGTCCCTGAGGTCCAGCTCATCACAATTTTTTTGAGGTTCAAATTACAAGAATGTCTTTGAGGGCCAAATCATCATAAATTGTTAAGGTCCAAATCACGACAATATTTCTGAGGTCCAATTTATCAACATTGCGTTAAAATCGAAATTATGAAATGTATCGAAGGTCCAATTAAAATGGCAGCAAATTTCAAAGTATTAAAATGTCTCTGAGGTCCAACTTATCAAAAATACTTTGAGATCCAAAATAGAAAAAGGTCTCTGTGGTCCAAATCATTAAAAGATTACATTTACCATAATTGTCTAAAGTCTAACTTATTAAAATGTCTCCAAGGTACCTCAAATCTGCCACGCAAACATTAACTTTTCAAACCAGCCAAATTAAAAATAAAAAAATTGATTGTCAAATCGATCTTTGGTTTTATCAACTCACCCACTCTTTCTCCTATCCCCCATACCATACCTGACCCAACAACGAGCGAGTGAGTGCATCTAATTCCATTCCACTAAAGAACTTCAAAAGCTTATCTTAATGCAATTCTAATTAATGTACACACTAAAGATGTCGTAAAAAAAAAACAGAAAACAAAAAAATTTTAAAAAAAAGAGGGCAACTGCCTTTCTAGCATGGCTGGCCACTGTTGGGTCATCTAATCATTCGAAAGAAAACAATATTTACACATTCGTCAGGGGTTGCCAGAGTGTATCAATGTTCGATCTGCAATCGAATAAAAGTGACATGGCCTGGCCGTCCGCGTGGCTTAGTCTTCGGAGTCTCATTCTCGAGATCTCAATAAGATGCAAAACATTTTTTTCTTCTTCTCACTCTCTCTACAACATGTTTGGTTTGGTTTGGTTTTTTCCGCTTTAACAACTCCAAAAGTGTTGCACTCTCCAAAAGCAGAAGAGACACGACACGACAAGTCCCGTTCTCGTTTCCTTTCCTAATAAAGAGAGTAAATTTTCATTTTTGTTTTTTTCCTTCTTCCATTTCTTATTCTTATTTTTTTTTTTTTCTTCTTTTTATCACTATTAATATTATTAGTAGAAGTAATATTAAATTGTTGTTATTAGTTTTATTTTTTTGTTGTTGAGATTTTCTGTTCTGCTATTGTGGATTATGCAATCGAACTCGTTCCAATCGGAAAAGTAAACAGTTGCATAATCAGTGGAAGTTTTCGAAGCGCACTAAATGGAATTATTGTCGATGGCGTTTTCTTTTTGTTATCGTTGCGGTTATAGTCATCATCTTTGAAACTGTAACGTTTTGTTCTTGTGGTTGTTGTTGTTGCTGTTTGGTCATCGCTGTTAAGGCCCGAACACAATTCCAATGATAACGATGGGCGATAATTAAAAATCAACCAATCAAACACAATAGCAATGAATAAGAAAACGTCATCTAATCAGTTTATTTTATCGAATTTAAATGTATAATTAAATTTTTATGTTCACATGTGCTCATATATGAATATTTATTTTATATTGAATTTCAATTTCAACAATGCTGTCATATAAAAAAAACACTGAAATGGGACGCACTAGTCCAAAGAGACTGACAAAATTCGAAACTAGACTTAATCGAACGAGTTACATCCCTAAAAGATTGTGTGCTTTCCCATAAGATTGTAAAGGATTCTAAATTATGACAGTGACTAGTACATGTTGTCGGAATTGTGTTCTTAGGCGTTGGTTATTGTTATTGCTGCTGCCGCTATTGTCGTCTATCAGCGCTAGAATGTGGTATCCACTGTTGCTGTTATAGTCGCTACTGTTGTTCATTATGCAGTCGGTCTCTTTCTCAGCAGTCGTTGCTATCACAAATGGTGACTGATACTAACGAGAAAGAGAGCGACAATTTTCAAATAAATTTTGAATAGAAAATTTTTACGCAAATAATAATAGTGGTCATATCCATCCCATCCATCCACGTATGGATGGGATGGATATGACCACTATTATTATTTGCGTAAAAATTTTCTATTTCAACATTTACGAGGTCTGTTCAAAAAGTATCGCAAATTTAGAATTTCCGCGGGTTACGTATATTCGATATTCGATTTTTTTGTGGCGTTATGTTGATACTCATGTCTCTCACTTATGCCGATAAGTTCGGTCATTTTGAATATTCAGTTAATTTTTGACAGCTGCTTTGCTTGCAAATATACGTACCCCGCGGAAATTCAAAATTTGCGATACTTTTTAAACAGACCTAGTATTTTATGCGCACAAACTCGTACATAAACTGATAACAAAATAAAAACTATTTGTTTGTGCATTATTTGAAAAAAAAATATCCAACACACTACATAAATTTCGAAATAAAAAAAAAATTAAATTTCGAAATTGGTTTTTTCGAAGAAAAAAACTGGAAAAACATCGTAAATTTTAGTTTTGTTAGTGGCTTTTTGCAGCCCATAAATTTTTCCTAATAACAACAACAAAACAAAAAGAAATAAAAACAAAAAAAATAAACAAAAAAAAATAATAAAGATGCAATGAAGAAAAAGTAAAAACTCAAAGAAAAAAGTTGCCATTTTATGATAAAAAAAAAAGATTTCTTAGAAAGTTGTTAAAGAATTTGAATAAAGGTAAAGACAAATCGAAAACCAAAAGGAAAATTGCCGAAGACAAAAAAAAACCATATAATTTTTTTCAAGTAAACTTTGAAAAAAAAACCGATTTGTTAAGGTCGGAGAAGATACTGACGGGGGGTTTTTTTGGTTACAAATAAATGCATGTGCGTAATTTTTGAGTACTTCGAACCTTCTGTCTTTGACTATTTAGTCATTCATTCATTCCACTACCACCACCACCATTTAGTCTGGGAATATGTACTTTTTGTTGACCACAAACAATGTTCCCCCTAAACACATCCATCCAACGTGTGCATTTAGTGCACACCATGGACAACAACAGCTCAAATAGGCATTGAAGTCGATAATAACAGCCACAATACATACTAGGTCAAAGTTTAAAAAGTTTCTTGAATAAAAGATTTTCAATTTGTTTTTTTTTGTCTTTCTTTCTTTCAAAACCTTCTTTAAAATATGGAGAATAACAATGACTACGTGTACTCCTCGTATTGTTAAAGGGGCACGGCCAGAGCCTAACCAGGGCCATCGATGGAATTGTCAGTTTGGTGGTAAATCACTCATGTGGTCTTAATAATAATATTCGAATGACACCGCACAGTTAAAAATTTTCCTATGGAAAATTATTTTTGTTAGTAAAAAATGTCCAGTGGGGTTTTTAAATATTTTTTTTTACTAATTTTTTTTAACTTAAAAAATTCTTACTTTTTGTAAAAATCATTTTTTAACTTATTTAAAACTTGAGTAGGAAATTTTCTTTTTAAAAATTATTTTCGATAAAAATAAAATTTCTTTTTCAATCAAAATGTCATTCTTAAAAATAGTTTCAGTTATAATAAAACACAAAAAAGTACTAAAAAAATTGTTTTTTTTATACATTTTTTTTTGTGTTTTATTATAAAATTTATTTATTTAGTATTGTTTTAGTTCAAAAATTATTGTTTTTGGAGAAATTTTTAGTCAAAAATTTTTTAAACGAAATTTCCTCAGTAAAAACTTTTTCAGCAGTAATTTTTAGTCTAAACTGTTTAGTCAAATTGGTTTAGTTAAAAAAATATTTTGGACAAAATTTAGTTGTAATTTTAAAAATTTCTTGATTAAAAATTGTAAGTTGAAGAAATAGTTTGAGACAAAATTATTGAAGTTAAAAAAATTTTAGGTTAAAGCTTTTTAAGTGAAATTCGTCAATTAAAATTTTTTAGTCAGAATTTTTTACAGTCCAAATTTTTTAAGTCAAAATTGTTTCGGTCAAAATTGTTCAGTCAAAATTGTTTCAGTCAAAATTGTTTAAATCGTATTTTGCTTAACCAAAATTTTAAATCGTATTTTGCTTAACCCAATTTTTTTAGTCCAAATTTTTTTAGTCAAAATAGTTTCAGTCCAAATTGTTGAAGTTGAAAACAATTTAGTTTAAAACTTTTTCAGTAGAAATTCTTCAATTAAAATTTTTCAGTACCAAAATTTTTCCGTCCAAATTTTTCCGTCCAAATTGATTGAGTCCAAATTTTTTTAATCAAAATAGTTCAGTCAAAATGGTTTAAATCGTGTTTTGCTTAACCAAAATTGTTTCAGCAGAAGTTTTTCAGTCTAAAAATTGTTTTATTTAAAATTGTCCTTTCTAATCCGTTGTTTTACTTAAAATTGTCAGAAATTTTGTATTTTAAAATGTTTTCAGTTCAAACGTTTTCTGTGAACATTTTTTCAATAAAATTTTATTTAGTAAAAACCGTTTTTTTTTGGTGAAAATTTTTTTAATACAAATTTTTTTAATAAAAATTTGTTTGCCAAATTTTTTACCGAATTTTACTTTTCCAAATTAATTTATAAAAAATGGCTAATATGTCTTTTTTTGGATAAAAACAATAATCTCAGTAAAAAAAAGTTGCTTCTAAAAATTATTTCAGTTAAAAATTTTTTTTTGTTAAAATTTTTCAACTAAAAAAAAACGAAAAAGTTTATGTAAAAACAATTTTTTTGGAAAAGAAAAATAATTGTCAATTAAAGTTCATACTTTTTTCTTAAAAAAGAATTGTTTTTGTTTTTTTTTTTAATAATTTTTTCTGGAATTTTTAAAATAAATTTTTTAAAAGTATAAAAATTACAAAAATAATTTTATTTTTTCAAATTACATGAAGAATATGACCAATACAAGGCTGCAAAAAAAAAAAAAAACCTCCCAAGATGATCCGATCCTCCTCATTAGGCCTTTTAATTTTTCTCCATAAAATAATAATTTATTCTTCTCATTCCACCACCACCACCTGTAATATAGTCTTTTGTACTTGGGAAAATTCTCTAACCAAACCGGCAAAGAAGAAAAAACCAATTCAAAATTGTGCAATTATATGTGCATTAAATATAATATAGAAAATCTTAAAGGGAAAAAAATTCACTCAATTACACAATAATTATCCTTCTACGAATATCTTAATTATTCATAAGAAAAGCTTAACGATTATTTACAATAACAAGAAAATATTATTAAAAAAATCTTATTACCTGTACTCGTGCGTGTGTGTTGTTTTTTTTTTGCCACATTTTTATAAATAAATAAATAAATAATGAAGATACAAATAATATAATAATTACTATTGAAGATAAAAATATAAATTCGCTCTTGACTTGGATACCTGCGCCTGTGCATAATAAAAGGTGGATTTGAGCGAGAGTAGATGAACTGGACTATAATAGGAGGACGCCACTGGATTGAATAGGCATGAACAGAAATGATGGACTACTAATAGGCCTGTGCGTACTTGAATTAAACGTGAACGCGTGCCATCGTAATTATCCGTGAGAAGCATGTAGAAAAATGCATCTATTGTCTTTGAAAAGTTGAATAAAAATGAAACGTAAGGTGGGGAGATGGGGGGGGGGGGGGAGCAAACTCTAAGAAAACCACTTTAAATCTGAATAATAACGAAAATCTGATGGATCAAATCTTAAGTAGTTGTCTAGAATAAATAAGGAGGTTTTTTTTTCTACCATCCGTTTTGACTCTTGCCCCCCTGCAAGCCCCTCTAAATTTTTTTTTGTGCACTCAACTAGGCATCATATTAATTCAAGAATAAACAATTTTCTGAAGGTAATCGGTTGCAATTTATAATCGTAGTAATTTTTTGAGAAGCGCACAAGTTAATTAGTTGGCAAATTATAGAATCAGAAAAGCGGTTTTGAAGACATTGAAAATCTCATTGAAATCCGACAACAACAACAACAAAAAAAAATTATTTATTATCAGTTAAAATTGACCGTTCCCGCTGGAAGAGGGGTAACAAAAGCAAATGGAATGGGTACCAGGGGGGAGTTTTGGATTATAAAATGTTGTTGTTTGATAAGCAAGCAGTTAGCGTTCCCCCCTTCCCCCCCTTTCCTTTCCGTATGCGAATTGCACTACCATCGATTCTGTAATGCTAAAATGTTAAGACTGGTTAAGGGGAGGATAAGAAATTTCTAATCACGCTATAAAAAAGAGCTTTAAGCTTTCCGGATGGATTATGAAAAATGACCGCAACGATCTATCCAAAAATAAAAAATAAAATTCTATTTGTTGAAGAGTTGAAGGGGGCAAAATAGACCAACAACGACAGAACTATTAGCAACAATACCGCCGTGGTCGCAGCAAATTTATCAGATAGCGGATGAGCGTTACAAAACAACAACAAAAATTGTGCAGTCGATGCATTTGAAAATCGCACGCAACTAATCGTACGGGTGCGACTGAGATAGTATCCTAAGCAGAGAAGGCGACGGACTTATATACTTATATGCATAATGATTTTTTTTTCCTTGTCAAGCACCCTGGCAGTATACAAATTTGTTTTGCAGAAAATAAAAGTTTTTCTGTGCGGGGACTGCCTGACAGACGTGTTAGAGAAAACACTGCAACGAGGATGATCACTTCGGTTGCATATGCACTTGAGCTTCCGTACCTCGCCCGCCATATTCTTATCTATTCGACCTCGGCCAGCCGAACTGTCCATCCTCTTTACCGCAGTCATCCCCTTCCGCACTTGTTCTTATTTGGCTAACTTGTTGTCTATTTGGCTTTTTGTCGTTAGTCGAACTGACGTTGAAAAATATCAAAAACAGCAAACATTACAAGGCCAAAAGCTGGGCTTTATTTTTTGTTATTGTTTTTTTTTTTTGGAATTTTCACACGAGCACAATCGTTTGTGTATGTTTGGTTGTATTCTGTGGTAACATTTAACTCGGACGTGTACGTGCCTTGCTGCGATAGGGTACTCGTACGTACGGATGAACTTTGGCTAGAGTGTGTATGTGTGTATAGTCCGTAAATAACGTGATTGGACATTAGACAAATTCGCACGTTTTCAGTTTCTTGATCCAAAGTTGAATTTTCCCAACTCGGACACTTTCCGTTGTCGTCGCCATAAAACCGTCAATTTTGTAGACTTGAATGTTGGTCAGAGCTGTGGTTTTTCTGTGTCCTTTGTTTTATGAAAGCTTTAAGATTGTCTGATTAGAAGTTACATAAAATCTTTTATTGGTTTTTGTTCCTCTTTGTATGAATGCTAAATAGAAAATTACGTTTTTCTCTCCGATATTTTCTAACACATATTTTTGTTAAAAACAATGCAAAAAAAAAACTTTTCAAATCTCCAAGATAAGATTTCTTTCATTTGAATTAGTTAATATGGAAATTTTTAGAAAAATCTTTACTTAAAACAACAAGACTTGTTTTTGCTAAAAATTTTAAATTTATTACTGAACATTTTTTTTTACTGGAAATTGGTTTTTACTGAAATTTGGTCTTTACTGAAAATTGGTTTTTACTGAAAATTGATTTTGACTGAAAATTGGTTTTACTGAAAATTGGTTTTTACTGACAATTCGTTTTTACTGGAAATTTTTTTTTATTGAAAATTATTTTTACTGAAATTTGTTTTTACTGAAAATTTATTTTTACTGAAAATTGTTTTTGACTGAAAATTTGTTTTTACTGAAAATTGGTTTTTACTCAAAATTATTTTTACTGAAAATTGTTTTTAGCTGAAAATTGGTTTTAACTGAAAATTTGTTTTTACTGAAAATTGGTTTTTACTCAAAATTATTTTTACTGAAAATTGTTTTTGACTGAAAATTTGTTTTTACTGAAAATTGGTTTTTACTCAAAATTATTTTTACTGAAAATTGTTTTTAGCTGAAAATTGGTTTTAACTGAAAATTTGTTTTTACTGAAAATTCGTTTTTACTGAAAATTTGTTTTTAATGAAAATTAATTTTTACTGAAAATTGGTTTTTAACATACTGAAATTTTTTTATTAAAAATTTGTTTTTACTAAAAATTATTTTGATTGACAATTATTTTTACCAAAAATTATTCTTGCTGAAAATTATTTTGACTGAAAATTTGTTTTTACTCAATATTATTTTGACCGAAAATTTATGTTAACTGAAATTGTTGAATTTTTTTTTTGCTTATATTTAACCACTGATTTTTCACTTAGGATGACTATCAAAAAGAGGAAAATTAGTAGAAAAAACAGTTCTAATTTCCAAAATTTTCATGCACTTTTTTTATACATTTTTTTTTCTTAAATTTCTTACCAGAAATTAGAAAAATTCAGTCAACAACATGCCCCGGAAGATCCGACAGTACACACACACAAACACACCTAGAGCCTCGTTAATATCTACACCAACGTGAAGGATAGGCAAAAAAAAAAAAAATTGGCAATGAAAAAATTCATGATCAACGGAAAAAAAATAAATTTGCTTTCAAGTGTGTGTGGATGTGAAATTTTCTCATTCAAATTTAGATGTGTGTGCGTGCGCAAATAATTGGCCACCAAAGAAAAATGCGGCGATACTCATTAATGTGTGCGCTCGTGTCCATGGTTTAAAACGTTTTCGACTCACTTTTTTTTTTTTTTGTATTTATTCGTACTTTTTCATTTGCTGCTAATTTCGGTGTCTTTTTTTCTGTTTCAAATTAATATTAATGGTATTTTTTTTTTTTAAGTGTGTGTGTGTGTGTGGAGGTTTTTCTACATTTTTTTTTTGATAAATAAGTTCACACTTTTCCATGAAATTCACGCTAATATTGACCATAAAAAAATTACCATAAATACTCGTAAATAATTTATTTGCTGGATGAGAATCGATTACGAAATGCTAAGAATTTTCTCTTACTCGTACGTAAGAAAATTGTAGTTAAAATAAAAAAAAAAACTATCATATTTACACAAATGCTATTTAACAAGAAAAAAAAGTGCAATTGCAAGTTGAGTTGGTGGCAGCAGAAGTTATGAAAGAAGAAATGAAACGAAAAGCTTAGAAAATAATGGACAGTCGACGAAACTAAATGGGATGACGTAAGATACACTTATTAGATAAGAAAGAACGAGAAGGGGAGTGGTAAAGTAGTTGGGTTAGACAGGAATGATGGAAAAGAATTGAGTGCAGTAAGTAGTTGATGAGTACTTTTGATAAGAAGAGAGAAGGAAATGTTTTTTTTGAAGGGAACACAAAAAGTAGCTACAAAAGAGACGAGACGGACGATCACACTGCTGAAGTTAGCAGAAAAACAGGCCGAGGTCGCTCGAATCACTGCATACAAACGTAAGGAGTAGCAGAAGAGACACATCAGCACTTATGTGTGCGCGCGTGTGAAAGCAGCAAAGAAACGCTAAAAACGACGCAATGCGATTAAAGCCCAAACAAAATTCGCACAAGACCGAGTAACGAAAACTGAATTCGTTTAAGATCTAAGCACAATTGCAACGGGCAAAGAAACGTCATCTGATCAGCTTATTATTATTTATGATTTATGCTTAATTCAATTTTT
Source organism: Atherix ibis (assembly GCA_958298945.1). NCBI lineage: Eukaryota > Metazoa > Arthropoda > Insecta > Diptera > Athericidae > Atherix > Atherix ibis. The sequence continues at coordinate 78,493,238 of OY282609.1, forward strand.
GTATAGACTAAACAATTTATTTTTTAATTGCAACTTCAAGAATGTTGCCACATAACAAAACAGTGAAATGAGAGGCAATGAGAGCAACAGAATTAGAAACTAGACTTAGCCGAAAGAGTAAATCGTTTCTGTTCCCGTTTTTGTCGCTCTTTGCAATTGTGTGCTCTTCTATAAGATTGCGAAGATTTTATAAATTTTGACAGCGATTTTAGCTATCGATACTCAGTGTCATCGGAATTGTGTTAAGTACTTAAAATGTGAAACTTTCGCTCATGAAAAGCTCGAATGAAAACTGGGACATCAGGTGGTGCCTAGGATGACGCATTATTACATACTCTTTGTTGCATTGTCCGCACAAATAGCAAATGCGTCCACTTAGCTGGTGAATTCTGGTTGTTTGGGGAGCAGTAATGATATTTTGCATAAAAAGACTTCTAGTGTAACAGGAGATAATAAGACGATTGCTCCAAATACACGCACAAGCATATGAGCGACTTTTCTAACACGCTTGCGTTGATGCGCTAACACCAAAGGTCAGCGTTGCATCGACTTTCCTTTGCGACAACGAACGTCCGCGCGCGCATAAATACCATCGATAATAGCCGTTGTTGTGTCATGGCGACGTCGCGTCGTTAATGAGTTGATGCGAGCGGGTGCGGATGGTCGCATGTGCATTTGTGTTTGTGCGCCAAAAGCTAAAAGCTAATTTTCAATGTCGAATTGAGCAGTTTTTGTTAGCTTTTTCAATGTCAGGTGCTCGTGACTTCTTCTTTTTTCAACTTTTTGCAGTATTTTTGTCTGCCTTTTTATTTTATTTTTTTGTTCTTTTTTATTCTTCCGCCAATTATTTTTTACCATATTCTCTTCATTCTGCAAAGGAAAAAAAACAACAATATTGCAATTACCGTCAGGGGGATTAACAAAAAAAAAAACTCACTACCGACCAGACAGAAGTTTTTTTTTCTCTCTTGTGAGCTTTTAGCTATCACGAAAATATCGACGAATGTGAATATGAAGAGATTCATCTGTGCAGAAAAACGCAGAAGAGCTACTGAATTAATCCCAAAAACCTATTAGCGGATATAAAGCTAAACAAAGGTGGAGGATGGATGGTGGTGCCCCAATACATTTTACTCAATGCTTTTTTTTATCAAGCTGTGAAAAGGAATTATTTTTAAAATGTTCAGAATTCATTAAAAAAAAATTGTGTACAAAACCACTAAAGAGGCGAAAAGAATTTTTTGAATACGTGCATGTTTTTTTCGTATGCAAAAGCCCAGGTTATTTTTTCTCAATACGAATATTGTAATTTACCCAAAACAAAAATTAAAAAAATCATATTCGAGTATAATGAAAGTGCAGGTTTTTTTTGAGGCTACTAAAAGGTCTTAAATAAAATTTCTGTACTTTCGTCTGAATAACACTGAAAATAATAGTAATTATTTTAATAATAATACTAGTAAACATAACCTAAATTTTTGTTTTGTTGCTATTGTGACACTCTTAAATTTTCCATCTTCACCTAAAAATCTCAAAAGATTGTCTCTTTTTTAGTTGGTTTTATATTTCGGTTGTCTTTCTTGTAAAGCTGCATTGTTGCATGTGCAATCATTTGAGGTTCTGTTGCGTTCCTCCTTTTTTTGGGTGCTATTATTTTGTAAGAAAGAAAAAACTAAAAATATGACCAAAGAAATATGACTTTTTTTTTGTTGAAGAAATTTATTTTTGTTACTTTGTGTAAATTGGAAAAATTGTTCATCCGCAAATATCCCATATTTCAATTATTATTTCTTTTCGAATTATTGTTATTTTAATATGGAAATGAATTGTTGGCTTATTGAATTATTTCATTGTAAGTGAAATTTGCCCTCAAAAATTATTCAATAAAAATGAAAGTTTTCTTTATGACAAAATCAACTTTTTTTTATTATTTACTTTTGATAAAAAAGCGCAAAATTATGACGAATCATAAATATTTTCGTGGAATAATAATTTTCAGTAAAAACAAATTTTCAGTAAAAACTAATTTTCAGTAAAAACTAATTTTCAGTAAAACAAAATTTCAGTAAAAACAAATTTTCAGTAAAAACGATTTTCAGTAAAAACTAAATTTCAGTAAAACCAAATTTTCAGTAAAACAAATTTTCAGTAAAAACAATTTTCAGTAAAAACTGTTTTTCAGTAAAAACTATTTTTCAGTTAAAATTATTTTTCAATAAAAATAATTTCAGAAAAAATGATTTTCAGTAAAAAAAAAATTTTGAGTAAAAATAATTTCAGTAAAAACAAATTTTTAGTAAAAATAATTTTTCAATGAAAACAATTTTTAGTAAAAATAATTTTCAGTCAAAATAATTTCAGTAAAAACAAATTTTCAGTAAAAAGAATTTTTAGTAAAACCAATTTTCAGTAAAAATGAATTTTGAATAAAAATAGTTTTCAGTAAAAAATAATTTCAGTAAAAACAAATTTTCAGAATCAATAATTTCAGTAAAAATAACTTTTCAGTAAAGCCAAATTTTCCATAAAAATAATTTTCAGTAAAAACGATTTTCAGTAAAAACGATTTTCAGTAAAAACAATAAAAAAAATTCTCCAGTAAAAAAAATTTATAATTTAAATAAATATAAGAAAAAATAATGGCTAACTGATATTACTTAAATAGTACCAAAATAAAATTTGTAATCGAAAATTGGGGAGCAACAAAAAATGTTCAAAGAAAATTCATATTAAATTCCTGATGTAAAAAAAAATGTGCAAAAAAAAATAAAAATTAAAAATCATGTAATATGCTTTGACGGAGTATGTACACTGGTAGTTGTATTACGAGCCAACCGAATTGGAAGACATAAATTAGTGCGTTTGCTAATAATAGAGTCACAATAGAGTTACTGAGGACAGCCATCGATGCAAAAATAGCAGTCAGAATGGTTGATTGGTGGCGACAGAGGATGGCAGGGGTACCTGGTCGTCAGTTGGTAAGAGTTACCGAACTGGTTGGCTTGCTGTGGTAACGCTACCGTTTTTTTTATAACTAATACAAGTATTTTCATTTTCATTTTTATTTTCATTCTCATACACAACAACCAGCCGCCAATAATTCGTGACCATTTTCAGAAGAAATTAACTGACATTGACTTCAATTTGTGATTGCGTTTTTAGTCGGCGTGCATCGTGTCCCAATTACCATGACCGATTGAAATGTTTGCTTGCATTCAAAACAAACCGGCTGACTGTGACTGGCTAATATCAACTCGACCGAGCAATGAATAAGAGCCCGCGAAGTCAGAGAAGGAGCCAGAGTTGGAGTCATAGTCAGGGTCTACAAGAGCCAGAAAGTCTCAGTCCCAGACTAGTGCAATAGACACTGAACGGTGAGCTTTGAGAGTCAATTTATTGAATAGTAATACCGTCGATTCGCTAGTGATTTATCAAAAAGTAGTCTCTAAACTATCAGTACTCCCATCGACTACAGTCTTAAATTTATTCAATAAAAGAAACTTTTATGGCTAATAGAATAAGTAAGTAGGTAGGCAGGTAGTCATGGGACATTTGACTATGATCGAAGCGGAAAAATTAGCACAAGAAATAAGAGAAAAAGAAGAAACCCTGATTGAATAATGCCAAGTTTTGATGTGCAATCAACTAAAATTGGTCATCAGTAAGAATGATGGAAAAAAAAGAAAGAAACTAAAAAGTTTTAGAAGAAAATATCTTACCTAATTCTCGCAAGGTTTTTATAATCTAGATACGCACACTAGGTCTAAAAATTTTTACTATTGGAGATTACCCTCAATAGCTACCCCTTTTGTTCCTTCGTTTACCTGGATCGTCTTAAGAAACAGAAAATTAATGCAGAAACACGAAAGAATCAAGTACAACACGTGTTCGGATTTGTTCAAAAATTGCCGATGATTTAGCACAAAATCGGAACATTTGGAATACCGAAGGCGACACAATACAACGTTGAATGACAAACTAACCAGCACCAATCAACCGAACAACAATCAACCAAGCAACAATCAACCAACAATAACGCAGTCAACAACAAGTGCGTTACGATGCGTCACTGCTTGCGTTAGCAGCAATAAGAACTTATTTGTGGGATCGCGCACTGAAAATTTTGCCTTGACTTCGTTGTCGTATTTGATCTTTCGGTGGGTCGGTGCCAGGGGGATGCGATTTTCCTACTGATCGAACGTTGATGGGGCTGCTCGAACTCCTCCATTCCTCCCCTGTCCCCTTATTCAAAAAAAAAGATCAACTTTACTAAAGAGTCGTCATCATTGTCACATCAATTTCAGCGTCGTTGTCAGCGTTGCAATTCTTTTGATTTTTGACATTTTTTCAATGATGCGAATTTTGTATTTAGTCATTTTTATATTTTCTGTTTTCTGTTTTGTTTTTTTTTTCTGTTGAAAACTATCCAAATTTATCAGAAAAATACTCAATAAAAAAAAACTTCTTCGTTTAGTTAGGGTCTCTGCTCTACAGATTAATATGCAATCGCTGATATGATATTTTGTATAATTTCGACATAAAAAAGGCATGGGGGACTAGTTTTTTTTAAAAATTAATATATTTTCTGCAAAAACTCTTTAGTTCAGGGTATTAATAGGTGTGGTCAGGTATAGAGCGCACATGTTTTTGGGGTTTTTTTTTTACGAAAAAAAAATTTAATTTCTGGAAATTTGTGGGGATAAATATTCAATTGGAACGATCTGCTCTGCTTATAGTACGCAACAGTCTGGTGAAGTTCGAATCCGGAGTTGGAGATGCCTTTTAGTTGTTGCCAAAAAAAAAACTGAGTTGTCGTGTAACGATATACAAAGAATTTATCCAATTTGCACTCCGGAAAGTAAAACTAAAAAAAAAAATACCTAAAATACAAATTTTGATGAAATTTTTATTTTATTGTATTGGCTGGAATAAATTTCTGTTAAAACAAATTTTCCGTAAAAACAAATTTTCCGTAAAAACAAATTTTCAGTAAAAACAAATTTTCAGTAAAAAACAAATTTTCAGTAAAAATAATTTGCAGTAAAAACTAAAATTTTCAGTAAAAATAATTTGCAGTAAAAATTAAAATTTTCAGTAAAAACAAATTTTTAGTAAAAACAAATTTTCAGTAAAAAATATTTTGAGTAAAATCAATTTGACTAAAAATTGTTTTTATTGAAAAAAACTCAGGGAGTGTTCCCTGAGGTATACTGGCGGAAATACGATAAATGTCTGCTACCTGATAATATTGGTCTAAGAGAAAATATAGATCCAAGAATTTTAGGATGTGGACCTACCAAAGTGGCAAGACTCGCTGCTAATTTCAAAGCAATCCAGCATGCCATACACGATCGAAACCGTGCCAAATATCAAGAAATATATTCCTTTCGATCTGGCGATCACGCTATTTAATCGATTTCGCGATGACACTGCTCTGGATAGTAGAATACTCAGCTCTAAATCCAAACTGATCCTGCGGAAACTCTAAGTCCAAACTGATGATGACATCATCGGTTCCAAAAATAGGATAAAAACGTTTAAGGATTAATTTTTCCAGATGTCTAGTTCTCAAAGAGGCTAGATCAGTAAATCTAGAAATTACGCGTCCAACGAACTTTTGCCATAATGAAGCCAAAATTCATTATGGCGTCGAGTTTTCTAAAATCACAAATTGTCCATATTGAAATTTTCAAGTTCAGCGCAAAGAAAAAATGGTTACCGTAGGTCATAGTGCCCAAAATTCATTGTGACGGTCTCTTCTCCTCTTCATTTTCAAAGAAATACCGACCTTCCGATTTAAGTACATGCCAGAAAGTCATTTTTTACGGATATAATGTCTTCTCCACAGACACTTGAGGGTTTTCGAAACCTCATATATATGACAATTTTCCTTATTGACGTATCCATTGAGAGAGAAATAAGCCTCAACCGCTAAAGAAAATTCTCCTCTTAAAACGCGAAAGCACTTTTGACAATTTTAAATTTTGTCTTCGATCCATTATGTAAAATGGACAACGAAAGGGGGAATATTGCCCCAAAAATTGAAAATTTTCAACGAGCCTATGGGGAACATTCCGGATTAAGAGTATAAGTTTTTCGGGGAAGAGGGTGACATAAAGTATTTTTCGAGAGTTGAGGATCAGCGGAGGCGCCTCCAACACCAAAAACTGATAAAAATGTTGACGAAGTGGAGACTCTCTCGGCAGATAAGACTGTCCAAGGTAGTTTTTTTTTTAAATAAAGAAATCATTAAAAGGCTGAAAAAAAGCGCATTTCGTGTCAGACACTTTGATGCTTAACTATAAGAATGTCCTGCTGTCACACGACCATCTCCATCAATGAATTTTTTGTTGTAAAAACAAACTTTTTGGTTTAGCAAGATTAGCTATACCCCTCCCTCCCCCACTCTAACTTTCTATTTACCAGATCTTAGTTCGTTTGCTGACTTTTTTCTTGTTTCTAAAAATAAAAATAAAAAACACTTGAAAGGACCTCATTTATCGGTACTATCGATAAAATCCGAAGGACTGTAAACGAGGAGCTGTAGGTAAATCCAATAGAATCTTTCTTCTAAAGGGGGGGGGGGGGGGCATTGCTCAAGAAGCCATCCAGTCCTATTACTTTTCTGGCGTGCCTCGTCTACCTGCAATAACGGCATAAATGCAGATTTATCGCAATCGCACCTCATCGATCATAAGCCCAAAAGTGTCACGCGGATCTTTTTCCTCGTCCTCTTTTTCCAAAGCGTATTCGCCGTTACTATGTCGACCAAAAGCCGACTATGCTTACATGCGGACCAAAAGTCACCATGAATTAACAGTAATTACGTTTAGTATTGTTGTTGTTGTTGTTGTAAAGAAATACCTGTTAAATATTTACAGGTGCATTTAACTAGATTTGATTCGATTCGTACGTGTTTGGATGGGCGTAAAAACTCGAAGAAAAGTGACAGTTAAGTTATGGTCACTTCGTGGAGGGAGAGGAGGAAGTTGGGATGGGCTAACCACGAAAGTGAAATGTCGGTAATATAAGAAATACCATCGAGAAAACACAGCCCCATGTGCCTCGTACGTGCCATACGTATCGGCGGGCATTGCAAGATGGTTAATAGGCAGGCATTCACACGTATGGAAAGAAGATATCGTCTTTTGGTCGAACCGTGATATTCATCAGGTAAACCGTATTAGTTCGGAGTTTCGTCTACGGCATGAGTAAGCAAACAGCCGATTGCCCATGTTTACCTGATTTTTCACCGGTATCGCCATCGCCATCACTGAAGGTCGTTAAGTCTTCGATGAATTCGCCTTGACCTGATTCTTGAGACCCACACTTAGAGTCAGTCAGAGCACGGTGACAACAAGTGATGTATGTATTTGGCGAACACGAATTGCGAGCGAGTACGTACTCGCAACTATTATTCTCAATGTTACCGAAAATTAACCATTGCGCACTGTATGTTACGTGAACGAATATGTACATACTCGTACGTACGTACGAACGTTTGCTTATGGCCATATGCGAGTACGTACGAGTATATGCACATAGTGCGCAATGGTAAAATATCTCTGCAAGTGCAAGTAGTGTAGTTACTACAGAGTACGATAATACGATCAGTCCACCCCACCCAACAACGTCGGATTTACCGCAAAATTTGTATAAGGGGTATCGGGTTTTTTTGTTAATTCCTTTTTACTCCCAAAAAAAAAAAATCACCACCATTTGAGAAGCATTCAAGAAGTGAACACAGAATCCTCGGGGGATAAATAAAAGCTCCGAATTCCGACGACAACGAAAACTCACTTCTTGTTTCGGCCGCCATCCAAAAATCGAAATAGTTCATTTGGAATTTTTCCTACTCAGCCGACGATGATGGGGCCAACGGGAATGGGGCGCGGTTGTTGGGTTATACACATATTGACAGGCGAAGGTAAAGCAGACCACATTTAGCGTAATAAAAGAAAAAGATGAGAATTTTTCTAACAATTTTCCGCAGATTCGAAACTTTTATAGTCGCTGGTCTGGCCTGGCCTGGTTTGGTCTGTGGCCGTAAATAAGAAACTGCGAGTACACATGTTGGCAGGTACCACAATCCAATCCAATCCAATCCGATCCAATTGATTCGGATCCGATTCCATCTTTTTCCTTCGAATCTATTTTCGTTCTGTTGCTGGCCATCATCATCAACAGCAGCGATTTACCAATACCGGCACAGGTTTATTGCTCGTCCATATGCAATGTAATCAACTCAATACCAGCGAAGAGCCTAGAGATTTACGACCGAACACATGCGGAAATGTTGTTTTCGTTTCTATAGATTTTGGGCTATGATTTTTTGCTGTTGTTGTTATTGTTGCTGCTGCTGCTGCTGCTCTAGTGGTGGTGGTGTTATTCTATACTATCGCTCCTGTCAGTTCGGATTGCGTTGTTGTTGTTGCTGTTGCTTTGCGATTCAAATTCGGGATTGACGAGGTGCTTTAGGAGAGCTTTTCCGTTTTAGTGATTTTCTTCAAACAAAACATTGGAAAATTCTGGCAACATTTTGATTGTATCTTTTGTCCTAAGTAATTGCGTATTATTCTTCCATGGAAGCGAACGTGGGTGAATCTCAATCGTTCTGTTCTCGACAGATTGTAGTTCTCTTCATCAATTTAGTTCTCTTATTGCAATGTAACAGAAAAGGAGGAAAAAAAACCAACAAGAAAATTTTGTATGCCCGAATGTGAATGTAGGTGATCGTTGCTGTGTGCAGTTGGCAAAAGACAAAAATCAATCCAAAAACTATGAAAATATTTTCAGTTCTTTTTTTTGTTGTTGTTTTGTCTTTTTGGTTTTCGTGACCTCAAATATAACAACAACGCAGTACGGGAGATATGCTCTTAGTCGATATAAACCGACGAGGTCGTAGAGTACCTACCTACCACCTACGTAATTTGGTTAGTGTTTTACTGAAAAATAATTTTGACTGAAAATTAGTTTTACAGTAAAAATAAATAAATTCTAGACATTTTTCCAGTCCAAATAATTTCGGTAAAAGCTAACTTTCAGTAAAACCACTTGTCAGTAAAAACTAATATTCAATAAAAACAATTTGCAGTAAAATAGAAAATTAACATTAAAAAAATTTGCAGTAAAAATAATTTTGAGTTCAAAACAATTTTCAAAAAAAAAATTTACAGTAAAAAAAAAATTCAATAAAAACTTATTTTCAGTAAAAACTAATTTTCAATAAAAAATAATTTTCAGTTAAAAACAATTTTCAGTAATAACTAACTTTCAGTAAATCACTTGTCAGTAAAAAAAATTTACAGTAAAAGAAAATAATTTTCAGTAAAAAAAACAATTTACAGTAAATATAATTTTCAGTTGAAACAATTTTGAGCAAAAATAACTTGAAATAAAAAAAATTGCAGTAAAAAAAAACAATTTTCAGTAAAAATAATTGTCAGTAAAAATATCTTTCAGTAAAAAAAACTTCAGTAAAAAAAACAATTTTCAGTAAAAATAATTGTCAATAAAAATAATTGTCAGTAAAAATAATTTTCAGTAAAAATAAATCCCAGTAAAAATAATTCTCAGTAAAAATAATTTTCAGTTGAAACAATTTTGAGCAAAAATAACTTAAAATAAAAAAAATTTGAGTTACAAAATTAATTTTGAGTAAAAATAAATTTCAGTGAAAACTAATTTTCAGTAAAAAAAGTTTTGAGCAAAAAAATTTTCGGTAAAAATATTTCAGGAGTAAAATAAAAATCTTCGGTAAGGGTTGTAAATTTATAAATTTTTTCAGTAAGGATTGTTTTTTAATTAACAAAACGTTAATTTAAAAAAAATTACCACCTTGAAAATGGCTGCCGAACAATCTACCAAAATTATTTTTTTTTAAAAGACAGTAAATTTCAGAACTGAAGTTTTTTTAGAATTAATTTTTATTGAAAAGCCTGAAAATTAAGAATTCTTTAAAAATGGATGTCCAGTCCTTAGGGGATGATTGCACTAATCTTAGGTGGGGAAGAGTTCCTCAAAAAGTATTTATGGGAGTTTCTTTTACCAATTATACTGAATAGTATCTAATAAAATTGGAAATTGGACGAAAAAAAAAACTGCTAAAATAATATACCATCGAATGTGTATAATAGAATTTAATAGATCAAACGCCATAGCCTCAGTGCCACCATACCACCATGAATGGCCTAAATACAGTATGGTGCCGTCATTGAATGACACCATGGCTATTATTATCATTTTCGAGGTTGGCGCCAACATCCATTCTTGCATTATTGAAAAGCAGCCACACATACACAGCCACGCACACACATACACATACACATATTCCATTCTGGCACAGTCAGTTATATGTACATACATGCATACATAAATATTTGCTCCATTCCATATGCACTCATCTAACTTCTGACATTTTGGATGATGTTTATCTGATTTTCTTGTAGCAAATATAAAAGAAAATTTTCATTTTATGAAACGAAAAATTTCTTTGGTTAGTTTTAATACCAAGAATAAATGAACGATGAAAACTTAAGAGAATCAAGTCGAATAAATAAAGTTTGGATAGAAGAAGATGAAAATAGAAGAGAATATATCATAAAAGATGAACTAACTGAGTGACTGTGTGTGCTCGTGGAAAGTAGGGCGGGCGGTCGCCATTAGCTGATGTTGATGCTGTGCTGCTGTTTCCCGTCATATAATCAAAATTGAAGCCTTATCAAGCACAACATCATAAAAGCATCGAGGAAAAACTCAAGACAACCGCAAGGAAACCAACAAAACAAAAAACCTTTTTTTCTTTTTGAACAAATCAGAAAAATTCTAATAATGAACGAATACGAAGAATATCGAGTAATTGAAGGTAATCCGCATGCGCTCGATCTACTTAAATTACACCACCACCACAGCCACCACAACAACCACCACCACCACGGACAAGAATGGTAGAATCGGTTGGCGAAGAATGGTGAAAAAGTAAAGTAGGCGAAGAATGGTTAGAATGCGTACGAAGACTAAATGGTAAGAAGGTGTGTGTCATGGGTTGCTGGATGTGTGCTACGGATTTTATCCCAAAAACAGTTGAACAAGAGTGCAGTGACGTACGTACTTACGTGATATCAGTGACCTCCCTCTCCCCTTGGAAATTGAGAGAATTTCAATGCACACACGATGGATTCACATGTTATTCAGTAAAATTCAGCATTTCTTCAGCCCCCCCTGCCTCCTCAATTCAGCATATAATGCTGAATCAAAAACAAAATGATTTTTTTTTTTGATTTCTGCAAAATCGGTACAAAATTTAACAAAAAAAAAATTCCACCTCATTTATTCACCGTTGGTGGTGAAAAAATTGTGCAGACAAAAAAAATTCTTTGTGAGAAAATTTTTATAAGACGACGACACACAATAGGAAATGCTGTGGTACAAAGAATTCTATTTTCGTAGGAAAAGCTCAATAAATAAAAGAAAATCTTAATTGAGAAAATGAAAATAAAAAAAAATACCAAATATTTTGAAGAACAAAAACCAAAAGTGAAATTTCTTCTATGGTGTGTAGGCGTAAGTACATATATATGGGTGCGTTTGGGTGTGTGTGTGTGTGGTGAGAATGGAAAAACAGTGGAAATTCTCTAAAAGAGGCCATCAACAATTTTCTACGCAAATGGCAACTTATACACGAACTTGAAAAGTTTATAAAATATCCGAAAATACGCAAAAGACGTACTTCTTAAATCATTAATTCTAATCAAATCAAATGGGAAAAATAGTCTAATTCTAATTAAAAATTTCAACAAAACTAACAGTCCAGTTTTTAAGTTAAAGAACGATAATTAGCGGTGGAGGGGGACGGTGGGGATGGCTTAACCACAAGGAAAAGCCAAATTCCTTTTTTTTCATTTACATATTCGAGAAATATCTTCGATTACTTACCGAAGAGATTTTCTCTAAATATTCTCACGTATCCATATTTTACCACAAAATGTTGTTTATAAGCTTCCAAATTATGGTGTATACCCCCCCGTCCCCTCCCAAAAACAAGAAGAAAAAAAAACTTTATTTTTTGTTTACGTTTTACCTCGGAAAATTCTCGACAGCAAAAAAGAGCCCCCCAAAAATAAGTAAAATGAAAATAATAATAAAAAAAAAAAAAAATCCGAAAACTGCTGGCATATTTTTGTTAAAGTTTTGCGCGTTTAATTTGGTCTTGGCATCCATCATCATCAGCATCATCATCATCATCCCCCCATCGTTGTACTCACATGAGAGCAGAAAAGTTTGTACTTTGATTTCGTGGAAGTGGCTGTTGTGTGTTGGTTGCTCAACTTGGTAGCCGAGCTGTGTCTGATATTGACGATGGACTGTTGTTCTGTTGCTGGTGCTCCTCTTGCTGTTGCAGATGCCCATTCCTCGGACTCCCCCTTTTTTTTTAGATAGCCATACTTCTAATAGCGATGCTGATATTTTTCATGCTGGTTAAAAATGTTATTAGTACCTCCCCCTGCCCAACACTGCCACCATTGGTGAACAAAACTAGAAATTCTAGTAGAATTGACGATTGTAAAATAGTGGTGGTGGGGTAGTTAACTAAATTGGCAATCAGCCAATACTTCACAGCTAAAATATGCATCCTCATTGCCGTTATAGGCCACTTAGAGAGTGCCTTCAACCGTTTTTCTTTGTCCACCATGAGGAGGAGAGTGTGTCTTATTTTGCTCGAAAGCAATTCATGTGCTGAAAAATTCTAAATAATAACGAATATGGTAACATGCACGTTTGCACACACGTTAAAATGCCAAGAAGTTTTAGTATATCAAAAATTTATTTCCTCAATATGAATTGTTGAAAGTTAAAAGTTTCTGCAACTGTTTTTGTTGCTGTTCAATCTTCTGCTTTTGAAATTTTGTACACTTGATGTGATGATGGAGTCTTCTTGATCTGTACTCGATGGTAAATTACGTTCACAATTTCCATTGGTTTTTTGTTCTTGACTGAATATGATTTTTTACTGGCAAAATTTTTACTTAACATTTTTTTTCTTATTTTTAACAAAATTTGATTTGTTTACTGAAAATGATGTCCAATCAAAAATTTTTTCATAAGAAATTTCATTTTAACAAAACTTACTTTTGGTGAAAATTATTTTCCCCGAAAAAGCTTCAAGCGAAAACTATTTTAAGCAAAATTTATTTTCCCTTAAAAACGATTTTAACAGAAAAATATTTTTACTTACAAGAATTATTATTAAGAAACAAATTTTAACTAAATTTAACTTTAACTGAAAAAATTTTCGTTGGAAAAATATTTATTAAAAAAATTTGTACTAAAAAAAAATTAAAAAAACTTGTTGAAAATAATTTTTTTTTAAATTTATTTAAGTTAACAATTTTTTACTGAAGAAATTTTTATTTAAACCCAAAAAAACTTTTTTACTGCAATTAAATTTTTACTGAAAATTATTTTTACCGAAATTTATTTTTACTTAAATTTAATTTTTCCAAAATTTATTTTTGACTTAAAAATTATTTTTACTGACATTTATTTTTTCCAAAATTTATTTTTTACTGAAAATTGTTTTTACCGAAATTTATTTTTACTGAAAATTATTTTTTCCAAAATTTATTTTTGACTTAAAATTTTTTTTACTGAAAATTTTTGTTACCGAAATTTATTTTTACTGAAATTTATTTTTGACTGAAAATTGTTTTTACTGAAAGTTATTTTTACCAAAATTAATTTTTTACTGAAAATTTTTGTTACCGAAATTTATTTTAACTGAAATTTATTTTTGACTGAAAATTGTTTTTACTGAAAGTCATTTGTACCAAAATTAATTTTTTTAGTGAAAATTGTTTTTACCGAAATTTATTTTTACTGAAATTTTTTTTTTCCAAAATTTATTTTTGACTGAAAATTGTTTTTACCGAAATTTATTTTTACTAAAAATTATTTTTCCAAAATTTATTTTTGACCAAAAATTATTTTTACTGAAAATTATTTATTCCAAAATTTTTGTTACTGACAATTACTTTTACTGAAAATTATTCTTCGGTAAAGATTATAATATTGAAAAATGTTTTGCCGATTTTTTTTTCAATATTACAACCCTTACCGAAGATTTTTCCAAAATTCGCTCTTTTTTTTACACTATTTTTACACGACAAAATATTTTTACAAAAATTGTTTTTAAATGAAAATTAGTTTTGACTGAAACTTGTTATTACTAAAAATTGTAACTGAAAATTGTTTTTAAATGGAAACTTTTTTTTACTTAAAAATATTTTTGCTCAAAATTGTTTTTACTGAAAATTAATTTGTACCGAAATTAATTTTTAACTGAAAATTAATTTTACTGAAAATCCGTTTCACTGAAAATTAATATAAAAAATAATTTATATTAAAAATGTTTTAACTCAATTTGAACTGAAAAAAAACAAAATTTACTAAAAATTTCTTTCAATGGAACAAAATAAAAACCTTTTTAGAAAAAAAATAAAGAAATTTTTTACAAAAAGGTTTTTACTTAAAAAAAAAATTTAACTCAAAATAATTTTTCACCGAAAATTACATTTGTTCGAAAATATTTTTAATAAAATTTTTTTTCTGAAAAAAAATTTTACCATAAAAAAAAAGCATTTAACAGAAATTTTTTTTAAATTGAATTTTACAAATAAATTCTTCATAAGAAAATGTTTTATGAACTAAACAAAAATTTTACGTAAAAATATTGTTTTTTTTTAAATTTTGACGTCAACTAATAAAATTTTATTTTATAAAAATGCAAGAAAAAAATAATTTGCAAAGTTTTCTGATTGGTCATATTAAAAAATTGATGGAAATTTTTGGTTCAGTTGGACGACCTCTTTAAGCTTAAGTAGTAGTGAGTGAGTGCTGCTAATAGTGATGAAGAGCTCCTTTACCTATTTTTGCTTTTTTGTTGTAATGACAACCGATGTAATATGTGAAGAGTTTTCATCAGTATTTCCATCGTTCCCCACTATCATCATCGCCATTGCAACTAAAATTGTCATAACCATCAAAGTTTGCCAATGGAGCCAACTCCATAATGTGTGCACGCGAACAGACCGAAGCCACTAATAACGCCTCAAGGGAGCAGATAATGTAACCGAAAGTTCGTCGTAGTCATAACTACTCAGTTGGCTGATGATGGGCACGATGACGATGATGATGACTGAGAGTACAACGATGACGATGGCAATTGCTGTTGCCACAATTTGTCGCTGTGTTGGTGGTAGTTGCCAGAAAGAAAACTGGTCTTCTTACAAGAAGGGGTGGCTATTTCAAGAGAAGAAAAGTGTGGCTGGCTGATCGAGGCTCTATCATCCACCAAAAAAATGCCTATTACCTTTTTGCCGTTCTAGTACTTCATTTTTTGTCTTTTACTTCCCTTCAACTGTGAGTCCAACTTTGACAAGAGAGGGTATATAAGAACACTGAACGGCGACAGAGAGTAAAGTCTACCAAATAGAATCGACTAGCTTCTCACAGAATGAGTGGGCTGACTGCTGAGTATGGGGGAGGATATCAGCACAATTACAACCATCAACGTTAACCACCCTCTCTTACGACGACCACTCTACCAGTGGTGGTTATTTTGATAATAGTTATGAAAGTGTATTTGTTGTGCTTTTGTCCTCATTTCGGAAACGAAAGCAACTTTCAACAGTTTCAGTTTCCTTTCTTTTCCCCCTCCCCTTCATAAGTGTCTCATTGCTTCTCTGTCTTTCTCTACTACATGTCCCGTTTGCACTCGATTTCTATTCCTTTCCTTCTTATTGTATCATATCTCCTTTCGTTGTGCCTTTTCTCACTCTCATAAATTTTTTTTTTATTTTTGCTTTATTTTCCTTCTATTTTTTTGGTTTTCATGTCATTTACCCGAAGTTTTGAAGTTAGATTCTATGACAGAACCGAATATGTAGAAGAATAAACTGGCGAAAGAATATGAAAATGTGGCGAAAGAATATGAAAACAGAGCGAAAGATTATGAAAATGTATTTAAAGGAAATCGAATAAAAGAAAACAGGAAGAAAAGCGAGAAATGCAGAAGAAAATTTAAGAAGGCCGGAAAGTATTAGATACCTTGACGAGGAATAGTCCACTTTTCGGTGTTACTGTTACTGTTGCTGTCGATTCTAAGGTATTTTGTTACTGTTACTCATCTTCTTCGGTTGTATTTACATGCATACACAGATATCCACGATGTACATACACAACTATATGTGGGGAAAATGATACAATTTCCCTCGTCATATCTTCAGTTGAACATTGTTCTTCTATTTCGCCCTTGGAGCAAAGTATTCAATGGAGGAGTACACACAGCAAACCGGAGGAGTGTACCTACACAAAATCGAATATGTATGAAAAATAGGGAAAAGAAAAAAGGTATTTTTATTGATGAGGACGAATACACGCCATGGAGATTCCTGTATAGACTATTTTGTTGTCAATTCCTGCTAACTTCTGTTTTGGTTGCCTTCTACGAACTAACGAGTATATTCCGAATCCAAAAAAAATATATTCCACATAACCAAGTGCTCCACCAATGATGTCATGGTATATGGTATCTCACATACGCTTTCCTATTGGATTCGATACGAATCCCAGAGTATACGACAGTTCAGTTCTTGTGTTAAGCTTTTCTGTTTCGGTCGGTTGGAAAGGTTTGTGCCGTTCTTGTCACAATTTTTTTCTTATTTTTACAAAAAATATAAATTCTTTGGCATTAACACTTTATTTTTTTGGTGGTTTAGTGCTTGGACAATTTCAACGTTAAAAAAATGACTACAATTTTTTTTTTAAAAGATTCTATTTAAATTAGTACGGAGTGGGATGATAGATCTTCCTTCGCAAATGGCATGATTTTTTTTTTAATTAGAATTTATCATTATTATTTCTATAAAATTTAATCAAAAAAAAAAAACTTTATAGCGAAATAGTTCTTGTACCTTAAATAAAAGTTACTATTTGTTTTGATAGTGAAATTTCTGCTTACCTTAAATTCATTTTGGTCATATTTAATTAAAAGTATTTATTTTAATTTACCTTCGATAAAATTACCACATGCATGGCTGTTCTCTGTTTAAAGAAAACAAACCGACTTGATTTTACACGGTATTTTTTTTTCTTTTTGCTTACCTTTTGTAAAAGTGTTTATTTCGAGAGAGAGAGAGAAAAAAAGGTTAAAATCGAAGAATACCATTTACCGAAAATAATCCAATTAAGTGATTTTAACCATTTTCTTCCTTCACCTTCAATACTATTGTACTACGAGTATTGTGACAACCACCCCTAAAGTATAAAAGAATACTAGTCGTATTTACACACACCTACATGTGTAAATACGACCAGTATTCTTTTCTTCTATTCACGTGTCTTTTTCCAATTATAATTATTTTCTTTTTTTTTACTTTTATCATTTTAAAATCTTGTTTTTTAATTTCAAATTTTGTTTTAATTAAATAAAAAATAAAAAACCTTTTATTACTTGTAATTGTGTTTGTCAATTTTCCATTTAAAAAATAGTAAATTTTGTGATAAAAAAAAAGGTTTTTAGTTTTACGCTAAAAAATAATCAATTTGGCTAAAAAAAAGGTGTAAATTTTGCTTAAAAAAATAGTAAATTTTGTGCTAAAAAACTTAATTTTGCTTAAAAAAAATAGAAAATTTTGTGCTAAAAAATGTTAAATTTTCCACTAAAAAACGTTTTACATTTTGCTTAAAAAAAGAGTGAAAATTTTCTTTAAAAAATAGTAAATTTTGTGCTAAAATAAAAAGTTGTAAATTTGGCTAAAAAAGTGGTGTAAATTTTATGCTAAAATATAGTAAATTTTTCACTTAAAAAAGGTTTTTGAATTTTACACTAAAAAATAATTAATTTGGCTAAAAAAGGTGTAAATTTTGCTTTAAAAAATAGTAAATTTTGCTCTAAAAACTAGTAAATTTTCCACTAAAAAAACGTTGTTAATTTTGCTTAAAAAAAGAGCGAACATTTACACCTAAAAAATAGTAAATTTTGCTACAAAAAATATTGTAAAATTTCCTTTAAAAAATAGTAAATTTTGCGCTAAAATAAAAAATTGTAAATTTGACTAAAAAAAAGGTGTAAATTTTCCTTTAAAAAATAGTAAATTTTGTCCCAAAAAATATTAAATTTTCCACTAAAAAAACGTTGTTAATTTTGCTTAAAAAAAGAGCGAAAATTTACACCAAAATATAAAAAAGTATATTTGCGCTAAAATAAAAAGTTGTAAATTTAGCTAAAAAAAGGGTGTAAATTTTGCTTTAAAAAAATAGTAATCTTTTCCGCTAAAAAATCTTAATTTTGTAAAAGAAAATAGTAAATTTTGTGTTAAAAACAAATTGTATATTTTGCTAAAAGAAAAAGGTTGTAAATTTTACGCTAAAAAAGAGGTTTTTAATTTTACGCCAAAAAAAAAAAATAAATTTGGCCAAAAAAAATGTTGTAAATTTTCCTTTCAAAAGTAGTAAATTTTCCTTAAAAAAATTAGTAAATATTGCACTAAAAAAATGTTAAAAATTTATGAGAAAATAATAATAAATTAATTCAGTGAAAATATTATTGAAAAAAGTTAAAAATTAAATTTAAAATAAACCAAAAAAATATAATTAAAAATTTTAGGGACTGAAAATTTCAGACAAGATATTTTTTTTTTATAAAAAATAGAATTAAAAATTTAGGGAAATTTTAATAAAAAAAATGTAAGATAAAATATTTTTGAAAACAATGCTTGTAAATAAAATATGATCAAAAAGGAACGGGAACACATTCAACACAAAATTTCACTGAAAATGTTTTTAAAAAAAAAATCACTAAAAATTTATTGGTCAATTTTATTAGGAAAAAAATGTGTAATAAAAAATTTCAGTGAAAAATTAACCAAAACTAACTAAAAATTCTCTAATAAAAAAATTTTTTTTTTAGAGAATTTTTAGTTAGTTTTGGTCTAAGTAATTTTTGTTTTCTTAAACCGTTTTTTTGTTTATTTTAAAAATATTTTGATAATATTTTATATTTTTATATAGCACACGATTAAAAAAAATATTTTTAAATAGAAACATTTTATATAGTAAAAGAACATTTTTTGAAAGGTAATAAATGGAAAATTTCCTTTAGAAAACACCAAATATTTTTCAAGAAACTTTTTTTGTTTAGAAAAAAAAAACAAAAAATATTTTTACTTTATAAGGGGAAAATTTTTTAAAAATGATAATTTAGTTAATTTTAAAAAGTATTAATTTAATTAAATTTAATAATTGTACTTTTAAAAAAAAAGGATAAATAATGAAAATATATTCTTGAAAGGATAATAAACAAAAACTTCTTAATTGCCTAATAGAACCCAGTAAAATCTTTAATAGTGACTAAGCAAAAAAAACTAATCACAAAATTTCTCTTATAATTTTAATATTTTCCTGTGCATAATATTTGCATTTAAGCACAGGTAACGGGACGATACAGGTTGTATTTTAATAAATCGTATTTTGTGCGGCTAAATAATCACCAAATTTGCATATGTTTACAAAGAAATTCTTATTTACTCTTCGAGAAGGGAAAAAAATAACAATAACAAATAATCATAATAATAATAATAATAGGACAAAGAGAGATGTACGTAGAGTGCAATAAGATGGGTAGTTTATAGAGGATAAAAGGGACAGATACAGAGAAAGAGTAAAAAATCAAAGAAGAAAAGGAAAAGAAAAAGAAAATGAGAATGAGAAAACTGGTCAGTGTTGGAAATGAAAGTGTTTCGAAGTGCATTTGTGAGGTTTTGTGTGAGTTTCCTTTGGATTTTTTGCTTTGTTTGCACAATGACCTTCCCATTGAGAAAATGTACGCTTGAAGGATAAGTTCCAATGGAGAAAAATGAAACACGAGCAAAATGAGATATAGAGCAAAGGAGTGATTGGGTGAGAGTGAGAAGGAGTAAATGGCAAACGAAAACAAGAGAGAATCGTGAAACGAGAGTAGCCGAATAGAAGCGAACAGCAGCGCAAGAGTGTGTGCTTGTTTGTTGTTATCGTCGAATGGGTGGATTGGTGTGTGCACGGTGGTTTTCTTTGATTGAATCGCCATTTTTGTCCTTTGGGGCAACCTGTTGCTTGGTAATGTTAAAAAAAAAACAAATCCGATTAACTTCAGTTTTCGTTATTTTGGTAATCTCTCTCTCTATCTCTCTCTCTCATCTACCTCCTAATTTTCTTCCTCTCGTCTTTGCTTTTAAATCTATTTTAATAGATATTATAAGATTTTTCTTCCCCTCTCAGGAGGTAAATTTGTAATTTTTATGAAAGAATAATTTTTTCCCTTTTATATATTTAAAATTTGAAAGAAAAATATTTATATGATAGAAAAATTATTGAATAAAGAAAAAATTGAATGTTAAAAATATTTTTTCAAATCTATTTACAGTAACGTCAATATCAAATAGGACATTCTCGTATAGTAAAGATTGTGAATTAGGAGAACGGACATGGATGCACCTTCCATGGTCCAGCGTTCTGGTGATACGCTCATCGTTCGCAGTGTTGTCAGTGGTGATCAATTATTTTTGGAACATCAAACGGGCGGCCGTCAACCGCCATCGGTAACGCCAATACAATTTTTCGATGATTTCAAAAATTCAATGTGCACCGATATTGGTGCTGAAATCGCAGATCAAACCAACGATCAACTAGACCTTAAAGATGAAGGTCTGCCACAGTGTAAGATCAAGCGGAATTATTCATGCAATTCGTGTGCGTTTTTTACACAAAATCCTCGACATTTTCTGACACATTTACGTGATGTGCACGGTGAGAAAATCGTCATTAACGAGTGCAGTCAATGTTTATACGCGTCGCGTCATTATCAGAAGCTGGTTAGGCATATGAAAATGGTGCACGGATCGACAGAGGCTATTTGGGGTCATGTGCATACTCGTCGGAGGCAGGGACGAGAGGGCCGAAAAAGGAAAGTTGACGATGGTGGTGGTGGTGGTGGTGGAGGTCTAGGCGCACAAACATCCAATCAGATTGTTCAACAGAAACAATCTCAGTCGGCGTTATTGCAACAGCAACAGCAACAAACGCAAAAACAAAATTATCATTTACCACGAAAAGTGCCAACACCAATATTAAAAATCGATGATGACATACAAGAGGATTTGTCGCAGAATCGTTTGTTGAAATGTAGCGTTTGTGATTTTACGACATTGTACAAAGAGCAGCTGATCGATCACGGCCAACAGGAACACTGTAGGACGAAGTTTTTCCGTTGCAACAAATGCAGTTACGTAACGCACATCAAGGCCAGATACAATAAGCATGCCAAATATCATACGATGCCAATGATTAAATGCATTACGTGCGACTTCCGTACTCCGTACAAATGGAATCTGGACAGGCACATGAAGAATCATGGCGGCACGGGCCCGTTTAAATGTGTCGCCTGCAATTTCACGGCTGACATCAAGCAGAGCTTAACTGTCCACGAAATGAATCACCATGTCCCACCGGTAGGCCATTCGGCTGGCATGAATATGGCTAGAAGGAAAAACAAAGTCGGTGGTACGGACACCTCAGACGAGCTGCTTAGCGACGTGAGCGATACGTACGTGCCTGGCAACGGTGTCGATGAATACGATGAGCCTTACAATGCCGTGGAGAAAAAGTACCGAATTGATGAGAATGATCAGCCGACAGACTTGTCGCAAAAGACCAGTTCGACAACGGCTTCACCACCGAAGAAGACCAATCGTCCAGTGCCAAATTTGATTCCGATTCAAGCTGCGGCCAATGCAGCTACGAATGGTACCAACGGCAATGGAGGTGCTTTGGGTGCGAGCATAAATGCTCTGAATCTGAGCAAGGGCAATAATTATTCAACGAAGGAATTCGCTGCAATGTTCTACAGCGATGAGAAATTGAACGACGGCACACAAGCGCCGTTGAACCGTAATGAGTTGTCGCAGCTTTCGCCATCCTCGACGTGTTCGTCAAACTATGGCAAAAAGAAGAACGAGAACTTCTTCGATCGACTTAAGGACACCGTTGCTACCGGCTTGGGTCAGAACGAGAACTTAACATGCGAGTGCGGCTACATCTCCAAGTGCCTATCAGAGTCGATACTCCATCGGAAATCGTGCCAAAAAGATGAGACCGATGAAAAGTTGCTGGCTCCATCACCGATGAACCTTTCCACCAACACCGGATCGACACGCTGCCAATATTGTCGTCACCGTTGCAAATCGAGTGCTGATCTGCTGGTGCATCTTCAAAAGTGCGCCCATGTGCCATCCCAACAAGATCCGAACGATTCGTCGGACATGGGATCTGAATATGGTGGTAGACGTGAGGAGCAAACAGACGATCTACAAAACGAGAATGCCAATCAACATCCAATGGAGAATCGAGTTTTCGTATGGAATAAGTTACCGCAAATGCAGAATGATGAGCACGACTATGGCGAGGACATAAATGAGGAGAAGTATTCAAACGAAATGGCCAAAAATTCCGATTCATATTCTGGTGATGGGCACAATGGCAAAGAGAATGCCGAAAATAGTTACTACGGTGTGGAAACAGCACCCGGTTATGGTGAGGTAAGAAAATTATCGACTTTGTCGAATTTTGTTCATATTTAATGAGAACTACAAATTTTCAGGTAACCAAAAAGATGACACCCGAAGAGGAAGCGGCCAATTCGTCATTGAAAAAGGTCTACAAGTGTCCGCATTGTTCGTTTTGGGCATCAACAGCATCCCGTTTCCATGTTCACATTGTCGGTCATCTTAATAAGAAACCATTCGAATGTTCGTTGTGCGCATACCGTTCGAATTGGCGATGGGATATTACCAAGCATATCCGTCTGAAAACCATACGGGATCCAGTGCATAAAAGTGCCAAAGTTCTGATGAACGACGAGACCGGCAGACGAAACTACACCAAATATAATAAGTATATAACATTGATGAAGGTCACCGAAGAGGATGGTGATCCGAAACTAATGAAATCCGGCGAGATGACACCGCATCAGGAGGCATCGCTGTCATTCCTGTCCAATTTCAATTCAGATCGACACAAGAAAATTTCAAACAATAACAATAACAATAATAATAACAATAACAACAACAATATTAGTAATAATAATAATAATAATAATAATAACACCAATAATAATAATAATAACAATAATTCGATTATAAATAATAATAAAACGTTAAGTAAACCGCCACCATCGTTGCTTGATGATAATTTGAACGAAATCGACAAGCACAACAGCAACGCCGCCGCCATTAGCATGAATGGCGGCGAAAAGGAAATTTCGGCGATATCGGCGGCATTGGTGAAAAATATCGCTGGTCTAGACGCTAACACGTTGATGCGGCTGCCATTTTTCGCAACCGCTGTTCTGAATGCAGCAGTGGCCGGTGGTCAACAAAAGGATCAGCCGGCAGACGGTATGAAAAATTCATCAACATCCGAAGATGTTGTCGATGTGAAAGAAGATCGTGACGGATCACAAAAGAAGACATTTTACAAATGCCGAAAATGCAATTATCGGTGAGAGAGTTTCCTTTTTAATTATTTGTTAGGTTATCTTTTTTGTTGTTGTATATTTTGTAGTTAAATTGCTTTGGTAGTGTTGCTCTAGGGGTTGTGGTCTAATCACGGCGGTTGTTTTAAAATGCTTCCTTTCTTTCTTTTCTTTTTCGAATTAATAGAAATGCCAGTCGGGATAATGTTCTGTCGCATGTCAAAGTTCATTACCAACAGGCAGCTGGTGTTAATTTTGTACAAAATGCGTGCAATGCCGCATCCATACCAATGGGGATCAATACAAATTCATATATGAACAACGTTCTAGCCGCTATGTGCCTTTCTCAACAGCAGACGGCCGACATTAGTGTGGAAAAGCTATCGTCAATACCGAATCTGATACCAGCCCAAGCAGCCGTTACGGCGCTGATGTCGAAAGGAGGAGATTCCATGTTGAAGCATTTGACAGCGTCACACCCGAATCTGATGATCGATCCAGCAACAGGTGGACTAAATGCAACCGCAGCAGCAGCAGCAGCGGCAGCAGTTGCAGCAGCAGCGGCAGTTACAGCAGCAGCCACAAATAAAAACGATGCAATACCGAAGCAGACAGCAGCAGCAGTTAATATGAGTGCATCGTCATCGACAGTAGCGCCAGTTGTGGGTGAAATAACAACAACGGCGATAAATTCGTCAAATAATGAGCACGGTGAGACGGATGAGGCAAGTTCTGGGGTAGTAACTACTACTGGTACTGGTGGTGTTACCGGGTGGCGGGGCCAAAAACCATATCGTTGCGGCCATTGCCATCAGGTTTCGAACTGGAAGCATGTCATCCAGGTATTTTACTAACAAACCAAAAAAAAAAATTTCATTATTTCATTTTATTTGTTTTACGTTTTTTATTTATGATTTCGATTTTTTTTCCTCTCAAAATATTCTTGTCTTTATTATTATTATTATTGTTATTATGATTTTTGTTTAGTAGAGAGTGTATTTATCATATTATTATATATTGTCGTCGCAAAAAAAGAAAAATCGGAGGAAAAAAAACCACAAATGGGGACCAATTGTAGGAGAATGTTTCTGGCAGGTTAGGGACGACTTTTTTTCATATTTGTTGAAATAGAAATATTCATAGTAAAAGTAAATTAGTTTTCAAACGGATTCGAAGAGTCCATATTTCGATGCAGAATAAACAGACAAAAAATTGTTTACTGTTTCTTATGAGAGATGATAAAGGATTTCGAGGGTTATTCATGTTGCAGTTCGGAAAGTACAATTAACTAAAATATTTGAACATACCGATTTTGATAAAAAATCAATTTATTCAAATTTAATTTATTCAATGTCCTTGTAAGATAGCGTACGATTTATTCAAATGTCCTTGCAAGACTTGATATTTTTTTTAGGTTAGTTCTGGTAAATTTTTTGCAAATTTCCGGCGCCCAAAATTTCTGGAGGATTTTTTTTTTGCCCAAAATTTATTTATTTTTTTTACCCAAAATTTAATGATTTTTTTTTGCATAAATAGAATTTTTTTGCATAGTCTTACAAGAAACAAAAAATCTCTTCGGATACTATGAGAAAAAAATGCAATAATCAATTTAAATTGAGTAGGAAAAAATAAAAAAATAGGAAAAAATGAAAAAGAAAAAAATTGTTATACAATTCTCAGAACCCCCCTTTCCCCTCCCCAAAAATAAAATAAAAAAAGGATCCGAGAATAGAAAGCGAAAAAAATGTACACCAAAAAATATGCAAAAGTAAAAAAAAACCAACGCCCAAAAAAAAAAATCCAAAATTTGTGACAAAAGACATTTGACAGCGTCACACCCGAATCTGATGATCGTTCCAGCAAAAATATGCGAAAGCAAAATAAAAACCATCGCCCCAAAATTAAAAATCCAAACAAAATTTGAAAAATCCAACAAAATTTGTGACAAAAGCGAAAGTTTGATTTTTACACCAGGCGCTTAGTTTTTCAGAAAATAGAAGGCAAATGTTTTCTACTCTCTCTAAAAATTAGTTTTTCACTAAGAAATTGGTAGTTTTTTGGAAATATTTTTTTATGGTCTCATATTGCATAAATAAGCGAAGCTTCTCCAATCCCAAATTATTCTGAGTGGAAGGAGAATGTCCTTTCAGGATAAATTTTTGAGAAGGTTTTTGAGAAAAATACGAAAAATTCGCCGCCATTTTCTTCTTCAAATTTGCTTTTTATTATGGAAATGGTAAGTTTTTTAAATTTTTTTTTCATGGTGTCGTTATGCACACTAACGCAAAGCTTCTCCAAAATACATTATCCTGTTTCAGAAAAGATTATTCTTTCAGGATAAATTTCTGTTGGCGAACTTACGAAAAAATTTGTCAAAAATTCGTAAAATTAATTTTTTTTAATTGTTTTTTTTTTTTGTACGAAAAAGGACATTTTTTATGATGTGATTGTGCACATTCAGAAAAAAACCTTCCCAAATCCATATTATCCTGATTGGAAGAAGAATGTCCTTTCAGCATAAATTTGTGTGGGCGCTTTTTCGAAATTATGTATTTTTTGTTCTTAAAATTTGATTTTTAGTCTGAAATTAGCCATTTTTTGGGAATTTCTTTTTATGCTAACGTTGCACATAATACTCAGGCAAAGCTTCTCTGATCTATATTATTCTGATCGAAGAAACCATTTATCCTTAAGCGATAAATTTTTGTAGGTGATCTTACGAAAATATGCATCAAAAATTCGCCGGTTTTGGTTTTTCACTCTGAAAATAGCAATTTTTTAAATATAAATTTTTACTTTTAATAACAAAATGAACAGAAAAATAAATATAAAAAACATATTTTTTATATATATATTTTAAAAATATCATTAAAAAAAACTATTAAAAAATGGGTAACTAAAAATAGGAAACATTAGAGAAAACGTAAAAAAAATTTAAATCCCTCTTCGTCTTTTTTATTAATGATATTAACAAAAATTTACATTGAGTAGGAAAAATTAAAGTTAAAAGAAAATTTTAAAAACCTAAAATAATTTAGTAGAAAAGCAAATTTTAAGAAAAAATAACAAAGAAAAAACATTAAAAAAAGTAAAAGAAAACAGTTGACAATCCCCCTCTCCCCGCAAATAACCAAAACATCAAGAACAAAAAAATACTTCGAGAGTGAGAAAGGAACAAAAATTTACTCCGAAAAATATGTGCAAGCAAAATAAATCGACCAACCCTTAGAGATATGCAAAAAACCAATTCATCATACAAATCCGAAAATTTATAAGCAAAAATGAACGAAAATTGAATTTTTACACCAGCCACACAGCTTTTCCAGAAAATAGGAGGCCAAAATTATTACACTGAGTCCACTTGGTCTGAAAATTTGTTTTCTCTATGAAATCGGAGAATTTATTGAATTTTTTTCTGATAGTATCATTGCCAGTTGGCTCGGTGGGGGTGTAGGGGGGTTAGTTGACAGGATCGTCAATTTGCACCAATTCGCAAAACTATGGGTCATATGAAATTTTCGTGTAATAAAGCTAAAAGTTTGTCGTTCTGTGTATTTTTTTGTTAAAACCAATATTAGATCCACATTAAATTCTTGTACTTCATGTAAGAAAAAAGTGAGGTCATAGCGTTGAAAATTGACGGTAACAGACCGTTCTTTCTTTATTTTCAAAGAAATCTGAGCCAATGAAATCGTCAGACCAAAATGCACACCAAAAAATTCCCTTTCTTTGCAAATACAATGGCTTTTCCATATAGTCACTTGAGGGTTTTTAGAGCCTCATACCATATACCAGATTTTTTTTTGCGTAAAATTTAATGATTTTTTTTTGTATAGGAAGGATTTTTTGCATAGTTTTACAAGAAAAAAAAATCATTGTTAAAGGGGGGAGGGGGGTTGACAGGATCGTTAATTTGCACCAATTCCCAAAATTATGCGTTAGGAAATTTTCATGCAATGAAACTAAATGTTTGTCGTGTTGTTTTTTTTTTTTTTTATTTAAAACCAATATTAGGTCCAGATTAAATTCTTGTACTTCATGTAAAAAAAAAGTGAGGTCATAGCGTTGAAAATTGACGGTAACAGACCGTTCTTTCTTTATTTTCAAAGAAATCTGAGCCAATGAAATCGTCAGACCAAAATGCACACCAAAAAGTTCCCTTTCTTTGCAAATACAATGGCTTTTCCATATAGTCACTTGAGGGTTTTTAGAGCCTCATACCATAACCAGATTTTTTTTTGCGTAAAATTTAATGATTTTTTTTTGTATAGGAAGGATTTTTTGCATAGTCTTACAAGAAAAAAAATTCATTGGTAAAGGGAAAGGGGGGTTGACAGGATCGTTAATTTGCACCAATTCCCAAAATTATGCGTTAGGAAATTTTCATGCAATGAAACTAAATGTTTGTCGTGTTGTTTATTTTTTTTTTTTTTTGTTAAAACCAATATTAGGTCCAGATTAAATTCTTCCACTTCAGTAAAAAAAAAACTGAGGTCATAGCGCTGAAAATTGACGGTAACGGTATGTTCTTCTTCATTTTCAGACAAATCTGAGCAAATGTAACCGTCAGCCCAAAATCCACAACAAAAAGTTTTTTTTTTTGCAAATACAATGGCTTTTCCACATAGGCACTTGAGGGTTTTTAGAGCCTCATATATAAGAATTTTGCTAAGTTTCTTGATCGAGAAAATTAGCATCTTAAACCTGTTTTGTTATAGTACGCAATCGGTGAATATTCTGTGCAATTTGATGAACGCATTGTTTAATTAGTAGTTAAACGTTCCATAATGTAAATATTGGCAAACTTCGAACATATTCGTTGACGTATATTTTTTTTTAAAACTGTTCAATGACAAATCGGTACTTTCCGAACCACGAAATGAATAATGTTTCAATCGACAAATGGCAATACACATTTTTTTTTAGCAAAATTTATAATTTTTTCTGCAAAAAGTAAGTAAGGTTCTTAAAAATTGCTCCACGTAATCCTACAGTATATACAGGGTGACTACTGGAAAACTGAATGATAAAAGGTTGGACGGACTCAGTTTCGAGGCCTGCATCCGAACGTCGAAATTTCCGATGACCTTTTCCTAGTGTTCAATTTTTTGTCGAATGATATTCATTAGGCCTTGAAGTGTTCTTGGAAAATTGGCGTACACTTTTTCTTTCAAATAGCGCCAAAGAAAAAATCATTTTGTGTAAGGGTTTCGTGAGGTTTTATTCGATCATCGAATTTAGAGGAGAACCAATCCATTGCTTTGATGTTTGTTAACATGTGACAATATGAATTCAGTCAATTTGGACTACAAAATGTTCGTTAACAATCAATTTGGACTACAAAAATATGACCTTTCACTATTTTTTACGACCGTCCTCCAGCCCTTAAACCACACCAAACAGGGAGTTTTTTTTTTTAGGATGCATTGCTTTTCTTCTTTGTTAATTACGAGAGGGTTTTTTCTTCACACACCAACCCATTGTACCAACTTGTAACGCATCTCTCTCTCTCTCCCCCCCCCCCCCCTACCATCAAAAGCAGTTTTAACAATATTGTTTTGTTAACGTAGCCGTCGTAGTTAAAATGTCCTTTGTCGCTGAAGATGATTTTCGATGAAACGCCCCTTATCGTAAGAAGTTGAACTAATTAAAATCCGTTGACACTGTTACTAAAATGGTGCTGTTTTTATAATTGACAGCTGTAAAAAAAAAACCACGTGCGTATTTTGACAGATATTTTGAAAGTTTCAAACAATAACCAACAGATGGCGCACCATAAAGTAGTAAAGTTTGGACCATTTTTAAATCTGGTTTTGGGTTTCTTCTGCCTAGTTGAGGAGATATGAGAAGGTTAGAGGCAGATATGGATCCTCAAGGATACTCTCTTCCTTAGCACCTCTTTATCGGAAACTGTCCTACTAATCCAGTTCTTCCAAACTGGGTGAATAGGTTCCGAATCAAATAGCGGCCATATTTTAATGTCACAGAGTATCTCTTCTATTGCTGACAGAAGAGATACTCTGTGACATTAAAATATGGCCGCTATTTTTTTTCAAATCGTTCAGTTTTGCAGTTGAAATAATTTATTTTTTTTCCTATTAAAAAATTTTTTTTTTTTACCAAATTTTCTACGATTAGTTAGTGTGTTAAGGAATCATTATTTTTTCTATGTAATCTAATAAAGTTAATTTTTGTTGTTATTTTATTAGAAGGAAAAAAATAGTTCTGTGTGTCTTGTTCACCTTGATCCCCCACCCACCACCTACATACATGCTTACTTATAACTTCTCTTAGGGCAGGAATCATTTTGAGGACAACAAGAAAAGAAATATGCGAATTTTCAATATTATTTGTTTTTTTTTTGACCGATAAAAGGATGACAATCAGAAAGTTTATCAATCAATCGATTTTGTTTTCAGTCCAAAAACCCATCAGACAATTCACACTCTTCCATTTTGGGTATGTCCAGTGTCAATGTTATTATTTAGCGGTAAATATTATTTAAAAAAAAAAACAGTAAAACAGTAAAAAATTACAACAAAAAAATATTAAAAAAAAAATTTCATAAAAATTAGAAGAAAAAAAAACAAAATAAAATGAAATTAATTGAAAACTGCTTATTTATCATCATACCGAGTATTTAATAATTATAATTAACCCATTAATAAATTAGTTAATTTAATTTTTAACAAAAATATGTGGTGGGAAAATTCATATTAAATATAAACATTCGCTTAAAAAAAAAGGACATTTTACTTACTTTTATATATTATATACAATAAAAATAAAAAAGGGAAATATATTATTTACTCTTTATGTGTGTGTGTATGTGTTTTTATGTGCATAAAGGATAATTATGGGAATTTATCTAATTGGAAATTATTTAAAGTTGATAAAAAATAATCGGATTTTATTGATTATTTTTTTTATCTACTTTAGATAATTTTGATGAGAAAGAAGGTGGATGAATGGGGATGGCGATGGGAAGAAGGTTGTTGATTGCTTCTACTGAATTGAGAAAATTTCTCCATTTTAATAAAGTAAATTTTCGTTTCTTGTAAAATTTTATCAATTTTATAGAAAAGTCAAAATAAAAATATCGTTTTTGTCAGAGTATAAAAAAAAAAGTAATAATTTGCATTTCAAAATAAAAACTAATAATAAATAATAAAAAACCAAATTTAATATTGAAGAATTTGATAATAAAAAAAAATACTATTCAAATATATTTTTAATAATTGAAATTAAAAAACAAATTGCAAAAAAACTATGAACCTCAAAAATCTATAAACCTCAACAAGCAAGAAAAATTTTTTTTTGAATATTTTTAACCTCAAAATAGATTTAAAACAAGATTTTAAACTAGCAAATTAAATTTTATTAAAACAAATTATATATTTTAAGAAAACTTCAGTTTTTGAGCTTTCAACAATCAAGGTTTTATGAGAAAATATATAAAAAAGCTTAAAATTAGATCTAGAAAAATTTCGATTCTCAAAATAAATGTTTAATTGAAAAAATTCTGATCTTAAAATTGATTTTTAGAATTTTTTTAATAAATTTTGAATTTTTAAATAAGATTTAATCTTTAGAATCAGATCTGCAAAAATTTTCAATCTGAAAATATATTTGACAAAATTGTTAAGGTTTTTTTTTTTTAAAAATTTATCTTAAAATTAATTTTTACAATATTTTTGGTTTTTTATTTCTTAAATTAAGTTTAAGGGAAAAAAAACAGATCTACTGCCAAATGCAGATCTTATAAAAAAAATTTGGACTCTCATAAAATTGATTTTTATATTTTTTTGTTGTTGAGATTTTTGAGCCTTTAAATGAGGTTTAATGAAAATAAATCTAAAATCAAAGCCACCGCTGCCGGTTCTTAAAAAAAAATAGATTTTTATAACAAAAATAGATTTTGAGAAATATTTTGTTTTGTTTTTGACTTCTCTATTAAGAAAAGATCAAATCGCAAAAGGGAATTTAGAAAATTGTTCATTTGCAACGATTTTAAACCCCAAATAAGATTTTTATTTAAAAAAAAAATTAATAAATTTATATAATCACCAAAAAGTTCATTTTTATAAAAAAACTTATTAAAAAAATTTAAGTGATTTTTTGTAATTTTTTAAAGGAAAAAAATTAATAAAAAATTGATTTTTATAAAAAAAATTTACTTAAAAATCAAATGCAAAAAAAGGGAAAACTTAACAAAAAATTGTTTTGAAGAATTTTTTCTAAAAAAATTTGATTTTTATAAATTTAAAATTGATATTGTTATAAAAAATTCACTTAAAAATCAAATTAAAAAAAAAACTCATAATTTTTCAAATTGTTTAAAGGAAAAATAATTTACAAAAAATTTATTTTTATTGAAAAAATTAACTTAAAAATCAAATGCAAAAAAAAACTTAATAAATTTTTCATGTTGTTTAAAGAAGAAAATAATTATTAAAAAATTTATTTTTATAAAAAAATCAAATTAAAAACAAACTCAAGTGATTTTTTGTAATTTTTTAAAGAAAAAAAAATGACTAAAAATTGATTTTTATATAAAAAATTCACCTAAAAATCAAATGCAAAAAACTTCAATAATTTTTCAAAATGTTTAAAGGAAAAAAGTTAACAAAAAATTGATTATTATTAAATATCAAATTAAAAACAAACTCAACTGATTTTTTTAAAAGAACAAAAATAACTAAAAATTAATTTTAAAAAAATTATATAAAAAAAATTTACTTAAAAATCAAATGCAAAAAAAAAACTTAATAAATTTTTTAAGTTGTTGAAAGGAAAAAAAAATTACCAAAAATTTATTTTTATAAAAAAAAAACAAAGCTAGAAAAAACAAATTAATAAAAATTTTTTTTTTATATAAAAAATTTCACCTAAAAATCAAATGCAAACAACTTCAATAATTTTCCAAATTGTTTAAGGGAAAAAAATTAACAAACAATTTATTTTTATAGAAAACAACTAAAAAATCAAATGCAAAAAAAGTTGATAATTTTTCAAATTGTTTAAAGGCAAAAAATTTACAAAAAAATTGATTTTAAAGCTTTTTTTATTCTTATATAAATACTTATACTCTGACACAAATACATATGAATGTGCGTGTTAACGTTAACGTTTTTCACGTGCGTTGCAATTTGCTGTTATTTGAAATTGTTTTGAGATCAACGCGTAAATACTAAAAGCGCACGTGATGATTTTCAATCGCTTTTGACATCAACGCATAAGAAATAAACACAAAACGCGTACGTGATGAGCGAGCAGATAAAATGACCCTTCCAAAAAGACGACGTACGATCACAAAAACAATCGTTCGCATGTACGTTGATCGGGCTGCTTTGATACGGCATATCACGTCAATTGATTAGGCTTAGTATAAACGAGAACGCACACGCAAAAAAAAGTTTCATTCGTACTTTAGGATTTTTTTTTCACCTTTGTTTTTTTTATTTTTTAAATTAATAGACTTAATATAATAAACAAATTTAACATATTCAAAAATAACTTACAATAAAATTGCTGAAAAAAAACCGAATTACAAAAATTATAACAGTTAAGCAATAATATCAATATGAAAGCAAAACAACTTCCATCTCATCTCTATTCATTTTGATTTGATTCGATGTCATTTGAGCGCATACACATGCATACATCCATAAATATATACATCGCTTATACATCCATACATACATAAATATTCGCCTTAACCTTAGAAATTATTATTTCCATGCATTTATACTGTTCTTTTTGTTTTATTGGGGTCTTGTGTCTGGTTTCTAATAAAATACTATAAAAAAAAATTAAAGGTTAGAATTAGAGGTGGTGATCTTTTTACTAATTTAATTATATATTTAAAGAATATTTATAAAATTAGTCTATTTATTATTATTATTACCATATATTATCAATATTTTGCTATATAATAATTTTTTTAAATTATTATTGTTGTTTCTTCTCTTATAAATAACAAAAATACTCTTCGGAAATGGACTATTTATATTCTGTTTAATATATACAATTATAATTGTTGGGGTATTTTTTTTTTGATTTTTTATTTTGCTATTTTATTTTTTTTGTTATACCATATATGTTTTTTTTTTTCAATGTTCTTTTCAAAAGTAAAATAAAATTTACAATTTAAATGATTTTTCAATCAAAAAAAAAATAGGAAAAAAAAATTAAATTTGTATTTTTTTTGTTTTTGTTTTCATTTTTTCCTTTTATTTGCATCAACAACAACAACAAAAATTACAGCGGCACTGTCGTTTGAAACACTTTGGAGACGTGCGAATTGAGGCTATCGACAAAAGTAGCAATCGTAATGGGCCAGTCTATCATCTGTTAGTTCCTAGATCGGATAATATTAATGTGAGTACAAGTGAATCGTCTTTAGATAGAAACAGCGCAGTTGGTTTCAACTCAAATACTATAGCGACAGCAGCAACAATACCAGCGGTAGCAGTAGCAACTACAACAACACCAGTGACAGTAGACACAATAACAGTACAAATACCAGCCACTGAAGGAAGTATGGCAGCACCAACAACAACAACAACACAGTGTGTTACCACAGCTACAGCAGCAACAACAATAGCAACAACAACAACGGTTTCGTCATCATCAAAACCAATAAAAACAAATACAAATAACAATCAAATAAATAGTAATAATAGTAATAATAATTGTTCTAGAGTAAATAACGGTTTCGATAAAAGTTCAAACATTTTTCAAAATACACCAAATAATCATAATCATAACCAACAAATAAATACAAAAATTATTAGTCATAATAATAATCAATTTAAAAAAACTGATGAACATTTCAATTTAACAAATAATAATAATAAATACAGAAATATGAACGATATTATTAATTGTAATAATAAGAAGAAAAATAAAAAAGTTTGTGAAATTAGTGAAATTAGTGAGAATAGCGATTTGGAAAGGAATGATCATCGAATGAACAATGTTGATGGTGGTGATGATGGCGATTGTATGAGTAATAGAACTGGTAACAGGAGCAGCAGCAGCAGCAGTAGTAGTAGTAGTAGTAGTAGTAGTAGAAGTAATAGCAGTAAAAGAAGAAGAAGAAGAAGAAGAAGAAGAAGAAGTAGCAGGCGTAGAAATAGTAATGATAGCAAGAGATCATCACTGATAACGGAAGGAGGAGATTCTATTTTAATAAAGACGAACGAATTAAAATCAGCAGAATTGTTGGAGGAGATCAATACGAAAGCGAAGGAAATTTCGAAAAACTTGGCAGCAACTAGCGATGTTGAAGATGGGGGAAGAGGGGATGGGATCGATTGTGGCAGTGGTGATGCGAACAGTATTATTAATGGTGATTATGATGATGGTGATGATGATGCGGATAATAGTGTATTAAGAAAATCATGTCGAATAAATTCTGCCGAGATGAAAAGTCGAAAAAATAGCAGTTGCAGCAGTAATAATAGTATGAGTATCAGTAGTAGTATGGCAACTATCGATGAAGAGGAGCAGAAATTGGAATTATACGAATGTTCGTTGTGCAATTTTATTTGTAAAGAAAAAATGGATTTTATTTATCATAAAGCAACTACGAGACATTATTCGGAGAAGCACGTATGCCATTGGTGTCAGGATGTGTTCCCGAAACCTGAATATCTCGAACGGCATGTGAAAAATTCCCATCAGGATTCGACCATATTTACGGATGAGATTTTACGTGCCGAATATAATGAGATCGTGTATGATATCGATGATCAGCCGGAGGATTCGATGCCGGTAAAACGGGTGATGGGCGATTCAAAGATGTTGGCATTTTGCCCGAAATGTCCGGCTAGATTTTTCAACGAAACCGATGTGGAACTGCATTTACAATTACATACGAAAAAAGCGGTATTTGCGTGCGCATACTGTTCGTTCAATAGCCGAGGACAATCATTCTTGGCTTGCCATTCGTTTGTGCACACTGATAAGTACATGATAAAGACCGGTCAGCTATGTAAAAAATTCGATTTGAGTACAAAATATCCCAAACCTGAAACGGAACTTTGGAAAAGAATCGAACGAAGGAAATTCTATCGTAATCCTGCACGTAGAATTTGGATTGTATCGGATACTGCAGATTCAGTGACTAAATTAGATTCGGAAGATAGCGATTTAGATTTTGAATTCTCCGATTTGGAAGAAGATGCTAATGATAGCGATCGACCCGAAAGAGATAGACCCGGTCCAAAAGAGTTTTGCCATTTTTGTCCACATGTTGTTCCAACCGATGATAAACATTTAATGGAAATCCATTTAAAAAAGCACATTCCCATTTCGGGTATTCGCAAAATGTTCACATGTCCGCATTGTACATTTTCCGTTGATGACAATCAAGAGTACAAACATCATATACAAATACATTTCCAATATATTAAGAAAAAACGTTTTATACCACGCAGAAAACATCCAAATTATTTACAAATTTATGTACAAGATGATGAGACCAAACCGAAACAAAAAATTTATGAAATGATAAAAAAATCACAACAATATCAGCGTGTCATATTTGATAAGCCACCAGAACGTGTTATCGATTATGAAACTGGTGAGATTATTATTAATCCAAATAGAAATAATAATATTTGTAGCAGAAATAGTAATACTACTAGTAGTAATCGTAGTTGTACCAGTAGTACCAGTAGTAATAGTAATTGTAGTAATAATAATAATAATAAAAAAATTGATAATAATGATAAAAATTGCCGTAAGGATAATAATTGTGATGATAGTGAAGAAAATGGTAGAAAAAAGAAACGATCATTATCGTTTTAAAATTGGGAAGAGTTTTCCAGCAACAACTACAAACAACAACAACAACAACAACAATTTCTAATTAAAATAATAATTATATAAATACTATTAATTTATAAGAGAATTATTATTAATAGAAATTTATTTTGTTCTTGTATTTATTTATATAAGATAAGTTTTGTAGCATCATCGATTAAGACAAAGAATTCATTTTCCTAAACATGGGATTTTCGGGGCCATAATAATATTTACTATTATAACAATAGGTAAAAAAAAACAATAACAATAACAACAACAAGAAAATTGTAAAAATAATATTTAAAAAAAAAGAAAAAAAATAGAATAAGAAATTCCAAATTAATTTGTACGCGTGTTTGTGTATGTGTGTGTTTGTACTCGAAATTAAAAACTAAATTTAATTGGTAAAATGAGAATTTAACAAATTAACTTACAATATATATATACAATATTTACACATAAAAACTACAATACATTAATATTTAGATATAATAAAAATATAGATATATTTTAGGTAAAACAATTATTATATACGCGAGCACTTATTAAAGAAAAAAAATGAAAAACTAAATAACCCCTTCAAAGTAAGAGGTATGAAAACAAACCCCTCCAAGTAAAAGAGAGGAGTAAAAACTACAAAAAAAAGGAAAAAGAAAAGAAAAATACAAACTATACACGATACTAATCAAAATATACCAAAATTCTTTGAATTAAACTACATATTATATATAACATTATTAATATTTATTTAGAAAAAAAGGTTAAAAACTATTTATTGTTAATTAAATTATTACTAATCAAAATTAGATATAAAAATTTATCTTAATTCTAAGTTTTAAGGAATTTATTGTTACCATACCTCCTCCTCCCTTCCTAGTAGTACGTTTTTATGGGTTGCCATTTTGTTTTTTTTTGTTTTTTTTTTTTTATCATATATAATATAAAAAATATTGGCATTAAAATAAATAAGGAACATTTTATTGTTTCTAAGGATAAGAGAGGATTATTGGCATTAAAAAAAGAATTCTTTTGGATTTTCTTAAAATGTGAAAATTTTAATGTTTGGTTTTCGAATTTCCGAAAAAAAAACAGAAACAGAAAAATGGCTAAAGTGTATGAAATTAACGGTTTTAAGTGATCCATGCGAAAGAGCCAATTTTGAATCATTTTTTTCGACCTACTCGGCTGGTATTTTATTAATAAATAACACGTGGTAATGACGCGAACAGTCGAGTTCTACATCAATTCTCTTGTCAATGTTTCCCGGTTCTGCTTCGAAATGCATTGGGCGAACTTCTGCGAAGGTTATACATTCGATACAGACTCCCAATTTCAAATGTCCAATAAGAGTGCGATCATAAAATTGCATAATTGGCTGTATTCGATTGGAACAATTTTGCTACTTTGCAGTAGTTCGCAGTAGATTCTCAATCAAATGAACAATTTACTGACAGCAGTAAAATATAACCTCAAAATAATAAACAACAATACTGAGTTTACTCACACATAAACAATACTAAACAAAAATATGATTGTCTTCAACATAACCAACAAACCCGCAAAACTATCTATTTTCACTTTAGCAACTAGAATCCCCCTAACGTATATTGTATGCGCGACTACTGCGACAATCTACTGCTATGTTCGAGGTACAGTAGATGATGACAGCTACACAACTACTGCAGTAGCAAATTGGGTCCAATCGAATACAGCTATTGACAAAGATATTTGAAGAGTCTACCACCTTATTGGGTTGGCAACTAAGTGATTGCAGATTTTCTCAATAGATATGTTAACGTGTTCAAAGCACCTAACCTAATATTGTTATGTCAACGTGTTCAAAGTACCTAACCTATATTGTTGTCTTGTTGTGTGGACTTCCGTCTTTAATTTAGTAAAAAATTGTATCGTTTAGCTAATTTAGTTTTGTTTTCATCCAAATTTAAAAATGAGAAGACAACACGTGCATTTTAGATATATTTTATTATATTATTTCCGAAAAGGCAAGAACGCGTATCACAGGTACAAAATAAGTCATATGCTGTATTTGGGAATGAAGCCTTGAAAGAAAGGCAGTGGTCAAAATTTGGTTGGCTTTCCAGTTGAAGCCAACCAAATTTTGACAACTGAAAAAAAACGTCCAGTTGAAGTTGATGAGACCCATATCAAGGCCATTATCGATTCAGATCGTCATAGCATAACACGTGAGATTACAGAGAAGCTCAATGTATCGCACACATGCATTGAAAAAAAATTAAATCAGCTTGGTGGCTATGTTAAGAAACTTGAATTATGGATTCCTCATCAGCAAAAGAGAATTCATTTGACACAACGCATTAGCATCTGAAACGCAACAAAACGGATCCATTTCTGAAATGACTAATAACTGGCGATGAAAAGTGGTTTACAACAATGTTAATTGGAAACGATCTTGGGTGATGCGAGATGAACCACCTCAGACGACATCAAAAGCTGAGATGCACCAAAAGCAGATTATGCTGTCAGTTTGGTGGGATTATAAAGGAATTCTGCACTTTGAACTTTTTACTAAGAAACTAAACGATTAATTCCACCGTGTACGTTTAACAACTCGTCAAACTGAGCAATGCAGTTCAAGAAAAGCGGGCAGAATTGGCAAATCGTAAGCCGCACACATCTTTGGTCATTCGCCAAAAATTATTAGAATTAGGTTGGGATGTGTTGTCTCACATCCACCAATATAGCCCTGACCTAGCGCCTTCAAATTACCATTTATTTTGTTCCATGCAGAACTCCTTAAATGGTAAAGTTTTTAATAACGCTGATGATGTAAAATCACATTTAATTCAGTTTTTTG
Organism: Atherix ibis; assembly: GCA_958298945.1. Classification (NCBI taxonomy): domain Eukaryota; kingdom Metazoa; phylum Arthropoda; class Insecta; order Diptera; family Athericidae; genus Atherix; species Atherix ibis. The sequence continues at coordinate 78,532,450 of OY282609.1, forward strand.
CTAGCAAAAGTAATAAGTTGTACGGACACGGAATTATGACACTGCCTGAAAGATGGCAAAAGGGTCATCGACAAAAACAGACAATACCTAATAGAATAAAGTTATATATATTTTTAAGTAAAAATTTTGAATTTTTCTTCTTATTTAAAATCCGCAATCACTTAGTTACCAAATCAATATTTACGATATATATCCCTTCCCAGCTCTAAAAGCTTTTGCCGAGTGGCCAAACTTTTATGTGGTTTCGCATTATCCTGTTGGAAAACTATACCTTTCGTATTGACCACTTCTGGCCTTTTTTCTTTAACTGAATCATTTAATTTGTCCAACTGATGACAGTACACTTCAGAATTGATCGTCGTGTTGCTCGGTAGAAGCTCAAAAAAAACGATTTCTTTGAAATCCCACCAAACAGATAGCATAACATTTTTTTTAATGAATATTGCCTTTCGAAGTGCTTTGATCCATTTCATTTTTTCTATTCCAGGATCTTTTGCGCTTAACATTGTTGTAGACAACCCATTTCTTGTCCCCAGTGCTTATACGCTTCAAAAATGAATAATTTTCTTGGCGTTTGAGAAGCAAATCATAAACGCCAATGCGACGGCACAAATTTTTTTCCGTAAGAAGATAAGGAACCTATACGCCGAGCTTTGAGATTAAACCTAGCCCTTTCAAATGATCATGAACGGTTGAATTCGATAAATTTGATCTCTTAGCGAATTCACGGGTTGTTATTCGCCAGTTAGCATCAATTATGGCCTTTATTGTGTCTTTATCAGCTTCATTCTGTCCTTCCAGAATAACAAAATTACTTCCGAACAACCCAATAGTTCCTGTTACCATTCGCAGTTCATCCGATCAAACGTCTTTGGATCATGAAATTTCCACATCTTTGGTAACACGACCAAATCATCAATCAATGCCATCGATAAGATTACCCTCATAACAGAACTTAACACCCTTTTTTAATACAACACTTATTAAATTATTTATAATTTATCTTATTTAATTAAAAAAAAAAACCCTCTTCTCAAAATTCAAAAGAAAAAAAAACTACGTCCGAGAACTTCAAAAGAAAAAGTATAATTAATTAAAATTATCAAAATAATTTTGAAAATAATTCTCATTTTTTAACGGCAAAGAAAAATATTTTTCCGTCACAAAAGACCTATTTTCATGCTGTCTCGTTCGCTAGCATATCATAAAAAGATGATTGTGAACAAATACTCAAAAACTATTGTTATTTTTCCAAATTTTGATCAGAAACACAACAAAGAGCAATGATACATGTTCTCATATCATTACATTTAGTTGCATGCGAAAGAAAGAGAAATAGAATATTTTTTGACAAAGAATTTGAAATTTCGAAGAAAAAAAACTCTCCCATTAATTTTTAATTCTTTCTCTCCCATCACACTGACAGAGAAAGAGAGTAAGATTTTCGTCGCATTCACGAAGTTAGTCCAGTTCCTCACTTGTTGAGAGCTAAGATGCTGAGTTACACAATAATTAATGACTACAATGAGTTATTTACACCAGCGATTCTAAATCTGTTCTATTTATTGGGAAAAAGAAATTATTGAATTACTCCAAAGAAATTTTACTATTCAAATTTGGCTGGAATTTTTCTGAGAAGAACAAAAATTATCTAATAAATAATAATAATAAATTTTCAATAATCATCATACAAATTTAGCCAAGTTTCAATGGAAAAAGTTAAATTACAAAAATTCAAAAAAAATGCCAATATCCTATTATTATTAAATCTATTTATTTCTTCCAACAAAAACAGAAGAGCAAATAATAGATTATTTATGAAAAAAGAAAAAAAATAAGTAATTAATAAGAAAAAAATATATTAAATTTACCGAAACAAAGTTACCCGAATTTTAAATTATTCTTTTTAATTTAAAAGTAATTTAAAAATTTTTTTCTTTTATATTCTAATATATAAAATAATATGAATATACCATATATTGATTAATAATTAAAAACTAATTTTGTTTTATTTAATAAGATATTAATTAACCAATTATAAAACTATTATTAATTATTATGCATAATTTGTTTTCAAATAATGTAAGGATAAGGATGTGGAGCGAAGAAAATGTTATTTATTATTATTATTATAATTTTTTTTTTGGGAGATTATAAAAAGCAAAAAAAAAAAAAAGAAATGTTTATATAATTTATATATTAAGTTAATTTATTGTATGTAAAAGAGAAAATATAAATATTATAGTATTTTTATTATTAGTAGCAATGAGTTGTGTTAATTATAAAAAAGGATTTTTGTGCACAGAAAAATACTAGTAAAACAAAACAAAACAAACAAAAACAAAAAATATTAAAATACTATTATATTAATTCTGTTATATTTTCCTTTACATATACTAAAAAAAAATAAGTTAAAAGAAATTATTTTGTATAGAAAGGGATAAAAAATCAACTACAACAAAAAAAATACTGTTTTTCAGATACTATTTGTTGTTGTTGTATCTGTTTAGGGAGGGGAAAAGCGGTAGATTTATTATTAATTATTTATATTAGATTTGAATAGAAAATTTATGAATAAGAAAAATCTATTTATTAGTAGTGAATTTGTTTTTATTATTTTTTTTCTTCAGTTTATTTGTTCCGTTTTATCTGTTTGTGGTTAGTAGTTACCTTAGTTGCTGTTAAAAGACTTTGTAAGGATTTCGCTTTGGGCTGAACACGAACATTAATCCCCCGACGATAGCTAATATTGCTGTTAAAATTTTTCAAAACATTCACAATGTGTATTTGTAAAAAGAAACTACACAATTTACTATAAAAAGATTAGTAAAAGTTTTAAATCATACAATTCTAGTATATAAAATTTAGAGAAAAGATTTACAATAAAATTTTTTTAACAAATTTCCAGTAAAAATTTACTAGAAAATTTCCTACAAAATTTACAGTAAAATTTTACTACAAAATTTACAGTAAAATTTTACTACAAAATTTACAGTTTTTACTAGAAAATTTCGCGCAAAAAATTTAATAGAAAATATTCCGCAAAAATTTACGAGATAATTTCCAATAAAAATTTACTGGAAAATTTTCCGCAAAAATTTACTAGAAAATTTCCAGTAAAAATATACTAGACGATTTCCATTAAAAAATTATAGGAAAATTCGCGCAAAAATTTACAAAAAAATATCCAACAAAAATTTGCTGAAATTTTCCGCAAAAATTTACTAGAAATTTCCCCGTAAAAAAGTTACTCGAAAATTTCCAATAAAAATGTGCTGAAAAATAGCCTGTTAAAATTTTCTGCAAAATTTCTATTTAAAATTTACTAGAAAAATTCGCGCAAAAATTTACTAGACAATTTCAATTAAAAATTTACTAGAAAAATTCGTGTAAAAATTTACTAGACATTTTCCCGCAAAAATTTATTAGAAAATATTCCGCAAAAATTTACAAGATAATTTCTAATAAAAATTTACTAGAAAATTTTCCGCAAAAATTTACTAGAAAATTTCCAGTAAAAATTTACTAGAAAATTTCCAATAAAAATTTACTAGAAAATTTCCAATAAAAATTTACTAGAAAATTTCCAGTAAAAAGTTACTAGAAAATTTCCAGTAAAAAGTTACTAGAAAATTTCCAGTACAAATTTACGAGACAATTTCCAGTACAAATTTACGAGACATAAACATATATGTGTGAGGTTAAATTAATTTAAAAATTTAATTTAGTAAAAAAAATTTTAAAAAAATAAGCTGATATCAGATGACATTGAATTCGTTATTTTTTCAACAGCAATTTTAGCGCTATTGCGTTACTTGTTAAACGTCGGGGCTTGTGTTCGTAGCTTAATAATTAGATGGGGTGGGTCGAAAAAACACTACAAATGTTTCACAGTCTATCAAAATAGAGTAAATCAATATATATATATATATATATGTTAGTTCGTTATTATTATTATTATTATTATAATATTATGGTGCACATATTTACACACTATATAATTATAAAGAAAAAAGAAAATTTTTTTTTTGTTTTTTATTCTCTCGATGTGCATAAAACAATTGAACGGTTTTGATATTAATTCTTAACTGTTTGTTAGGTGTAGGTGATGATTGTTGTTAATTTTGTTAATTTTATTAGTTTTGGGTATCTTTTTCTTCATATTCAAATTAATTGTTACTAATTAAAAATAATTGACTGCAAAGGCAGGGGATTTTTGCTTTTCTCTTTTTTTTTTTAAATTATCAATAATTTTAACTATAATAAAAAAAAATGGAAAAAATAACCTCCCCCTCCCCCCGCCCTCTTTTGAGCATATTCTTTATCATTTATTTGTTAGTTATTTTAAAGTTTAGATAGTTAATAATAGATTATTAATTAAAAAAAAAATATAACAAAAAAAATTTAGTTAAGGGAATTTTTAGAACTATTTGTAATTTATGTGTGGAATTTTGTTGAATAATTTTTAGAAATAGTTAAAAAATTCTAAAATGTAATTTTTTTTAAAAAATGTTTTTTGAAAATTGTCAATTTGATGAATGTTTAAAGGGTGTCCCAAAAATTCACGCAAGAAGGGAACAGATTCGTGCAGTAAAATGCATTTTTTCTCGGGTTGTATGGCATGTGGCACCCCGTCTTGTTGAAACCACATGTCGTTCACATCCATATCTTTTTTTAATGGTCGATTGCGGCTATTTTAAGGCGAGCAGATTCTTTTTTTGAACGATTTTTTTACTTAAGAAGCGAAATTTATTCCAAATTTTACGTAAGAAGGGAAATGACTCATGAAGTAATTAAATTGTTTCTCGAGCTGTGTGGCATGTCGTCTACTTTCACAACTTGCAATTGAGGCACAAAAAAAAACTGGATTATCATTAGCACCATTAACTGCTAGTGCCTAACCAGAAATTTTTTTTTGTATATTAATTGTTAGATTGGTAAGATAGTTTTATGGTAAGGGGAAGGGGTGGTATGGGGAGTGGAGGTCTAGCCCCTTTTTTTTTAATTGAAAAAGGAAATTGTTTTTATTTTTGTTAAAATTAAATTTGAAAAAAAAAATAATAGTTAAAAAAAATAATTAAAAAAGAAAAACAGGAGAAGAAATCAAAAGTTTAAATTTGATTTTATTTCAAATTTACTATTTTTTTTTTACTGAAATTATTGTTATTTATTATGAATATGTTAGAAGAAATTTGAAGAAATATTTCCTTTTTTAAAAAAAAAATAGATGAAAAAACACAACCAAATTAGAAAGAAGCAGCTTATATAATTTAAATTGGAATTGAAATAAGTAGTAGGGCGGCACATTGAGGCGTTCCCATTAAAAATAAAATTATTTATTCAAGTCTGGATTTGTCACAAAATTTGCTGCATTATTGGTTGGAGTCTTTTAGAGCGCCAGTGAACAGACCTGTAAGCAATGCAGCACATTTGACAGATCCTTAATTGGAAAATCAAAAAATGCGGTGCGGAGCCCCACAGTCCTTTCTTCTATTGAACTATTATTTAAAAAAAAGAAATTACGAATTAAATTATTATTTTACAGTAAAATTCCATTTTTAGATTTTGAAGGGACTAATTAGAGTGAAAACGAAGAAAAAAAATGGTAAATTTAATATTTATAGAAAATCACTCAATAATTGGTTTGGTAGATTTTTATTTTCTGTTGGTTTTAGAGCTTTTTCATTGTTATAAATCGATAAGAAAGCTTCGTCTTATGCGTTAATATCGAGATCCGTGTAATTTTGCAAAGGTTCGGTAGAAATTTCTTCCTAGCGATCAACAGGATTGTGCTCCGTCACATACCTTCTACTAGTATTACTGGTTCGGCTCTCATCGCTGCTGCTAATATTTTCTATTTTTCATATTTTTCTTCCTTAACGATTCCAGCTTTTTGAAAACAATTCTAAAAGTAATAATTTTTTTCGGGATCTTATCCACGTTCTAATTTTGATAATAATATTTGTACAAGATTTTTTGAGTAGTAATGGATTATTCCCAATAAAAACTAGTACAGTTTAGAGTTTTGGGAGGGGTGGGAGGTTGGTAAATGGCTAATTTTATATTAATCAGTGTTAAATTTGTTGGATGAGCAGGGCATCCATCTGTTTGAGAATAAGCATCTAAGCTTAAATAAATTTGAAGGTACCGTCGTTTTTGTAGTTTTTAAAATTACTAATGATGCGCGCCTGTTTTTACTTAAAATTTATTCATTTTAAATATTTTATTGTAAATTGTCGTCTATATTCGATCCCCCACCTATGTGTTACGTTGAAGAAAATTGTGATTGAAATAGTTTTTTTTTGGATTTTCAAAATCCTGCACAAACAGAGAAAATGAGTAAATTACAGTCAACAAAGCACTTTAAACTTGCTTTGATTAAGGGGGTTTCCCCCAAATTGAACTATTTGAAATTATAAAAAAAAAATACTATTTACCTTTAAAGGCTCCCAAAAATATGAATAAACATTTAGTGGTGATTTGGGAATATTACAAAATAGTAAAAAAAAATTGTGAATGTTTGAAAATAAAAATAAAAATTGAACACGAATTTAGGTCTCGATGCTGAGTAAAAATTTTTGTCTTCTAATAAGTAAGCAATTTTGTCTTGAAATGTTTTTTTTTTAAAACTTATTTTAATAACAAATCAGAAAAACCACAAAGAATATTTTTTTTGTAGCAAAAAAACTTTACTTGAAATCAACATTTCTAAGGGGAAATAATATTCCGAGACCTCCAAATTTGCTAAATTACAAAAAAAAATTCTCAGCAGCCTTAATTTTTAAATTTAATAAATAATTTTAAATTCCCTTTCTGTCCTCTACAATATTATAAAAGCGGGTACGAATATTTATTAAAATAAAATGGGGAAATCATGAATTTCAGGCACCCTCTTACTTAAAAAAAGGGGGTTTCACTGTATTTATTGGATTTTCTTCTATTCTATATATTTCTATTCATACTTTTTTAAAACAAAATAATTTATAAATATAATTAAATATTTTCACATATACTATATGATGCACATACATGCATTTATATATATATATATATATTGTATAAAGATAAATTATATATTTAACCAAAGCATAAAATGCCAAATATTTGTAAAAAAAAACAAAATCCTATAAATAATTAGATAAAATTAATAAGTGAAAATTTAAAAAACAAAAAAAAGTAAGGTAGAGAGAAGAAGGTACAGAGCAATAGCATTAAAATGGTATAGAAAATATGTTGTTGTTAATTATAATTATATTATATATAAATGGAAATAAAATTTAAAAAAAAAAAGTGTTTATAAAATGGTGTGTGTTTATTTTTTTTTATAAATAATAATAATAATAATAATAAATGTTCAAAATTATCGGTAAAGGTTGACGGCAAAACGAAAAAACGAAAATTTGTTTTTATTGTCCATTGATTTGGTGGGGGTTTTGGGGAGAGGGGGGCTTTATATGTGATTTGAAATCATTCTTTTGAAGCTCTGACCCTTTGAAGTAAAGAAGAATCTAAAGAAATTTTTATAATATCTCTTCGATATTGGCTGGTGTTCCACAGGGAAGCCTACTTAGGCCCTTATCCTCTACAACATTTTATACAGGGTGGTCCATCTAGCGGTTGCATTTTGAACCACTATTTATTTAAAGTACTTGAGTGTTAAATGTCAACACGAATTGACAGATTGTTAGTTGAAAGTCAGAATTTTACGAAATGGTGATCCATACGCTTGAAGAAAAATTGAGAACTTACTTCCAAAGTGGTGAGTCTTCAACCCAAACTGTCAGAAATTTAAAAAAAAAGATGAGCAAAGATCGAATGCCATCACGTCAACTTGTGGACAAATTCGTGAAGCGAGTTCGCGAAATTGGTTTGTTTGTTGCCAAAGCAACTCGTTCCCGCCCTAATACAGTGCGTACGACCGAGAATATTACTCGTCACCGTTCTCAGGAATTGAACATATCTCGCACTTCTTCGTTGAGAATTTTGCACAAAGACCTCGGTATGAAAGCGTACAAAGTTCAATTAGTCCAACAACTAAAGCCGCATGACCATCCGATGCGTTTTCGATTTGCCAAATGAGTTCAAGATCAATTGGCCGAAGATGAGCATTTTTACCGAAAAATCATCTTTTCGGATGAGGCTCATTTCCACCTCGGTGAGTATGTCAACAAACAATCTTGTCACATCTGGGGCTCAGATAATCCATACGTCACCATGGAAAAGCCGATGCATCCACAAGGAGTTACGGTTTGGTGCGGATTTTGAACTGGAGGCATCATTGGCCCGTTGGATTATATTTTGTGGGGAGCCGTTAAGGATAAATGTTACGCAAGCCATCCAGAGACAATTGAGGCCTTGAAACACGAAATCAAAGTTACCATTGAAGAGGCCCAGACAATCGAAAATGTACTGATGGGTCGAGCGAATGGGGTACTGTAAGGCCAGCCGTGGCAGTCATTTCAATGATGTTGTACAATATTTCATTCTTAAATTTTAAGTTTCAATCTTTCTAATAAAACCGGAAATTTGAAAAAATATAGACTAGTTTTTTTTTTTTATTTACTTTTTAAAATGCAACTTTTAAATGGTCCACAGTCTGTCCTAATACCTTCTTTCCTACATATTCCTATGATACGGTTTACCTTGCATCTAGCGAAAATCCTCAACATTTTCTTCTGGAAAGTCTCCAAATCCAAAACCTTCAGAACTGGTTTTACCAAAGTCTCCAAACCCTTCAGAACTGGTTTTACCAGGTGGACAATAAAAGTCAATGAACGCAAATCTACACACGTGACTTTTACTCTCCTCAGTGAACTGTTATGGGGTGTTGGAAGGGGATGGAGAAGGTTAGGATTTGGGTTCAGAGAGCAAAGAGATACCCGAAACTGTTAAGGTCTCCATGGGAGAGGGAAGGGAGGAAAAAAATAAAACGAAAAACAAGAAAAGCGCGAAGAGATAGAGAGAGTAAAAGAAAATGGGAGGGAAATTATAAAAGTTTATAGGAAAAAAATCAGAAAAACGATATTAGCTGGTGTTCCACAGGGAAGTTTATATGGACCCATATTATACAACATTTATACAATATATCCGATATCCCAACCTTTCCCAATACCGTTTTTGCTACATATTCTGATGATACGGCCTTCCTTGCATCTAGCGAAAATTCTCAACATAATCTTCTGGAAAGTATCCAAACCCAAATTCAGAACTGGTTTTACCAAAGTCTCCAAACCCTTCAGAACTGGTTTTACCAGGTGGACAATAAAAGTCAATGATCGCAAATCTACACACGTGACTTTTACTCTCCTCAGTGAACTGTTATGGTTTTGCTAAAAAATACGAAGTATTTTTTTGGGTGTTGGAAGGGAATGGAGAAGGTTAGGATTTGGATACAGCGAGCATATGTTGCAACTGGGCATGTTTGATGGTAGCTTTATGGGAAGTTTGGTGGTACGAGGGAAGGATTCGAAATTGACGTTGAGTTGTGCTCATACACACTATACGTGTAGACAGAAAAAATCATGCCAATAACATAAGGGGGATAATGGAGACACCCGAAGTTGTTAAGATCTCCATTGGAGAGGGTGGAGATAAAAAAAAACGAAAAACAAGAAAATCGAAAAGAGAATGGAATAGAAAATGAGAGGGAAGATAAAAATAAATAGGAAAAAAAATCAGAAAAAAGACACGAAGAAAAATAAAAAAAAGACACGAAGAAAAAGAGAAGAAGAAAATGGATGAAGTCGACCGTCGATCTGGTTGGGAGATCCTTAGATGGAAATGCTCTGTCTGGTCTGGCCCCAACGCCCTATGGCACAAAGCGGTCAAAAAACTTAAATTTTTATTTACTAATTTTTTTTCTATTAGGATTATTCTAATTTCATTAAATCACTCCTCCTCGATAGCCCAACATAAAATGATCAGCCTCGTGTTATAGTCTAGCGTCATGAAGCCGGTTGATACGGACATTTTTGCACGGATCATGGGATCTTCACCATCAGAACCATGTCCTCCCATATAATTTAATAGGAGCGAAATACCCAAAAACACCGAAGTTCAGCATCTAGGACATGGAACCCACATACAAGACTTAAAGACAAGAGCTAAAAAGACGATACCTACAACTACTTCGACTTCTAGAGAAACGTTCTAAACTCACTATAGACAGCAAAGTATTTTTATACAATTCCCTACGGAAACCAATATGGACTTACAGACTAGAACTCCGTGGTCCTACTAAGACTTCCAATTCCCGTCGAATCCAGTCTCTTCAGTCAAAAATACTTTGTAAAATTGACGACGCTCCCTTTTATGTTCGCAATATTGTTATTCATCAAAAAATTCCCTTTTTCTTAAAAAAAATCTTCATTCTCTCTCCCGTCTTACCAATCATTTAAAAAAAAAATTATCAAAAATAATGTTTTTTTATAAACAAAAAAAAAATAAATCAAAGAAACAGAAAATAAAAAATTAGCATTTATTAATGCTATTAACAAAAATTTACATTGAGTAGAAAATGATAGAAAAGCATTATAAAAAAATGGGGAAAAAAAACTAGGAAACAAATCAAAAAAGTAAACAAAAATAAAACAAAGTTTACAAAGAATCCCCATTATCCACCCCATTCCCCTCAACGAAAGTGCATAAATAACAAAAAAACATCCTAAGAAAAGGCTCCGAGGATAAGAAAGCAAAAGAAATCGGCATCTAAATGTATGCAAAATCAAAAACCAAAAATTCGAAACAACCAAAATTTGTTAGAAAAATGCAGAAAATCCGATTTTTACACCAGGCGCCCAGTTTTTCAGAAATTAGGAAGCACATTTTTTTCACTATCTCTTTTAAAATTTGTTTTTTTCTATGGAAATGGCGGTTTTTGGAAATGTTTTTTTAGTGATCTCATTGCGCATACTTAGGCAAACCTTTTTCAATCAATAATATTCTGATTGGAAGAAAAATGTCCTTTCTGGATAAATTTTTGTGGGCGCTTTCGGGAAAAAATACATCAAATTCACTGTATTTTTTTATTAAAATTTGTTTTTTACTATAAAAGTATGGGATTTTTTAAGATGTTTTTTTATGGTATCATTGTGTACATTTGGAAGAACCTTCTCTAGTTAATATTGTATTAAATAAAAGGAGAATGTCCTTTCTGGATAAATTTTTGTGGCCGCTTTCGGGTGAAATTTGCTGCTTTTTTCCGAAAATTTGTTTTTTTTTTTACTATAAAAATGATATTATTAATATTATTTTTATGTTGTTATTGCGTACACTTATAGACAGCTTCTGTAATCCATAATATCGTGATCGGTAGAAGAATATCCTTTCAGGATGAATTTACGTTGACAAAAATTCATAAAATTTTTATGGTTTTTCCTACCATAAAATTTTTATGGTTTTTCCTATTATAAAATTCGTTTATTTTTGTTTAAATTGATTTGTAGTCCTGAATAAAAAAAACATTCCAAAAAAACCGCCAATTCTGTAGAAAAAAAAATTTTAAGAGAAATTTTATGAATTTTGTTCAAATTTTTTGCAAAAACGCTCACAAAAATTTATCCAGAAAGGACATCTTCCTTCCAATTAGGATAATAAGAATTGTAGAAGCTTCGCAATAATGTATGCAATGATACCATTAAAAAAAATCTCCAAAAAATGTCATTTTCATAGAGAAAAACAAATTTTAAGATGCAGTGGAAAAAATTTGCCTCCTATTTTCTGAGAAAACTGGTCGCCTGGTGTAAAAATCGGATTTTCTGCATTTTTCTAACAAATTTTGTTTGTTTCGGATTTTTGGTTTTTGACTTTGCGGTGTACATTTTTTTCCTTTCCTCAGTGCCTTTTTTTGGGATTTTTTTTTTTATTTTGTGGGGTTGACAGAAGGTCCGTTTTTTTTTTTAAATTTTCTTTTATTTTTCTGTGTTGCTTTTCCAAGTATTTAATTTTTTTCTATCCATTTTTTAAATAATATTTTTCTACTTTTTCTTACCCAATGTAAATATTTTTCTAAAAGCATTAATAAATGCTAATTTTTTAGTTGAAATTTTTTGTTAGATTTGATTGGGAGGGGAAACTGACTTGTTTTTTTTCGTCTTTTATTTTTGAATTTTATTTATCTTAGAAATTATTGAATTTTTTCTTTTAAATAACTTAGCAAATAGTCGAAGGAGTCTCCATTCAGGAATTTTCTTATTATTCTTTAAGTACAGAAAGTATATTTTTAACATATTTGAAATTGAATTTTTACTGAAATTTTTATTTTTTTCTGAGTTGGAATTTTCCCCCCATCTTTACAGGATGTTATCAGATAAGTCGATTGAATATGGCCTTTAGAAATATTTGTGTTAAGGGAAGGGCATAGAGAAATTATTGAAAAAATGATATTTAATATTCAAAATTATAATGACTTATACTCGTATAGGGAGGGTGTCCTAAAATTCACACAAGAAGTAATTATTTCTGGGGTTGTAGGGCATGTGCCTCCGTCTTGTTGAAACCACTTTCACATTTTGCAATTTAGGCGCACAAAAAAACTATATTATCATTAGCACCATTAACTATTAGTACCTGACCAGATGCATTTTAGAATAAGAATAGTCCGATGATGTATACAGTAAAAAATGTGCTCGTTGTGAATGCATTTGCTTCTCAACAATAACTCGTGGATTTTCTGAACCCCAAATGCGTCAATTTCATCTATTAACCATACTATCAATATGCAAATGAGCCTCATCGCTGGAGATGATTTTATTGCATAATCGCTGTGCATGGTCAGTAGGCTTCAGTTCTTGAGTCAATTAAGCGTTGTAAGTATGAAGATGCAAATCTTTCGTGAGAGCTTCTCGAAATTACGGTGCCGAATTGATGTTCCTCGACTCTCAGCAACACTCTAACGAACTGCTTCAATGGTTTGTGTTCACCAAGTTGTTGAAGGACGGCAAAAGTTTTTAAAAGCACTAATTGATCCAGTCTCCCCAAACATTTTTTTATTACCACGTGTATAAGCTTAAATCCGCTGTTTGGTCATAGATGGCGTGAGTGAGCGTATTAAGCTATCATGGGCACGCCATACTTTTTTTTATGAGTTTGACATCTGTCAACATTAATCAGTGCACATTGTCAGCAATTTCATACAACAACAGACATTTTTCCTTTGGTAATCATGTCTAGTTTTGTGTGCCAGAAAAAGAGCATATGCGGGAAGCTCTGCTTTTCTGCTTCAATTTGAAGAAATCGGCTGCCGAATCGCATCGAATACTTATGGAGGCCTATGGTGACAGTGATTTATCGAAAACAACATGCCGAGATTGGTTTCGTCGGTTCAAAGACGGCAATTTTGACTTGTGGGACAAGAAGCGTGAAAATCGGCCTAGGAAGGTTGTAAACCATCAATTGCAGGCTCTTTTGGACGAAGACGATACCCAATCGCAAAAAATGCTCGCGAAGTAATTGGGTGTTCCTCAACCAGCTATTTTCATGCGTCTGTGTGCTATGGGGAAGATTGACAAGATCGGATAATGGGTGCCGCATGAATTGAACGATAGGCAGATGGAGCGACACCAAAACACATGCGAAATCTTGCTCGCCAGACAAAAAAGAAAGTGGTTCCTGCATTGGATTGTGACAGGCGATGAAAAGTGAATATATTTCGAGAATCCTAAACGCAAGAATTCGTGGGTTGATCCCGGCCAACCATCAACATCTTCCCCAAGACCAAATCGCTTCGGACGGAAGACGATGCTGTGCGTTTGGGTGAAACCTGGTGAACTGTGCGTTTGGTTGAAACCTGGTGAAACTATCAATGCCCACCGCTACCACCAACAACTGATCATCAAATTGTACCGTGCTCTGCGTGAAAAAAGGACGGATTATCAACAAAGACATGACAAACTGATTTTCCTCCACGACAACGCACCATCGCACACGTCAAAAATGGTCCGAAACTACTTGGAGACACCCAACTGGGAGTGCTACCCTACCTCGCTTATTCACCAGACCTAGCCCCTTCCGATTACCACCTGTTTTCGTCGATGGGCCACGCACTCGCTGAGCAGCACTTCGATTCTTACGAAGACGTCCGAAAATGGCTTGATGAGTGCTTTGTCTCGAAAGAGAAGGAATTTTTTTTTGGCGTGGTATCCACAAATTGCCCGAGAGATGGGAAAAATGTGTAGCTAGCGAGTGCAAGTACTTTGAATAAATTTGCTTTTGCTTTCTATGAGAAAAAAAAACATGTGCGTTTTTTTTAACTAAAAAACTTGCGGATTTAAGCTTATACGTGTACACCTGTTAATCTCTTCACAATTGATGAAAAGTTAAATTACTATTCTGACCATATTTTCTATGACAAATTGCGGACTGTAGCTGCTAAACCCGTATTATTTTTAAAATATTGCTCAACAATGAAAACGCGCTCCATTTTGAATAACCCTAAACTGTCAGCTGTCACGCCGTCCTATTTTTATAGGTAACACTTTACCGCAGAAATTGCGTAAAATTCAAATTTTGTGTTATGTAAAATACTTTTTATGCTTATTGACTATGCATGATTTTTTCCGCACTAAAAAGAGCTGATTTATTTTCTCCTAAATTCTAATTTACGTATTTTTCTTATTAAATTTTTATATTAAAAAGATTATCAATTTTCTTAAGTTTGTATATCATTAGCCGTATTCCAATGGACCAATTTTGCTACTCACGAATAGTTCTAGCTGTCATCATCTACGCCACCTCGACCTCGAACAAATGAGTAGTTCGCATGCGCAGTTACGCCATACAATTTACGGTAGGGTAATTTAGTTCCCGAACAGGAAATAGATGGCTTAGCGGGTTCGTTGGTTATGTTGAAGAGTAATATTTTTGTCAGTATTGTTTATGTGTGAATAAACTCAGTTTTTATTGTTTATGTGTGAGTAAACTCAGTATTGTTGTTGACTATTTTGAGGTTATATTTTACTTCAGTCAGTAAACTGTGCGTTCCTATGGGCATCTACTCCCAAGTACTTGGCTATTATTATTATTATTTTTACAACAATAAAATTTTTAGGTTTTTTCCTATTTAATAAAATTGTTAGTAAATAAAACACATTTAAAAACATTTCAAAAAAAATATATAACATTTATTTTTATTTTTGTCTTTTTTTAATTTTTAGAATAAACTTTATTTAATAATAACAAAATCAATAAAGAATCGACAAAAACAATTACGTAGCAATTATTATTATTTATATTTTTATTTTTGTAGATTTTTTAATAAATTTTCTTTATTTTTCATTAAACAGGTTTTTATATGATTTTTTTCTTAATTTTTTATTAAAAGTGTTATTATTATTTTGCTTCTCAATGAATGTGCATTTTTTTAATAACTTATTTTTTTTGGGGTAATTTTTTTTTAAAATTTTTTTATTTATTTTTATGTTAAAATATATTTTAGTAGACAGTTATGAAATATTTAGAAAAAAATGTCCTTTTCGAATAGTAGCTCTATCTATACACGAATAAATTTTTTTTAAAATGGTAAGTAAATAATTTATTTTTATTTTTATTGTTTTTATAACTTTTTATAAATAATTTCTCTTTTTATCAATAGAATAGTTCATTTAAAGACGAAATACAATAGTTTAAAAGGATTCTTTTAGGATAAAGTGTATTTTTTGTTTTCTCTTTTTCTACACAGATTTTTTGTTTGTGATTAATTTAGCTAATAAACGACGATTTTTTTCCATAATTAATTAATAGGTTTAATAGTATAATAATAAATTTTATATAGTTTTTTTTTTCAAACTGTTTCTTTTGAAACTATTGTTTTTTGTTTGTTTTTTAATAAATTGTATATTTTTAAAATTTTTATTAAAGAATTTTTGAATAATTTTTCCGTTTTTTCTCAATAATTTTTCTATCAATTATTTTCAAAATTTTTTTGATTATTTGTTTTTTAATATGATTTAAATTTTTTAAATTTCTAGTTTCTATTTAAAAATCTATACACATTTTGCATAAGAATAATTTTTAATATCAATTAGTGGTAAAAGAAAAAGTGCTAAATAGTTTGTTTTTCAATTCTTTCTCTTTTTTTTGTTGCTTATATTTAGTTGTTGTTGTTGTTGTTGTTTTTTTGGTAAACTAAATTTTTCAAGGACTTGATTTTTATAATTAAAGACTCAATATTTAGGGTACTTAATTTTAATGAGGTTGTAAGATTTTTTCATTCGAACATGAATTTTTGCTGTCGCAGTTTTTGTTGCTTTTGGAAAATTATTTTAAAACTTAATAATTGGTTCATCTTTTTTTTGTGTATTTTTTTTTAAAGATTTGATTTAAAAAAACAAAAAAAAAATTGAAAGCAAAATTTTTTTCTGGTGAAAAATTGCCAAAGAAAAATTATGAATTTTCTTTAAAAGAAAAATACCTTCCGCATTTCAGTGTTGTTTTTTTTTTGTTAATATTTATTTTACTTTTATTTTAAATTGTTTTTTTTTTTTAAAAAAAACATTTTTTTTGGTTTTGAAGAAAATTGAAAATTAAATTTTCTTTCACTCTTTTCCCTACAAATTTTGTTTATTTTTTATATGTTTTTTTTCAGTTAAAGTTTTAAAAGAATATATATTTTTTTTTTTTTGAATCAACAAATTTTTAAGAAAATTGAAGTTGTTTGAACGCAAGAAAGAGCGCAGGGAATATTTTCTATGTAAAATTTTTTTTTATATCTATTGTCATTATAAACAGATGGCGCTAGTTTGTTGTTCGTAACACCATTTTTAGGTTAAAGAATATCTGGATAGGCTCGTAAGTCAGATTTTCGTATATGTATAAGCAAATTAGCTTTTGAATTATAACAAAAGCGGAGAAAAATCGTACTGCTTGCATACATTTGTGTAGAGTTTTTTTTATGTAGACAAGACACCCACTGACATCTAGTGTTTTCGTAATAAAAATTTTTTTTATTTTCAACATTTATTTTCTTCCCAATCATCTATTATTTAATGCAATTATATTTTAGGTTTATTATTTATTTTTTTCGGAGAATTTTAAAACACGCCTTTTTGCATACCGAAGTAGAAGTTTCATCAGTACTTTTGTTATTCTTAATTTTGACATTTAGATACTTATCAGGAAGTGAATGTTTAAGTGCTGTTTTATTAAATTTTAATTAGTTTACAAACAAGTCAGTATAAATTAATATATTTGCATAAATTAGTTTTAGTCTTCACAGCAGTATATAGAAAGTTTTTATTTCAGAATACGAAGTGTTTTGTGAAAGGTTATTTTGCTTCGGGGTGGCGTTTTTACGAATGTATTCTCAAAAAAATTTGGACAGAATTTTTGTGTAGAGGCCTAACCAGTTCTTCTATAATCGAAGATAATTTAAATGGTGCTAGTTGTTGTTAGCAAGAATTTAAATGGCGCTATTTGTTGTTGGAAACAATTTAAATGGCGCTAGTTGTTGTTGGGAACAATTTAAATGGCGCAAGTTGTTGTGGGCAACAATTTAAATGGCGCTAGTTGTTGTTAGCAAGAATTTAAATGGCGCTAGTTGTTGTTAGCAAGAATTTAAATGGCGCTAGTTGTTGTTGGAAACAATTTAAATGGCGCCAGTTATTGTTGGGAACAATGTAAATGACGCTAGTTGTTGTTGGCAACAATTTAAATGGCGTTAGTTGTTGTTGCGAACAATGTAAATGGCGCTAGTTGTTGTTGGCAACCACTTAAATGGCGCTAGTTATTGTTGGCAACAATTTAAATGGCGCCAGTTTTTGTTGGCAACAATTTAAATGGCGCTAGTCAATGTTGGTAGCAATTTAAAGGGCGCTAGCTGTTGTTGGCAACAATTTAAATGGCGCTAGTTGTGGTTGGGAACAATTTAAATAGCGCTAGTTATTATTGGCAATAATTTAAATGGCGCTAGTTGTTGTGGGCAACAATTTAAATGGCGCTAGTCAATGTTGGCAACAAATTAGATGGCGCTAGCTGTTGTTGGGAACAATTTAAATGACGCTAGTTGTTGTGGGCAACAATTTAAATGGCGCTAGTTATTGTTGGCAAGAATTTAAATGGCGCTAGTTTATGTTGGCAACAATTTAAATGACACTAGTTTATGTTGGCAACCATTCAAATGGCCCTAATTTTTGTTGGTAACAATTTAAATGGCGCTAGCTGTTGTTGGGAACAATTTAAATGGCGCTAGTTGTTATAGGACACATTTTAAATGATTATTGACAATTCTTCAAACTGTATTGATTGTAAATAATTACTTTTTTTTAAATTTTCTCGTTTCTTTTTCCAAAGTCTTTTGAATTAAATCTGGTTTTTTTTTGGTACCATTTTCCTTTTTTTAAAACCACATTTTTGAGATAATATTGACACAAAACCCATTAATAGAAATTTACAAAGATTGTTGTTTGTTCATGGGAACAATTTTTTAAATATTTTCTTTTATTTTTCATGATTTAATTTTTTTTTTTTTTAGTAATATTTTTAAAGAATTTTAGATTTTAAGAAACATTTTATCCTAGTTTTTAAGGGAATTTATTTAGGTGATATTTTTCCAAAGGTTTCTTTTTCTGTATTGTTTTGAAAAAAAGTTTCCTTTAAAAAGAAAATTTGATTTTGTGCACTATTTTTTTGTGTGTGTTGGTTTTGTTTAGCTTTTGTATAAATTTTCTTTGTTTTTAGGAATTTTCTCTTAAATTTTTCTTAATTAAGAATTTTACTAAATATTTTTATTAATTCGTATTGTTTTTTTTCTTTTAAGATAATTTTTACAATTTTTTTTATTTGAACGAATTTTTTTTTAACAATTTGTGGCGGGGAAGGGGGTAGGTAGGAAGATGGTGTTTGGCTTCCTAGTGAAAAAAAAAATCTTATGAGTTTGCTGATATTTTTATTGCAATTACGGGAAAAAATGAGCTCTTCAATTTCTAATGGAATTTTTTCCTTGGATATTATTTAGAATGTTTTCTTTTATTTTTATTTTTTCTTTCGTTTTTGTTTTGTTTCGAAAATAAATCTTTTCTTTTGTTAATTAATTTTTAAGAAAATTCCTTTTTTTGTGAGTATTGTTTTTTTTTACTAAAATTTCACAAATCCCTTTTTTAAGGGGATTTTTTTTTTAAATTTGTAGTTTTTTTTTTAAATTTGTAGAATAATATTTTATCATTTTTTTAACGAGTAGGATTTCATATTTTCATATAAATTATGGTCCAAAAAAAATTATATTAAAAAACCCATTAAAATTTGATCAAAATGGGAACTTTTCTAAATAAAAATTCAAATCAAATCAAACCTGACCAAACTCAATGAAACCAGATTATACCTAATCAAATCTGATCAAACTAAATCCAATCCAGTCCAATCAAATAAAATCAAATCAAATTAAATAAAAATTTGATCAAATTAAGTGGAAAGAGGAAAAACAAAAACAAATTTTTCTTTTAAATAATTTTTATTTTAATAATTTTTTGATAATTGTTTTTTTTTTTAAGTTGTTCTTTTATTTAATTTTCTTTTCTTTTTTTTTTGCTTTCAAATAAATATTTAACGAATATTCCATGTTGTTCAATTGCTTTTGTCTTAAATGAGTGATTATATTTTTTTAAGGATTGCTAAATGGCATCATTATGACTATGAATTTTTGAACATTTCCTCACTAATTTTTGTTTTATTTTTTTATTTTTCAATAAATAATTGTTTTACAGTTAACAGAGTTCTTCCTTCTCTTAAATAATTTATAATTTTCCTTTTGGTAATAACGTTTTTTGAGTCTTTATTATTATTATTATTTTAATTTTTTTTTGATTCCTATTAACACACTGTAAATGGACTGATTTTCAGTTTTATTTTCATTTTTCTCCTTTAAAGTTTCCCTTCCTTTTTTGTTGTTGTTGTTCTTGAAAGAATTATTTTATTTGGTGTTTATTTTTTATAACAAGTCCCGTCGATGTTATTGCAGTTTTTTTGTTGTTGTTGACAATGTTCATAATTTTTTTGTGTGTGCATATTTTCTACAACAAAACAAAAAGCAAATCGGTTAGGCTTGAAATTTATTGCTCCTCATGTGGTGCTGGTAATTTTTCCCAGCTTGGTTCGACACCCCAAATTTCACGGGCATATTCGGCAATTGTTCGATCGCTGGAGAATTTTCCGCTGGATGCGATATTATGGATTGCCATTTCTAGCCATTTTGATTGGTTCTATTGGGAAAATGGAAAAATAAGAAAGAAAAAAAAATCAATAAATTGTGTGAAAGCAAGTAAAGAAAAACAGTGGACACATCCCAAAAAACAAAACTGACCTGATAAGTCTTCGAGACTAAATCTTGCGCCTTCATGTACGCTTCGTAATCGGCTAACAAATAGTAGCGATCGTATTTGAGTAGAACATCGGCGATGTTTTTGAATTCATTTGGATTTCCTGGACTAAAGAATCCACCTTGGATCTGATCGATGCATTGCTTGATGTCGGGATTGCTGTTGTAGTAGTCGTAGGCGTTGTAGCCCTTCACCTTGAGTGCTTCAACTTCATCGACGGTCATGCCAAAGATGAAAATGTTCTCGTTGCCCATCTCTTCGGCCATTTCGACATTGGCACCATCCAGGGTGCCGATGGTAAGGGCGCCGTTCAGTTGGAATTTCATGTTGCCAGTTCCGGATGCCTCAGTTCCGGCGGTGGAGATCTGTTCGGACAGATCAGCAGCGGGCATAATGTGCTCAGCAAGAGTGACACGGTAGTTCTCGAGGAAGATGACCTTCAGTTTGTCGCCGACGATCGGGTCGTTGTTCACAACGTTACCGACCGCGCAGATCAGTTTGATGATCTGCTTGGCCATGTAGTAGCCGGGTGCGGCTTTGCCACCAATCATGACTGTGCGGGGCGTAATGTTCGCGGTCGGGTCCCGCTTGATTCGGTTGTACATGGTGATGATGTGCATGCAGTTGAGCAGCTGGCGTTTGTACTCGTGGATACGCTTCACTTGAATATCGAACATGGAGGCGGGGTTCACTTTGACGTTGTACTCCTTCTCGAGCAACTGTGCTAGCTTCAACTTGTTCTCCTGCTTCACCTTGGCGACTGAGCGCTGGAACGATGCGTCCTTGGCCCACTTCTTCAGCGCCGTCAATTGTTCGAGATGCACTGGCCATTCGTCGCCGATCTTCTCGCAGATAATGTCCGAGAGACCAGGATTGCAGAGCAGCAACCAACGGCGTGGTGTGATGCCGTTCGTCTTGTTCTGGAACTTCTCTGGTGTCATCTCGTAGAAGTCCCTGAAGAGCTCCTTCTTGAGAATTTCAGAGTGAATACGAGCCACACCGTTGACAGCGTGCGAGCCGATGATCGACAAGTGTGCCATGTTGACTCGCTTCTCGCCATCTTCCTCGACGCATGACATTCTACGCATGCGGTCCATGTCGCCTGGGTACTTTTTCTGGATTTCTTCCATGAACAAGTGGTTGATGTGGTAGATGATCTGCAAGTGACGAGGCAAAATCGATTCCAACATCGATACGGGCCAGCGTTCCAAGGCCTCAGGCAGCACGGTATGATTGGTGTAGGCGCATGTGCGCACGGTGATGTCCCAAGCGACGTCCCATTCTAGATTCTCGACATCGAGCAGGATCCGCATCAATTCCGGAATAGCCAACGAAGGGTGAGTATCGTTCAATTGGATGGCGACCTTGTCGGGGAAGTGTTTGAAGTCGGTACGGACCTTCTCGCGGCTACCGAACTTGGACGACTTGTATCGGCGAATAATATCCTGTAAGGTAGCAGCGCACATGAAGTATTCCTGCTTCAAGCGCAGCTCTTTGCCCTCAAAGAAGTTATCGTTCGGGTAGAGTACACGGGAAATATTTTCAGCCAAGTTACGGTCTAGCACAGCCTGAATATAGTCACCATCGTTGACTGTAAAAAGGAATATGAAAGTAGAACAATAAGAAAATTATTAAATGGCTTTACCTTCCTCCCCTCTTACACTAACATTATTTAGTCAGAATTTGATTTTTAACAGCGAAAAAATAAATTACGAATACTTACAGAATTTCAAATTGAAGTCAATTGGACTCTTCGCCGACCACAAGCGCAGAGTATTAACGATATTGTTACCATAGCCGGGGATCGGGTTATCGTATGGCATAGCATAGACAACTTGAGTGTCAACCCATTTCTTGCCCTCTGGCGTGTCACGAACGTGCCCATAGAAATGAATTGGAAGCATGAACTCTGGACGAGCCTTCTCCCATGGATTGCCATATCGCAACCAATCGTCAGGTTCCTCAATCTGTTCACCGTTCCTGATCTTCTGTGCGAAAATACCGTACTCGTACCGGATGCCATAGCCATAAGCGGCAAGTCCAAGCGTTGCCATCGAGTCTAGGAAACATGCAGCCAAACGGCCCAGACCACCATTACCCAAGCCAGCATCCTCTTCCAGCTCTTCAAGCTCTTCAATGTCGAGGCCCAACTGATACATGGCCTCATCACATGCACCCTGAATACCCAAGTTGATCATGGTGTTTTGTAGTGACCGGCCCATATAGTACTCCAACGAAAGATAGTAGACACGCTGTATTTGGAAAATATAATCAAAAATAAAAGAAACTTTTAATAATGAAAAAACTAGACTTTTTTTTATATTAAATTATAATTTTTTTTATTTAAATAAAAGTTCGACCACAAATACGATACTTTATGAGCACTCAGAGAAATTGCCAGTCCCCAAAAGAGGGAGTTGTTAGGACCTAAAAATTTAATAGTGCATTTAGAAGAAACCTCAAAGTTAATGACACTCTACACTGCACTGTGAGGAAAAAACACTTAAAACAGGAACATTCAGAAAATAAAAAATAGACACCAATAAAATTAACGGTGGTCCCAGGTTGCTCAAAGTAGGTCATCTCAAAGAATTTAAAAAACAAACTTCCTACTCTATACCCTCAAAATGTAGCTAAAATATTTAAAAAATGAGTTAAACTACAAAAAAAATTTCTCTTTTGAGCACACCTAAAATATTAGGTTACTTTAGGGACACATAAAAAATGGCGGTCCACTGAAGTTATTTAAAAAAGTTGAGCTAATTTAAGTAGATCTACATAAATTTTTAAATAACTTCAGACACGGAAGGCATCTCAAAAGTAGGTCATCTCGAAACCACTGAGAAAATTAGGTCTCTTTAAAAATTCTAACTCGTAGGACAATCCTAGTAAGGGACGAAAATTTTTATAGTTTGAGGACACCTAACACAGTACAACCTTCTAAGATGATTGGCTATAAATAAAAAAATGACTTCAGAAAGTGCCTTAAAAATGCTATTCAGAAATTGCCTTAAAAAAAATTAAGGTACTCTTAATGCACCTAAGAAAATAGAATGTAATTAAAATACCCAAAAGTAGATATTCTAAAGTCTAAGTGAACCAAAAAAAAGACACCAAAGAAAAATTTGTTCGCTCAAAAGGTGCCCAAAAAAAAGTCCCAATAAAGTGACCTACAAAAATGAGCATATTTTGTAGATACCAAATGACAGTAAAACGATTTCGAGTGCCTCCACAATAGGTTACCTAAAAGGTCTATGAAAAAACCTTTTTCCTGGACTATGAAAAAAATAAGGTCATTTTGAAAATTCTTTAGAAAAAATTCGGATCAACTCACTTATTCAGAGAAGATATCTTAAAAAAATAGTACTTTTCAAGATTCCTTAATTGGAGACACCCTCAAAAATTGTATTGCTGCTGAGGTACAAAGAAAAATATTTAGTATTCCGTAGCTCTGAACGGACCTATAAAAATTTAAGTTACAAAAATGGATAATCTTAATGACAGAAGATAAATTAGGTCAATCAAAAGATGTCTAAAAAAAAACTACGCTCTAACAAACTAACATAAAATAGGGCGCTCCTAAAATTATTTAAAAATTGGATTTTTTTGATTATTCATAATAAAAATTTGAAATCATTTTTTTATTCTACTGGAGATAACTTTAAAAAAAGGATTCTTTAAGACAATTTTAAAGACTTCCAAAAAAATTAGGTGACTAAAGAGATTTGTACTTTGCGCCCTGCGAGATCTACAAAAATTTTAAGTATTTTATAGACACCTAAACTAATCCGAATATCTAGAAGTTATGTCCTGCTTAACAAGAGCACTATTCAGTATCCAAAAAAAAATTAAAATTCTTTGTGCCTGTGGAAAAAAAGTAGATAATTTCAAAAATTCATAAAAATTTGTAACTTCACCGAAGGTAACGTTAAAAAAAGGACTCTTTAAGAAAGTTTTTAAGACTACAAAATTAGGTCACTTAAGGGAACCAAAAAAATCAGTACTTCACGCTCTGACAGACCTACAAAAATTTAAGTTATATAAACAGATTAGCTTAGAGACAGCAGCAAGGATTAGGTTAACAAAAAAGCACCTAAAATATTGCTACTGTGCTTCTGACAGGCCTACTAAAATTGGACTAAGACCTACAAAAATTACAGTGTTTCATATAGACTTAAAAAAATTAGGAAATCTACTGGTACCTGCATACCATATTAGAGCACTCTTCAGTATCCAAAAAAAGATGAAAAATCTCTGAGCGGATAGAAAAAAATAAAGGCCTCCCTTCGAAAAAAGAAGTTTTATGACAAACTGAAGATACCTTCGAAAAAAAAAGTTTTACGACAATTTTGAAGACATCTAAAAAATTAGGTCATATAAGAGAATAAAAAAAAAGCAATACTCCACGCTCTGACGAACCTACAAAAATGGAAGATATAAAATCAGGTAATCTTAAAAACAGGAGAAAAATTGTGGCAATCAAAAGATACCTAAAGAATTTGGTATTTTGTGCACTGACAGACCTACAAAAATGAGAGTTTTTTTTATAGAGACCTAAGAAATACGAAATGTCTACAGTGACCTAAACAATAGGTTGCTCCTTAGTTGTCAATTAAAATCAAGATTCTCTGACTATATAGAAAAAATTCGAAATCTGCGCTCTGACAGACCTACAAAAATTACAGTTTTCTATAGATACTCGAGAAAATTAACAAATTTATAGGTACCTGCATATTAGAGCACTCTTCAGTGTCGAAAAAAAATCAAGAATCTCTGAGCGCATAGAAAAAAATAAAGACCTTCCTTCGAAAAAAAGAAGTTTTACGACAATTTTGAAGACATCTTAAAAAATTAGGTCACATAAGAGAATAAAAAAAAGCAATACTCCACGCTCTGACGAACCTACAAAAATGGAAGATATAAAATCAGGTAATTTTAAAAACAGCAAAAAAATCGGGACAATCAAAAGATACCTAAAGAATTTGGTATTTTGTGCACTGACAGACCTACAAAAATGAGAGTATTTTTTTATAGAGACCTAAGAAATTCAAAATGTCTAGAGTGACCTAAATAATAGGGTGCTCATAAGTTGCCAATAAGAAATTAAGATTCTCTGAGTATATAGAAAAAATTCGGAATCTGCACTCTGACAGGCCTACAAAAATTGAACTAAGACCTACAAAAATTACAGTGTTTCATAGAGACTTAAGAAAATTAGCAAATCTCCAGGTACCTGGATATTAGAGCACTCTTCAGTGTCGAAAAAAAAATCAAGAATCTCTGAGCGCATAGAAAAAAATAAAGACCTCCCATCGAAAAAAGATGTTTTATGGAAAACTGAAGATACCTTCGAAAAAACAAGTTTTACGATAATTTTGAAGACACCTATAAAATTAGGTCACTTAAGGGAATACAAAAAAAAAATCATTACTTTGCGCTGTGACGGATTTACAAAAATTCAAAATATAAAATCAGGTAATATTAAAAACAGGAGAAAAATTGTGGCTATCAAAAGATACCTTAAGAATTTTGTATTTTATGCACTGACAGACCTACAAAAATGACAGTTTTTTTTTATAGAGACCTAAGAAATTCGAAATGTCTGGAAAAAAAACTACAGAATTCAAGATATAATAAAACTGTAAGCATATAAAAATTAAAAATCTCCTAAGTTACCTAAAAATTGGGCCATTTCGACTGATTCTATGAAAAGTTATCAAGACCTAAAAAATTCTTAAGAAACCACAGTAAAAGGGGTTGTTATGAAAAATCCTTAAAAAAAAATATAGAAAAATTGTTCAATTTTTGCAAAAATTTTCCAAACTAAAAAATTGGTTTTTTGTTCTTATTTTGCCCAAAAATACATTCTTTTTTTGTTAATTTATTAAAAAAAAATTAAAACCAAGAAAAAGAAACGTTTTTTTTTATTTTTATTAAAGTCTTTAAAATTACCATTACTGACAATAATAGAAAAAAAAATCCCTTGCACTTTGCTTACTACTCGTCGTTATCTTAGCACCCTTTTTTGTGATGAATTAGAAAATCTCTACCCGACGCCAATGAGCATTGGCCCGTTACGAGGCGCTGATCGTGCGATATGTTCACTTTTTAGGTTCGCGTGCGTATCGATTAAATTGACGGTTTTGCGACATTTCAAGCACGTCATCCATGCCAGCGAACTGTCACAAGGGCAACAGGTTCTTTTCGGAATGCATAAACGTCCACACATACACTCACACCAAAAACCAGAATTGCATTTAGAGCCGCCAATGCACGTGATAATTGTGATAAATTCTTCTCGTACATCGAATTCAGCTGTGCGGAATTCGTTGAAACTTTCGCTTTTACGTACGTAATCATCGTTGGTTATTCAGCGTGTCTCGTAATACGGTGGTGGGACGATGTGTGCACTGGCAAAATTCTGCGATTAAAAATGGCAGAAAAATCCATTCGGGGGTGGTTCGACATATTTTTTTTTAAAGGGGAAACTTTCACATTTTCCAAATATCCACTAAAAATTTGCTGTATGAGAAGAGCAGTGCTCATTTGCCAATCGAAATACACAAGAGCAAACAGCCTCGCCTCAAATTGGGTCAAAGGTCTTCGTCTGATTCAGTTTCTGATTACGTCTGTAAACAGTGCTGTAAGATGCTGTTGTGAGCAAAAAGAACCGACGTCGTCTTACGAGTTATGCATAAAAATTCCCGACAAACAAGCAACTTGGCGCCATCCCCGATTTTGCTGCTGCTGCACTTCTCTTGAAGCTAACAAACGACTGTGACGATGACACTCTGCGCTCAACCGCATCGTCGGGCCGCCGCGCCGCTACCTCTGACAACGACTCTGCTGTTGCCGTTACTGTCGCTATCTCAGTCGCTCAAGAGCACATAACATACCATACACGACATTGTTTATACGAGATGCTAATGACTCAGTGTTTTCTCAGTTGCTCTTTTCATTACGCAACCAATTAGCTGAATTCAAATGTCCGCGTTTAGATAACACCGCACATGACCTGTACGGAAAAAAACTCATCTAATTTGCTGATATATCCCTTTTTATTATTTCTTTAAAAATCTTATTTTACATTTTCTTAACCCTCAGATTTGTTTGTCTTATGTTCTAATGACAAACAATGTAATTATAACAAAATTGCAATTAAAGTGGAAAATAATGAATGAAAATTGATTGGATTGAATTATTATTATTATTATTCTTGTTTAATTATTATTGATATGAATTTAATAATAAAAAGAAAAAATTTTCAACATAAATAATGGCGACGACATTAAAGCTGACATTAACATTTCCTTTTCGAGATCAAAAATTTTCCATAATTAAGCACAAATATTAGAATAATGCTGTCAATAAAATGGAACTTTGTACACTGACCTCTTTTCCCCTACGCTCCATTACACAATTTCGATCATATAATTTTATTCTAATCATTTCTGGAGCCAATAATATAATTTTGAAGTTATTTATTTCTTGATGTAAATTTCCCATTAAATGAAAATTTTCGAAATTTTTGATTATTTTTGTAAAATTGCTTTGAGAAAAATTTTTGGAATAATTTTAAAGATTGGATTTTTTTTTAAAAAGAATTTCCTAAATAAAATTTTTATTTTTATTCTTATTTGTTGCTTTAAAAAAAAACAAAACCAAGTCAGTTCCTAATTTATAATAGGTCTGTTCAAAAAGTATCACGAATTTTTGAATTTCCGCGGGTTACGTATATTCGATTTTCGATATTTTTTGTGGCGTTATATTGGTACTCATGTCTCTCACTTATGTCGACAAGTTCGGCCATTTTGAATGTTCAGTTAATTTTTGACAGCTGTTTTGCTGCTTGCACGTGTTTTGGCTCGTTTTCGATTTTTGCCCATTTTTGACCAAAAACAGCATCGCATTAACATTGCTAAGAAGCTGTTGGACTCTGTCCGCGACGACCCAAATTTGCTCAAGAGGGTCATAACTGGTGACGAATCGTGGGTTTATGGTTATGACGTGGAAACCAAAGCTCAATCATTCCAATGGAAGATGGCGCACGAATGTGAACAGTTTTCTTCGATTGCAGGGACGTGGTGCATCATGAGTTCTTGCCACAGGGTAGAACGGTCAATAAGGAATATAACCTGCAAGTTAGGCCAGAAACGCCCGGATTTGTGGAAGAACAAAAATTGGCTTATGCTATCTTTGACCAAAAACATTACAATAATAACACCGTAGCCACCGTATTCCCCAGATCTGGCCCCCTGTGACTTTTTCTTGTTCCCGAAGCTGAAGAGCCCCATGAAAGGACGACGCTACGCTACGATTGAGGAGATAAAGATGGCATCGAAGAGGAGGAGCTGAACATGATCACAAAAAATGATTTTTTGAAGTGCTTCGAGGATTGGAAAAAACGTTGGCACAAGTGTATAATATCTGGTGGGGATTACTTTGAAGGGGACAAAGTAGATATTCATGAATAAACATGTGTAAATAATTTTTGAAAAAAACACAAAATTCGCGATACTTTTTGAACAGACCTCGTATATTCTTTATGGCACACAGAATTTGTGTTAAATTATTTGCTTTTTGCATTTTTCGTCAAAAATTTTACTTATTTTTAAAAAAAAAACATTTTTAAAAATTTACTGTCATTGTTTTTCTTAAATTTTTTAAGGAAATTCTAAAAAAAGAAGAATTTTCTATAAGAATTTTGGTATAAAAGTTTAGTTTAATATTTCGAAATTAGTTTTAATATTTTGTTTGGATTTTTAAATAATTTTTAAATGAAAATTTGTAGAAATTTTTTTAACAAAATGTCCAGACAATTATTTTTAATAAAATGTTGTAAAAGAAAGATTTTTAATGAGAAAAAATTTTACGTTTCAAAAAACCTTAGAAAAACAATTTTTGAGAAGAAAAAACAAAGCAATTTTTTTAAAATTTTTAATAAAAAATTGCTTAAGGCAATTTATAGAAATTTTTATTAAAAATTTGAAAAAAAAACAATAGTCCTGTAACGTTTTAAGAACGTCAAAATAGATAAATTTCAATAAATTTGTATTTATATAAATAAAATTTTTACGAATTTGTAAACAAACCCTTTCATTCTAGGTTTCCTTTCAAGGATTTAAAACGACGAATAATTTTTTAATAAAACACGGAAATTTTTTAAGAAAAAACATTATTTTTAATAAAAACGAAGCAAGGTAATTGGTTTTTGATTGTTAATCAAATACTTGATTTTGATTGTTAATCAAATAAAAAAAAAGTGCAGAAAATATGTTCTTTAAACTTTTCACAATATTTGAAAAGGTTTTTTGACGGAAATTTCCAGAGAATTTTTCTACAATACATTTTTACTAAAAACAGTTCTAGGAATTTTTAAGAGATTATCAGCCTTTGCTCTTAAAATGACAAGAAATTTTTTCATTTTCATAAAAAAAATTTCAAAAATTTTTTAATTGAATTACCTTCGAAAATTTTCAAATAAAATATTTTCAAGACTTTTAAGAAAGAAAAAAAAACTATTTTTAATAAAAATTCATCTTGCCAGTTTTTTATCAAAATAAAAATACAAAAAAAGAGATTGTTCTATAAATTTTCTTTATATTTTGATTAAAATTTTTAAGATTTTAAAACTTTTTTTTCCTAGCTTTTATTCTTAAAACAATGTGTAATTTTGTAAGAAAAAAATAAATTTCTTTTAGAAAGATTTTATAGATTAAAAAACTCTATAAAAACTTTTAAAAGAAATTTTTTTCTTACAGACAAAATATCCTGGAACAGTCAACAAGTTAACGTCTTAATAAATTTAAAAAAAAAATAATTGCCCAGAAATTTTATTTTATTTTTAATAAAACTTCAAAACGATTTAATTGAAAATCATCTTGCATAATAGTTAAGATTCTAGCTTGAATTTTTTATTAGTGTAAACCATCTTCGAGAGCTCCTAAACTGAATGTGTCTGAATTGGAAAAATTTTTTAAAGATAATTTTGACAAACTTTATGGAATAGAATTTTTTGCTGTTTTAAATATAAACTCGAAAATAGAATATATTTAATCCATTGAATTTTCTATATTTTTTTCTACGTACACAAAGGTATTATTAGAAATTTATTTACTTCCAATAAAAATAAACGCAACTTGAAATCCTACAAGAATTTCTCCTAAAATAATTCAACAGTTCTCGAAAAGTATAATAATTTTTTTTCTTCAGAATTACTAAATATTTTGATGAGAATTGTTGTTTTTTTCTTGATCAGAATTTTTAAAAATATCAACAAACCAAAAATGAATATTGGATAATAAAATAGAAATTTCGGAGAACTTATCTTAAACAAACATTTTTTTCTTACTCTACAAGAGGAAAAATTACTTTTTGACTGCGACATTATTTAGAAGATTAACATTATTTTTATATAAAATTTCAGATTTCCTCCTTTACAAAGTATAGATAAAAAATTGAGAAGACATTTATTTTGAAACGATTTTTTTAAAAGTTTCCTCCTGAATGAATTCATAAATTTAAAAAAAAATTTTACTAAAGAAAATTTAACAAAAAATGCATATGCAAAAAAAATATCTTTTTTTATGAAGATTTGAGTTTTTTTTTAAGATTAAAATTAGAAATTATTTTTAGGTAAAAGCTTTTTTTTAAAAAAAAAAAAACAAAAATATTTTAAAATTTCTAAAAATTAAAAAAAAAATCTTTTTTATTGTTCAAAAATTACCAAATTTTTTTAAAAATAGTTTTCAAAACCCTCTTAAAATTTTGTTAAAAATAATTCTAAAAATAGAAAAGTTAAGATTAAATTTTCGAAATTATTTAATATTTTGATTGAATTTTGAATAATTTTAAAAAAAAAAAATGTCCAAACAATTATTTTTAATGAAAAAGTCGAAATTTTTTTAAGAAAAATCTTAGCAAAATAAAAACAAGGCATTTTTTTTATTTTTAATAAAATTTGTTGAAGGCAATTTATACAAATTTTTATTAAAAATTAAAAAAAAACAATTCTATAAAGTTTTAACAATATTTTTATATAATTTTTTAACAAAATTTTAATTTTCATTTTCTAAAACTTTAGAAAATGCATTTTATTGTATTTTTAATAAAATTTCTTTAAGACAATTTATACAAATTTTTATTAAATATAAAAAAAAAGTTTTAACAATATTTTTGAATAAAACTTTCAGAAAATTTTCATTTCCAAAAAATTTTTACGAATTTTTAAAAGAACCTTTTTTAGGTTTTTTTTTTTATTTTTAAAATTTTTCGTTTTTAATATTTTTTATAAGGTTTTTGGAAATTCTTTTTCCTCTGAAAAGCCTCTAAAAAATTGTTTAAGAATATAAAAGTAAAGCTAAAATTTTCGGAATTATTTTTAATAATTTAATTGAATTCTTCTTAAAAAATCTTAGAAATATAAGAAGTAAATTCTTTAAAATTCACCTCAATTTTTATATTTTTAATAAAAAAATGTCTGACAATTTACAAAAATATTTAATAAAAATAAAAAAAAAAGTATTAACAATATTTTTAGATAATTTTTTAACCAAAATTTCAGAAAATTTAAAAATTTTTTCCTAGGTTTTTTTCAAACATTTTTCAAATTTTCCTTACATAGGGTTTTTTTTAGGGTATTTAAAAATTATTTTTGATAGTTTTTAAAACTTTGTTAACAGTAATTCTAAAAGAATAAAATTTTAGATTAAATTTTGGAAATTATTTTTAATATTGCAAAAAGAGCAAGGCAAATGTTCTATTTTTAATAAAATTGGACAATTTACAAAAAATATTTATTCAAAATGAAAAAAACTGTTCTGTAAAGTTTTAACAATATTTTTAGATAATTTTTGAACAAAATTTTCAGAAAATTATAATTTTTATTTTCGAAATTTTTAATAAAATCCTTTTTTCCTCGTTTTTTTTTGAAGAATTTTTTTTTTTTTTTTGGGCGTTTTTAAAAAGTATTTTTGATAGTTTTTAAAAGCCTTTAAAAATTTTGCTCAAAGTATATCTAAAAGTTTTTTTACATACTTTTTTTTTCTTGTGTACTTCTATAAATGTTATCTGGTATTTTTTTAAGTGCTTTCCAAAAATAATTGCATTAATAGTTTTTTTTCCCCAAAAATTATTGTTTTTAAATTATTAAAACGGAGTTAAAGGAATTTCTTCATATTCAATAAAAATTTCTTATACGATCTTTTTTGAAGGTGTTGCTTAAAAGAATTTTTGAAAATATTTCAAAAGCATTTAAAAAAATACTTTTTAATGCTTTTTTGAAGCAGTTTTTTTTTATAATATTGCTTTAAAATTATAAAAACAATTGGAAATATATTTTAAAAGGTTTAGCGATTATTTTTTTATATTGTTGAAGTTCGTTTTTCAAATATTTGTTGATACTTTCTCTAAACGGTTTTTTTATAAATCCTTTAAAGAATTTCAACAAAAAAAACATATTTTTTTAAGCGCACTTTGCAAATTATAACTTATTTATTTTTCTTAAACAATTATTTCAGTTAAATAAATAAAAAATAAAATTATATTATTTTCGAAAAATGTTTATCATTTTTTTTATGAATCCTTTTCTTTACCAACTATTTTTTTGATCTTACTATTCTGAGAAAGTTTTCTTTTTAAAGTATTTAGAAAAATTCAAAAAGTTTTTCTTATATTTTTAAAGGTGCTTTTCTAAAACTAGTTCTTTTTTTTCTTTTTTTTTAACACCTTTATAGGTTTTTATTTTTGAAAAATATTTTTTTAAATATATTTTTTAAGCAAATTCGTGAGATTATTTTTATTGGTTATATTCGTTTAATTGCAAAAATAAAAAAAATTAATTTTAAAGTGCTTCTAAAAATGTTTATTTTTTATTAATAATTTTGTAAAATATTAAAAAAAAAAAAAATTTCAAAAAATTACTTATCAAATTATTGTATTATTTTTGAATTTTTTCTTTTTAATTGAAATTTTTAAAAATATTTTTTCCAATTTTCTTTTTTACATAATTTACTAATTTTTAATAAGATATATTTTTTTATAATTATGTATTTTTAACCATAAAAATGTACCTTAATTTTATTTTTTATTAACTCTTTATTTTTTGCATTTTTAGTTTAGTGTATTATTAAAAATATTATTATTGTTATTCAGTGATAATATTATTTTGAAATATTAATTTACGAAAATTACACTAAAAATAAACAATAAAATTCTGATGCAATTGAAACGATTTCAAAAACAATTAAAGCGAAAGTAAGTTTATTTTTGCCTTGACATTAAAATTAAAGAGAAGAAAAAAATATACAAATTTAAAAATTAATCCAATCACGTGTTTATTTCGTAAAGGTCTGTTACTAATTTCTACAATATGGATTGGGAATTTGTTTGTTTGCGTGTGTTAGATGGTAATTGCCTAAACACCTTCCAGTTTTCTTATAGGTTTCTACTCCAATTCATATTTTTTCCATATCCCTAATAATACGAAATGTCATATCTCTGTCACAATATTCATCCCTAAAAATGAAAAAAGTGTAAAATTTTCAGAAAAAAGAAGAAGAAAAAAAACCAATTCTGGGCATTCTATGCTCACACAAGAATAGATAACCTTACATGACCTTGAAGATGTATGGAATACGATGCCGAATATTTGAAATTTGACTTTGGCTTTTCTTCAAATAAATGACCGGACCGGACCGTACCGTACCGGATCGACCGCTATCACATTCGCTCCAACAAAAAATATATGAATTCCTATTTATATATACATGTATGCGTTATTGTTAGTAATCTTATTCTTATTCTTATTTATTGGTTAATATCGCGTATAGAATTCAATTAATAAATGTAAAGAGTGTAGCAAACATGATGCAGTACACAGTGGTGGCGCGTTATGTTAATGTTCATAAAATATGACGATTTTCGACTTTCAGAAAGGACAAATTTTTCGCGTAAAAAAAAACGAGGAAAACAAACAAAAAAATTAATGACAACTGAAAGGAGAAAAAAGAAAGCTAAGGAAAAAAAATTGCCAATGAAGGGGAGAGAAAACTGTGTGTTAGCGAAGAGAAAGAAAAATTTGAACCAAAAACAGTGGAGAGAGGAGAATTTTGCATACTTAATTTTGACTAGATTACTTGGAATAGGTTAGACAGAGCAGAGCGGAAGAAAAGTGCTCCGTTAGCTGCGCTCGTTTTGTATTCTGATCGTGAAGAGACGATCGATCGTATCGTAATTGTTCGTACTAAAATCTTGTCAATTGAACATTTCTCTCTCTCTCTCTGTCACTTATTTTACTTATAGATAATTGGAGGGTTTTTTTTTTGGTACGATTCTTTTTTTTTCATTGTTCTAATGTCAATCGAAGCTATTCTTTTTGTTCTTGGCTAAGTGTACTTGTTGTGATGTAATCGTTATCAGTTTTTTTTTCTTGGTTTTTCCTTTTATGTTGTTCACATTATTGTACGTATTTAAATGCAGAGTAATAATAGTCTTATCTTGTCTCGCATTAAATATTATTATTTTTTTTGTGAGGGTTTTTCTTTCTCAATTATTAATAAATAATTATTATTTTCAAAAACTGATCGAATAATTATGGAAAAACTATTAATAAAAATTTATAGAAAAATTGTGCAAACCTATGCAAGGAATGTGAAAAATTTAGAGTAAAATTATAAATATAAAAAAAACTCTTCAAAAAACTAAATAGCAAAAGTTTGGGAAAAAAATTATAAATAAATTGTTTTTCTAAAAACATCTACCCTCCCCCCACCACCCTTAAAATAAACTTAACAAAAATTTATGCAAAAAAAAGGAAAAATTAGGAATATTAGCTTTTTTTTAGAGAAAAAATAAGCTATTTTCGATACACAAAAGGGAAATTGAATGTTTTACAATCAATAACCTCCCCTCTTTCCCCCACCTGTCAGATGCTTCCGAACAAAATGTTATACATTAAAACAAATTTGTACGCCCCTACGTCCTCCTTACCCCTTTTAGAGCTTTAAAAAAAAATTCTATAAAATTCAATGTGATCTTTTTTTTCAACATTTTTAATGATTATTTTAACCTATCAACCTCCTTTCCATCACCCCTTATTAGAGTAATAATAGTCTTATCTTGTCTCTCATTAAATATTATTATTTTTTTTTGTTGAGGATTTTTCTTTCTCAATTATTAATAAATAATTATTATTTTCAAAAACTGATCGAATAATTATGGAAAAACTATTAATAAAAATTTATCGAAAAATTGTGCAAACTTATGCAAGGAATGTGAAAAATTTAGAGAAAAATTATAAATAAAAAAAAAACTCTTCGAAAAACTAAATAGCAAAAATTTGGAAAAAATTAAAAATAAATTGTCGCTCTAAAAACATCTTCCCTCCCCCAACCCCCCTTAAAATAAACTTAACAAAAATTTATGCAAAAAAAAAATTCTATAAAAAAGCCCCTTTTAGAGCTTTAAAAAAAATTCTATAAAATTCAATGTAATCTTTTTTTTCAACATTTTTAATGATTATTTTAACCCACCAACCCCCTTTTCCCCACCCCTTCCCACACACTTATACTTATAGAGTAAATAAGAAAAATAATTGGCGAAAAAATTTATTTTTAAAAATTTTTATAGATTTTTATTAGCTTTCTTTCTTTCCATTCATAAAATTGGAAAAAATTTCCAAAAAAAAAAATTACTATGAAAATTTATTTCACTCAGCGTTCATTTTGGGCACCTGAAAAAATACATTTTTTATTCATATTTCTTTTTCTTTAGAATCTTAAAATTATGAGGGAAAAAAATTGAATAATTTTTTTAATATACCATTTTTTTTAACATCGCGGAATGTTTTTTTTTTATTTTATTAAGTAATAAAACTAAAATTATAGAAAAGAAAAACGGCAACAAAAAGAGCAGCACAGCATAGAGAAAATATATTAGGTACCTAAAAATATAGAGAGAGTAGAGTAGCAGAAAATTTAGATAAAAAACACGAGAGAAAATGAAGAAAAAAAACTATAATCGCAGTACGGAAATAAATCGCTTTCAATTTCGTAAATTTTGACCAATTACAAAAATAGACTCTCAGAAAAATTAAGAACAACAACAACATTACCAAATCCAACTGAATTTTTTCTAATACACAGAATTGCATACACAATTACATATACCGGTCATCCGGTCATCCCCAAAGCGAATATGCACAAACACAAATTTGCATTTTTATCGTAAATGTGCACGTATTCATTTTTTAGAATTAATTTTATTTGATCAATGGTAGTGTGAAGAGATTATTTTCTCTGCTTGTTTTTCCCCCTTTCCACGCCACCATCACCCGTCTCACCTTCTATCAAGCCATTTTCACTTTTCTTCTTATTTTTTTATATTACGAACAACGATTACAGTTTGAGAAGTCTTGGATTGAATCGTATGTGATTTGAGAGAAAATCTTCAATCGCTGGGGCGGTGTGTAGTAGTTTTCTTTTATGTTTTTCCTCTTCTAAATTGTCAGAACGTGGGTGGATAGGAAAATTTCCATTTTTTATTTTTATTTTTGATTACCTTTTTTTTTTTTTTTTTTTTATTTTAATTTGTCTTTTGTTTAAATGCATGGAAAAAAACGTAGAAAAAAAAGGGAAATTTTTTAGAAATTTGGGGAATTTTTTTTTTGGAATTGAGAATTTTTTTTTAAATTTTAGGAAATTTTCAGATAATTTTGAAAATTTTTCGAAAATTATGAAATTTGAGTTGATTTTTAATAAAGGATTGAAGATCCTTAATTGAAAACTATTATTGATAATATAACGAAAAAATAAAATGAGAGAAAATATTATTTTTAAGAGAAATTCTCTTTTTTTTTGTCATTGCCGCTAAGCTGGCTGATCAGTATTGGTTTTGGTGTTACCAGAACTGCATTAAATGAAAATTGTTGCATTTTTTGAGAATTTTTTTTTTGTTGGAAATTAAATGTTAAAATTATTTTCTTAAATTATCTAAACAAAAAAAGGGATAAATTAAGAAAATTTTTTTTGTTTTTTGTTTATGTTCTGTTTAGAAGTATTTTCTTGTTAAATAAAAAAAAAAAAAAAATATGGAAAAAAAATCATAAAATTTACTTCTAAAAAATTAGAAGTTTCTTTGCAAAATAATTAATAAACATTTTTTTTTATTGCGAATAATTAAAAGTATTTTTATATAATATAAAAATTATTTTCAATGAATTTTAGTCAAATTTGTAGTTTTTAGTCTTATTTGTAGCAAATATTAGCTCAAATTAAGCTAAAGAAAACTATTTCCTGTGCATTTGGTGGCACTGCGCAAAAATTTAACAGTTTTTAACAAAACATATTTTATTAATTTCGAAAAAAATTTAACAGTTTTTTCAGAAATCTTTTCTTTATTTACTATTTTTTTTTGGTATTATTTTTCCAATAAAAGTACTTTTTAATTTTGTTCTTATATTTTTGAAGGTGCTTCGAAAAATATTTTTTTTCTTCATTTTTTTTTCCAATTCTTTAAAAAATATTTTTCAAGGAACTTATTTTTATTATTTTTTATTTAAAAAATAATAAAAATTTGTTTAAATGCAATAAAAAATTTACATTTAAACGTTTCTTTACAAATAATTTTGTAAAATAATTAAAAAAAAATTTCATAAAATCATAAAAATTAAAAAATCATTGAAATTAAAATTTTTAAAAATATTTTTTTTTCAATTTATTTTTTTTGATTTTATTTCTTCTGTTTTTTTAATGTGCTACTAAAATTATTTTTTTTTCTACTAATTTTTTTTCATCATATCGAAAAATACTTTGAAAATTTTTTTAAAAACAAATTTCAGTTAAATTAATAAAAAATACAATTTATATTATTTTCGAAAAAATTTTAAAGCGCTTCTAAGAAAAATTTTAACGTCTTTTTTTTATGATTCCTTTTCTTTACCAACTATTTTTTTGGTTTCTTTTTAATTTATTCAGCAAAATTCAAAAAGTTTTTCTTATATTTTTGTTGAAGGTGCTTTTACAATAAAACAATTTTTCTTCTTCATTTTTTTCACAACTTTTTGAAAAATAATTTTTAAACAAATTCGTAAAATTATTTATAAAAAAAATAAAAAAAAACATTTTTAGAAGTGCTTCTAAAAATGTTTGTTTTTTATAAGTAATTTTTTAAAATCATTAAAAGAATTTTCAAATTTTTTTCAATTTTCATTTGGTGACACTAGCAAAGAAATCATCTACTATGAGCTGCTTTCACATCCTCAAAAACTAAATTCAAATTTCTACTGTCAACAATTGGATCGTTTGAAGCTAACGATTGACCAGAACCAGCTGAAATTGGACAATAGGAGGAGAGGTCAGGATAACGTCAGGCCAGGCACGTCTATAGTGAGTGACTCGCCAGTAACTCCGTGACCTTGGTTGGGAAGTTTTGATCCCAAAGCGATTACCATCTTTTTTTTATGATTGCAAAACTTTCTTAGTGATAAGAAATTGAGTTTTTCGCCAATAGCGACCAGGGCTTCTACGAAAAAGAGAGAGGCATTATGAAGTTACGTTTTAAAATGGCAACAAATCGGACAATCCGAACTATGTTAAATAAAGTCTTGAAATAAACGACTTTAAATAATAAATTTATTTTTTCCCAAACCAATATAAGTAGAAATGATATGATTAGATCACTTTACTCCCCTGACACCCCCACCCCCCTTAAAAAAAATAGATCAAATATGTTCAACGTTGATTAATTCGTTTGTAACCGCTCTAATTTATTCTTGAATGTCTTCAATGTCATAAGAGAAAGTTAGTTTCAAATACAAAAAAGTGACTTTGTGATTACTTTGAAGTTGGGTATATAAATTAAGCGTCTAGTTTATAAGGTATTGGATGGAAGTAAAAGAAAAAACAATAATCGCCTGAAGGTGTAGATTTGGCAAAGATTAGAGACCATAAAATAGCACATTTCGATACATAGGCTGAGAGCGAGCGAACAAGTTCAATACGCTAACTGACCTTTCATACTGCCCACTCCCCCTGGTTCCAACCCGTTTCTTGTTGCAATTATTCTTGTTACTGCCTTGCAATTCCGATTAGAATTCAATTTTCGAAACAAGAACAAAATCGCCCAAGATTAGATGACGGTTTGCCATGGCATGGTTTAAAATGCAATTATTTGCAAGGTTTGTACGATTAATAAGTATTCACTTATTAACAAAATCAAAAGGCAAGATCGCCTAAAACCACCGACGATGGGGATGAGAAGAGTTCAAATCCGCTGTTAATTTACAATAGAATAAGTCTATGATCGTTAATGGTGTTCAACACCATCTGTTAGTAAAATCGTTATCTGTTAGTAAAATGAATTTAAGGAGAAACATCAAAACTTGGCTTTTTTCACTTAATCGATAGCGGCGATTAAGTCAACCAAAAATTTCTCTAACAATTTTTGAAAATTCTTATTTACAAAGCGAATGAAAAACAACAAAAAAACGGTCGTTTCTCTTCAGTATCCTCTCATGTCTATTCTGGAATGCGCACGTTACGCCATCTTTGAACTATGGCAAAATCTACACTAAAAAATAGATTTTTTCAATATTTATTATTGAATCGTTATGGAAATATTTTTTATTTTAAGATCTTAGCACTTTTTTTTTTGGGAAAATTTTACATCACTTAAAATTTTGGTTTTTTAGGTTTTTTTTTGTTGGGCATTTGTTCGTATTTTTAAGCATTTTAGAAAAACGTTTTTTTTTGCAAATATATTTGTTGTTTTTTTTTTCATAATTTTGAAAGGTTTTCATAATTTTTTAAGGTTTTTTTGTTTGCTTGTAAATTATTGTTATAAAATTTTCAGCCAAGATTAATGATTTTCTAAAAAAAAAAGTATTTTTTACTGTGAAATGATTCTCCCGAACTTATTAGAGTACGAAATAATCTTGAATTTGTTCCGGAGAAGGGATGATCTTGAAGTTGTTTATAGAAAAAACTCTCCCCCCCCCCCCCTCCCACCAATAAAATAAAGTTATTGAAAATTTATGAAAAAAGGGACGATCTTGAAGTCATTGAGAAAATTTTTTTTTTATTTTAACAGATCTTAGAGCTCATTGGAGAGAGTCAGATGATCTTAGAACTCATTAGAGACAGTCAGGAGACGGACAGATGATCTTAAAACTCACTGGAGGAGGACAGATGGTCTTAGAACTCATTGGAAAGGACCAGATTATCTTAGAACTCATGGGAAACGGACAAATGATCTTAAAAATCATTAGATGAGAACAAATAATTTTACAACTCTTTGGAGACGGACGGATGATCTTAGAATAACTAACGCCCATAAAAAGATTTTAAGTTTAAAAAAACTTTAAAAAAAACGCCCATAAAAAGATTTCGAATTAACACATATTCGAATATTCTCAAAGACTGGCAAATTTCCCATTGCTTACAGGAATTCTTTCCTAGCTTTAGAAAAAAATGTCTAGCATCTAAGAAAAATTGTCCGTGTCATCTCAGAGATTAGTGTCATCTCAAGAAAAATTTTGGAAAATTGTTTAAATAATTTTTTTTTAAGGATCTTTGCATTATTTCTTTGAGAGAATATATTTTTCTATGTCATAATTTGAGTATTACTTGCTTTTAAAATTAACTTGAAAAAATAAATTTTGTTTAAACCATTTTTGACAGAATTTTATATTTTTCGATTTTTTTTTATACACATTGTGTAGTTGATTTTTCGATTTTATTTCTCTAGAAAGAAGGAGGAACCTACTATTTTTTTTTTGAGTATTTTTGTGAATTTAAAAAAAAATCCCCAAAAAATTTTGGGTGACCCCGACTTTTTTGCTGAAGACAAAAATCAATTTCTTGCGAATTTTATAGAAATTACAAACAAAACAATTTTATTTTCACGGATGGCCTTTATTTCACACCGAATTTTTGGCAAAGACTGTTGTTAGGAGAAAGTAAAAAATTTGGACCAACTTCGTTTCTAAAAAATATCCCTCAACATTT
Source organism: Atherix ibis (assembly GCA_958298945.1). Classification (NCBI taxonomy): domain Eukaryota; kingdom Metazoa; phylum Arthropoda; class Insecta; order Diptera; family Athericidae; genus Atherix; species Atherix ibis. The sequence goes on from OY282609.1 coordinate 78,573,758, forward strand.
TTTTTTCAAAATCCGTTTTTACAATAAAAAATTTTTTTTTAATCAGGAAATATCTCAGATTTTATATCCTGAACAAAATTCGGGAAATTCTAAGCATTTTGAGCGAACTTTGTTTGTAAAAAACTCAAATTTTTCACTTAAGATTAAGAGATTTTTTTTGAGAATTAAAAAACCACCCCCAAGAAAATGTGGGCGACCCAAATTTTTTCGCGGAAGATAAAAACGGATTTTTTTTGTTGAGAATTTAATGGGAATTCCAGAAAAAAATTTCTTTTATTTCTTTGGATTGACTTTATATTGCGAGAAATTCAGTCGAATTTTTTTTAACAGCAGAAATAAAAAATTGGGCGAACTTCGTAACTAAAAATAAACGATTTTTTTAAAATTTTTTTGGACAAAAACCGTTTTTTTTTACTTTTTCAAAAATTTGGGCGGTTTTGCTTTTCCAAAACCTAAGGACACATTCTTCAAAAATTGACTGAACTTCATATCTAGGAAAAAAGGAAGGACTTGCCAATAAAATTTTTTTTTGTTTTTTTTGGTTAATCACAAAAAATCGTTTTTTTTTCCTGATATGAAGTTCAGTCAATTTTTGAAAAAACATTTTGAGCCAACTTTGTTTGTAGAAAAAAAGAAGGACCTACCAAAAAAAAAATACTATTTTACTAAAAAAAGGAAAACCTGAAAGACACCTACAAAATTTGTAGAAACAATAAAATTGAATTTTGTACAAATTTCCAAAAAAACATGTTTGCAATAAAAAATTTTCGGCTGACCTTTATTTTCCAAAATTTAAAAAAAAAATTTTTTTTATTTTTATTCGTTTATTTTTTTGTCAAATCCTAATTTAAAAAAAAAATAAAAAAAACAAACCTTTGGATCCTTTTCGTAGTAGTTCTGCTGAGTACGAATCCATCGTCCTACCAGATGATCCCTAACGCAGTGCGCCAACGCAAAGTAATAGTCCCTGGTGGTGGCGACATTGCGATCTTTGACGAGCGTGTAATGCAAATGCCGATTGAACGTCTTCTTGACTTCGGTGACATTCTCGACTTGAGCGATACCGCGCACACTGATCTGCTTCCTCTTATCAATATCGGACTGTGGTTTCGACATTTTTCTTAATAACAGTCAATCCTAATTTTTTTTGTCGATTTTTTTCTTTTTGAAATTCTAACAATTCTGCTATATTTTTAATAATATATATATTTTTTTTAATTTGAGTTTATTTTTGTTAATATTTTGGTATTTTTAAACACTAAAATTAATTACACCCTAAATTAAGCAAAAACAAAAAAGAAAGAATTTTTTTTTTATTGATTAACAAATCACGATTTATACGCAATTCGATTAAATCGAATTTAGATTACACTTTATAAAGAATAAATAAAAATTATGATAATAAAAAATTAGTTTTGATTAAAAAGAAAAGTGAAAAAAATTATACTAAATTTAGTTGGCAAAAAAAAAATTGTTTTTAATTAAAAAGGCAATCACTCTAAGTTAGTAAGTGGTAGAATGAGCGTAGTCGAGGGGTACGGAAATTGTTTGTTATTTAAAAAAGTACACACAACTGAGATAAGAGTTAAATTTTTCCCGCACGATTATTATTTCTATTCAAATATTTTTTTTAATTATTATTAAATTTTAACTCTTGCCGAAATATAAAATTGATATCAACAGAAAAACAAGAAATTATTTTTAATTATCGATTTTTAATTGATTTATTTTACAAAAAAGCACAATTAAAAACTAATGACAATCATCGGCCGCCAGAGCCCTAGAGTTTTATTATTTGTTGAAAATGTACATCTTTTAAGATTTCCTTAGAAGAAAAAAATGATCTTCTTTTTCTCGTAAGGAAATTTTCTTGTTCTTTTCTTTAATTTGTTTGAATATTTTTCACTCACTAATTAATTAAGAGAAGATTACGAGCGGTATTGAAGAATTCGCCACATGCAATCACCACAAACTACCAACCGCGAATAAGCCCACCTAAGTTCTGCTGGCCACAATATCGGTCACCTTGCCAGAAGGTCAGACGTGCGTCTTGCTTCTTTCGGTTGTCAGCGAAATTTTCAGCTGACCAATATATTCAGTCATTTTGTGCTTTGGCTGAATCCCGAAATTTGACAGAAGAGCTGATTTGATTTTACAGTGTCCGTCAGCAAATTATTCCCATTACGTTTACACAGTTAGCTATAGTTAGTAGCTAAGCCGAAAAGAGACAGAAAGAGTATGTGATTTATTAGTGAAAAGGAGACAAAATATACTTAAATGTAAGCAAATTATTTTGTTGATGTAATTCTGTTACGGCTGCTGTATTTTTTTTCTTTTTTTCTTTAATAAAATAATAAAATGGGAGTTTCTGTCTCTAAATTTATATTAAAACATTTTTTCTATCAAAAGAAAATATTTTTCAACAAAATATTTATGAAATTTTATTTACTTTTAAAATGGTTTTAATCATCTGAACGCCATAATAGATTCAGCAGCAGTCCGGCACCAGTCAGACATCATAAAAGCACATATGCAAATAAGCATGCGCCACCTTTTACCGGCTATGCGTACTTCAAAAAAAGTGTGTATTTGTTATTTAATGGCGATCAATTTTTCAGCAATTGCATAACCAACAGGCGGCAAACAATTAACCTTCAATTAACCGGCTTTCACTTCCTTATTACGCCCACATGCCGGTTAATAAGAAAATACGATAAAAACACTGCTGATTAGGATAAAATTTCTAACAGAAAATAACTTAGAATTTATTTAAAAAAATAATAGAAAAAAATGGGGATACAATTATTTTATTTGAACAATAAATTGAAAAAAAAGAAAACCTTAAAAAATAAACATAAAAATTATTACATAAAAACCAATTGGTTATCTTCCAATTCGTACTAACAAGAAAAAAACAAAAAATCAAGTAAATCCTTCAGGAAGTCCTTCCCTCCTTCTTTGACTAATTTTCCGTTAGCAAATCCCAGTTCGACTCCCTGGAAACAGCTTTTTTCTCTTTTGTTAATTACTTTACAGTTAATTAGAAAAGAAATTTAAAAAAAAAACGATATTACATAATAATATTTAGTTGAGAATCAAAAAAATAATTTCAAAATTGGTATTATAATGTCCAGACTTTCTGCAATTACACTTAAAATATCCTAAAACGAAATAAGATTTAGGAAATTTTTTTAATCAATTCGGATAAAAGGCATCCTTTTTCTCTTACAGAACTGAACAGGTTGTCGAAGTTTATGAATTCCGTTTTGTTTGGGTTCTGAAATGAACGGAAATATTTTCAGTAAAATTTTTTTGTTGCAAAAACACTGGCATAAAAATGTGGTCAGCAAAAATTTTTTCAGCAAAAATTTTCTTTAGTGAAATTTTTTTTTAGTGAAAATTTGTCCAGAAAAGCATTTTGTCAGTAAACATTTTTCCAGTAAAAATTTTGTTCAGTAAAATTTTTGTTCCGTTAAAAATTATTTTCAGTAAAAATTAGTCCAGCAAAAATTTGTTCACAAAAAATTTTTGTCAGTAAACATTTTTTCAGTAAAATTTTTTGTCAGCAAAATTTTTTGTCAGTAAACATTTTTTCGATAAAAATTTTCTTCAGTGAACATTTTTTCAGTAAACATTTTTTGTCAGTGAAAATTTGTTGAGTGAAAATTTTTATAGAAAAAATATTTTTCAGCCAAAATTTTTATAGGAAATTTTTTTTTTAGTGAGCATTTCTTTAGCAAACATTTTTTTAGTGAAAATTTTCTTCAGTAAAAACTATTTTAAATAAAAATTTGTTCGTTAAAAATATTTTTTCTAAAATTTTCTTTAGTAATATTTGTCCAGCAAAATTTTTTTAGTGGAAATTTTCTTTAGTAAAAATTTGCTTTAATTTTTCTTCATTTTTTCTTCTTTTTTCTTTAAAAATTTGCTTTAATTTTTCTTCATCAAATTTCTTCCAAATTTTCTTCATTTTTTTTAGTGCAAGTTTCATCGTTAAAAATATTTTTTCAAGTGAAAATTTTCTTTAGTAAAATTTTTCCAGCAAAATTTAGTTCGGTAACTTTTTTTTTCAGTGAACATTTTTTCAGTAAAAATTTTCTTCTGTAAAAATTTTCTTCCGTAAAAATTCTTTTAGTGACATTTTTTTATCAGTGCACATTTCTTGAGTAAAATTTTTATTCCGTTGAAAATTATTTTCAATAAAAATTTGTCCAGCAAAATTTGTTTCCGTAAAATTGTTTTTTTTCAGTAAAAGGTCTCTTTAGTCAATTTTTTTTTGTCCAGAAATATTTTTTGTCAGTAAATATTTTTTCTAGTCAAAATTTTGTTCAGCAAACATTATTTTATTGACAATTTCTTCAGTGAACATTTCTTCAGTAAATATTTTTTCAGTGCAAATTTTCTTCAGTAAAGTAGAAATTTTGTTCGATAAAATTTTTTGTCAGTTAACATTTCTTCAGTAAAAATATTTTTCAGTGAAAATTTTTTTCAGTAAAAAATTTTTTCAGTGCAAATTTTTTTTGTCAGTGCACATTTCTTGAGTAAAATTTTTGTTCCGTTAAGAATTATTTTCAGTAAAAATTAGTCCAGCAAAAATTTTTTTCAGTAAAAATTTTTTCAGTAAAATTCTTTCAGTAAACATTTTTTGTCAGTGAAAATTTGTTGAGTGAAAATTTTTATAGGAAAAATATTTTTCAGTAAAAATTTTTTTAGTGAAAATTTGTCCAGACTTTTTCAGTAAACATTTTTTCCGTTTAAAATTTTTCTTATTTAAATTTTTTTGCGTAAAAACTTGTCCAGTTCAGTTTTTTCTTTTCAAAATTTTCTATTATTTTCAAATTTTATATTTCTGGTTTTTTTTTAAATAATTTATTTTACCTCCAAATCCAGTATGAATGGAAAATTTTCGAAATTCCTCTTAAATCGTTCATTTTCATGCAGTTGCGATTGAAAACTTTTGCCAGCACAAAAATTTAAAACTCCACCAAATACGATAATTACGAAAACTAAAAAATACTTCATTTCAATTTGAATAATTACAAAATAGTTGATTTTTACAGCAAGTCTATTTTCATTACTAATGAGCATGTTTTAATGAAATGAACTCTTTTTAAATGAATTCGAAATGTTATAAAAACTTAAACGGATCACGATTAATTTTCAATATTCCAATTTCCATAAAGTTGTGTCAATTATTTTAATAGAAATAAGACAATAAAACGTATGCGAATGAAAGTAATAAAAATGGAATTGGACACGATTTCTTCCATTAATGAACAGTCAACTTTTAAATTATGGAATTTGTAGTAATTTTTTTAATAGAATTTTGCAAATGTTGCTCCATTATAAATTAGGTATCGTGGAACTTTTTTAATAAATCACTGGTTATCAATTGGTTAAGAATCGGTGATTCTACTATGGCAACACTGTTTTTTTGTGTATTGACATCAAAGGTCTTTAGCCCGAAAAGGGACTGATAATAATTTAAAAGACCACAGATCATAGCGGATTAATTAAATCAAGGACAATATATACAAACAATGATGGTATTCCTCAAGGTGATCTCTTTGACCTGTCCTATACACGCAAATATCGTTACAATTTGGCATTTTGACAACTGTACTACCTACTTATACTGATAATATTACTATTCTAGTTTCTCAGTACCATGATCTATCCAAACAACCCTCGAACACCAACTTGTAAGGTGAAGACCATCTTATGAACCAAATAAAAATGTGTTCACTATACTTTGACTCTTTGCTAAAAGGTTTTTTTTTTATTAAATCGATTTCAGCAAAATCTGGAGAAACAATATGGGCCCTCAATTATTGGGTCTACAATTGGCTATAATCTTTTTTATTAAAACTTAACGAAACTTTCAAATAGTTCTTAATAAATTTATTTGAATAATTCAGCAATGTTCTAAGTTTTTTAGTCGTTTTTTTTGCGTTCTCTTAAAAATCTACATTTAAAACTGTGCATTTTTTAGACTCCAAGCAATTTCTATAAAATTAATGTTTTTTTTTATTTTATTTGAATTATTTATTTCTTAATCAATATTTTCTTCTTCTCTGGATTTTTTTTTTTTTTTTTTGTTGATTAATACATTTTATTCTTTACCGACTACTACTGTTGTGATTTGATGATTTATACAATAGCACGTGAATGTGGAAAACTCAGACCTGTGCAATTAGGAGGACTCTGATTCTGAGGATTCTGGTTTCTTAAATATTTCCTATAAACATTATAGAATATAGAAAATAAACAAGACAAAAAAAAGAAGAAGAAGAAATTAAGGCGAATTATTTTATAAATAATTTTAAATTTGCAATTTACACTTACCGATGATTCTAATAGACTTCTTACTTCACGTTTAAGACTTTCCTAAAGAAACATTAAACATAAAATTATTAAAAGAAATCAAATTTTTTTAAAAAAATTGCAAGATACATTTTCAAAAACTAACAAAATTGAAAGGCTAAAAAATTTCAAAAGGATATTCCAAAAATTTATATTTTACCAATTTTTGTACTTTAACAAATTTAATATTTATTTTAGAATCTAATTGGAATTTTCAAAAAAAGCATCATAATTTTCTCTTACATAATTGAATAGGTCATCAATACTTTCAGCATCTGCTTTGGAAGCGTCCTGAAAAAAAAATTATTTAAAAAAAAAAAAAAAACTCCAAAAAAAAAAATACAAAAAATAAAATTTACAAATCAAAAAAAAAACAATAAAATTTATAATACAACAAAATAAAAAGAAATTAAATTAAAAACTGAATAAATTTTCGAACAAATTCATTTAAAAGCAGCAACAAGTGTGCCGCGCTGTTAAAATGAGATGAAAGCGCACGCGCTACTCTTCCTTATGGCACCACTAGCAGTATGAGTGAGACATCATCTATTTTGAGTGTTTCTCTTTGAGGGAGAGTTGCTCTGTCAAGTTTTTGCCAATTGTTCGTGCAACGCAGCAATTATGAGCGTACGTTGCATCAACTTCGGCTCTGCTTACTGCACAATCGATTTTTCGTCTCGTTCTTATGCCCTTATAAGTACGCGCTCGATTGTTTCATTGTCGAAAAACTGAAGTCATAACAATGCAGTTGACGTCAATCAACATCATTTAGGAAGCTCGTAATTATGCATTGATAAGCAAACACTTTTGATTTTCGTAACGAAAAATACCAAATTTTCACATAAGAACAGTTTTCCTTTTTTATTAAATATTTTTAAAAAAACTAATGACTTTTTCTAAATAACTTACTGTTTTTTTTATGTTTTAATATAGTAAAAAAGATAAAATTAAAAAAGTCTAAAAATAACAACTCATTTTTAATAAAAAACAAAACACAGAAAAAAATTAGGGATTTTTTTTATTTGCAAAAAACTTTTATAAACTAATTGAATTGTTAGTTAAATTTTTTAAATATTAAGAACACCCCCATCCCCTCCTCCTTTTAATAAGTTTAAATTGTGTAATATTGGGAAAAAAAGAGACTTACAAAAAATGGAAAATCAAAATTTCTTTTGAATCGAGCAATTTCTTCATTGAAATCCGCTTCCATACTTTCTGCTTTAATTGCACATAAATTTAACAATCCAACAAAGGTAATAATACCGAAAATATGGACAAAATTCATTTTTGTTTGAATATTTCTTTTTCCTATTTATTTTATTGAAATAGTTGTAAACTACTATGAATTTTTACTAAATGCAATTTCTTAAAAAAATATTTTTCAAAAGACCATTTCCAAAAGGAAATCATTGCTTTTATACCAAAAAAAAATTTCAAAGTTTCCAATAAAATGTAAATTAATCACGATTTAATCATAAAAATTAAAAAGTATAGACAAAGTTTAATGTAGATTATGCCTTTTTTTTAAGTGGTTCTATTTTATTTTGTTAATTTTGGTCTAACATAAAAATTCTACTTTATTAACTGTTAGAAAATATATGTACAATAAAAAAATTAATTTTTAATTGTTTATTGTATTTCGAATAAAAAAGACTAGAAAAAAAACAATTATTTTTCACTATTAAATTAAAAAGTTGTTAAATGTTTGGTAATTTTTTGTTTACTTTTCTACAAATTATACTCGTAAGTTGTAATTTTGACTATTTTTGTATATTAATTTTTGTTTTCGAAATAATTATATAAAAAATATTATACAAAAATTCATATAATAGGAGAAAAGGATCCCGTCCGTGTTGTCGATTTCATTGCATACTCTTTTGAGTAGAAGGAACAGGGTTAAATCGTTGTTTTTGGGGCACAAAAATATGATTTCTTATTATAAAGTCATGCCCATCAAAAAATCTCTTCTGAAAAACAGAATACCTGAAATATTACAATTATACCGTACTAATACTGGTGTTCCTCAAGGTACATTCTTTACAATATTTTCACTTCAGATATCGTCACATTTAATAATATCATCACACTTAGGATAACCATCTTTTAATTTCATTAAAATTCTGGTAAATTAAGAAAATTTCAATCAACTATGATAAAAGGGGGATCACTCTCCAAAAATGTTGTACGAAGTCTGTTCGAAAAGTACCGCGAGTTTTGAATTTCCGCGGGTTACGTTTATATATTCGATTTTCGATTTTTTGTGGCGTTATGTTGGTAGTCATGTCTTTCCTTTATGCCCACAAGTTCGGCCATTTTGAATTTTCAGTTAATTTTTGACAGCTGCTTTGCTTGCACGTAAAAATTTTTTTTTTTATAAAATTAAATAATATTGAATAAAAAGTGATTTTTTGTTGTTGTATTTTCTCTTCTGCCTTCCAACTTTATCTCAGATTATCGTTTTTTATTTTATTGACTTTTAACAAAAACTAATTCATATATATTATAATTAATAATAATAGTAATAATAGTTTTTGTTAGTAGTAATAATATTGATAATAGCAATAATACATAATATTGATAATAGCAATAATACATAAAAAGCAAACAAATAACATAATTAAAAACTAAATGAAGAAAAAAAAAACAAAATAATAAATTTGTTTTTTTTTTCTTCATTTAGTTTTTAATTATGTTATTTGTTTGCTTTTTTACTTTTTTAAATTTTTATAAAGAAAAAATTGTTGGCCCTTAGAAAAAATATTTTTTTCTCAATTTTTGGCACTTTTAATTTTTGGTATTAAAAAAAAAGCTTTTTTTTTTTACCAAAAACATATTTTCTAGAAAATTATTCTTTCTTTAAGATTAAATTCTCTTAAAATAGGATTTTTTTTTTATTAAAAAAAGATATGAAAATAAAAATTAGGAAAATTTGTTTTTTAAGAAAATTTCAACTTTTAAACAAAAACTAATTATTTTGTTTATGAATTTTCTTTGGGAAAAAAACTTTTTTTCGTAAATGATCCCCTTTTTTTTTTAAATTTCAACTTATAAAAAATTGGTTAGTATATTTTTAATGTCGATGCTATTGTTATGCCGTTTAAAAGCTGATAGTTTAGGCGTCATTTAAAAAAAAAAAACGTATCACTTTACGTGATCACAACTTTAAGTATAAAATATAAAAATTTCACAAATTCACTCCTAAAATAAAGAAATGTGAAAACGTCAATCATAATATAAAGTTAAAAAAAATAAGAACAGCAGCGAAGAACTAGAGAATTCACCAATTTAAAATTACAGATGATTGTTCAAGTGATTGTACTGATCGTCGAGTGCACGATTTTTGTTTGCAACAAACCTGTATAGATCTATGCACGCGCAAAATGCGTACATGCTCTGTCAGACATGGAAATTTCACCTGTAAATCGTCCATTACACGCACGGTATAATATAAGCTGAAGACACAAACAGAAGTCATTTTTTCATATTTTCTAATTCATTTGTAGTTTTTTACCTTTTTTTGTTGTTATTTCATTTTTAAAATTTTCGATTTTATTAATGTTCAGCTTTTTTTTCTTTTACCAAAAAGAATTTTATTTTCGTATAATTTTTTTTTATATCACATTAATTTCATTTTTTTTTTAAAACTTTCTAAAATTCTCACATCAAAATTTACTCAAAGAAAAAAACAATAAAAATTTATTACATTAAAAAATTACCGAAAACCGCAACAAAAAATGATACCAAATTTATTGTGAGTAGAACAAAATTTCATTCAACAGTATTCTTCACAACCCCCCCCCCCCTCCACCTTCTTCAAATTTTTGGTTTTCTGCTCTTCGTTTCCGACTTTTCTACTCTCAACAAAAATATTCTCTTTTCTCGTCCATATATAAAATCCCATCTTAGCAACAAACAAAAATAATTATACATTTTCATTTGCCTCCCCTTTTTAAATTGGCAACGTCAACAAAGTGAAATGAAAAATTAATAATAAAAAGAAGAAAATTCACCTTATCCAATACGAGGAGGCGCACATATTTGGTCTATCAATTTTTTTTTTTTTAATATTTAAAATAATTTTTTGAACAAGATTACAATAAATAACAAGAAAATATTTTGATAGGTTGGTGGGGGGTGGGGGAGGAGCATTTTCTCTTTTTAGAAAATTTTCAAAAGCTGTAAAAATATTTTTCTTTATCATTTGTCGTTTGTTCTTCTGTTTTTTTAGTAATGCCTTCGATATTCTGTTAGTCAATTCATTTATTGTAAAAAACCTTTGATTTATCGTCAGTATTTTCATTTATCGTAAATATTTCTATTTGGTCTAAGCCATTTCGGATATTGTATGTTCTTTTGAATATTGTGAATTTTTCCTTTTATCGTTTAGTTCTTATTAGTGGTAAATTTCTTCTTTATAAGTTCTTTGATTGATCGTAAATATATTCATTTATCGTAAGTTCTTCAGTTTATCGTAAATATTTTTATTTATCGTATGTTCTTCTGTTTATAGTAAGTCTTTTGATTTGTCATCAGTCATTCTATTTATCTTAAGAAGTCCTCCTATTTATCGTAAAGTGGTAACCCTTCATCAGAAGTCCTTGAATTTATCGTAAATGTTTCTGTTTGGTCTAAGGTTTTTTGTTTTTATCGTAAGCCTTTTTGAGTATTATACAATAGGTTGTTTAATGCATTGTGAATTTTTCCTTTTATCGTTCCACTGATCATCATAAAGAGAAACATGTAATTATGAGTTCTTTGATTGATCGTAAATATTGTATATCTATTTATTATAAATTCTTCAGTTTATCGTAAATATTTTTTATGTTCTTCTTTTTATATATAAGTCCTTTGATTTGTCATCACTTATTTCATTTATGGTTAGAAGTCCTCCTATTTATCGTAAAGTGGAGACCCTTCATCAGAATTCCTTGAATTTATCATAAATATTTCTTTTTGGTGTAAGATTTTTTTGGTTATCGTAAGCCCTTTCCCGTAATTTTGTCATAAAATTGTATATGTTTGGAAGTTACGATAATCACCAACACTTACGATAAATAGTAGACCTTACAAAAATATATAAATTTACGATAAACAAAGGAAGTTACGATAGTCACCAACACTTACGATAAATAGCAGACCTTACAAAAATATATAAATTTACGATCAACAAAAATTTCCTATAAACGAAACAACTTAATGTTAAACAGAAATATTTACGATCATCAGAATTATAAGAATAAAGAACGTTACCGTTTCCAGTAAATTTCTTTGGTAATCGTAAATCTCACAATTTTTTTTGGCTCTTCCGTTTATGAAAAATTCTTCTGTTTTCGTAAATGTGTCTGCCTTTTTTTCGAAACTCTTTGTTTATCGTATAATTTTCCCCCATTATTTTTAGACGTCCTGCCATTGACCGTAAGTGTTGTTTATTATCACAAAACTTCTATATGTATGAGAAATTCCCCAGTTTTTTTTGAATACTTCCATTTCTATCAGTTCTTCCGCTTCTTTAAATTTTTCCGTTTTTGTTAGTTGTTATCGTAAACGTGTTTGGTAATCGTAAGTTCTTTAATTTTTAAAGAAATTCTTCAGTTTTTTTTGTTGAATACTTCCATTTTTATTAGTTCTTCCACTTCTTTAAATTTTTCAGTTTTCCTTAGTTAAGCTTGTTATCGTAAATGTTTTTGATTATCGTAAGTTTTTCCATTTTTAGTCAATTTCTTTTTTATCGTAAATCTCTCAATTTTTTTAAAATTCTTCCGTTTTTGTAAATGTTTCTGATTTTTTTTCGAATCTCTTTGCTTATCGTATAATTTTTCCCATTTTTTTTAAAGACCTGCCATTGATCGTAAGTGTTGCTTATTATCACAACACTTCTATCTGTATAAGAAGTTCCTCAGTTTTTCTAATACTTCCATTTTTGTCGGTTCTTCCACTTCTTTAAAAAAAATTTCCATTTTTCTTAGTTGTTATCGTAAACATGTTTGATTATCGTAAGTTCTTCCATTCTTAGCCAATTTCCTTTTTATCGTAAATCTCGTCATTTTTCGAAAATTCTGCCGTTTTTTTAAATGTTTCTGATTTTTTTCGAATATCTTTTGTTTATTGTGTAAATTTTTCCATTATTTTCAGAAGACCTGCCATTGACCGTAAGTGTTGCTGATTATCTTGGGTTCTTTCGATTATCAAAAAAAAATTGTTTATTGGACATATTTTTCCAATATTTTTTGATTTCTTCAACAAATCATTTCCTTTAATCGTAAATAATACCATTCACCAATGCGAAAAATAGGAATTAACGCATTTGAAAGGCTCAATAAAAATCATTTCCTTTTTTTTCTAATTATTCAGTAAAAACTTGGAATTTTATTTTCAAACACAGCTCATCAAAACAGAATTTACTGTAATTATTTTAAGTAATTTCATTTGTTTTTTTTTTCTTTTGGTTATTGCACAATTAAAAAAAAAGCAATTTTAAAATGCACTCTCAATAGGCACCCACCACAATTAGTCGGAGGAGTGAAAGGCTCAAAATCAATTAGTGGCAAAAAAATCGGATTTTTATTCTCATTAAAATCTTTGTTTTTTTTTTTTTTAATATAAAATTAACACATTTAATTGAATATTTATAAATAGCAAATTATTATTCGAAAATTTAAAGTTGTTTTTATATTATTTCTTTTAGTTTTAGTTTTGCCCTTACTTATTTAATTTTTTCTTTTAAATATAATTTACTAGAAATGTTTTTTATTAAATAAATTTTTTCTATTTACTATTAGGAATTTTTTTTTTAAATATTTTTGTAGAAATATGTTTTTTTGTTTTTGTAAATAAATTTAGAATATTTAAAAAAATTAACAAATTTGAGTATGTATTTCGGATAAGATTATTCGTTTTGTTATTATTATTATTATTATTATTACTAATATTTATAGTATTTTTTTTTAATTTTTAATATCTTTTTTAATTAAGTTTATTCTAATTTCAGATAAATTTATGATTTTCTTATAACATTTTTAGAAAATAGTGAAATAAACAACGATTAAATGATACAAATTTGTTTTGCTTACAGTCATAATAATAAGCGCACATCACATTACTCAATCGCCAATAAAAGCCAATAAAAAAGCTTAACATAAAAAATTGACTTCTTTGTAAATATGAAGATCGCATACATTCCAATAAGGAATAAAATTTTAATAATTTTTACCTCATCGCCCACACACACAGTCGGTCATTCGTCGTCATAACTTCACCCAGAAGACATAATTTACACTAAATTTTATTCATTTTCAGATGAATTTTTATTATTATTTTATTTAAGCCTTTACTAAATTGTGTTTGAATTTTTTTTTATTTTAGCTTCTTTTTCAGCTTTGGATTTTGCATAATTTTTTTATATTTTTGTATTTTTTTTTCTTAGATAGTAATTATCTAAAAAAAAACAAAAAAATTGTGGGTACACACATCAACATTGGTTTTTGTTTGTTTATTTTTTTTATTTTTTAGCATAATTTATTTAAAGATTTTTTTGTTTCTAAATATTGTTATCTTATTTAATTAAAAAACATTTTCAATATCATTTTTTATTTTTATTCAAAAATTTTTCTTAAATATTATTTAATTTTCTTATACAAAAAAAAGCAAACAAGAATTGAAATTTTCCTCTTACTTTCCCATCAATTTAAGCTTTTTATTTCATATATTAATTTTTATTTAAAATTTAAAGAGTTTCTTCGCATTTTTGCTTTAAAAAAAAAAGAAGAAAAATATTCTTTTACAAACAAGAAATTTTTTTTGTCCAAAAATTTCAATTCCAATAAGTATTGATGTTAAATTTGGTTCCAAATTCTGAATATTTTATAAAATGAAAAAAAAAACCTTAAAATATATTTTATGTAATTATTTTTAAATTTTTCAAAAAGTATTTTTTTTCATAAATTTTTTTTATTTTTTTAGAAGAAAATTTTTTTTTTTCAAATTAATTTTAGAAAGTTATTAATAATTTGTTTTAAAAATATTTAATAATGCCTTATATTAAAAAATATTTTATAACAGATAAGTAATATTTTATAAAATTTTTCTTTTTCAAATTCTTAAAAATATTTTCACATAACCATAATTTTTTAAGCTTTAAAAAGAAATATATTTTTTTTTATGAAGATATCTCATATAACCATAGCAAAAGCTATAAGAAAATCCAATAAAGTCTTTGAAAAATAAAAAAATAAATAAAAAAGCAAAATTCAAGCAATCAAAACTTTCTATTCTCTATAAAGCCAAGATATTACCAAATTTTTAGTAAAATTTCTTTTTAACAAAAAATCAGAACAAATCTGTGATACCGAAAACAAACCACCAACAATTTTTTTTAGTAAATTTCCTTCACAAAAATAGAGGGAATCCGATACGAAAAACAAATTACCAACAATTTTTTTAGGATAAATTTTCTTAACAAAGCAGAAAAAATCTGATCAAAAATATGATATCATCAACAATGTTTATTTAAAAAAAATTTCTCTAAAATAAAAAACAGTAAAAATAGCTTTTTTTTATTAAATTTCCTTTAAAAAAAAACAATTTAATAGACTAGCTGCGTTCACAAGAAAAGAAACAATTTTTTCTTTATTCAATATTAAATATAACAAAATATTAGAAGCACAACAATTTCGTAAACATTGTCTCCTCTATGCTTAGGTGTTCAAATTTTTCACTATAAAAATCGAAAATCCCATTTATCCAAATGACATTACCGTAAACTGCACGTTTTGATTTGATATCACCAAACCAACCACCAAAAAAAAATCCTTTTTTTCCTTAACAAAAAAACCAATCACTGTGAATATTTTTTTTATTTTTACTTACTTTTTGTTGTAAAAAAAAAACCTTTTAAAAAAATATACAAAATTTATTTAAAAAAAAAAAGGTTTCTTTCTAACAATATACGTCGTACGGAAGTCTTCACAAGGTACTCATAATTATTTAAAAAAAAAAACTCCAATTTGAATACGAAAACAATTCAATTCGAAATTTGGTCCAAAAACATGACAAAATTGGTCCAACAAAGAAAAGGGTTCCGTTTTAGATTTAGGGAAAAAATCCTCCTTTGATTATTAACCAAAAAAAAATAATTTTTTCCAATATTAGGCCCAAAAATATGAAAAACAATTGGTTCAGCCAAGAAGAGTTCTATTTTAGACGTCGCAGACCTATATATGACAGTTTTACCAAAATGTTGGCAAAAACTGATTTTTTGATCATTTAAGAAAAAATCATAACGTTTAAATTCAAAAATTTGGTCCAAAAGAAGTGAAAAAATTTGTTTATCAAAAAAGTGTCCATTTCAATGACTAACGTGAAAAAATGTAAATTTAAGAATTTCTTTAAAAAAAATTTGATTTTAACTGCCTTTGAATAAAAAATATAATAAAAAATTAAAATTGAAAAAATAGTAAGCAATTTGGTCCAAAAGGAGTAAAAAAAATGGTTTTAAGAAAATTGTGTATTGCTGGTAACGACGCAGGCTGTTTATAACCAACATGGAAGAATGTAAATTATAGAATTTTTTGTTTTAAAAAATTGATTTTAATTGCCTTACAACAAAAAAAAAATTTTTATTCAAAAATTAGTAAGCAATTTGGTCCAAAACGTGTGAAAAAATTGGTTCACCAAAATTGTGTCTCTTTCAAATCACCGCAGACTGTTTATGACCAACACGAAAGAGTCTAACTTTAAGTACAGAGCAAGAAAAGATTACATAAAAGTTCAGTTTTCTTACTCTTTCCTTAACCAACTTTCAGAGTAGTTGCGAGTAGATGGCCAAAGAAAGGCAAAATTTAATGACAGCAGTAGAAATATAACCTCAAAATAGTCAACAACAATACCGAGTTTACTCACACATAAACAATAAAAACTGAGTTTATTCACACACATAGAAAATACTGACAAATATATGACTCTTCAACATAACCAACGAACCCGCTAAGCCATCTATTTCCAGTCCGGGAAATAAAATCCCCCTACCATAAATATTAGGCGCAACTCCTATTGCAATGTACTCATTTGGTCGAGGTAGAGTAGATGATGACAGCTAGCACTACTCGGGAGTAGCAAAATTGGTCCAAAGGAAGACAGCTGTTATCTCTTAGGAAAATTCTCCTTTTAAACAGTGTACGTGTACATCGTACTTATCTTAGATAAACCCTCACAACAACGTGTGTTCGTAGTTTTTTTAATATATATTTTTTTTTAAATTTATTTTTTACTAAAAGAAATTAATTGTTTGATTTAATATTAAAAAAAAAATTAAGGAAAATTGCCTTCTTCCTAATGAATTTTCCCCCAAAAATTTAATAATTTTTACTCTATTTTTTTCAAAGTTTATCTTTCTTTGTTTTTTTTTTTTGATTTTTTAATTTTTATTTATTTTGATTTGAATTTATTTTACTAAATTATTACACATAAATTAATATAATAATAATAATAATAATATATTCTCGTTTTTTTTTGTTTGTTGTATTTTTTCTCTAAAGCATTTTTAATTATTTTTAAAGTGTTTTTTTTTTTTTATATGAATTTCTTTTCTTGTATTTTTTGTTAGCCAAATTGTGTTTCTTTTTTGTTGTTGTTGTTGTTTAAAGTAAAAATGAATAAAAACATTAAAATTACTATTAATTACTTGTTGTTGTTTTTTTTTTTATTAATCAAAAATATTTGTTGCTGTTGGTTTTTTTTCTGTTTGTTTGTTCTGAACAAAATTCTTTTTCATTTTATCATCACTAATTATCATTATCATAATAGAGGAAAATATTATCAATTAAAAATAATAATAATAATAATTACAGTATTAATAATGATAGGTAATTAATGTATAAATATTTTTTAATTAGATTCTCTCTCTCTTTCCATAACAATTGGTCCTTGATGATGTTTACTTTGTCTTTTCCATTTCCCTTCTTCGTCCATTGCTGTTGTTACTTTCTCCTCTTCCTTCACTCTCACAGTAGGTAATTAAGTCGATCACAATTGCTCATCTGCCACTAAGAATAAATACCCAAAAAAAAAACAAAGCAAGGCAATTTGCCATTGCCTGTTGTTATCACACTCTTCTCTGTGTTGTCGGCATCAAATTCTCTTTACTCTTTTAATCGTTCTCGTCTTATTTACTCAAAAAATACTCTTTTGCTTCACATAACATTGCTTTCTAGAATTCTCTTCTCATTTCCTTATCATAATTTCTTCCTCTTTCCCCATATTATTATTTTGATTGTTTTGTTTTTCTCTTTTAAATATTTTTTTTTTTTTCGTTAAATTAAAATAAAATTCTCTATTTTCATTTTAGCTTTTCTTTTTATAGCAAATATTTTATTTTTTAATTTTTATTCTATTTTAATTAAAATTTTATTTTTAAATAATTAATAAAATAATAATAATAATAATAATAATAGTAATAGTGAAGTGATTATTTCTCTTAACTGATAAAATTTGTTGGTTTTTTTATTTTTATCATCATTTTTATACTGTTTTAAATATTTATATTTAAGTAGTTTTCTTCTTTTTTTTTTTCTCCAAATAATTATATTAAATAGATTTTATGATTTATATTTCTCTCTTGTCAATTTTAGATAAATTGCATTATTTTCTCATTTTTCTGATGTTTTTCTCTTTTGTTGGTTGGTTGTGTAGTATTTAATAATTTTTCCCATTATCCTTTTTTTTTTTTTTTTATTAAAAATTTTATTCATTTTCCTCTTTTCTTTATATAGATGTTTTCCATTTCTTCTAATTTTATAATATTTATATATATATATTTATTTTAATATATATTTATTTTTATTTTCTGCTTTATTTTTTAATATTTTTTGTTTGTTTGTTTAATTATTATTTTTTCTTATATAATTTTTTTTTGTTTGTTTTGTTTTTTTTTTCAACTACTCTACTTGTCTTTGTCAGTTTCTGGTTTCTTACCGATGGGAATAGATGCTTTCACTCTGGAAATTAAAAAAAAAGAGAAAAGAGAAAAACATTAAAAAAAATGAATAAATGAAACAAAAACTATTAATGGGAAATTGATTATATTCTTAGTTTTATGATAAAAAAAAAATAAAAATAAAAGATGGTATTTGTTTAGTTCTAGGGTTGCCATTTTATGTTATGAAATGTTTAATTACTAAACAATGCGCTAAATTACAAACAACAGATCATTTCCTGCTTAGTGGATACGTTCAATAGGTAAAATTTTTGATTATGAGGCTCTGAAAACCCACATTGTGTCTGCATTTTGATCTGAAGTTGTGATTAGCCATTATTTATTTGGAATTGAAGAAAAATCGCTCTAAAATCGCAAAATTTTCATTTACGGGGCTTTAAAAACCCACAAGTGTTGGTGGAGAAGCCATTGTATCCTCGAGAATTGTATTTTGTTCTGAAGATGTTATTAGCCCGTATTTATTTTAAATTGAACAAGAAGACCAACACTTCCGTTTATGAGGCTCTGAAAACCTACAAATGATTGTAGAGAAGCCATTGTATCCTCGAGAATTGACTACCTGATGTGTATTTTGGTCTGAAGGTGTCATTGGCTCGTATTTCTTTGAAATTAAAGAAGTAGAGCAAAATTATAATTTACGGGGCTCTAAAAACCCACAAGTGATATTGGAGAAGCCATTGTATATTCGAGAATTGATGGCCTGGTGTCTATTTTGGTATAAAGGTGTCATTATCCCGTATTTATTTTAAATTGAAGAAAAAGCGTAAAATTGTCGTTAATGGGGCTTTGAAAACCCACAAGTGAATATAGAGAAGCGCCATTGCATCCTCGAGAATTGATTGCCTGATGTGTATTTTGTTCTGAAGATGTTATTAGCCCGTATTTATTTTAAATTGAAGAAGTAGAGCAAAATTGTCCTTTATGGCGCTCTGAAAACCTACAAGTTACTGTAGAGAAGCTATTGTATCAGTGAAAAGTAACTGTTTGGTGTGCATTTTTGCTTAAAGGCGTCATTGGCACGTACTACTTTGAAAATGAAGAATTAGAGTAAAATTGTCGATTGTGGCTCTTTAAACCCACAAATGATTGTGGAGAAGCCATTGTATCCAAGAAAAGTAACTGTCTATTATGAATTTTGGTCTGAATGTGTCATTGGCTTGTGTTTCTTTCAAAATGAAAAAGTAGAGTCCTTGTTAGGGATCTGAAAACCCACAAGTTACAGTATAGAAGCCATTGTATCAGTGCAAAGTAACTGTCTGGTGTGAATTTTGGTCTCAAGTAGTGGTTAGGCAATATAAAAATAATGAAAGCTTCGCTTTTGGCAATCGATGTTTTTTTTGAACATTTTCAAACTGAACCATATGTGGTTTCAATAAATATTTCAAGATTATATAGAAACACATTATTTTCAAAACCTTTCAAGTAAATACCTCAGAAAAAAATATTCACATTTTTAATAATATAGTTTTTTTTTTTTTAATTAAATCTTTAAAAATACACCAAAAATATAAATAATAATACGAAACTTACTTATCAGTTATTTCCAAAAACTTATTCCTGACCAAATCCAAATAAGTATCGATCGATTGTTTATTGTTTTCATAGACTTTTGGCAAAGTGAAGAGAGCAACAAATGCTGTAAAAATAATTATATTAATAAATAAAAAAATAAATACAAATTTAATAAAAGCAATTTACCCAAAATAACAAGTGTCATTCCATTGAACCAAGATCCAACATATGTCAAAATGTAAAGGATTAAACCGAACTTTATTGAATCAACGAGATCTTCAACCAAAAATAGTCGGCGTAGTTCAACAACAACTGCATTTATATGTGCTACAACAACATTAACTGAATTCTGAATTTTTTCTGGTGACAGTTTAATATCGTATTCAAGTAGATCCCTATTCGAGAGATAACAATCCAATTAATTATAATTATACAAAATTCGAATTTTTTTTTATAAATGAAAATATAATAATTATTTGCCTTTTTTATACAAAGAAAAAAAAATTATACCAGTGCTTCCAAAAGTTTTGATCAATTTTTTCGGTTTTTTTTTTCAAATACTTTGAGAATCACTGGTATTATTTCGAATGATTTTCTCTCATAAAAAAAAGGTCAAAACTGCAATAAGAATGCCAGAATATTTGTACACTTACTTGAATGGATGTCCTTCGGATGTTTTCTGTACGGCGCCAAGTACATTTTTATAAATGCGGAACGCTATGGTGCCAAAGAGTGATAACAGTGACACATAAGCCAAGACGCTTATCACAGAGAACAACGAGATTGCTAGAAGAATGACTAATCCAGCACCGAATACTATTCCGGACTTCTTAACGCAACGCCAATAAATCAGAGACTCCACTGTAATATTGCAACAACAAAAAAACCACAAAAAAAATTAGATTTTTTATCATAAAATTTTGGTAATAAGAATTTTGTGTTATTAAAATTTTGACTTTCCAATAAACAAAAAACCAAAATTACTGCAAAAATAGGAATATTTTGTCATGTTTTATTTCGATTTATTTTGATTCAGTTCTGATCAACTCATCCACTTTTGGGAGTTAGTCGGCAAGAGGAACATTTCATTTGATAGTAAAAAGGATCCATAAATTAAAATAGTAGTAAGAGTAATTAAACGTGAAAATTGTCTAAAAAGTTTTAATACAAATAAGCTGCGACCACGTGTTGTTAACTCCATGTAACACGTGATTTGAGCTAAGATTTTTTTTGTTTAATAAACAAAATTAAAAAAACCTAGCATTCTCAAAAAAAAGAAAAATTTTAAAAAAAATATGAAAATATAAATTAAATCCAAAAATTTGGTCCAAAAAATGTGAAAAAATTGGTCCAATAAATAAGGTTCCCATTTTAAGCACCGCAAACTGTATATAAAAAATATAGAAAATGTTAATTTATGATTTTCTTAAAAGAAAAAACATCTTTTCAGTACCTACATAAAAACAATTGTTTAAAAAAATCATTTTTAATTAAAAAATTAAAATCATTTTTTGCCCATAAAATCACAATTTGGTCCAAAAAAAAAAAAGCCTGAAAAAAATCGGTCGCCTTTTAAACTCCCCAAACTGTATATGACACGTGTTTCTTCCACGTAACAATTTATTTGATTTAATAAAAAAAATTTGCAAACTAAATAATAAAAAGCAACAATAAAATTTAATACTAAATAATGGCGGTTTTTTTTCTATTCAGAAAAAATTAAAAATCGGCGTCAAAAAGAAGAAAAATTAAAATATGACCAAATTTTGATATTTTTTTATTTCCTTTTTCTATGTTTATTAAGCAATTTTTTTTAAACAAAATCAAATTAGTATTTACTATAATTAGTTAATACTATAATTATTTTCATTTTTTTGTGTTTTTATTATAAAGAAACA